>JALMGJ010000041.1:0-600000 GCA_023362775.1 Charina bottae
TATACTATGTTGGGTTGAATATACCCTCCTCGATTGCCAGCCCTATTAAAAAGAGGGGGAGGGGAGCATTGAGTCCAAGTGACTCACTTGAGGACTAGTGTGAAACCTATCTCAACACATACGCATATTCACTGTTTGTTTGAGCCTCTGTAATATTAATATTTTTTAAAACTAACATACACATTGTCTGGTGTGGTGCACACATTCAGAACACAACTGAGTGTTTCAGAGTCAGATGTAAGCCACAGCCTTTCAACCATTCTTCAAGGGATTAAGAAAATGCAAGATATGTGTAATTTTTTTGTGAGTCTAATGAGACAATATGGCACGGGAGGAGGGCAATTTAGTTTGGGGAATATGATTATTTATTATTATTATTATTTCTTATATTTATACCCCACCTATCCCCTCCCTAATGGAGGACTCTAGGCGGCTTAGATACATCATATATATATTTCGTTATACATTTCATACATATACAATTCAATTTTAACTGCGCGCTAAGGGAAGGGGTAAGGGAACCGACTCTTCCGTGGCTACTTGGACTACAAGCCCCACAATGCCTTGCGTCGGAGGTGGCTGCCGACGTCCTGTAGATGAAGCTGCTTTTTCCGGGATCCATTGTAGCCACCGCCATTCCAGAGATCTTCCGTTTGGTGGGCGACCCCCGACAGGACGCCAGCAAATTTACCCACTTAAGGTGGTACCCATTTATCTACTTGCAAAGCTTTCGAACTGTTGGGTTGACAGGAGCTGGGACTAGCAACGAGAGCTCACCTCGTTGCGCGGGGATTCGAACTGCCGACCTTCCGATCCGCAGTCTACAGCTCAGCGGTTTAACCCACTGAGCCACCGTGTCCCATTCATTTATCATGCCCATCTTTGCACAAAACATTCCCTTGATATCTCCAATTTTTTTGAAGAGATCTCTAGTCTTCCCCATTCTATTGTTTTCCTCAATTTCTTTGCATTGTTCATTTAAGAAGGCCTTCTTATCTCTCCTTGCTATTCTCTGGAAATCTGCATTCAGTTGGTTATATCTTTCCCTTTCTCCTTGCCTTTTGCTTTCCTTGTTTCCTCAGCTATTTGTAAAGCCTCATCAGTCAGCCACTTTGCTTTCTTACATTTCTTTTTCTTTGGGATGGTTTTAGTTGCTGCTTCCTGTACAATGTTATGAACCTCCATCCATAGTTCTTCAGGCACTCTGTCTACCAGATCTAATCTTTTAAATCTATTCCTCACCTCCACTGTATATTCATAAGCCACCGTGTATTAATTGGACAAAAGATAAAAACATTCTCCTTCTTCAAGGCTAGTCCAGTTTAGAGTTGCCTACAGCTGTGTTTTACTTCTGTTAAATTTAAAATGTTAGGAATTTCGTCTGATAGCCCACTATACAGGTAGTTTGCCTCTGAAATGTTAAGCTCAGTAGAAAATTCTGCCAATTCTTGTTCTCTTGCAAGAGATCCTATGTATTTATTAAAACATTTCTCTGCTTGCCCTTTGAGTTTAAAAAATAAATGCTCCTAATATGCTATATAAAATGAGAGCCTATGCTTGTAGGTAATATGATTATACACACAGTCACACGGACATGCTAAGATGTACAAAATGAATATATACTTTAAAAAAAAGATGAATGAAGCCAACTATAATTGAAATAATCCAGCAACTATAATTGAAATAATCCTATAGCATGACAATATGTAAATTCTGGGAATTTAGAGCACTGTCAGTCTCGCATGCTAGAATAATTAGTTTGGCCAGCAGCATGGTTGATTACTAATAAATGTTATACATCATTTCAATACTTGGTTAAGCGTTGTGGAAGTCTATCCTTAAGAGAACTCACCCTTCCCCTCCACCTCCTGCCCAACGTCTTCACTTCTTAGCTAGCAAGCAAGCAGAGTTTGAATGTTATATAAAAAGGAATGCCTAAATCAAATATGTATATTTAATCCTAAAGGTGGTAACATCTCATTTGATAGGAGCATAAAAAACACCAAATAATACTTTTTAAAAAAATTAACATAAATTGTGACTTCAACATTTTGGGCTCTGTGGACCCCTTCTTATTTGGAAGACATACAAAGGGACATGGCTGTATCTAATGATTGATTCACATGGATTATTTGTGTGCTCAGCAAGTCCATGAAAGCTAAGCAAAAACAAGCTCAATAACAGCTTGAATCAAATGCATGAAGAAGGAGGGTGGTATTGATGTGAAACAGTTTGGTGCTCACTCCGGGGCTTCAAAGGCACTCAGTGAAAGAGAGTTGTATGTCCTTCATTTTTGCTGAGATTGAACAATGACACAGAAAATTAGCATTTGTTTGGCATTAAAAACAGTTTGGAAAAAAAACCCTTGCCCATTACATGTCTAGACTAAATAATACAGCCAATGCTGACAGCTAACTTTTTCCATGGTCAGACACTTAGGACAGAGAGCTTCTTTCAAGTTATTGACCTCTCTTCCTGTCTCCAGCCCCCTCCTGGAGAAGTTAGGAGAGAAGCTGGTGAGCAGGAGGACCGTCCGAAGGTCGACAGCCTGTCTTCCCTCCCCTCTCCTTGCCCCACAGTGGGAGAAGGCAGCCTTGGTATGGGGCAGGCTACCTAAGCTTGCCTGCAACACTGCAGGCGGCCTTAGAAGGCAGTGTTTCTTTGCTGCCATTTAGCACTAGCCTGGAGTTTTGCAGCCCAAATTCGGTAGCAGGAGCCTATGAAAAAGTTGCTGCATCAGATCAAGCTGGGCATTATGTTACTGACATCATTTGGGCTTGCCAGACTGAGACCAGGGCATACTTGAAGGATTGGTCCCCTACCACTCTCCCTATCCAAATGTGGATAGCATGCCTTCTATTCATGGGTGGCAGCCTTTCTCTGACTGAACAGGCACCGCAGCCCTCTCTTTGGGCAAAATCAGCCAGTCATCTTGGGTGCCAGAATACTGGGAGACAACTGTAAGGTTCGCAGGTAGAACAAGCTCAGCTTGGCTTAAAGGCAGCTGCAAGGCTGGCTGGGCTTGCTAGCCTACTGCCTGCACATGTAGTCTAGGATCATAGATGTTGAAGCAAGATTCAACAGCCAGTTTAGCGAACTCTTTCCTTTGCATGCAGATAAGGCAAAGTATGATCATTATTTCCTCCTCCTCCTCCTCCTCCTCCTCCTCCTCCTCCTCCTCTTCTTCTCTTCTTCTTCTTCTTCTTCTTCTTCTTCTTCTCCTCTCTCCTCCTCCTCCTCCTCCTCCTCCTCCTCCTCCTCCTCCTCTTCTTCTTCTTCTTCTTCTTCTTCTTCTTCTTCTTCTTCTTCTTCTTCTTCTTCTTCTCCTCCTCCTCCTCCTCCTCCTCCTCCTCCTCTTCCTCCTCCTCCTCCTCTTCCTCCTCCTCCTCCTCCTCCTCCTCCTCTTCTTCTTCTTCTCCTCCTCCTCCTCCTCCTCCTCCTCCTCCTCCTCCTCCTCCTCTTCTTCTTCTTCTTCTTCTTCTTCTTCTTCTTCTTCTTCTCTCCTCCTCCTCCTCCTCCTCCTCCTCCTCCTCCTCCTCTTCCTCCTCCTCCTCCTCCTCCTCTTCTTCTTCTTCTTCTTCTTCTCCTCCTCCTCCTCCTCCTCCTCCTCCTCCTCTTCTTCTTCTTCTTCTTCTTCTTCTTCTTCTTCTTCTTCTCCTCCTCCTCCTCCTCCTCCTCCTCCTCCTCCTCCTCCTCCTCCTCTTCCTCCTCCTCCTCCTCCTCCTCCTCTTCTTCTTCTTCTTCTTCTCCTCCTCCTCCTCCTCCTCCTCCTCCTCTTCTTCTTCTTCTCCTCCTCCTCCTCCTCCTCCTCCTCCTCCTCTTCTTCTTCTTCTTCTTCTCCTCCTCCTCCTCCTCCTCCTCCTCCGACAGGCCACCCCTGACAACAGATGAATCACCAATAACACAAGGTTAAGGCCCTCTCTGCAAATCACAATCCCACTCTGACTTTGCCCCACAGCAACTATGTCTTTAGAGAAGAAATAACCAGTCAAGACCAAACCATGTGAATCGTGTCACATCATACTCATTCTTTACTGCACTGTTGTGGGCTAAGGTTGTGTTGTAAAGCTCCTTCTTCACCAGATTCATGTATTGGACAAGGATTACATGTTCTGAATGCTTGTATTAATTATTTTTTTATTTTTATTTTTTTCAAATCTTGCCACCCGCCCATCTCCCCCAGCAAAGGGAGACTCTGGGCAGTTTACAATAGCAGACACTTTAAAACAGTAGGGATTTAAAAAAACATCTAAAATATAAATACACTATTTCCAAATATAAATATAAAAGTAAGAATAAATATAAAATCCAAGTGGCTAAAAAATTAGTTAGGGTGATCTACTTCCTAACAGTGCAGTAGCTATGAGGACATAAATATTACAATTGTAATAGTGGCCATTGTAATTAGACATGTATTTAAAAATGCATTTCCCAGACTACTATTCATTTACAATGTGGTAGCCATTGGTGCAACTAACATGGAATAGTTTGATTATCTATGACCACAGAAGCTGGAATTGTTATAGTACCGGTTCATGAGCCACTGTAGCTTAATTATGTATAATTAAGTTATTAAATATCCCTGGCTTTGCAAGTGATACAGTGGATGATTTTCTATTATAGGAATAGTTATAACCTGGTTACTTTATTGTAACACAATTAAGATGTTTGCTGACAAGTCAGTTCAGGGAATGTTGAAGAAAACCACTCAGAAATGCAACTGCCTGCTATGTTTTAGGGACAAGCTGCTCTATTAGATTATGGGGTATTTGGGTAGGAAGCACAGTAAAGGTGATATTTACAGAAATTTGGGCCTGCACAATTGCTTGCAATGGAATCCTAGATTTGGGCTTTAAAATGCATGATCAGAGCAGCCAGGGCTGACAGCTTGAACTGTCTGTTATAAGAGACACATCTAGATCTGACCTAGCAAAGTTTATAAAAAACACATTTCAACATTATTTTATTTTTGCCTGCACAGGAGAGCCATATCCTGTGAAACAATCTTGCTGGAGAATCTTCTTGTCTTGATATATAATGACAGTTTATTAAACTATAACTTAGTGGAAGACGTGAGGTACCACCCTCATTTGTGGCAAATCCAACTTAAGGGAACTTGCAATTGATGTAGAATTTTAGGAAACGTGTTTCACCGTTTTCAAAGCAACCAATGTAATTCCTGCATGATCCACAAAATACTAGTCACAAAACTGCAGTCCTCTATATAATGGATTATGCATCTTATTTCTAATCATGAAGTCTGGATCAGAATTAGCATGTTTTAGTACAGTTTCTTTCAGCAATTAGCAATAATTCCTGCTTGGGTAAAAACTTAATGAAGATGCAGATGGTTCCAAGATACACTGCAGAACTGAATTACAAACCCAAACTAATATGAAAATTAAATGAATGTCTTAGACTAACAAAGACAAATATCTCTTTGCTGGAACAAATTACAGTCATAAAAACATGATGTACAAGCATCCAAGTAAACATATTTGATTAGTAGTAGTCAAAGTACAATAATAAAAAGTGAGGGGTAAGCTCCCAAAGGAAACTTAATTGAGGGTTAGTAGTTAACCTGAGTTAACTGAAAACAAAATGCTCTGTTCCAAGTAAACTAGAGTCAGTGCAATGTATTGCAACAGTGAGACAACTAAAATGTTGCAAAAGATGTAGCCCAGCCTGTGCCAACTAAACTAATTAGCAGAGAGTTTTACATCTTGCCAAGAGGTACCTGCGCATTGCCAATGCACCATCAGCAAAACACCTATGTAAGGGGTTTGGGGCATTGGACATTCTAGGAAGCAGTCAGAGGCCTAATGCAATTTAATCAGCCTTAGAAGTGTAATTCTGCAAAAATCAAGTGTATCTCTGGTAGCTTTGGGATATGACTAATGTTTATGGTTGCCCTATGAAATTCTCGGCTTGTCTTTAAAGTGATGAATGAAAGTATATACATGGAAACTTTAGAAGCTTCGTGCAAACTCACAACAATAGGAGGCAGCAAAGGCAAGGTCAAAAATAGCATGCTGGCTGAAAAAAAAAGTCCTTACAAATAACATATTTACTTATGCACTTACTCTTCTTTTTTTGAGAGTCAGTTTGGTGTAGTGCAGGGTTTCTCAACCAGAGTTCGATGGCACCCTAGGGTTCCACGAGAGGTCACTGCGGGTACCCTGGGACATCACGATTTATTTAAAAGCTTATTTCAAATTTGGGCAACGTCACATCAAAGAGGTAAGTTTCATTCTTTATGTTTAGTTTAAGAACACTGTTAATGCATATAGACAGGCCTACACATGAAACAAATGTAATAATTTTGCAACTTCTGGCCTATATTTGAGCCTGAATATGCAGGGGTTCCCCGAGGCCTGAAAAATGTATCGAGGGTTCCTTTTGCAACTGGAACTACACCTTTTAATTTCTTACTTTTGGGCTTCAAAATGGCAGGCGTGATGATTCAAAACCCGGCATCTTTTTAACATGCATCACGCACATTGCACGCACGTAAAAAGGGGCCCGGCCAGCGCACTCACCATTTGGAAGCCAGTGACTGTGGCTGCATACAACCCTGAACAGAGCGGTGATGTGATGACAAAGTGGGAAAGGACAGAACTGTAGACCACGGTCTCCCTGTGACCTGGGAGGGTAGATGGGTGATTGTGGCTTTACCGATCAGTCGAGCCTGTAGGAGACTTAACATACTTGTTTCTGTCTCTTTTCTGCTGAAAATTGGCAGGGAAACCACACCAGCCATTTTTAGCAGTTTGTCATTTCTATTCAGCAGTATCATGCTACATGACTCTGAAAATTGCAGAAAAGGAGCAGTGGGGCTTCCTTCCTATGTGGTATGGTTTTAATTCATACACGGAAGATATTTTTGTGTGTAGCCGGATGCTATTTCTGATTTGATTGTGTTTGTAGCCGCTGTGGGGGGTGGGGGGTTGATGGTTTTTGTATTGTGGATTTTAATTCTGTAAGCCACCTGGAGTCACTGTGTGTGAGTTGGGCAGCCATATAAATTTGTTTAATGAATAAAAAATTTTTTTTTTCTTATTTCTTATTTATTTATTTATTTATCGTATTTATACCCCGCCTATCCCCTCCCTAATGGAGGACTCTAGGCGGCTTACATACATATATAAATTCATATTTTTATACAACCATATATATAACAATGTTACCGCACGTTAGGGGGGGGTGAGGGAACCAACTCTTCTTCTGCAGGTATTGGACTACATGCCCCAGAATACCTCGCTTCCGAGCCGGCTGCTGTCCTGGAAGTTGTCATTCGGGATCCGCCGTCCTCCACCGCCGTCCACGGGATTCACCAGGTCTTCTTCAGTCTGAGGGCGACCCTCCGAAAAGACGCTAGCAAATTTTCCCACGTAAGTGGTACCCATTTATCTACTTGCCTTAGCTTTTGAACTGTTGGGTTGACAGGAGCTGGGGCAAATGACGAGAGCTCACCTCGCCACGCGGATTCGAACCGCCAACCTTATGGTCGGCAATCTAACAGCTCAGCGGTTTAACCCACTGAGCTACCGCGCCCCTTATTTTTGCTTGCTAATCAGAAATATCAGCTTGTTTCTGTATATATCTTTTTCTTTTCTTCTGTTTAATGAATTTCCTTTAAAAGGCCAGAAATAGGAATCAGTAAGATACTTTCCAAATTTGTCTGATTCAATTTATTTAGCAAAGGCGTGATAAATCTAGCTCTTGGTTCTTGATATAATCTACAGTATAATAGGTAATGGGTTAGATCTTCCACCTGTAGGGAATTACAAATGCATAACCGGTCTGCAATTGGCAACCCTTTATATCTATCAGTAAGATACAGAATTTAAAAGCATGAATCTGTAAAAAAAAATAGACACAATGTGTATAGTAGCTTGCTCATTCATTCATTCATTCATTCATTCATTCATTCATTCATTCTTTCAATTTCTATTACTGCTCCATCTCCCCCGAAGGGGACTTACACTAACAACTACATTTTAACATATTGCTGTCACTATAATGGAAACGTTATAAATATTACAGTAGGTATATTCGCTGCCTTGAGTTATTTATAAAAATAATAAAGGCGGGATAGAAAATAAATAAATAAAATAATCAAAACATTACCACAACCAATTTGGCTGCTTCCAAGTTTTCTTCTCGCAAAACTTACATGAATTCAAAACCAGTAAAACTAATTTTAAGAGACCTGGGATCAGATCCCCAGCTGTTTGTAACTTCCTGTAGGACAAAAATCAGCTTTCAAAAAAAAGGGAGCACTGTGAATTGACAAGAACTGTTTTCCCTAATCCCAACATCTTGATCAGATCCTCTTTCCCTACAGCAAGTCACAGATTTCCTGTTTCCACATTTAGCTGCTATCTTCACACTCCTCCTTGGTGCTTTGCAAAGAAACAGAAGTAAGCTTTTGGTACAATTCCGGATGCCTGGGCACATCAGCGCATGAAGGAGGAGGAGAGAAGGACAGCCTAGGAAACAGCAGTACCCTGGGTCAGATTATTGGTCCACTTTGCTTTGAACCATCTACTGCAGAAGTGAGTAAACTGTAGTCCCAACTTTGCCAGTCATCCCCAAATCCTCCTTTGTGGCTCTGAAACCCCTTTCAACCTTGACTGCTGAAAATGGAGATCCCAATTTCACACCATTTTGAGTTGGGGGAACAGATGCAAAAGGCAACGTAGGTCCTAAAGTAGGCATATCATGGTTTATAAGGACAGAGCTCCCTCAAACCAGCCCTGTCACATATGCAATATGAACTCAACTACTTTGTAGGCCTCAGCCTCTCCACCCCCAAAATGGCCCTCGGTCAACAAAGGTTGCCTATTGTCAGCTCCACAACGTAGACCAGACCAAGAAACATACTCCATGGGAGTCTAAAACTACTTTTATTAAGATGGACTGCTATAACAGAATGCTGTAAGTCTGATTATGCTTTACTTCCTACCTTTCTTATACTCATGTGATTTAGGGGGTGTCTGTCTGAGATGTTTACACATACCTTCTTCTTGTTTTGGACTCAAGCCACATTTTGCTCCTTGTTGTTTTGTTAATGGATCTCTCTTCTCTCCATCAAGGTCATCCTCTACTTTCTATGCCTATCCCTGGCCAAGAGATTTTTTGCTGCCTGAGGACCTTTCTGCCCATGATCTTAAATACATACTTTGTGAGAAAAAAGGAGATACTTAACACTGACAGTTCATTTGATTTCAGTGGTTCTTGTGGTTTGAAAAGCAGCTGGTCATTCCCCGTTCCAGGACTAGGCCACAGCACAAAACTGGCACTGCAGCTCAAGGTTCACCTACACGCCTCCAGAAACTGTTCCCTAAGAAAGGGATTCTAGCCTGTGTATCCAAAAGGTGAATTCTGGCTTCAGGGCAGCCAACTGATGGGACCAATTAGTTTAGCTTTTTTAAGCAGCAGCACGTTTACTGAGCTGAATTGGCCAATGGCATGCTTGCTTTTTAGTTAGCAAGCTGCAGGTAAAGACTTGATTCCTTTGTATTCAGAAGAAATGTTTGCATAGGACTTGTGCTGGGAGACTTCAAAAGCCCAGGGACCTTCAAAACAAAAGTTCCTACCAGGTTGCAGTTTCGTGATAGGAGGGAAAATGATTAACTACAGGCCTGGCTCCCTATTGACTATCTTGAATTGGAAAATGCTAGCCCTTCCCACAACTTTTTGGAGACCAGACCAAATCTCAGCCTGAGAAAAGATATCAGCCATCAGGTCTAGATCCCATCCATATCACCATCAGGGACCCCTCAAATGATATCCTTCCAGGGCATCTGTGAAGGGGGTAAAAAAAGTCAATATGGCAGCTGTGATGGAAGCCATGCACACCCAAGCAAGGAATCCATTGAAGGTTGTGCCCACCCTCTTAACCACCCATGTCACCTTCTCCAACATAATTAACCTCCAGATTGGGGAATGCTGGAGTTTACCTTAGCATATCTGGGGTAACCAGGTTGAAGATAGCTCCAGTTTGCAAGCCTAACACAAACATGTTCACCCAGGCTTTAAGTTAAATTTGTGTTGTTGTGATTTCTGTTTTGCTATTGATGTTTCATGTACAGTAATTAGGCCCTGTCCTATATTATTGGATTTTAGGCTGCTTTATGGTTTATGCTTTTAAAGATATGGGTATTTTTAGAGGGTTTTTTTTACTGGAAATGGGTTTTTATTATGTGTGTTTTTTCCCTTGCTGATGAATCTCTGCTTTGACACTTTTATTAATGAAAAGCTAATTAGAATTTTTATAAATAGCATGGCCCTTGTTTTGTCTGTAGGATAAGAATGATTAATGTTTTTGCAAAAGAATCAGTAGCAGACAAAACAATAGCAACATTCAGAGACAATGGAGGGGCATCTCTTTCTCCCAAGAGTGTCTGCAAGAAGCTTTCACTGTTCTTCATCCATTTTCTCTAAACTTGCAACCTTTCCCCCTTCAAAGATTCACATAGGCTTAATTTGAACTCTCCAACTTAGGGATTGGATGGCTATTGTTGATAAGAAAAAAAAAATCATATGCTAACTAATTTGTCTCTCATCTTCCCAGTTCAGTTAACCTTTACAAATTACCTAGACAGCATCAAGAGTTGTCTTGTCTGATCACTGAAGCATCTCAGTGCTGACTCAGGAGAAACATGCTCCTTCATTCCTAAGAGGATGTGTATAAATCATAACAGACACTACAGCCTTCATTTGTATTTGATGTATGGGATAAATTCCCCAATTGTTTTAGGGCACTGATGCAGAAGCTTTCTCTATTATGTGCTGTCAAGGGAAGCTGAACTACAGTTTTAAAATAACCTGCCTTGGGACTCATAAAAGGCAAAGTCTCCTCTGAGTTAAGCCTGGTAATGTTTCACAGATGGGTCCGTGCAGTTTTCTTAGCAACTGTTACAGATATGGTTTGCCACTGCCATCTTCCAGGAGGTTTTTCGATTTTCTATTCCAGCCTATAGCCCTGGCACTCCCAAGTAAAGCTCTATTGCTTCACAGTGCCGAAGTGCTGTCATCCAGTGTGGGAGATGGCGCAAAACTATGCCAGCCGAAAGATGTGCTGACGGCACTTTGGCCCCATAGTCTGCCTTGGGTTCTGTCTGCCCTGAGATCCTGCGGGAAGAGAGAGGCCAAGTGGGGAACCTACAGGTCTTTTGCCTTTAGTTCTTAGGTCACATCTCGCTTCTCCTTCCACCTCTGGCAAAAGAGGAAGGAGAGGGCAGAGGGTCTTCCCACCCTTTCCCGCAGGAATACAGGCAGCAGAACCACTTCTCTCCCCTGCAACTTTGGTACTGCTTATTTGAAGCATACGTCTAGCAATGTACTGGTACACTGCTAGAACGTCAAGTAGCATATGTCCAGCAGCCTTCTGAAAGACCACTGGACACCTATTTAAAATGTCTCCCTGCCCTCTGTAGCTTTGGTGCAGCAACACATAAACTGCAGGGGCAGGCAATTGTGTTGCAGGGGGAAACACCTCTTCAGGCAGCACCCCCACCGTAAAGCAGATCTTGCAGGGTGAAAGTGGGTCTTTTTGGGTGCCATGAGAGCAGGTCCCCAAAAGACCCATTTCTCCGCTTCTCTCCCTGTTGCTCCAGTCAATCAGGGCTGGCAACAAAAGTAGGAGAGATGGCTTTGGGACAGTGAAAGGACTGAAAAAGCTGGATGGCATGAAAACTCAGTGGCCAGGGACCATGGGATGGGTGCCCACAGTAACTCAGATGGCCAAGAACAATAGGGCAGCCCCCCACACACACAAATTACATGGAACAATTTGCAGCGGCTTGACCACATGGCATGGCTTGTGGTAGAAAAGCAGTATTTCTGAAGCAGAGCATAAAAAGATCACCATTCATTGGGCCCCAAATTAAGCATGTTGAAAACAAACAAACAAATAAAAACCTATAACATTCTGCTTTTCAACATTATAGTGTCGGGATTACATCCTTCTGGAATTTTAATGCCCTAAAATCAATGAATAAACAACTATTTATCCATTCCATTCAATTTGCGGTATCTTCATATTATCACATTCATTAATAATTCCATAATTAGGTTTTTCTATTCCAGCATGGCAAAATATAAATTGATCTCCATTTTTAAAATACAAGTACTATCCTTACTTTGCACATTTCATTTCCTGAAATCTTGGAGAGCTAAAGTAAACATTATATTAGAAGCACAACGTGCACATGCTTCCATGGACATCTGCAGCAGGGCTGGGGATGGCAATTCTGGTTGAGAACTTCACATATAATTAAGGGAATTATATAATAATTTATATAATTATATAATAAGAGAGCCAGTTTGGTCTAGTGGTTAAGGTGCTGGGCTAGAAACCAGGAGACTGAGAGTTCTAGTCCTGCCTAAGGCATGAAAGCCGGCTGGGTGACCTTGGGCCAGTCACTCTCTCTCAGCCCTAGGAAGGAGCCAATGGGAAACCAGGAGACTGTGAGTTCTAGTCCCGCCTTAGGCATGAAAGCCGGCTGGGTGACCTTGGGCCAGTCCCTGTCTCTCAGCCCAACTCACCTCACAGGGTTGAGCATATATAGTTTAGCCTTAAAAATCAACTTTCTAATCAATAGATTAAAAGAAGTAATGCCACATGGCATGAGTTATATTCACACTATAAGAAATACACATGCTCTTCTACTAGATGTTCTGTTAGCCTTTTTGCAGTCTCCCTCATTAGGTGGAAGTCCAAATGTGGATCTCAAAGGCAATGCCAGACCTTCCACTACACTTATTAGACACCTTTGCCCAGATGGAATTCACAGATTCTCCCTATCACCAATTGCTTATCTCACATTGTGTGAACAGTTACTGTTGGTATAATGGAAGGGTTTTGCACTTCCTACCTAAAAAGTCACATTTTTGTCTGTTGTTTGAGATAAGGCACTGTATTTCTTTTCCAAAAAAAATAATAAGCCATTTTTTAAAAAGAAATACCTTCTTATAACAGGCACTGAGCTATTTCTGTATTGCAGTTACAATTCAGCATTAGCACATCTGGTAAAAGACACTTGTTTTGGAATTTTCGTTCTTGTTTTCATCCTACAAGTTTGATAATGAGCATCCAGGCTTTCTTTGGATGTCATTATTTTTGACAAAATGCTTCATTTATCTCAGCTACTCAGAACCTCTGGCCTTTTATTATTTAAGGATTAAGTTCAAACTGAATAGGGGGTGCCAAATTTTGACATACTACACTGTACCAATCGAAGAAAAGGACAAGCCAGGGTATATAAACAGAGAGAGCAAGTCCCACTCCCTTTTCGCACTGAAGATGTTGCCTAGCCTGGCAATGAAACGTCTGCAAGAAAACAACAAGGCTCAGAGTGCACCAAGGACTCCACATACTACAGTGTCTCAAGTTGGAATCTTGTCTTTATCTTTTCTGCATCTTTAATCGAAAAAATAAGATTGGGTAGAAAAGAAAAGCTACATACTGTAATCTACAAAGCAGATGTCAACCCAAATTGAGGGCAACTAACCCAATCAGGCACAAAGAAATGAAGAGGCATTCAGAAGTCCTGAAGACAGGAGCATACCTTCAGAAACAAGTGTAAGGAGAAGACTGAAACTTGTTTACATTAAAAAACTGGAATTGAGAAGTAATCAGGACAATTGGATGTACTTCACATTTTCATCACTGTTCCCTTTCTGAAATTCTACTTCGTAACCAAATCCCTGCATTTCAAAAGCACTCCACTTATGGAATGCAAGCAATAGAATTCAGGCTGAAATATCTAACCCAGCGAGCCCCCTTCTTGTTTCCCCAGATGTATTAGACCAACTCTTGTAAATCCTACCATGATTTCACCATCTAGGAAGATGTCTATTCACTTGCACATGCATTACACACACAATCCATCTAACTGGTATGTGAGATTCTGATCCTGCATCACACCTCAGTGTTGCCACTAACACAGGAAGAGTGTTGCATACATCTATAGTCAATATGTCGTTTCACAGTATTCTTATTTGTTTTTAATATACCATAGTTATATATAGATGATAAAAAGAGACTCCTATAAGCAAGGGAGGTTTTTTTCACTTAAATAAAATTAGTGGATTAAATAGGGTTTTACAGTGACATCTCTAGGAGCGTCAAAAAGCTCAAAATAGTGGTTGCAATTACATAATTGAACCCTGATTTTTTTGTATCCATGTCAGCATCGCACACATGTACAAAGGGATGGGGCTTTGATTATGAAATAGTGACTGCCATCTTGATTTCTTTGATTTTCTGCTGCAGATGACCCTAGGGGCTTATGTTATAAATCAAATTTGCTGAGTAAAACATACCTATTCAGAAGTAATATTCAGCTCCACTGAATTTTGAGCATGCACACAACCAACTAAGCATAATGTGGTTTGTATAGCTTTAACTTAGCATGTTGTGTGTACCCAGCCACTGTGGTCTATAAACCATGGATTATTCCTTACTGTATTATAAATTTGCCAAACAATGGTTAGCTATGATATATAGTCCACATTTTAATGTGATTGCTAAGATAGTCATTCTACATTAGAAGTTTACTACAGTACTTTTATGTGCAGCCAGCCACTGAAGCAAAAATTAGAGTTTAGTAAGCTAGGCTTCATAACCAATGGCTTGCATTAGAACCATAACAGCCAATTCTTGGCAAGAAAGCTGCCTCCTGGCTTTTCAAGAAATGTAAATATCTTATTACTGTTGAACAGCTGGCAGCCTAGCAAATTCTATGATCAAAACAACATACAAGGAACCATGACCAGCATATTGTTCAGTCATATGGACACGTTATTCATGATCTAATGAACACTGAAGTTCACGTGCTTGACCCTACATCTCCTGGCAAAATGGGGTGAGATTTCAAAATGATGCTCTTGGTCAAAGAACATCTAGCTCAATATTTTTGCTATCAGAATAAATAGCATTAACATTATTGTGCACTGAATAATGAACTGATAAGATAGTTTGACTGACTGCAGTGAACAAGCTGTCTCATCTTCTCTATAGGTGCCCACTTGAATGCCACTTGATCTACCTAATCAAGCCACACAGATATACATAACACAGATAAGCAATTTTTACCCTGTCAACATCACCACTAAAGAGCTCTAAGAACCCTAACAAAGAACACAAAAAATGTGACCGTTTCTACAAAATGGGAAATGCAATCCTATCCATGCCAGTTCAGAAATAATTCCCAGTGAGTTCAGTCAGACTTATTCTCAAGTAAGCATGGTTAGAATGGCAGCCTTGGAACAAGATTATTTAGAACAGTGTTTCTCAACCTTGGCCATTTTAAGATATGTAGACTTCAACTCCCAGAATTCTGGGAATTGAAGTCTACATATCTTAAAATAGCCAAGGTTGAGAAACACTGATTTAGATGCTTAGAAGCTGGGGATGAGTTAGAAGACTGACTCCATTCCTGGCTTAGCATGTAACCAACAGTTCCTCATTCTGGGGGACCTTTTGCAAATGCAGATGCCTGATTCAGAATCTCAGATGCTCAGGATTCCATGTCACATAAAGCCTTCCTATACAATGCTGTCTCCAGCAAAGGACATAGTTACCTTGTCGTGGTGCTGGAGCTTGAGCACCTCAATGACGCCATGAGCTAAACTGTGAAGGGACACCCAAGACGGGAAGGTCATGGCAGAGAGGTCAGACTAAATACGATCCCTGGGGAAGGTAACGGCAACCCACCCCAGTATTCTTGCCATGAAAACTAAATGGATCAGTACAACCAGAGATATGTCGGTATACCAATAGAAGATGGGACTCCCAGGTCGGAAGATGGTCAAAATGCTACTGGGGAGGAACAGAGGATAAGTTCAACTAGCCCCAGATATGATGATGCAGCCAGCTCAAAGCCGAAAGGACAGCTAGCGGCGGACGGTGCTGGTGGTGAACGACTAATCCGATGTTCTAAAGATCAACACACCATAGGAACCTGGAATGTAAGTTCTATGAGCCAGGGCAAATTGGATGTGGTTGTTGGTGAGATGTCAAGATTAAATATAGACATTTTGGGTGTCAGTGAACTGAAATGGACTGGAAAGGGCCACTTCACATCAGATGGCCACCAGATCTACTACTGTGGACAAGAGGACCACAGAAGAAATGGAGTAGCCTTCATAATTAATAATAAAATGGCTAAAGCAGTGCTTGGATACAATCCAAAAAATGATAGAATGATCTCAATTTGAATTCAGGGTAAGCCATTTAACATCACAGTGATCCAAATATATGCCCCAACCACAGATGCTGAAGAAGCAGAACTAAATCAGTTCTATGAGGATCTGCAGCACCTACTGGATAATACGCCAAAAAGAGATGTTATTTTCATTACAGGAGACTGGAATGCTAAGGTGGGTAGTCAAACGACATCTGGAATTACAGGCAAGCATGGTCTGGGAGAACAAAATGAAGCAGGACATAGGCTGATAGAATTTTGCCAAGACAATACACTATGCATAACAAACACTCTCTTCCAGCAACCTAAAAGACGACTTTATACATGGACTTCACCAGATGGTTGACACCAAAATCAGATTGATTACATCCTTTGTAGCCAAAGGTGGTGGACATCTATACAACCGATAAAAACAAGACCTGGAGCTGACTGTAGTTCAGATTGCGAACTTCTTATTGCACAATTTAGAATCAGACTAAAGAGAATAGGGAAGACCCACAGATCAGTTAGATATGAGCTCACTAACGTTCCTAAGGAATATGCAGTGGAGGTGAAGAATAGATTTAAGGGACTAGATTGAGTAGATAGGGTCCCGGAAGAACTATGGACAGAAGTTCGCAACATTGTTCAGGAGGCGGCAACAAAAAACGTCCCAAAGAAAAAGAAAACCAAGAAGGCAAGATGGCTGTCTGCTTAGACGCTGGAAGTAGCCCAAGAAAGAAGGAAAGCAAAAGGCAACAGTGATAGGGGGAGATATGCCCAATTCAATGCAAAATTCCAGAGATTAGCCAGAAGAGATAAGGAACTATTTTTAAACAAGCAATGCACAGAAGTGGAAGAAGATAATAGAATAGGAAGGACAAGAGACCTCTTCCAGAAAATTAGAAATATTGGAGGTAAATTCCAGGCAAAAATGGGTATGATCAAAAACAAAGATGGCAAGGACCTAACAGAAGCAGAAGAGATCAAGAAAAGGTGGCAAGAATATACGGAAGATCTGTATAGGAAGGATAATAATATCAGGGATAGCTTTGATGGTGTGGTCAGTGAGTTAGAGCCAGACATCCTGAAGAGTGAGGTTGAATGGGCCTTAAGAAGCATTGTTAATAACAAGGCAGCAGGAGATGACGGTATCCCAGCTGAACTGTTTAAAATCTTGCAAGATGATGCTGTCAAGGTGATGCATGTCATATGCCAGCAAATTTGGAAAACACAAGAATGGCCATCAGATTGGAAAAAATCAATTTATATCTCCATACCAAAAAAGGGAAACACTAAAGAATGTTCAAACTATCGAACAATGGCACTTATTTCACATGCCAGTAAG
Organism: Charina bottae; assembly: GCA_023362775.1. Classification (NCBI taxonomy): domain Eukaryota; kingdom Metazoa; phylum Chordata; class Lepidosauria; order Squamata; family Charinaidae; genus Charina; species Charina bottae. Next base: position 17,545 of record JALMGJ010000041.1, read on the forward strand.
GTAATGCTCAAGATCTTGCAAGGTAGACTCCAGCAATTCATGGAGCGAGAATTGCCAGATGTACAAGCTGGGTTTAGAAAAGGCTCTCCAGGCTTGGCTGCCAGCTCGACCAGTCAAATTTCTCAGAGAAGCTGAGAACTGACTGAATTTCCCTTGCTTGCGTGGATTGCAGAAGTTGTGGTCCACTGAAGTTTTTTTTCCCCTGGAGAGGGGGAGACCAGAAGATTACTCGTGGGGCCATTGGGATTGCCTACCCTTGTTTTTTCTGTAGTTTTCCACCGCGGAAGGAACAGGGTAAGTGCAAGGCAATGGCCGAGATATATCAGGCTCTCGCAGGGGAAACAAGTCTCTTTGAAGAGACACAAGAGCGCCCAGCCGCTTTTAGATCACTTTAGGAATGTTTTTTTTAGATTAAAATATTTTTGAAATCTAAGATCTATCTTTTGGACTTTGTTGAAAATGTTGGCTAACTTTGTGCTTTCTTTGCTATAACTGATTCTGGTGGAAGTTTGATGGACTCTATATTTGCAACATAATGAAACGTCTGCATTTTTTTTTTACTTCTCTTTTGTATTAGAGGGATTTAAGAGACTCTGTTTGTAATTCTTCGCTTGATAAACTAAATGACTATTCATTTTTTGAGAAACTCTTTGTTTGGATTAAGCAGCTTGCAGCTTGAAGAACGAAAGCTCACAGTTTGAAGAATAAAAACACAGGGTAACGTGTTTTTTTCCTTGTCTTCTTTTTCTACATCCTCCCTGGTTGGATTTTGCTTCATTTGGAATATATTTTTTATTTCTCCTTCTATAAACTGTTTAAAATATTATTCTCTCCTGTATTTTGGATTATTGGAACTTTCTTTTTTCTTTTGACTTTAAAAAAAAAAAAACAACAACGACGTTCTGCTTAATAGATTCTGCTGGTAGTATTCCATGGACAGATTACATGATTATTGTTTTGACTAGAAGGGTTGTTGTTTTAATTTGAAGGACACAGGAAAGATGGCTTTCCAACTTGTACCTGAGGAGCTCAGAAGAGAGATTACTGAGGCTTTTTCAAATATTCAAAGGTCGTTGGAATTACTGTTCGTAACTCTGCAAAACAGAGAGAAAGAACAGAGAACAGAAACGGAGACAGAAAGGAAAAATGTTTTTCAAGTGGAGGAGAAACAGAAGGAGGAAATTTTGAGTATATTAGTTCAGAAGAACATTCTGAAGGCTTTACACTACAATCTTGGTATAGATATGTTGTGGCAGTGGAGACAGAGTGAAAATATGGGTGCACAGTTGGATGGATGTTGTGAAATATGTGGAAAGGGAGAGAAGGTTGCTCTGATATTCTATATGAGATATAGAAAAGAGCAGGCTGTATATTGCGAATCTCCCACAGTGTATTGTGATTTTGGCATAACCTAAACAGAAGATATGAGAAACTGTATGGATATAAAGGCTAATGAAAATATGGACTTGAATTGTTATGAGAAATTGTATGGATATATAAAAAGTGATATTCTAAATGTAAGATGCTAAATACAAACACAAGTTGATATTATAGAATATTGTTTTCCTTAGAGATATATTTATGAGAAGATAATGATATGATGGAATTAGAATGATGGTTACTACAGGATGATATATATCAATATGTATTGTATGAATATTATAAGAATTGATATATTAGCTATTAGGTTAAGTGATATGATAGATTATGCATTTAGTTTAAATGGACACTACTACAAGGAATGGAAATTACGGATGGATAATTGAGATTCAAGAATTCCTTTTTTATGGAGATATATATATATATTAGAATTAAATTATAGAAATATATATGTATGAACACTATAAGAATTGCTAAATTATGTATTAAGTTACATAACATGTTAGGTTGTGAGTCATAATATGAATAGAATATATTGTAGTTTATTAGAAGTAAATAAGGCTTTTATTTGTTATACTAATTGGTCTTTATTGAAGATATAAATATGTAGTAATGAACATTCAACATTTAACTACTACTTCAAGGAGTGGAAGCCAAAGATGGATTATTGGGAGACAGTAAGATGAAGGTTAGAAGATTGGATTAAAGAAATCAAAAGGCATATGACAAAGAAAAGTTCCTGTATACTGTATGAAGGACTAACATTTAAAATCAATTGTTGTACTTTAAGTTCAAAGATAGATTGGAGGACATCTATTTTCTATATTTTCTTTGCTTATTATTTCTTGACTTCACTTTTTCTTTATCTTTTTCTTATTTTGTATTTCTGTTTCTATTTCTTTTTTCTACTTTAAATTTTATTATGTATTGTAAAACTTAATAAAATTTAATAAAAAAAAAAAGAAAAGGCAGAGGAACTAGAGACCAAATTGCCAATATCCGCTGGATAATGGAGAAAGCCAGGGAGTTTCAGAAAAACATCTATTTCTGTTTTATTTACTATTCTAAAGCCTTTGACTGTGTGGATCATAACAAATTGTGGAAAGTTCTTGGTGGTATGGGGATACCAAGTCATCTTGTCTGCCTCCTGAGGAATCTGTATAACGACCAAGTAGCAACGGTAAGAACAGACCACGGAACAATGGACTGGTTTAAGATTGGGAAAGGAGTATGGTAGGGTTGTATACTCTCACCCTACCTATTCAACTTATAGGCAGAACACATCATGCAATGTGCTGGGCTTGATGAATCCAAGGCTGGAATTAAAATCACTGGAAGAAACATTAACAATCTCAGATACGCAGATTATACCACTTTGATGGCTGAAAACAAGGAGTTACCGAGGAGCCTTATGACGAAGGTGAAATAAGAAAGTGCAAAACCTGGGTTGCAGTTAAAACTCAAAAAAACCAAGATTATGGCAACCAGCTTGATTGATGACTGGCAAATAGAGAGAAAAAAAGTGGAGGCAGTGACAGACTTTGTATTTCTAGGCGCAAAGATTACTGCAGACGCTGACTGCAGCCGGGAAATCAGAAGACATCTACTTCTTGGGAGGAGAGCAATGACAAATCTCGATAAAATTTTTAAGAGCAGAGACATCACACTGACAACAAAGGTCCGCATAGTTAAAGCAATGGTATTCCCCGTAGTAACCTATGGCTGCAAGAGCTGGACCATAAGGAAGGCTGAGCGAAGGAAGATAGATGCTTTTGAACTGTGGTGCTGGAGGAAAATTCTGAGAGTGCCTTGGACTGCAAGAAGATCAAACCAGTCCATACTCCAGGAAATAAAGCCAGACTGCTCACTTGAGGGAATGATATTAAAGGCAAAACTTAAGTACTTTGGCCACATAATGAGAAGACAGGATACCCTGGAGAAGATGCTGATGCTGGGGAAAGTGGAAGGCAAAAGGAAGAGGGAGGGGCCGACCAAGGTCAAGATGGATGCATGATATTCTGGAGGTGACGGATTCGACCGTGGGGGAGCTGGGAGTGGTGACGGCTGACAGGAAGCTCTGGCGTGGGCTGGTCCATGAAGTCACAAAGAGTCGGAAGTGACTGAACGAATAAACAGCAACAAATACAGTGCTGTAGACTTTTCTGTATCATCATGGAAGTGGCAGAGGATCAGCTTGACACACAACCCTGCTCATGTATTCAGCTCATGATAATGAAGAGACCACGTAGGGCTACGGTCAAATAACATTCCATATCCCCACCACCGCTACTCAGGGCATCACACGTTTAAAGACAATTGCTTTGTAAAAACAAAAAACAAAAACTTTCAAATAGCTTGTCAAACGGAAGAGGTTTGATCCTTAAAACATGCCTATCGATGTGTGAGAACACTTGGTCTTTAATACAGGAGTTTGAATGAATGTGGGCTATCCCCATCGACATTCTGAATGAGATGCATGTCAGAAGGCCTAAACCACATGTTTCCTCTGCTGGAGTTAGTCAATAATTTGTTTGGGTTTTGAGCCTTGCAAAGCCAGGTCTCAGATCTCAGCTTATGAATAAACCATATCCTATTGTTTAAAGCAGACAGTGGGAGGTGGTGCAATAATCATACGAGGCCCCAAAAGCACCACAGAGACATTTCTGACTTTCCCCCTTCAAGACTCCTCCGGGATGATATATTGCTGACAGGAGAGCGCATGAAATATAAACGAGAGCACTAATAAATTACAAACAAGCATTCAGCAATCAGATCTTATCTAGAAATCTCCCACCGGCTATCTGTGTCTAAGATTAGGCATCCACAGAGCAAACAGTGCACCACAAGTGGAACCTGAAAATGATAAAAAGAAGTTGACATGAGATAAAAGCAATAACAAGATGCTTCTGCTCAGCTCCCCCCAAGGTCAGTGAAAGTGGGCTGCTGACCCAAAGCAGCCTACCCAAAGAAGTTCTTCTTTCTTTTAAAGGCAGCAGTGGGTCAGCAACTCCAACCAGTCACCATAATAAGTTCCATCTCTGTCTCAAGAACAACCAGTGGAGACTGTCTCAATGGTCTGCAGGAGCTTGTGGAACAGGGTTGGAAAATGTCCTTCCTTCTGAGTGACTTCCTCACTCAAGCTATTTCCACCCTCCCTCCACCTAAGTCCTTCCCTTCAACCCTTTGTTCCTTTACTAAGGCCACAAGATCTGGGCTCCAAAAATCTAGACATATGTCTTTGCTGCCCCCTAGTGGACATCTGGATTTTTACCCCTCCCAACCTAGTTTTTTTGCAAAGGGGAGGGGAGGGGATGTTGGTGGCAAGACGAAGAGTTGAAGAGGATGGGATGAACAGAATAAGGAGATCCAGGGTGCTGGAAAGATTTTGAGCCCTGGGACCAGAGGGTTAAAGAATCCAGATGGGAACAATGACCTCAAAAGTTGACAGCTATTTCTAGAGGCTCTTCTCATCCAGTCCTCTGTGGTGCCAGAGGCCAAGGGGATGCAGGTAGCAACACTGCCCGAAATCTCAGGGTACCAGTGCTGACTGGAAGAAAATCCTACTGCCTGGCATTTCACAGTGCAAGCAGGCAAGAAGATCTATGAACCAGTCCAGGATTCATAAATTCTCCTAGACTGCATTCCTAATTTATAGAATCTATCAACCAACCAGGAGTTATAGATACTTTGTACATGGGCACCAGCTAAGGGAATGATGATACAGCTTTAGAAAGATAAATTCACATACAGTATCTTTATGTGCTGCAGGGACTGTGTATGTGTGTTCTTTTTTGGCTTTGCTCTCTTTTTGTTCAAAGGGCAGGGAAGCAATATGCAAGCTATTGAGATGGTGCTTTATTTATGGATACGTATTTCCATGAATTTTCTTTTCTTCTTTTTTTTTAAAAAAACCCCTACATATATTTTTTACAGGTTTATAGTTTGTTTTTGTTAATTTAGGTCAGATTGTTCTATGGTATTTGAAGTGCATTGAAACACATTTGCCCCCCCCCCTTTTTTTTTTCTACTTATTTATTTATTTCTCTCTCTCTCTCTCTCTCTCTCTCTCTCTCTGTGTGTGTGTGTGTATAGTAAAGGAGGTAATGAAAAAATGAATGAAACAGCCACATGTGTCCTGCTATCTAGCAGAAGGGTTTTTTTATAATTTTTATTAAAGGAATTTTTAACAAAGTAAAAACCATAAGAGAAAATAAAGATGAAAAGAAAAATAGTAAATAGTGAAAATAGAAATAGAAAGATTATAAATAAGCAGCTTCTGATCTTGACAGTGGTTATAGATACATTTTTACTTTACCCTCTCTCGCTAAGATTACATCATAATTTCCTTCTTTCCATAAAGTACCCTTTCTAATCTTCAAACCCATAAATCACAAGTTTATTTTTCTCTTTTTTCAGCAAAAATCCATAAGGGATTTCCAGTCACTAATAAATGTAGTTGTTGATCTTTCTCTAATCAAACAAATTAATTTTGCCATCTCTGCTACTTCTGTCACCTTCACCAACCATTCCTCCATTGTGGGTATTTCAGAGTCTTTCCATTTTTGTGCATATAATAGTCTCATAGCAGTAATCATATATAAAAATAATTTTCCATGGCTCTTTTCTAATTGACTGTCCATTAATCCCAGCAAGAAAAGTTCTGGTTTCAGTTGAATGTTGATTTTTAAAATTCTTTTATCATTATATGTATTTGAACCCAGAAATTTCTGGCTTTTTTACAACCAGGCATGACAAAATGATCATGTTGTCCAAATAACATAAATTGGAAGTACCTTATACATTCTAGACAATTTTTCTGGAGTCATATGCTAATGGTACATCATTTTATTAAATTCTCTTTTAAGTTATAACATAATGTAAATTTCAATCCTTTTAACCACATATTTTCCCACTGTTCCATCAATATGTTGTGTCCAAAGTTCTTAGCCCATTTTATCATACAGTCTTTTGCTTGTTCTTCTTCCATTTCAAATTTCAATAATAGTTTATACATTTTAGCAATTACATGTTCATCATCTGTACATAGTTCAAGTTCAGATTCTGTCTTCTGCTGTTCAATTCCAAATATCCTATTATCTACCTTAAATCTTTCTCTAAACTGTACATATGAAAACCATTGAAAACTAAATCCCTCTGCAGCCAGTTGCTCTCTTGATTTCATCTTATATTCTCCATGTTTCTTGTAAGGCTATTATCTCAAATTCAGAGAGGAATCTCACCAAATCACTGTCAACAGACTCTCTCCAGTCAGCTACGTTCCAAGTTACAATCTGTACAGGTCTCTCTAAAACAGAATGTTCTGGATGGGATGTTTGGGTAGAAGATGAAGATTCAGACAGTCAGTTTGTTTCTGGGGCTGGAACAATATTGTCAATATTTCCCATATATACACAGTTATTATAAGATTCAACTTTCCTCTCCCTAAGTTGGGAAGGGACCGAGAAAAGTGAGCATACTACACATAGAGAGAATGCTATATGGAGGAAGACAAGTGGTAACTTCCTCTTAAAGGTATATTTTACATATACATACATATATATTTGTATTTGTATATGTATTTGTGTGCAGTAATGTATAATTCTGTTTGATCTTCCAGGTTAATCCTGTGCTGAAATCAACCTTCCAATTTCCTGAAAGTCTTCTTCCTGGGCAAAAAGTCTTCTGTCTCACTTGTTCTCAGAATGTTTTAGAATTCCTTTCACATCTCTTTTAATGGTGTTTTTTAAACTGTTATAAATTGAAAGACAGAGTAGGATGCTGGGGTTGTTATTTTCTCTTCCTTATCCCACCATCACGCTCCAGCTTCTTCTATGTGCCTCATCCAAAAAACTCCTGGGAGGAGATCTCTCACCACATCTCTTATTGGGATTTAACTGATTGTGCAGAACATGCCAGCCAATTATTTCACAACCATTCCCGAAGTTCCCTTGAAAAAGGAACACATTTTCTGGAAGCCATCATGCCAGATAAAAGCTCTTTTACTAGCACTTGAGATTCCTCCCTCTTTCCCTTGTTTAATGTTAAAATTGTTAGAAGGTGGCCTGAAAATTAAGGTTACATGGGAAGGTCATGGACATTTTCCATCCTGCCTCCCCTTTACATTTCACTTTACTGATATTTCAAAAATGCCTCCCTGGAGCCACCATCTGGCCAGGAACTGGGGAAGGGAGTCATTGCAAAGAGCTCATTTCAAGTCCTATTCACAGTTATCAACAGACTGTAAGACATCCAAGTAAATCTCACTGGAGATGCCACAGGCCGTTTTCTTCCTCCCAAGCTCCCCTCTAGGATTTCCATTTCCAGCTATGACAAATCACTTGGAACATTTATGCATGCAGTGTGGGAACAAAATGTTTCCAAACAGGGAATGAAAACGTGGATCTGACTAAACAGGTTTATTGAATCAAGAGAACATTATTTCTCTGAAGAGTCAACCCAATGAACTCTGCCACAAAGAGAAAAGGTATGTAAGAATGAATAGGTGAACAGACAACAAAGATAAAATATGTGACATAAATATATGGAAACATGAAGTGCTGCCAAAGTGTGGTTTTCCCTGTTGCAACACATGTTGGACACTCTTGTAAAAACATGTTCAGTATATTCTCAAAAGGTGTAATGAAAGTCTCCTAATTTCAATAGAAGTATCTGTCTCTTCTGTATGTGTGTATGTCTGTATGTCTGTATGTATATGTATATGTATGAATATGATGCCTTTCCCTCTAAAAGAAACATTTTACTTTAGCAAAAGGGTTTGCAATTATCCAATTTCTCTGTATTTGTTGTGATACTAACAATTATGCCTGAGAAGGAATACAGTAATAGATTAGGGATGTAGGGATGTTTGGAAAATATTTGGTGTTTTGAAAACTATTATAAATTGAAAGACAGAGTAGGATGCTGGGGGTGTTATTTTCTCTTCCTTATCCCACCATCACTTTCCAGCTTCTTCTATGTGCCTCATTCAAAAAACTCCTGGGAGGAGATCCCTCACCATATAAATGCAAGTGAGATAGGCAGCTACATAAATTCAATAAATAAATAAATGGGCTAATCTTATGTTTTCTTCAATAGATGCTTTTTTCTGTATGTTACAGAGAAGTTAAATGTTTTCTTCTGTTATGCCAGCAATCAGTAAGAGCCAGCCTAAGTTATGATTAGAATAGACCCACTGGATTTAAGATCTATGGTGTGTTGGGATTATCAGGAGTCAACTCAGCATTGTCTCATAAGCAGGGGGTCTTTCTAGTAAACACATCTCTACTGTGCTTGTGGGATGTTACCTGAATCACCTGATTTCCTCTTCCTCCTCCTTCTTGGTTTGGGGGATTAACGTTCTCCATTATTACGTTTTTGGCACACCTGCAAGCAGGAGGGCTGCACCATGCAGCTCTCGTCCATTCCATCTCACTTGCACGCAGATCTACTATGAATCTACTCATATCCAGATCTATTGAATAAATGTAAGCTATCTCTATTTTTCTTCATCTAACTAATGTGTGAAGACTGAATTTATTTCTGAATGTAATTAAGCTTAAAGTGCAAGTTCCCTGCTGGTTCATGCTTCTACTCTGCAAGATTGTTGTTAGCTGTTTGGACTTCTTTTATTAACCTTCAAGACTCCATCATGGTGAAGGTAAGTCTTACTTTCAATGGATCTATTTGAAACACAGCTACATTGGGATTCATTCTGTTATGATCAACAAGAAACCTGGTGAAGTTAATGGATTTATTGTAAAAAAAAAAACACTGGACACATGATAAATTAATAACCAGAGATATGGGAAAGAGAACCATGAAGAAGAGTTGGTGCTGTCAATCAGAGAAAGTATTCTTTTGAATCTAATGCGCAACCATCTCCCCTCTACACTACATGAGTAAATCTTGCAAAAACTCAGTGAGCTTGATGCATTGTTTAAACAGTACATCTTTATCCAATATCAGTTTGAACCAGACAGTGTGCAAACCACATTTTTGAACCTTCTTTCTGTAGCCCCCTAGGATTCCTGGTGGGTGGTGGTTGGTTTTTTGGAAGAAAACAGAATAAAAGAAAAAAGATAGATTAAGTCTTCAAAAGCTTAACATACCTAAAAATGCAAAGGAACACCCATCCATCCCAACATGCATGCACAACCTTAACCATTCCTTTCAAACCCCTCTATAGAAATGCCATGGATGATAGCATGACAGAAATGGCATACCAATGCAGCCCTCGGTCTCTACAAAGTAATTTAAATAAATCTCATCCTTAGGTGCCAGGAGGTTACTGCCCCTCTTCTATACCTGTATAGGACAATAGGCTGCAATTTAAACATCCATTACAACAGTTAATGCCATATGAAAGGGAGACCAATTCCCTTATAGCCCCCCTCCCTGTGCACCCCACATACCTTGTCAAGTATTGCTCTGCTGAGAAGTGCCCCCAAGTCTTCTTGCTAAGCTCTGCTGAAGCTAAGACAACGCTGGTCTCTTTCCTCAATTGCAATCATGGTTATTTATTGACTGGCTCACTGAGTGACTTAGTAGGACTTATTTGCTGCTCACACACAATCTTTATGGCCATGCACCCGTTTGACCATCAAATAGGAAGGTTCATATCTCATACTTAAAGGAATAAGAAGGGGAAAGATAGCAGCCCCCAGTGTGACTTCCCTCTCCCCCTTTCACAGAAATATAGCCATACAGGAAACTCAGGAAGATAGTTTCAGCTTTGTTACATACCGTAGGAAGGCATGGAAGCCAGCTGGTTTTCCACACAGGAAAATTGGTGAGAGGATATCTCAGTTCCAAATCTCAGTATCTAATCTTTATCCTTATTTAGTCAAATATAATCAAACAGCTGATTGATCCACCCATTATGAAATTAATAATCAATTATTTATAAGAAAATAATAGTCAAGAATGTTGGTGTATTATTCTTCAAGGAGTAAGTCACAAGCCTTGTTAGTTAAGCACCTGCAAACTTTAAAAGGTCAGGCAGCATGTGATCTAAGTTGAAGAGTATAAAAGAACCTGCCTGCCTGCCCCGCCTTGTTTTTTACTGCTTACTGCAGGGATTTCCAAACTTTTGCCATTGGCGACACACCAACGGCCAGCGTGCAAAAACCCGGAAGCGCCACCGCCGCACTTTCAGGTTTTTGTGTGCCGTGGCGGCAGCGGCGGCATCCTGGTGTGTCGCGCGACAACCCGGAAGCACTGATGGCCCACCACCACTGCACGCACTGCCACAAACAGCGGCGGCGCACCACCAGCGCTTCCGGGTTGTCACGTGACACACTTGGGGGCCCCAGGCGACACAGTACTGTGTCGCAACACACAGTTTGGAAGGCCCTGGCTTACTGCTTCTGTTTTCTACACCTGCTTGCTTCTACTCCTGCTTGCTTCTGCTACTTATCTTTTCTGGTGAGTGATGAAAGAATTGGAACACTTCCAGGGATCTGGAAGAGAACTGTAAATAGTATCTGTTCGAATGAGTAACTAATACAACTGCAACTGATTTACTACAAGGACTGGTGTCTTTATTGGTCTCTAAAGCAAAATGCTTTCTGATACTCTGCGTGTGCAAGAAAAGACACACACCAACAAAGTATTTGTCCACTTTAGTTTAACATTTCACTTATTCTCTTACTCAGGTCCACTATGCAAACTAATTGGTTCACTATTTCTGATGTAGGGATTCCTTTTAGCTAAATGCATTGAATTTAAAACACATTCCTGATTTGTAAGCTCTTTAAAATCTTTCTGAAATGTTCATCCTAATATAAGGAAAGAAGCTGGTGAGGCAGAAACCAGTGGTTCCAGGTTAGAGAGAACTGTTATGTCAACATGGCCTCCCAGGGCCATGAAGAGAACAGTAAAACATCTGTTTACTTGGAAAGGTATGAAGATGTAAACCCTGGGGCAGGGAACTATATACAGCCTTAGAAATGAATGTACTATAGTGGACAAAACCTCTGGATGTATGTGGCTTCATTCTTGTCTGCAACAGAGACAAATCTTGCCTAGATATGTCTTCTGCCAAGCAAGCCAAGTCTTAAATAAGAAGTTAAATGTTTTGAGATCCACAATTCACAGCTATGCCTACTGTGAAACCTAATACCCATGGTGTTTCTTTTCTGGAAATTGATACAAGATGGAACAACACGCCATCATCCAAGTTATAAATGAGATCAACCCATATATCTTAATATAGTAAAAAAAATTAACAATATGCTTCCCTGTCAAATAGAAAAGATTATCCGTTCCCACAATTCTCAGAAAATTTGTAATGCTTTCAGCTGAAACCAAAGGAGATCTGAGGCTTCAAGTGCCTCACTTCCACAATCAGTTTGATATCAGCTAAAGCCCAAAGCCTCCAACCTATATTGGATATTCAGGTTTTTGGATGTGTGTGATCATTAATTTGCTGCCAAATTTTAAATTCTTAGTGTTTTTTCTTCCTTTTCTTTACCTTTTCTTTTTTCAGTGCTGTCATTTTCATTAATATATAGTTGTGCTGTCTCATCCATTATGGTCCTAAGCCAGTACAAAATATGGTACCTAACTCTCCAAAGGAACCCTAATTTGAGCCAAGGTCCAGTTTCCCTTTTATTATGGAGCACAATTCTCCACCGGTGCTCAAGCTAGCAAAACAAACTGTTCCAGTTAGAACCAGAAAACAGGTATCCCACTTTGTAGGCGATCTTCCAAAATACTTCACACAAGTTTTTTGTAGTCCAGAAATAGTCTGAGTGTTTACAAATGACCAGTAAGATTTTCATTCAGAGAAGCTTGTAATCAACTTGCCTAAATTCCCTTCCAGTCTGGGTTTAGGGAAATCACATATCTTCATGAAAAAACGACCCATGCATATGATTTTCTCTGATGTTGGAGCCACTATAAGATTAGAATCATACCATGAGAAGAGCAAAGATGGCCCTCTGGCCAACCACCAAGTTGCTTTCCCAGAACTTGGCCCTGCCAGCTTCCATATGCTGGAGGTAAAGATCTCTAGAAGTTACATTGTTCAACACACTGCATTATTTAAAATTTGGCATGATCTCCTGGATTTAAATCATACAGGAGTTGACCGAAATGCACCAGGTTCCATACTATATATCTTAATCCTCTAACCTCCATACTTACATCTTTCCAAATAATCTAAATTAGCCTTGCCCAGCCTTTGCTCCCCAAGTGACACAAGACTGCTTAGCAGACTAGTTAACTTCTTAACAGAATGGGTGATTAATTAACAGAATTAGGAAAAATGCCAACAACTTTATCCTCCTCTCTATCCCTGGACCAAAGATCGATCCAACACTCCAAGCCATTCCTATCTTACTCTGAAGCTGATTCTGGAGGACCATGTATCCTATTTCAAGGAAAAAGATGAATACATTCTTCCCACAGGAAGTTCAATAAAACCAACAACCAGTAGGATTTGTTCTGATATTTTGCTTAATTGTTAACACAGTGTTGGATTTCTTCTAGTTAATTTTTCTCATGATTTTTGCACTGTCTCAACTTATGCCCTATTTTCCAAAGGCAAAAAAAGAAATCAGGATTAGACTAACTTTTTATAGTGTCCATAATTATTTGATTTTGTTTTCATTAATACCTGCTAAGTATTAAAATTAGGAGTACAGTGTTGGTAAGAGGCTTTCAGCCATCTTTCTGCCCAAACTTTGGGAAATAAGAGCTGCACAGGTAACTTCTACATTGTGTCACGTAACATATGTATTATTATATATGGATCCCCAATTTGGCTGCCAGGGCAGTATATCAAATTATGTATAAATATTCTTCCTATCACCACTAGTCTCCCTGACCTTTTATACTGTATGTTTAAAATATCATGTTCAACTTTTTTAAAAATGGGAATATGACCTTTCTAAGGTGTTTTTATAAAAGAAAAAAATATGGCTGGCTGCAAGCCAGTGCATTTATTCAGAAGTGTACTTACCTCCCTGGGGGGGGGGCAAAGGGCAAAATTAAACAATATGGAGTATGGTATAGGATGGGGAGAAATAGCATTCTGCTAAATGAATGTTTTGAAACTTGCCAAGTCCCCCTTGGGAGCAATTTTGTGAAAGGACAAACCACCATGGCAGTTAATTTGCAAGAGAATCCACCACCTCTTTTTTAAATTCCAAATGTGCCCACAAGGCTAAAACTCCTGGGGACACCTGTCCTACCACTATTGTTATGTTCATCACAAAATAATGTGCATGAAAGGATGAGATCCCACATCGCTGTAGCTTTCTAACAGCTCATTCTATAGTTAAAATAATTAGAGTAGTACTTTGCTTTATTGCTAACAGATTAACAGGCTTTCTGGCTCTGCTGTTTACAAACAATTCCTCAGTGGCAGCCATCTCCATTTGCAATACATTCATGGACTCTGTTTTACTTCACATCTTTAGGAAATTTGTGTCGTCTCTTAAATTGCTAAATGGAACTGTCAAGTGGTATTGCGAAGCACAATGTCCCCTACTCGTTTATTCAAATACATTTCTCATCTGGCACATACAGGTAGTCCTCGTTTAGTGACTGCCTCATTTAGTGACCATTCGCAGTTACAACAGTGATGAAAAAGTAACTTTGCGACCAGTCCTTGCATTTACAACATTCACAGGTCTGTAAAGCAACGGAGCTGAAGTAAGATCATTAGCACAGTTGCGGTTTCACTTGGTGACCGCTTCGCTTAACAACCGAGTTGCCAGTCCCAGTTGTGGTCGCTAAACGAAGACTATCTGTATTTAACTGCACTAGGATTTGCTAAGGTCCAGCACATTTAATTATACAAGAACCAAGTAAATCCAGTTTCATCCCCGTTAGAAAGAACTGTATTTCAGATCTGCTCTTTCACGTCTTACAAGTCTTTCCATAAGTCTTTGGGATGCAGTTGTAACAACCACCAGCACCAAGTGTGAATCTCTTCTGCAGACTAAGCACACTGAGTTTCTTTAACATTTCATCCTCCATCCAGAGATCATGTTTCCTAGTACCTTGAGACTGTGACGCAACTAAGCATGGTGATATCTAGGCCATAATACAGGCCCCGTAGGGAACCTTTCCTGATACCACATACTGGGAAAGCGGGGGAGAAGCTCAACTGGCTCATGTCATCCCAGTCTGGGCCTAGCATGGGTATACCTCATAAGGACATGGTAGTGAAACTTCCATTTGAAAAGAGCATCTGCTTTTGAAGCTGTACTTTCAAAACTTGTTCACCCTCAAGTCATACTCAGGAAACTATGCTGAGTCAAGATATTTTACTGCTGAAGCAGAGTCCAAATGTTTTCCCTTGAAGGCGAGCCCTTTCAGCTCTTGCTGCAGAGCAGATACAAACTCCTGCCTGCATCTATCACACGTCCACAGAATTGCCTAAGGCAGGGTGCTTCCTCCCATACGGTATATGGCGGCACCAGCCCTAGTAAGTGGTCTAAGCAGGCCTACCATATCCTAAATGTCAGTTCTGGGCTAGGGCCAGGAGACTCCCTTTTGCTCCCTAAAGCCTATGGAAGGCCCTAGGTGGGGCAGTGGTGAAGGGGAATCTGTCTTTGGAGAACATGGCTTGTTGCTTACATCCTGGTAAGTACCAATGAGAGATAGGAGGGAGGATGAAAAGAAATGAGAGAGGTCAGTGTGTCCCGGGGGCGGTGAAGAAAGATGAAATCCAAACCCCCTCCTCGCATTTAACGTAAGATGCTATGTCGAAAGTGAACAAGAACCTTCAATTGTGTTACCGTGTAAATCATCGTTTTGCACTTATTAGCCTATTTGATCAGATGAGAAGATGAGAAGTCTTCACATGCAGTCCCCTCTGTGTCTGTTTCTTACCTGGCCTATTGTTAGTGAAGTGTGACAAAAGGGAACTCCGTGTCTGTGCTTCCCTCTCTTCAAGATGCAGTTTAGGTAGAAGTGAGGCTTTTCCAGCCTCATGTATTTCCTAATAAATCTAACTTTTACTTCAAACACAATGAATGTCTCCTAGCCTTCACTGATGCTCCTATTATGCATCCAAGGCAACCATGTTATGAACATTTTTAATGGGACATTCTGCTTCTTAATTACTCAGTATTATTTCTGTACTCAGCTTATGTTCAGAAGCATATCCTCTAACAAGGGTCCAGCGTCTTGTTCTCTGGTATTCAGCTTGTCATTTTGGAGGACTATATCAATGACACAAAGGAGCCATCTAGTGTGCTGGAACAGGTAAGTCACTAGTTAAGAATAAATACTTATTTCTAATGTGCACCTGCCTCTTCACAAACTATTTCAGCTTAGATTTGGTTGCTTAATAAATGTCAGTGGAGAGGGGGAGAAGGAGAAGGAGAAGGAGAAGGAGAAATAGTCATCCCACTCTAGATTTCCAACCCTTCCTCAACTTTGGTCATAGAGATGGATTGATATTGTGACTGGACTACATTTATCAGTACCTCTTCTTGGTCCATTCCTGTTGTTCTTTCTTGCCTCCAGAACTGGTAAAAATAGAAAAGGAAAACACCACCATTTTAACCTTTTCCCAGTCACTTGGGCTAGAAAGGGAAAATGGCAGAAATCTGTTCAATTTCACCAAGTTAAAAAAATAAAAATAAAAGGCACATCTTTTTACTGTTCCTGTTCTATCAATAACATTGTTTTTTTTTAAAAAGACTTCCCCTTTTCATCATTTCATCTGTGAACTTGTTATAAAATGCCCAGTTTTTTACTGTTCCACTAGTGAACTTGTAAAAAAAAATGCTCATGGAAGGCAGCAACGAGTGATGAGAGGAGAAAAGGCCTTCCTGCCATAGCACAAAGTAACCAAGGCATTTGCCTGCAGTGAAATGAAGGGACAGCAGGCAAACTGGACAACATTGCTTGAGTCTGAAAACGCTACTTCGCCACATAGCAGCAAACGGTGGATGGAGGTTGCCTTCTTAGTAGACTGGGGACAAGTAAAGGAAGACATGTATTCTTGCCCTTGAGAAATGGTCTATGGCCCAGACCTCTGTGGCATATTCCTGCCTGTCATGCAGATCAGATCAGATCAGATCAGATCAGATCAGATCAGATCAGATCAGATCAGATCAGATCAGATCAGATCTCTATATTAACCATAGCAAACTATTTATTTATTTATTTATTTGTTATATTTCTCTACCGCCCATCTCGCATACGACGACTCTGGGCGGCTCTTTGCCTTCTTGTTTTCAGATCATCACTTAAGACCAATTTATTTCTTTGGGGGGGGGGGGTTGAGGCATGTTCACAGAATCTGAACTTTTCTGAAAACGACAACAGATGTTCCTGTGACATCTGTTTTCATGTAAGCTTTGTGTGTGTTTTAATTGTGGGATACTCTTGATGATCTGTGTCTTTAATCTGAGTGTTAGCTTCTTTGAATTTAAATTATAGAAAAGTGGGCCATAATTGTATTTAAATAAATATTTGTGTCACTGCCTGGAGGGAAAAGGAGAAATAAACAATTTTTTGCATAACTATTATTTGCATGACTGGTAGCACACTGCTATTTAATAAGCAATAAACTCTTGGGTATGCTAAGAATTCTGGAAAAAAGGATAATTAATTTGCAGAATTCCACAAATACCTAAGATTAAATTTTGGAGGTATACAGCATTAAACTATGGATGACTATTAGCCATCAGGGGGTTATATCCATGGCCATGCAGGTAGACACCCACATGTGCAATGAGATTTCTCTTCCTCTACTCCCCTCTGCATCCTCTACACCAGAGCTTTCCAAACTTTTCATGTTGGTGACACACTTTTTAGACATGCATCGTTTCACGACACACTCTTACAGCAGGGCATCATTTTGCGACACACTCTTACAGCAGGGCACAAGGCAGGCACTAGGACCTGCGCGGAATCACAGCAGGTTTGGAGGCAGCCAGGCACAAGGCAGGCACTAGGACCTGCGCAGAATCACAGCAGGTTTGGAGGCAGCAAGGCACAAGGCAGGTACTAGGACCTGCGCAGAATCCTGGCAGGGCAGGTTTGGAGGCAGCCAGGCACAAGGCAGGCACTAGGACCTGCGCAGAATCCTGGCAGGGCAGGTTTGGAGGCAGCCAGGCACAAGGCAGGCACTAGGACCTGCGCAGAATCCTGGCAGGGCAGGTTTGGAGGCAGCAAGGCACAAGGCAGGCACTAGGACCTGCACAGAATCCTGGCTGGGCAGGTTTGGAGTTAGCAAGGCACAAGGCAGGTACTAGGACCTGCGCAGAATCCTGGCAGGGCAGGTTTGGAGGCAGCCAGGCACAAGGCAGGCACTAGGACCTGCGCAGAATCCTGGCAGGGCAGGTTTGGAGGCAGCCAGGCACAAGGCAGGCACTAGGACCTGCGCAGAATCCTGGCAGGGCAGGTTTGGAGGCAGCAAGGCGCAAGGCAGGCACTAGGACCTGCGCGGAATCCTGGCAGGGCTCGGAGGCAGCAGCAGCCGCGACACACCCAGGCACTGCAGCCGACACACTAACACAGAGCTTTCCAAACTTTTCATGTTGGTGACACACTTTTTAGACATGCATCATTTCGTGACACACTCTTACAGCACGGCATCATTTCGCAACACACTCTTACAGCAAGGCACAAGGCAGGCACTAGGACCTGTGCAGAATCACAGCAGGTTTGGAGGCAGCCAGGGACAAGGCAGGCACTAGGACCTGCGTGGAATCCTGGCAGAGCTTCGAGGCAGCAGCAGCCGCGACACACCCAGACACTGCAGCCAACACACTCACGTGTCCCGACACACAGTTTGGAAAGCTCTGCACTAACATGTCCCGACACACAGTTTGGAAAGCTCTGCTCTACACATTTCATATCTGCTTAGAAAAGTCCCCCAAATTCCTAAGTATTTTACAAATTTGCATCAGGGACTGCAGGAGAAAGGGTGCATTCTTTCAGCCAACCTTTCCATTCTACTGGCTTACCCAAGGCCATAGATTTCACTTATGAAAGCTCATCCCATCTTGAAAAGGAGAGGCTGCTTATTCAACCACCTGAGACATTTGTAGCAAATTATGTTGTTAGAAAGACAGCAACATTAATTACATAAATAGACATGCAAGGTCAGAGCTGCCTGGATCTCCCTCATTAACTGCTAATTTCAAAAAGGAAGAGCAGAATCGTTCCATGTTGACTTCATGCAATCAAATACATCTCTTTGTGGCTACATAATTGAAAAAAAAGCAGTTATTTTTTCCTTTAAAGATAAAACATATTCATTCTTCTTTATAAGATAATTCTTTCCCCCTCTGGCAAATGCATTGAAGTCTAGATTTAACATCAGTTGAAGGGTTTCGTGGTTCAGTACAGGATCTGATAGAATAAAATTGACAGAGCAACAATTAACCATCTCCCTTGGAGTGCCATCATCCCTTCTATTTACATTTCAGCTACTTTAATACGTGTCCTCTCAAATTTCTTAAATATAACTTTTTAATTTATTCTTCTCACCTCTATTATCAGTAGTGAGAAATCTATATATGCATCGAGGCTTTGTTCCATGATTACTCCAACTATCTTGAGAATGTCATCCTGTTATAAATTCATCATTGCCATGTAATGCACTTGGCATTGTTTCTGCGCAGTGAAAGGTTGACTTCTAGAAAGACAAGTTCCCACACCCATCCATCCAGTCCCCCCTCCCATGCCAAGTGTCAACAATCCAAATCGGAGCAAATCTAAGCCATGAATAACAGGTTATTGTTATGCATCATTTTATCAATAGGCTGCTCCTTTCAAGCTTTTCCTTGAGCCCATTTCTGTTACTGAGGGATGGAGGCCTTAATTATGATCTTGTCATTTCCATTGTCTGAGGCAAACGACTAAGTGGCTTATTAAGGCAATTAAATTTGCCTCCGCTCTAACTAATCTCTTGCCAAGCACAATATCCTATTAGGCATCCCAAGGGGAGGGGAGAGAGAGAGAGAAGGTTATCTTTGAAACCTTACAATAATAGCTGAGAAGCTTGGTAATTAATTATCATTGATCATTCAGCCAATTTGAAGCACGACTCCTCCTACTCTCTTTCTCTTTGTTCCCAGGTGAGAGGAAACCTTTCCAACAGGCAACGCTGACATGGAGGAGAGCAATTAAAAGCACCCCCTCCTTGCAACATTGCCCTTGTGAAGCTGCTCTGCACAACCTGTATAACTATTATTTTTGTTGTTTATTTGTTCAGTCGCTTCCAACTCTTCGTGACTTCATGGACCAGCCCACGCCAGAGCTTCCTGTCGGCCGTCGTCACCCCCAGCTCCCCCACGGTCGAGTCCGTCACCTCCAGAATATCATCCATCCATCTTGCCCTTGGTCGGCCCCTCTTCCTTTTGCCTTCCACTTTCCCCAGCATCAGCATCTTCTCCAGGGTATCCTGTCTTCTCATTATGTGGCCAAAGTATTTCAGTTTTGCCTTTAATATCATTCCCTCAAGTGAGCAGTCTGGCTTTATTTCCTGGAGTATGGACTGGTTTGATCTTCTTGCAGTCCAAGGCACTCTCAGAATTTTCCTCCAGCACCACAGTTCAAAAGCATCTATCTTCCTTCGCTCAGCCTTCCTTATGGTCCAGCTCTTGCAGCCATAGGTTACTACGGGGAATACCATTGCTTTAACTATGCATTTAATTTAATTTAATTTAACTATTATAACCATCTGTTAACTACACCAGGAATTCTCTCCAGCCAATTCATTCCAGTCAGTTTGGTGTAGTGGTTAGGGCACCAGGGTAGAATCCAGGAGACGGTGAGTTCTAGTCCCACCTTAGGCACAAAGCCAGCTGGGTGACCTTGGGCCAGGCACTCTCTCTCAGCCCTAGGAAGCAGGCAAAGGCAAACCACTTCCAAAATCTTGCCAAGAAAACTGCAGGGACTTGTCCAGGCAGTCTCCAGGAGCCAAGACTGGCTCGAAGGCACACAAACACACAATTCATTCTTTCTTGACCAAACAGCAGCATACAATGGAACATGCCTTTCAATTATGTGGGAAGCGTTTGTTGTCGGACAGCACAGCAATAGTAAAAGGTAAAGGTAAAGGTACCCCCCGCACATTTGTGCAGTCGTGTCCGACTCTAGGGGCTGGTGCTCATCTCCGTTTATTAGCCAAAGAGCCAGCATTGTCTGAAGACGCTTCCACAGTCATGTGGCCGCATGACACACGCGGAACGCTGTTACCTACCCACCGAAGTGGTACCTATTCATCTACTTGCATTTGCATGCTTTCGAATTGCTAGGTTGGCAAGAGCTGGAGCTAGTGCGGGAGCTCATTCCGCACGCAGGGCTAGGGATTCGAACCTCCGAACTTGCAATCTTCCGATTTACAAACCTGGCGTCTTACCCACTGAGCCACCACGCCCCTATAAAGCAATAGTGCCTTGGGCCAAATACCCTCTGTAGTTCTGCATCCCGTCATGTTCTTTTTTACCCACCCCTTTCTCTCCCCTCTCCCCGCAGCAATCCTCTCCTGGAAGCTAGGGGGAAATCACCACAAGTGTTGCTTACTACCTTTGCTGAGGCTTGATAAAAAAGACTTAGGAGGGGGATGACCCTGAAGCAGACAGATGCCCTGGGCCCTGGATGAGCTCCCTATGCATATGCAAGCCCTGTTGCATCAGTGACTCCTGAAATGCACAGCACATTAAGCACCAGACGCTTAGCTTATCGATGCTGCTGTATTTCAAGCACCATTTTTATAACCATCTGGATGCTTCACAGCTCCCTTCCTGTGGCTGCGGTCATTATGCACAAAATCATACCTACAGCATGCCAAGGAATAATTATTCCAAATAATTCCATCTGGAACACTGGTCAGCAATGGAACAGACTCTCGCAGGAGGTGGCAAGCTCTTGTGGCTAGGTTGCCATCTGTCAGTGACCCTGGCATTGCAGATCTTGAACTGGGCTGGCGATTAAACTAAATGAATTCCAAGCTCCTTTCTTATGCCATTATTGTATGCTGCCAGCACTAATCCTTAGAAAGAGATGGTTAATTGCCAGCAAAAGTAACTCTGGATATGGTGGCATCTAGTGGCACAGTGGCTTGTTGAAGTTTTAAGTGACATGATACAACCTACTCATAGTAGTGTGAATTAACCAACAGTGTGAATAGCTTTGGGAGTGCAAGGTAGCAAGTTCCACTAAATTCTCCAAAAGGAAGCATGAGCTGGACTGCAGTCTTCCTTTATTATGACATTAGAAATTACTTTGCAGTGTTGGAGGCTATGCCTGTGGCATACCAAGTGATATATACAACATTGAAAACCAAGAAAATGTATGGAAAATTTAGACTAAATTAAGAAGGATTGATCTTTCAGAGGCTGATATGACCAACTTCAGAGGAAATAGCCATTTCAAGATCAATGGATGGAGCACATACATATGTGAAGTGGCTACCACCTATTCTATGGGACTTTGTGGCCACCGTTGGAAACAAAGTGAAAGGACCACATGCACCTTGCTCCTGTTCTTGTGTCATCAGAAGAACATGATCCTTCTAAGTAGGGAATCTATTTACAATTCACAATCAGGAGTGAGACTGAAAAAAAAAGGAGCCATAAAGACTAGCTGACAATGAAAAATGGGGATGCAGTAGAAGAAAATCAGGTAAACCAGAAGAACAAATGAAATGAAATGAAACTTTCCTGGTTCAGGAAAGTACTAGTTGATGAAAGTGGGATTGGGGAAAAGTTTTCAAATAAGAGGGAGAGGTGCCAGAAACATGTTTCAAACTCTTCACATCTCTTTCTATAAAAGACTGGAACGAAGTTGCACACAAATGAGAAATGCTATTCTCCCTTGCCAATATTTCTAGTTAGGAAATATTCTAACTCTGTTGCCTGCACTACATTTTCACTTTGCATGTCTTTGATGCAGTATTGGACACCTTGGAGTCCTGAGAGCATTATTAGCAAGACAGAAGTTGACCATTCCCTGGCGTTAGCATCAGCTTGCTCCATAGATATGCTTGCTTAAAGAGTAAACAGTCTTGATTTATTGTTCCTTTGAAAGGAAAGGGTTGGCTAAGTGGAAAGGGTATATTCTGATTTCTAGCCAAAGTGCAGTAGACTAGGCCTGTGTTCTTGCCTTTCTTGCAAGTTGGTAGACAGCTGGGGTTTTACATTTTCTAGATAATGATGTGATGATTTAAAAAAAAAACAGGGTCTTTTTTCTTCATCCACTCCTAGAGAAACAATGAAGATGTGTTGAAGAAATGTATTGCAGACCTCGACAGCATGGAGATTTTTTTTAAGCGTCTCAGTGGCTATCGACCATGTCTGACAAATCTTGCCTGCATAAATATAGAGCCTAGAATCACCAGCTGATATTGGAGGCTAACAAGTGTTTAATGAAGTATGAACAGAAACATTAATTCCTTTTCCTTGCAGATTATTAGAGCCTGTTTTCCATTTCTGAATTTGTAGTAGTACAATGCATCATTGGTGTCCCCTTATTCACTTTAAAAGGGTACTGATAGCTATTAGTATAAGAACAGTTATTGTTAATAAAAAGATCAGATTCAATCCATGAACAACAAGCATTCGGTGTTACTGTGATGTAATCTTAGAAAACGGGTGGGCAACCTGCAAAGTCACCCAGGGAACTTCCACAGCTAAGAATGGGCTAGAACATAAGTCTCCCTACCGCCAGTCCAACCCTTTAACCACTATACCACACTGCATCTCAATTATTATTTTAGTCTTGCCAGACTAATATCTCGTTTTTCAAAATCAGGTAGCTTCCTTAATAGGTTATGGGAATGCTGACATATCTTGATTTAATAAAGTGTCCTATAGCAACCTGATTAGCAAGCTAGTTAAGTGCAGGCCGGATGGCTTGGCAATTAAGTGAATACATAGCAGGCTTAAAAATCATACTTGAGTGTTCATCAACAGTTCCTCATTAAACAGGAGTAAGTTATCAAGTAAGATGTCATAAGGTTCAATTCTGGGTTATGTATTTTTCAGCATTTCTATTAATGTCTTGGATGAAGAGGTGAAGGCAATGCTTATCACATTTGCAGATGACATAAAATTGAGTGAAATATCTAACACCCTAGAAAACAGATGTAAAGTTCCAAAGGGTCTTGATAGGTAGGAAAAATGGTCTGAAAATAATAGAATGGAATTTAACAGAGACAAATGCAGTTCCCCCCCCCCACTTAGGAAATAGAAATCAAATGCACCAACATAAGAAGGAAATATCTGATTTGATAAAAAGATATTGTTGACTGGAAAATGAATATGAGTCAGTGCTATAATGTGGTTGCAAAAAAGGCAAATGCAATTGTATCAGAAGAATCACTACCACGTCACAAGAATTAATAGTTTAAAGTGAATCTGACTGTTCAGACTCCAAATATTGCATTAATTGCTGGATATCACATTTTAAGAAGAATTCAGAAAAACAAGAAGAGGTTCCGAGAAGAATGATGAAGATGATCAGCAGACTAGAAACTCAGCCTTATGAGACTGATAAAAATTGAGAATGTCAGCTTTGAGGAAAGACTGATAGTGGATATAGTATATTCAAATACCTGTAAGGATGTCACAGTCAAGACCTGTTCTCTATTGCTTCCAAGAACATGACACAGAATAATGGATTTAAGTTACATGAAGCAGATACCTTAATTTGGACTCTTGCATCAAGCAGGAAGTTTGGCTCATAGTCTAAATCAGGGTTTCTCAACCAGGGTTCCATGGATCCCTAGGGTTCCGTGAGAGGTCACTAGTGGTTCCCTGGGAGATCACAATTTATTTAGAAAATTATTTCAAATTTGGAAAACTTCACGTTAAAGAGGTAAGTTTCATTCTTTATTTTTAGTTTAAGAACACAGTTCAAGTATATATACAGGTTTACTTTTATACATGAAACAAACATAATAATTTTGTACCTTGTGCCCTATATTGGAGCCTGAATGTGCAGGGGTTCCCCGAGGCCTGAAAAATATTTCAAGGGTTCCTCCAGAGTCAAAAGTTTGAGAAAGGCTGGTCTAAATGGCCCCTTCCTTCCAACTCTGTAATCCAAGTCTATGCCCCAACCACTGATGCTGAAGAAGCTGAAGTTGACCAGTTCTATGAAGACCTACAACACCTTCTAGAACTAACACCAAAAAAAGATGTCCTTTTCATCATAGGGGACTGGAATGCTAAAGTAGGAAGTCAAAAAATAACCGGAATAACAGGCAAGTTCGGCCTTGGAGTACAAAATGAAGCAGGGCAAAGGCTAATAGAGATTTGTCAAGAGAACATGCTGGTCATAGCAAACACTCTTTTCCAACAACACAAGAGACAACTCTACACATGGACATCACCAGATGGTCAATACCAAAATCAGATTGATTATGTACTTTGCAGCCAAAGATGGAGAAGCTCTATACAGTCAGCAAAAACAAGACCTGGAGCTGACTGTGGCTCAGATCATGAGCTTCTTATCGCACAATTTAGGCTAAAATTGAAGAACATAGGGGAAACCACTAGAACATTCAGGTATGACCTAAATCATATCCCTTATGAATATACAGTGGAGGTGAGGAATAGATTTAAAAGATTAGATCTGGTAGACAGAGTGCCTGAAGAACTATGGATGGAGGTTCATAACATTGTACAGGAAGCAGCAACTAAAACCATCCCAAAGAAAAAGAAATGTAAGAAAGCAAAGTGGCTGACTGATGAGGCTTTACAAATAGCTGAGGAAAGAAGGAAAGCAAAAGGCAAGGGAGAAAGGGAAAGATATAACCAACTGAATGCAGATTTACAGAGAATAGCAAGGAGAGATAAGAAGGCCTTCTTAAATGAACAATGCAAAGAAATTGAGGAAAACAATAGAATGGGGAAGACTAGAGATCTCTTCAAAAAAAATTGGAGATATCAAGGGAATGTTTTGTGCAAAGATGGGCATGATAAATGAATGGGACACGGTGGCTCAGTGGGTTAAACCGCTGAGCTGTAGACTGCGGATCGGAAGGTCGGCAGTTCAAATCCCCGCGCAACGAGGTGAGCTCTCGTTGCTAGTCCCAGCTCCTGTCAACCCAACAGTTCGAAAGCTTAGCAAGTAGATAAATGGGTACCACCTTAAGTGGGAGAATATGCTGGCGTCCTGTCGGGGAGTCAGCCACCGAATTGGAAGATCTCTGGAATGGCGGCGGCAACGACGGATCCCGGAAAGAAGCAGTTTCATCTACAGGATGTCAGCAGCCGGCTCCGATGCAAGGCATTGTGGGGCTTGTAGTCCAAGCCACGGAAGAGTCGGTTCCCTTACCCCTTTCCTTAGTGCGCGATTTAAATGTATATGTATGAAATGTTAATTGAAATATATATATATGTATGTAAGCCACCTAGAGTCCTCCGTTAGGGAGGGGATAGGCGGGGTATAAATACGGTAGATAGATAGATAGATAGATAGATAGATAGATAGATAGATAGATAGATAGATGACAAAGGCAGGGACCTAACAGAAGCAGAAGAGATTAAGAAGTGGTGGCAAGAATACACAGAACTATACAAGAAAGATCTTAATGTCCCTGATATCCACGATGGTGTGGTCAATGACCTTGGGCTGGACATCCTAGAGAGTGAAGTCAAGTGGGCCTTAGGAAGCATTACTAACAACAAAGCTAGTGGAGATGACAGCATTCCAGCTGAGCTATTTAAAATCCTAAAAGATGATGCTGTTAAAGTGCTGCACTCAATATGCCAACAAATTTGGAAAACTCAACAGTGGCCACAGGATTGGAAAAGGTCAGTTTACATTCCAATTCCAAAGGAAGGCAATGCAAACAAAGAATGTTCAAACTACCATACAATTTTGCTCATTTCACATGCTAGCAAGGTTATGCTCAAAATCCTACAAGCTAGGCTTCAGCAGTATGTGAACCGAGAACTACCAGAAGTGCAAGCTGGGTTTCGAAGAGGCAGAGGAACTAGAGATCAGATTGCCAACATTCGCTGGATCATGGAAAAAGCAAGAGAGTTCCAGAAAAACATCTACTTCTGCTTCATTGACTATGCTAAAACCTTTGATTGTGTGGATCACAACATAGTGTGGCAAATTCTTAAAGAGATGGGAGTACCAGACCACCTTACCTGTCTCCTGAGAAACCTGTATGCGGGTCAAGAAGCAACAGTTAGAACCGGACATGGAACAACCGACTGGTTCAAAATTGGGAAAGGAGTACGACAAGGCTGTATATTATCACCCTGCTTATTTAACTTATATGCAGAGTACATCATGAGAAATGCCAGGCTGGATGAATCACAAGCTGGAGTTAAGATTGCCGGGAGAAATATCAACAACCTCAGATATGCAGACGATATCACTCTAATGGCAGAAAGCGAAGAGGAACTAAAGAGCCTCTTGATGAGGGTGAAAGAGGAGAGTGCAAAAGCTGGCTTGAAATTCAACATTAAAAAAACTCAGATCATGGCATCTGGTCCCATCACTTCCTGGCAAATAGAAGGGGAAGAAATGGAAGCAGTGACAGATTTTATTTTCTTGGGCTCCAAGATCACCGCAGACGGTGACTGCAGCCATGAAATTAAAAGACGCTTGCTCCTTGGAAGGAAAGCTATGGCAAACCTAGACAGCATATTAAAAAGCAGAGACATCACCTTGCCGACAAAGGTCCGTATAGTTAAAGCTATGGTTTTTCCAGTAGCAATGTATGGCTGTGAGAGTTGGACCATAAGGAAGGCTGAGCGCCGAAGAATTGATGCTTTCGAGCTGTGGTGCTGGAGAAGACTCTTGAGAGTCCCTTGGACTGCAAGGAGGTCAAACCAGTCAATCCTAAAGGAAATCAACCCTGACTGCTCATTGGAAGGACAGATGCTGAAGCTGAAGCTCAAATACTTTGGCCACCTAATGAGAAGAGAGGACTCACTGGAAAAGACCCTGATGCTGGGAAAGACTGAGGGCAAAAGGAGAAGGGGACGGCAGAGGATGAGATGGTTAGATAGCATCACCGATGTAATGAACATGAATTTGAGTAAACTCCGAGAGACAGTGGAGGACAGGAAGGCTTGGCGTGCTATGGTCCATGAGGTCACGAAGAGTCGGACACGACTGAACGACTGAACAACAACAAAATATGTAAAATATACCTTTAAGAGGAAGTTACCACTTGTCTTCCTCCATATAGCATTCTCTCTATGTGTAGTATGCTCACTTTTCTCGGTCCCTTCCCAACTGCTATGTGCATTTAAATGTTCTAGCAATGTTCTTCCCAACTAGCATCATCGATGTAATGAACATGAATTTGAGTAAACTCCGGGAGACAGTGGAGGACAGGAAGGCCTGGCGTGCTATGGTCCATTGGGTCACGAAACATGAGAATCTGTAGGGGAAACCCTTCCTTCTCTTGCTAAATCAAGCACTTTTTGCCTCTATTCCTAGCATATAGGATTGGAAAGAAACTCGTGAACTAGTGTTTTAGCTGAATGATTTCCTGCTATACAGGTCAGATATTCTTGCCCTTGTTTTCTCCCAATTGTAATAATTATGATATTGTTATCAGTATGAGGTTGTGTCAGGGTTCATGTCTATGAATCCTGCCATTGGGATTAGGCCTAGTTATAGATGCTTTTAGACTTGTTGGGAGGGGGGGACTGGCAGTTGAGTGTTATGTCTGTTGGTAGAGGCTGGAACCGGCTTCGTCAAGGTCATGCACCTGCAGGAGTGTGGAGATGGGAACGCTTGCCTCATGAGATCATCGGTTGGTAATTTGGCGCGCAAGGGGGGAAGTTAAGAGGGTATAGTTTAGCGGGAATCCGCATTCAGATCTTTAGGAGTGCTTCAATTAACATGTATCCTGAATAAAGCTTAATCTGTATTTCAATGAACTGCATTGAGAAGTGTTTATTAGGGCATTGTTGTTGGGATCATCACAGGTTGTAAGATAGTGATGATGATCTCTAAGTTTTATATAATGGATATTCAAAGAAAATGAAGTCAAGCTTCACATAGATTTTTGTGGCTATACTGGGACAAGACAATGAAATCCTGACAATAGGCAATCTAGTTTTGTAACTTGTAAAATATTCCTATGGAATTGGGCTGAATATACTTAATAATCTATATTAAGAACACAGAGTGTAATGTTTTCATTCACAGAAATCTACTATTGCTGACAAATCTGATCCCTGATGATTAAATTTGATTGGGGGTTGAATTCGTTGGATTTTTTAATTAGCTCTACTTCAGATTCAACAACGATCCACCCAATTTGGGATTTGGGTTACCATAAACGTTCTTTTCTATGTTGGTGGCTGGGGAGTCCTCACTGGTCTAATTTGCACAGATTAGATCAGTGCTTTCCAAAGTGCCACCATTAGCGACACAGCAATGGCGGCAGTGGCGGCAGCATGGGGGCGTGCGCAGTGGTGCGCGCATGCATGGCGGCGGCCTCCCTAAAACGCAGAAGCGCTGATGGCGCGCCGCCGCCGTTGCTGCCGCCGCCGCGCACACCCCTGCGCCGCCGCGCATGCCCCCACGCTGCCGCTTCGCGACACACTAAACAAGTGTCATGACACACAGTTTGGAAAGCTATGGATTAGATCATTGGATGATTTACTTCTTTGTAACATTAGTAAAATTCCTGCTTTTACTATAAGTGCTACAATAGGTTTTATTATGCGCATGTAGTCTATAAACTGAATTTTCAGCTTTTTTATTATTGCAGTTTCTTATGTTTTATTTTAACATTTGTTTTATGCTTAAATTGACTGTGACACTTGCATTTTGAATTTGATTATGGCCTATGGCTGAAACACATAAAAGCCGAATAAACTGAAATTACTGAAATAAAGCAATGTCTTTGTCTTGGCCACTTCAAGCAGAGCACAGGCTTTTTCCTCACTGTCACATTAAGGATGCCATTGAATGTTAGTTTTGGTTTCAAATCATAGCATACATTAATATAATGTTAGAAATAAATATAATAAAAGACTTAAATGTGATGTTAAATTAAATTCCTAAAATATGGAATTTATCATTTTATGAAGAGCTTTGTCTCTACCAAGTTTGGGGCTTGGCAAAGAGCATAATCTTATACTACATACAGTAAATGGAAAGAAACTTATTCTGCTGATATTAAAGGATGGATCCAGGATATGAGTCGAGTTTTGAAAGGTCTTTATATTCTAAAAGTGAGAGATGAAGCAATATGTTTCTATGTGGTTTAGATTTCATGACAAACAAGAGTTTAATTAATTCCATATTGACACAAAATGGATATTATATGGATTTTTATTTGGATTTTTTTTTCTTTTGTTCAGTTCATTTTAATCACTATCATTTTTTTATATAACCACCACTGTTTTTGGTGGCAGTGGCGGTGGCGGCATTGCAGTGATTTATTATTTATTTATATATATATATATATATATAAAACGCAGAAGCGCTGATGGCTTATTAAATTATTAAATTAGTAAATATATAGCAACTAAAACCATCCCAAAGAAAAAGAAATGCAAGAAAGCAAAGTGGCTGACTGATGAGGCTTTACAAATAGCTGAGGAAAGAAGGGAAGGGAAGCAAAAGGCAAGGGAGAAAGGGAAAGATATAAACAATTGAATGCAGAATTCCAGAGAATAGCAAGGAGAGATAAGAAGGCCTTCTTAAATGAACAATGCAAAGAAATCGAGGAAAACAATAGAATGGGGAAGACTAGAGATCTCTTCAAGAAAATCGGAGATATCAAGGGAACGTTTTGTGCAAAGATGGGCATGATAAAGGACAAAAAAGGCAGGGACCTAACAGAAGCAGAAGAGATTAAGAAGAGGTGGCAAGAATACACAGAAGAACTATACAAGAAGGATCTTAATATCCCTGATCAATACGATGGTGTGGTCACTGACCTTGAGCCGGACATCCTAGAGAGTGAAGTCAAGTGGGCCTTAGGAAGCATTACTAACAACAAAGCTAGCGGAGAAGACAGTATCCCAGCTGAGCTATTTAAAATCCTAAAAGATGATGCTGTTAA
Organism: Charina bottae; assembly: GCA_023362775.1. Lineage (NCBI taxonomy): Eukaryota > Metazoa > Chordata > Lepidosauria > Squamata > Charinaidae > Charina > Charina bottae. The sequence continues at coordinate 47,897 of JALMGJ010000041.1, forward strand.
AGTGCTGCACTCAATATGCCAACAAATTTGGAAAACTCAACAGTGGCCACAGGATTGGAAAAGGTCAGTTTACGTTCCAATTCCAAAGAAGGGCAATGCCAAAGAATGTTCAAACTACCGTACAATTGCTCTCATTTCACATGCTAGCAAGGTTATGCTCAAAATCCTACAAGCTAGGCTTCAGCAGTATGTGAACCGAGAACTACCAGAAGTGCAAGCTGGGTTTCGAAGAGGCAGAGGAACTAGAGATCAGATTGCCAACATTCGCTGGATCATGGAAAAAGCAAGAGAGTTCCAGAAAAACATCTACTTCTGCTTCATTGACTACGCTAAAGCCTTTGATTGTGTGGACCACAACAAACTGCGGCAAAGTCTTAAAGAGATGGGAGTACCAGACCACCTTACCTGTCTCCTGAGAAACCTGTATGCGGGTCAAGAAGCAACAGTTAGAACCGGACATGGAACAACCGACTGGTTCAAAATTGGGAAAGGAGTACGACAAGGCTGTATATTATCACCCTGCTTATTTAACTTATATGCAGAGTACATCATGAGAAATGCCGGGCTGGATGAATCACAAGCCGGAGTTAAGATTGCCGGGAGAAATATCAACAACCTCAGATATGCAGACGATACCACCCTAATGGCAGAAAGTGAAGAGGAACTAAAGAACCTCTTGATGAGGGTGAAAGAGGAGAGTGCAAAAGCTGGCTTGAAACTCAACATTAAAAAAACCCAGATCATGGCATCTGGTCCCATCACTTCCTGGCAAATAGAAGGGGAAGAAATGGAAGCAGTGACAGATTTTATTTTCTTGGGCTCCAAGATCACCGCAGATGGTGACTGCAGCCATGAAATTAAAAGACGCTTGCTCCTTGGGAGGAAAGCTATGGCAAACCTAGACAGCATATTAAAAAGCAGAGACATCACCTTGCCGACAAAGGTCCGTATAGTTAAAGCTATGGTTTTTCCAGTAGTAATGTATGGCTGTGAAAGTTGGACCATAAGGAAGGCTGAGCGCCGAAGAATTGATGCTTTCGAACTGTGGTGCTGGAGAAGACTCTTGAGAGTCCCTTGGACTGCAAGGAGGTCAAACCAGTCAATCCTAAAGGAAATCAACCCTGACTGCTCATTGGAAGGACAGATACTGAAGCTGAAGCTCAAATACTTTGGCCACCTAATGCGAAGAGAGGACTCACTGGAAAAGACCCTGATGCTGGGAAAGACTGAAGGCAAAAGGAGAAGGGGACGGCAGAGGATGAGATGGTTAGATAGCATCACCGATGTAATGAACATGAATTTGAGTAAACTCCGAGAGACAGTGGAGGACAGGAAGGCCTGGCGTGCTATGGTCCATGAGGTCACGAAGAGTCGGACACGACTAAACGACTGAACAACAACAACAACAAAATTATTTATTTATTTACTTACTTTCTATCCCGCCTTTATTATTTTTATAAATAATTTGTACTTCACTATTGAAATAATAAATAAAGCTCTGGTGCAACATTATTGTCATGCATCCCTATTTTCTGTTACATGTTTTTCCATTCATCTTCATTTAATATGTCATAATAAAGCATCTTGCTTTGATGGAAGCAAGTTAGGAATTTCCTAGCAATTCCAATAAAGCTAAATTATATTCCTATATTAATTTATATTCTTAAACCCATAATATAGTTCTCTTGTCCACCTTGTAGAAGTCCCAGAGGTATTTGTTTAAATCCCTATGGGAAATCAGATGATGAACTACTTTTTATAGGTTTATGGTCTCATCCAACAAGTTTACTTCTTATATTTTTACTTTGACATAAGCTATTTAGCCCAATTTTTATCTGTTAGATAAAGGACATCCTCACCCCTCCCTTTTTGTCCTCCCCATCCATGGAATCCTTAAAGGGATACATATGAAAGCACATGATCCATAAAGTATTCAGGTCCCACGCTATAAATTGTTCCCATCAACCACTTCCAACCAGCAATCGGAGCCGCAGTTTGCCCTTGTCTTTGACCTCTTTATCATTTTTCAGCATCACTATTTCAGCAAATTTACTCTGCCCTAGTATATGGCTGTCAACAAGATGATGAGCTCGTCATGATTAATTTCCACTTAATGCAGAGCTTACATATCACAATTAATTTCCATGATATGTATAGAACATTTAAATGCACATAGCAGCTTAGAGACTAATTTGTGTCATTCATGCATTTAGCCCAGACTGGCTTTCTGAAATCTTAATATTCCACAATATTAATATTCCACAATATTCCAGAATAATCTGGAAACAAATATACATATTATGCCACATGCTGATAAGAGAAGTTCCCAATTAATATTAACTAGTTATCAGAGGAAGCATGAATAATGTTTGCTACTAGCTAGTTTTATTGAAATATTCATACATGTCCAATTGTTGAGTGCTCATTGTTATATATAGCTTCATTGCTCTCATTGCTTTAGCACAGGGGTGGGCAACGTCAGGCCCGTGGGCCGTATAAGGCCCGTGGGGCTCCTGCCTAAGGCCCGCGGGGCTCCCACCCGCAAACCCCGCCCCTTCCACGTGATTGGCTCCCACCTGCAAACCCCGCCCCCCAGTGCTTGTGATTGGCTCCTGCCCGCAAACTCTGGTCCCCGATCCGCGGAAATCCCAGAAACCCTGCCTCCCACCCCCCGGTCCCTGGTTATAAATATCCAAATGACCCTTGGAAGAAAAAAGGTTCCCCACCCCTGCTTTAGCAGTACTTATTGCTTATTGATTCAAAAGAAGAAGAAACTCTGTTGAGAAATTAAATATGGAACCATTCCTTTCACAGGAGGAACATTTATAGTATTTGTGATGCTTTGGTTCAATTCCTCCATCCATACAGAAGATGGTGGTGGATATGCTGGTGCTTTAGACCAAACATATAGAATACAGAAAGTACAAAATATTAGAGACACAGTTTGGTGTAGTGGTTAAAGGCACTGGGCTTAAAAAAACAGGAAACTGTGAGTTCTACTCCTGCTTTAGGCATAAAACCTGGTTGGGTGACTTTGCAGCAGACATTCTCTCTCAGCCCTAGGAAGAAATTCCAATCCACTTATGAAAAATGTTGCCAAGAAAACTTCATGAAGTGAGCCTCCTACACATGACTAGTCTCCCTGGTTTTTAAGAAAAGTAACTATGGGAAATTATTTGCTAATTTGATCAGGGAAACAGCACAGGGAAAGTACTTAACCATTTCCTCCTAAATAATTTTCCCAATCTAAATCATCCCCCTTTCATTGCTATTTGCTTTTTAATTGGAAAGGACCAAGCAGCAGCTTAAGAGAATGTAGATCTAGAAAATATTAGCCTTCAACATTCCATGGCTTCCCCACCAGATTAGCCCCACCATACACACTGAATGACTATTGCAACTCATCATATATATAAAAATCAGTACTATATTCAATAATCAGTCACAGATCCCTGAGCAAATATAGACATGTTAGGAATGTCTTTCTTTTAAAAAGTTTTCCAGATTCAGGATGTCTTAATTTCTTTTATCTGTTAATATTAAACAGCTTGGTTCATCTAAGTACTGGTAAATCAAAGCCCAAGAAAGCTCATTTATATTTATATTTCAACACAGGTAAGTGATGTATTTTTATGCCACAATGGTGCAGAGACCTTGGTTTGGAGTCAAAAGAAAAAAGTCAGAAGCATAGAGAATGCATTGATTTTTGCAATCAATAAACCCTTGAAAATGCATATCCTCTCTGAATGTATAAAACAGATTACGTTGACAATTCCAGGCTTCCTTTAGTTTTTCACTCATAAGAAGTTCATTCACTGAATAATTCTGCTTTCCTTTATCAAATGTTCCATGGCTAACCTGCAAAACAATAACATTTAACATTTGAAATGCTTCCTAAACTTGTTCCTACACTTGTGAGAGCAGACAAATGTTAACTTTTAGTCTTTTATTCTAGTAGAGCCAACCTGTCCAGTACAGCAAACTAATACTTTGCTCTGCTACTCCACTATTGGGCAGACCCCCAAAAAGAGACTGAATTGAGAAATTTATTCTTATTTATTCCTATTTGATTCAGTGCAACTTGCTTTCCTATCTTCACCCACTGCCTTAACAATATGCATGTTCATGCATGCATATAAAGTAAGGCCTTGGGAAATACAGAAAATATGTTCTTCAAATAATGTATCCCTCAGCTGGTTAAATATAACCGTATGAATAAGATGCAGGCACACATAAAACTGCTGTTAGATGGAGATCTTATACAGAGCTAGATGTAGACCATACTAATGTTAACATTCTTTCTCAAATGTTTGCCGAAGAGAATTTCTCTATGCATAAGGTAGGTACATCAAATACTTCGTTTCATAAATTTATTAGAAAGAATTAATATAATCAGTCCTAGGCAAAGCTATGAAGAAGCTGTACCTTTCCTCTCTCTTCCACTTTCTTAAGACTTCCAGCTTATGCAATACATGTTGGACTGAACCAAGAATAAGGTTAGTTACAGTGTGTGTGGAGGTTAGTTTTTCTAATGGAATGAAACACATCAAAGCATTAGGGAAATTAATGGTGTGATAAAAGTTATTCAAAAAGCCCATGACCTTGAGAGAAGAAAAGAGAAACACTTTAGAATAGTCTCTAGTCCTCTTCCTCCTTGCCCCTGCCCCTCTGCATCTAAGATTGGTATGAGGATACGGATACTCCATCCTTTGTCCTAATTGATCAATTCAGCCTGTTATCCTGATCTTGTCAGCAGTGGTGACTGTTGCAACGTAAACAAATGTCTCTCACAGAGCTCCAACGTGTACTAGAGATGAGAAAAGCTGTGAAAATTAGGATTCATCCATGATGGACATGAAAAGACCCATTGTCCACAAATACCTCTGGCAATAAAACTCTTTAAAATAGCTATTATTTTTATTTGGTGTATAGTTCTAAATCATTGGGGTGAGGAGCAGTTCTCTTGCTCTGGAATTTTGATTTTGTCCCCCTGTCCATACGATTACCCTACCTAGATGAGGAACCAATCAGGAACCAGCTTTCTTGGACTCCCGTGACATGGACCAATCAGAGGTCTGCTGGCCAGGTTCCAATACAACAGCCCAGTCAGTTCCTGGGAGCTGCAAACTATCCTAAGAACTCTAAGTACATTACATGAATTTGCTATGTCGGCTATAGTAAGAGCCAGTTTGGTGTCATGGTTAAGGTACCAGGCTAGAAACCAGGAGACCATGACTTCTAGTACTGCCTTGGGCATGAAGCCAGCTGGGTGACCTTGGGCCAGTCATTCTCTCTCAACCCTAGTAAGAAGGTAAGGGCAAACCACTTCTGAAAAACCTTGCCAAGAAAACTGCAAGGACTAGTCCAGGCAGTTGCCGGGAGTCAACACTGACTCGAAGGGACACACCCACACCCACACAAAAGGCTACAATAAAGAGATGAGTCTTTCCAATTGTACTGTTCCAGCCAGGAACAGTTTCATGGCTTTGCATTCTCTAGAGTGACCTGTCAATGACTGACTGACTGACTGACTGACTGACTGACTGACTGACTGACTGACTGACTGACTGACTATCTATCTATCTATCTATCTATCTATCTATCTATCTATCTATCTATCTATCTATCTATCTATCTATCATCTTAATAATAATATATATAAAATTCCCTTCTCACCCATGTGGGAGGTATGTGTCTTCCTCAACCTCAAGTCCTCTACCAGAGGCCTGGGAGTTTGAGGGTTCTGCGCAGTATCTTAGCTGTTCCTAGCACTGCACTCTTCTGGACAGAGAGCTCTGATGTTGCTCCTGGGATCTGTTGGAGCCACTCTCCCAGCTTAGGAGTCACATCCCCGAGTGCTCCTACCACCACTGGGACCACTTTGGCCTTCACTTTCCACATCCTCTCTAGTTCCTCCTTCAGGTGCTGGTACTTCTCCAGCTTCTCATACTCCTTCTTCCTGATGTTGCTGTCACTTGGCACCACTACTATCACCACCACCGTCTTCTGGTCCTTGTCTACTACCACAATGTCTGGTTGATTGGCCAGTACCTGCCTGTCTGTCTAGATCTGGAAGTCCCACAGGATCTTAGCCCTATCATTCTCCACGACCTTCTGTGGAATATCCCATCTGGACTTTGGAGGGTCTAGCCCATATGCTGTTCAAATGTTCCTGTACACAATGCCAGCTACTTGGTTGAGCTAATCAGTATATGCTGTTCCTGCCTGTATCTTACACCTTGCCACTATGTGTTGGACTGTCTCTGAGACCTCTCTGCACAGTCTGCACCTTGAGTCCTGTCTAGTGTGGTAGACCCCTGCTTCTATGGATCTGGTGCTTGGTACCTGTTCTTGTGCTGCTATGATCAGTGCCTCAGTGCTGTCTTTTAGTCCAGCCCTTTCCAGCTGGTAGGATTTCCCAAGGTCAGCCACCTCAGCTATCTGTTGATGGTACATCCCATGCAGGGTCTTGTCTTGCCATGGCACTTCCTCTGCTTGATCTTCCTTCCATGTCTGCTGCTGCTTCAGGCATTCTCTCAGCAGCTCATCTTTGGGTGCCATCTTACTGATGTACTCCTGCATGCTCTGGGTCTCATCCAGGACAGTGGCTTTGACACTCACCAGACCCTGCCCGCCCTCTTTCTGGCTGGTGTACAGTCTCTGGGTGTTGGACTTGGGGTGAAAGCTTTCGTACATTGTGAGGAGCTTCCGGGTCTTCACATCAGCAGCCTCCATGTCCTCCTTTGGCCAGCTCACTATACCGGCAGGGTATCTGATGACTGGCAGGGCATACATGTTGATGGCATGGATCTTGTTCTTCCCATTGAGCTGGCTCTTCGGGACCTATCTTACCCTTTGGTGGTACTTGGATGTTGCTGTCTTCCTTGCCTCCTCATCGTGATTCCCATGTGACTGTGGGATACCAAGGTACTTGTAGCTGGTCTGTATGTCTGCTATGTGGCCTGCTGGTAGTTCCACCCCATCAGTCTTAACTACCTTCCCTCTCTTTACTACCATCCGGCCACAGTGCTCTAGTTCGAATGACATCCCAATGTCCTCACTGTAGATCCATGTCAGGTGGACCAGTGAGTCGATGTCTTGTTTACTCTTAGCATACATCATGATGCCATCCATGTAGAGGAGGTGGCTGATGGTAGTTCCACTCTTGAACTTGTATCCGTACCCAGTTCTTGTGATAATCTGGCTGAGGGGTTTCGAGTCCATGCAGAACAGCAGTGGGGACAGTGCATCACCTTGGTATATATACTGTATGTATGTATGTATGTATGTACACATATTGTATATATACTGTGTGTGTGTGTGTGTGTGTATATATATATACACACACACACACATACTGTATATATACTGTGTGTATATATATATATACACACACACACATACTGTATATATACTGTGTGTATATATATTATATATATATAATGGGATGGAAACTGCATTGGTCGGGCTTATGGATGACCTTTGGTGGGAGTGAGATGGAGGCAGTGCATCCATTCTCACTCTTCTTGACCTCTCAGAGGCTTTTGATACCGTCGACCATGGTATCCTCCTCGGGCGGCTCAGGGAGTTGGGGGTGGGTGGCGTGGTTCTGCGCTGATTCTCCTCCTTCCTCCAGGGCCGGTCCAAGTCGGTGTTGATAGGAAGTGAGAGGTCCAGTCCGTGGGCCCTGCTTTGTGGGGTCCCGCAGGGCTTGGTACTCTCTCCGCTCCTTTTTAACATCTACATGAAACCGCTAGGCGAGATCATCCATCACCATGGGGTGAGGTATCATCAATATGCTGATGATACCCAATTGTACATCTCCATCCTGGGTGAAGTAACTGATGCAGTGACCACCCTCTCCAAGTGCCTGGAGGCTGTGGGGGCCTGGATGGGGAAAAACAGGCTTTGACTAACCCCAGGTAAGATGGAGTGGCTGTGGATTAATGGCTCCTCGACATCTGGGAAATTGTCATCTTTAGTGCTGGATGGGGTTGCACTTCCCCAGACAGACCCAGTGCGTAACTTGGGGGTTCTCCTGGACTCACGACTCCTGCTCAAAGAGCAGGTGGCAGTCGTGGCCAGGAGGGCCTTTGCTCAACTTTGTGTTGTGCGCCAGTTACACCCTTCCTGGAATGAGAGGCCCTTTGAATGGTCACTCATGCCCTGGTGATCTCCCAGATAGACTACTGTAATGCGCTCTACATGGGGCTACCCTTGAAGAGTATCCGGAAGCTACAGCTGATCCAGAATGCAGCCATGCAGATTATTTTAGGTGTCCCAAGGTGGACACATGTAACACCGTTGCTGCGCGAGCTGCACTGGGTTCCAGTTTGCTTCTGGGTCCAATTCAAGGTATTGGTTATGATCTTTAAAGCCCTACATGGCATGGGACCAGGTTACCTAAGGGACCGTCTCATCCCCATTACATCATCCCGTCCCACCTGGGCTTACAGAGAGGGCATGCTACGGACCCCATCGGCTAAAGAATTCCATCTAACGGGGTCACGGAAACGTGCCTTCTCTGCAGTAGCTCCTGCCCTGTGGAACATTCTGCCGCTAGAGATAAGACAGTCCCCCTCGCTCCTGGACTTCCGGAAAAAACTCAAGACCTGGTTTTGTCAATTTGCCTGGGGCGGGAAGAAGAGTGTACATTCTTGGGGATGGCTAGCGCCTTAGGGTGGCCTTAGAGCGCCCTTTTCTCTTGGTTTAAAGAAGACTCTGTCACTTGGATTTTATCATATTTATTATATGTAGAAGTTTTATTTGAATGTTACTTTAATTATTTATAGTTGTATTTTAACTAATCATATTTTATTGTCCACCGCCCAGAGTCCCCCTTGGAGTGGGCGGTGATAAATCTAACAAACAAACAAATAAATACATACACATACACATACACACACATACACACACACACACACCCCACTTGATATATATATACACACACACACACATATGCATATGCATATGCATATACATATGTGTGTATACATATATATATATATATATATATATATATATATATATATATATACACACACACACATACATACATACATACATACATATTTATTTATCAATCAAAATTTGTCACCGCCCATCTCTCCCCTCAAGAGGGACTCTGGGCAGTACATATACATATGCATATGCATATACATATACATATACATATACATATACATATACATATACATATACATATACATATACATATACATATACATATATGGTAAAGGTAAAGGTAAAGGTAAAGGTAAAGGTAAAGGTAAAGGTAAAGGTAAAGGTAAAGGTAAAGGTAAAGGTAAAGGTAAAGGTAAAGGTAAAGGTTCCCCTGCACAGTTGTCTCTGACTCTTCCGTGGTCATGTGGCCGTCATGACGCACGCGGAACACTGTTACCATCCCACCGAAGTGGTACCTATTAATCTACTTGCATTTGCATGCTTTCAAATTGCTAGGTTGGCAAGAGCTGGGGTGAGTGCAGGAGCTCACTCCGTCATGCGGGGCTAGGGATTCGAACCTCCGAACTTGCGATCTTCCAATCAACAAGCCTGGCGTCTTACCTGCTGAGCCATCGAGCCCCCACATATACTGTACATATACATATGCATCTCAATGAAAATCAGAGTAATGGTCACCCTTACAGCCCAATAAAGATTGAAGGGCAAGAGAACAGATCAGACACTGGGTGTAAGGGAGTAGCAACTACACAGGAAACTGGCAGAACCAATTGGAGCCACAGTTGTGCTGACAGAGAACATGGCATTTCAAGCCGCCTCTCCCATTGCATCAACATGCCCTACATTGTGTACATGCATTTCCTGGAGGTAGAATAAAAGGAAAACACCACTTCCAGACTGAGCACCCAAAGCCCTCGTCAGGCTGCCTCAGTTGTGGGTGGATTATGAGACAATGGCAGCCCACTCACTGAAAGCAGTGAGGGGGCCATCCTTGCACCAGGGCAAAGAGGCTGTCCTGAGTCACCCTCAACCTGGCTTGAAGTGTGTGAATCATTGTCAAGTTACTCGAGAGTCCTCTCTTTTCATCCTCATTTGTTAAATTTGGCTGCATTGTATATTGTATATGACCTGTAAAATATATATATTAGGGTTATGAATAAAGCAAATTGAGCAGATAATGTGAAGAAATGAGTTTTAATGAAACAGGCCAGATGTTTTAATTTGGATGCCCATTGTTTTAACTGAAAAGCATCATTCTGTGGTCTATTAATTAAAATCAGTATGTAACTGAGGCTCATGTCCCACATACAGACCAAAATACATTGTGGAGCTTTCTATCTTCCCGCAATGTGGAGATGCTCTCTTTCTTTTGATAGGCCTTTGCACATGAGGACAAGATGTAAGAAATGGAGCAGTTGCCAATCTTTAGCGTTTTCAAATATTTTTAGAAGGCCCACTTATGCCCACTCAACAATCATAACTCTACAAAGTAAATAAAAACCAAAGATAACTATTTAGTTACCTGAGGGAGAAAAAAATCTGCTACTGTACAGTACTTTATCAGAATCAGCCCAAATGTCACCAAATAGTGAGCAAGTTTTTACATTCTCTAGAATTCTTTTCATGATGCTGGATAGTAAACAAAACAGGAGATAGGAAAAAGGAAAACCACCAAAAACGTTTTAAAAATTAGGCCATGCCAGGCTTATGTGTTGCCTAAATTTTGGATCCTCAAAAATGAAGGCCACATGGCCTTCCTTATTCAGAATCCTACATGCAGTCTGATACCTGTTGCAGTTATTTGATCAGCCCACCATCTCCATCTTTGGATTCCGTCAAAATCAGGCTGATGCCTGCACTGTAGTCACATCAGCCAATTACTACGTGCTATATTCAGAACAGAGGGGTGTGGTGGCTCAGCGGGTAAGACACCAGGCTTGTTGATCGGAAGATCGCAAGTTCGGAGGTTCGAATCCCTAGCCCCGCGTGACAGAGTGATCTCCCGCACTTGCCCCAGCTCGTGCCAACCTAGCAATTCGAAAGCATGCAAATGCAAGTAGATGAATAGGTACCACTTCGGTGGGAAGGTAACAGCGTTCCGCGTGGGTCATGCCGGCCACATGACTGTGGAAGCGTCTTCGGACAACGCTGGCTCTTCGGCTAACAAACGGAGATGAGCACCAGCCCCTAGAGTCGGACACGACTGCACAACTGTGCGGGGGGAACCTTTACCTTTACCTTTTATATTCAGAACAATAAGTTCAGATGCAAATACAGAATCTCTACATCAGCCAAATCTTCTAGGAATCCTTTTGACTCATATTTTGGTTAAGGGTAAACTTGGATCAAAATTGCGCAGGCAAGGTACAGAAGCTACTGCATCTTTAAGTATCTCCATATGGTCTCTAAACCTCTTTCCAGTCCTTAGTATAGCCTACATGAATACAATGAGAGATAAGTACTTGTATTTTTAGAAAACCCATCTGGGGGGTTTTCACACTTTTTATTTTTTAATTGTCAAGTTACAAAAAAAATGAAGCATATATTAGAACAAGATAGGAAAGAAATCTGTGTTCCAAACATCTGGCACCATCATATACAACACATTCACAATCACATATTTCATTAGACATCTGAATACTTATAATGAGTCATGGAATAGTTGGAGGCCCCATGGGTGTCGTTACAGATTTGGGAGAACTGCAAATGCCTTCCTGCTTCTAATGCAAAAAATGTGATAGACAGTAAGTAGGTAGAACAGATAAACACACAAAGGAAATGGCAGGCAATCTTCATTGCACTTTGCTGAATGGACAAACCTTATCATTTGATACAGTGATGGATTCTCCTTCCCTGGGAACAACGTTTCTGTCTGTATGAATTCAGCAGCATCAGTACTGGCTGAGTCTGATTTTATTGCTTTTCTATTTGAATATCTAGGTAAATAACTTTCAAATTTTCTTCCTTCGCCTTCCCTTTTCCCAAATAAAGTTACTTTTTTAAAGCAGCTTTAAAAACAAATTAAAAACGTGTTCCATGATTGCAGCATTACTAGCCTTTTTTCAGATGTGAGGACAATCTGGCTGCCACATCTGCCACCCCACTGATCGCCAGGGTTGATTCGGCTGATCTGGCTGGCTAGGCAGGGATCCCTTTCCTCCCTCACCACTCCATGTGCATCGCTCCCAAAGCTGCACGCTCGGTGGAAGAGGATGACCATCCCAGATAGAAGGGCTGTACTGATCTTCAGTCAAGGGTATACAATATTGCCCTTTTTTATTTTTTAGGGTATTTCAGGAAGTTCTGGTCTGCTAGCCTTTGAGATTATAAAACCATAGTGCCTTCCTTTTTATATTTCTTTCACCTGAAGAGAAGGATCCTTTACAAGAGGGCTTAGAAAATCCCAAAAGTACCTGGACAGCCTAAAGCGTTCAGCTGAAGATCAACTTCTCCTAATTCTTGGGGGGCAGCTGTTAAGAAAAAAATGGAATTTGCCAGTAAAAGAAAACTTTCTCCCCCCAACTCATCCAGTCCCCCTCCCCCAAAATACCCCAGTGAGCTTCAAAGATATTTGTGTTTGCATAAAATGTACCTAAAGGTAACACTGGAAAAGAAATTCTATCTTCTCAAGTCTTGAAATCCACAACTAAATCTGATAGTATCTCTGAAAGTGGATCAAAATTATTGGGAGAAAATATCTAGAGTTTGTCTGATGGTGCTCCAGTAATGTCTCATTTGCAATCAGGATTTTCAGCCAAATAATTAAAAAAAGAACCCTCTGTTTTAGGGGTGCATTGTATCATTTATTTATTACTTACTTACTTACTTACTTACTTACTTACTTACTTACTTACTTACTTACTTAGACAATTTTATAGCCACCCATCTCCCAGAAGGAATTCTGGGTGGTGAACAGACTAAAACACGACCCTAAAAAAAGACCATTTAAAACAAGCAATAAACAACATTGAGCCCCCGATAAAACACATTCTTCTTACAACCACATCCATCTGTTTACCACCAAGCATTAGCTTCCAAAACTCTTTTGAGTGATCTGCTTGAGAAGCACTCAGTATCATGATTAAGATAGTTAATTACATGAAAAACAGGGCATTAAACTGCAGGTTAATTGCCTTGTTTTGTGGAGATCTGGGAGCCAATTAAAGTTCTTCCATTTACCCACTGAGGTTCAGTGATAGTACTTGGACAGATTTATGAGCTCCAGTAAGAAGTCATTCTATTTTGGGAATATAATGAAAAAGATCAAGTACTTAATGTCTTCAAAAACGATAGCTTTCAACTGCAATTGGCATTTCTGGCAGGTACATTTCAAGTCCTGAATATACTGAACCTGAAACTTCAAGGAACAAACACCACCTTCATTGCTGAATATGATATAATTCAAGCGTTTATGATTATACCGAGTTGACTTCTTCAGTTTCTCGGCTCGATGAAACTCTTAAGGACAAGGTTCTGAAAATAATCTCAAAAAAAATACAGGTAGACCTCATTTAGTGACTGCCTTGTTTAGTGACTGCAGTTATGATGGTGATGAAAAAGTAACTTTGCGACCAAACCTCACATTTACGACCGAGTTGCTGATCCCAATTATGGTCGCTAAACAAGGACCATCTGTTCAGTAGAATGTCTTCTAGTCTGTCTGCAGGATGAATTCAGGCCATTTTCCCCAGATGTAATGGCTAAAAGTCCTGTTTGGAAGCTTGTGAGAAACCCTTATAGCAATGTTCTTCATATTTTGTCAGAGAATCTCCAAGATAAGTTTCCAGAACACAAGTTTGGTTCAGTTGCTGAAGATAACTTCCAGCAAATCAATCTGGGTTTTTTTTTACTTAAAATATTTCTGTGTTTACTGCAAAATGAATGAGCAGGCTCAGCATGTCAGCATCTCATTTTCATCAGTGTATCTTTGTTTTTCTGCGCTTCTCTTTATAAAAATGAAACGGCGCAGCAGGCTTGTCAATGAAAGTGACCTATGCTGTGCTTTATCTTCCACACCATCCAGAATTTTAAAGTTTCCAGCAAGCAAGCAATGATCTTGAAATCAAAACTTTTCCATATCTAGAAAATGTGCAAGCACCGAGTCATTACTGGCCCTTTGGAGGGACGCCGCTTTCACTGACATTTTCTTGGCAGACTATAGAGCGGGGTGGTTTGCCATTCCCTTCCCCAGTCGTGATTACCTTTCCCCCAGCAATCTGAGTACTCATTTTACCAACCTTGGAAGGATGGAAGGCTGAGTTGACCTGAGCCAGCTACCTGAGAAACCAACTTCCGCTGGGATCGAACTCAGGTCGTGGGGAGAGTTTCGGTTGCAGTACTGCCGACTACCACTCTGCACCACACAAGGCTCATATCTAGAAAATATAATCTTCATTCTTTTTTACATCAAACATACAGGTAGTCTTCACTTAACGACCACAATTGAGCCCAGATTTTCGGTTGTAAGTCATAATGGTTGTTAAGTAAGTCCAGACTAGTTGTTACAACCTTTTTTTACCACGGTTGTTAAGCAAGTCACAGTGGTCATTAAGTGATTCAAGATCAGGGCTTGTGGTTTCCTTTGGTTGTTAAGTGAACAGCACGGCTGTTAAGTGAACCAGGAGTTACTTTGCAGTACTGTGTGGGGCAGAGTGTGATAGTCATATGTTTTCCACCAAAACATGACTATGGAAATGCTTCTCTGGCTACAGTAGTATTATTTTCAGTTAATATTACTGTTATTTTCAACTAATATTACTGGTTGATTATTAAAAACTTTTACTGTAAGTTCTTCATTGGAATCTTTGTTCTACACTACAGTACTAAGCAGATTTAAAGGTACTGTACAGTACTGTAACTTTTTTTTCCTGCTGTAGTAAACTCTGCAGCTTTTGTTACTGTACAGTACTGTATATAAATCTGATTTTTATAAAACAACTGTTTTAAAAACAGTAAACCAGCATTCAATATTGTTAAATATAATTAAAAGTTAGACAGGCAGAGGATGGAACATTAGGCTGACCATACGTCCCGTTTTGAACGGGACTGTCCCGTTATTTCACCATTTCTGGAGCGTTCCGTCGTTATAGTAAAATTCTCAATTTTGTCCCGTTTTTGAAAGTTCCCCGGTTAAGCGCACGAGTGTGCGTGCGTGCGCCCCCCCCCCACGTGCCCACTTTGTCCAGCGACGTTTTTTCCCTCAAGAAAATATGGTCAGCCTACTGGAAGGAGAACCGCGAGACTGAGGCGCGAGGCTGAAGAGAGAGAAGGGGGCGCAGGCGCAAACGTGATCCCAAAGCTACTGCCGGATTCCCCGTCCTGAAGCTGAGTGGCAGCGTCCCTCCTGCGCGCTCTCCGCTCCAATGGATATCCTCCCCGGCTGCGGGGATGGTTGTTTTAAAATGCCCATCAACTGTGGAAATGTGTGTGCCAAAATACTAGGGAGAAAGAACCTGACTACTACGGAGATTGTAGGTATGACTTGGAAGGAAGGGAGAGGCGAGAGAAAATTAGATGCCCAAGGTGATTCTTTAAAAGCGAGTCAGCCAAATTTCCTTCGAGTGGAGCTGGTAAATTAATGAATCCCAAACGCAGGAGAAGGAAAGAGAAAGGAGGGTGGATTGAATCGGCAGGGGGGATGAATGCGGGCAGCCGATGGGGAACTGGGAAGCTTCAAGGGGGATGTTTATTGAGGAAAAAACAAAGCCTGAGGGAACCGGGAAATGAAGATGAGAGGTTGGAAGGAAAAGAGGCCAGAAAAAAAGGGGTTGTAAGAAAGGGAGGGGGAGTTGAAGGGAGGAACTTGGCTTATTTAGTTTGAAGAGAGTTGAGAAGTGAACCCAGGATTGGTGGGGCGAAGAACCTGGATTAGCGATAAAAGAAAAGAAAGGTAGTACCAGCCTGAAGTTTTTTAAGGCATTGCCTCCTTTCCCCAAGATCGTGGGACTATCCTCTGCAGCTGCAGTGCAAACCCAGGAAAAGGTACATTTGGTTTGAGGAGCTGCAGGCAGATCCTATGTGCTTTGAAACACCTTTTTCCCTTTGAATTAAAGTGCTGCATAGCCTTAATATCTTGTAGGATGAGGAGCCTTCATGAGAAATACAATGTGATTCACACATTGTGCTAATCCATAATATGATTTGATTTTTGATTTTTAAGGTGTTTTGTGAATCTAGCAAATTTAGGTTTATTCAGTAAACTGTGTTTAAGCAGGATATAATTTTAGAAGCTAGCAACCTAGTTATTAATACTAAGCCATGATTTGTTGAATAAGACACTGTTGGTCAGATTCACACCACACATTAAGAGATGAACCATGAATTAGTATCATGCTAAGCCAATCTATACTACAATCTGAGCATGAAACACAAATATTTTTTTCTTTTGCTTCCATTGAATCCAACTGATTTATAAAAGATGCTATCTTACTACAGTAGTTGGGTTTACTGAATTGGTTATTACTGGAATCCAATCACCTGATTATGTGCCATCAAGTGTGCTGTCAACTGTTTACCAATTGATATTGAATGTTTTGCAGTGAAGGTATACAAATTCTTCCATATATACACAGAGTTGAAGAACTGAAAAACTTTTGTGACTTTGCAGGAAACAATTACGCTAAATTGTTAGAGCATGGAAATACAAGACTTTTGTCCTTGGGTCCCTCAATTGACAGAATTTTAAGCATGTTTGATGGGCTTACTTATTTTCTTTCTCAAGAAAAATGCCCTGTTATGCTGCAAAAATGGTTTGAAGATCCCTGTTTGAAATTGTGGTTGTCATTTGCACGAGATTAATAATACCAGCCTCAGTAATTCCATAATGGATTAGGGACCATTTCCATGGACCAGGGGGTGGGGTTTGAAGGTGGGAGCCAATCGTGAGGACCGGGGGTGGGATTTGAGGTGGGAGCCAATCACATGGACCGGGGGCGGGGTTTGCAGGCGGCAGCCAATCACGCGGACCAGGGGCGGGGTTGTTGTTTATTCGTTCAGTCGTTTCCGACTCTTCGTGACTTCATGGACCAGCCCACGCCAGAGCTTTCTGTCGGCCGTCACCATCCCCAGCTCCCCAATGGTTGAGTCCGTCGCCTCCAGAATACCATCCATCCATCTTGCCCTTGGTCGGCCCCTCTTCCTTTTGCCTTCCACTTTTCCTAGCATCAGCTTCTTCTCCAGGGTATCCTGTCTTCTCATTATGTGGCCAAAGTACTTCAGTTTTGCCTTTAATATCATTCCCTCAAGTGAGCAGTCTGGCTTGATTTCCTGGAGTATGGACTGGTTTGATCTTCTTGCAGTCCAAGGCACTCTCAGAATTTTCCTCCAACACCACAGTTCAAAAAGGGCGGGGACCCTTGTCTTTTTCATGAATACGGAATATTACATAAGACCCCATCCCGTTTTGCCATCCCAATGTCCCATTTTTGTCTCAAAGAAATATGCTCAGCCTATGGAACATGCATGCCACCATACAAATCTCTACTTAAGTTATACAAAAATTGGGGAAAAATTAAAGGCAAGCATAAGTCAATAGTACTTACCTTTCCTGTACAGTAAGGCACACACACACAAGGCTCCCTGTGCCGGCTGCTAAATCACAGTAAGTAGTGCGACCACGTGACTGGGCCTGCTGCCTCAGAAATCCAGTGTCGTAAGCCTGGAGGACTTCCTGGTACCAAAGGGTAGTCATGTGACCAAAAATGGCCATCGTTTCTGGGATGGCCAAATCCGAGTCATGTGATCGCAGAGGCCTTGTGAGGGTTGTAATTTCGGAAATCTATTTTTGGGGTACCATCGTAACTTCGAACGGCCTTTAAGCAGCCAGTTGGTAAGTGAAGACTACCTGTACTTTATTGCTTCAATTGTTTCCAATATTAGCATTGCAGCTGGAATTGAAACCCTTATATCTCAGATGACTGTAAAAAATGGTAAAACAGTGTATCACTCAAGTTTCTTTTAAAACAAAGGCACAGGAAAAAGTAGAAAGCTCAGGGAAAATAATGTTTTAAATAAGTTTTTTTCCAGGTTTCTAATCAGCCACCTGCTATTTGCAAGTAAGAATCATAGCCATTGTGCTATTACAGCACTCAGGGTAAAAGGTAACTTTAAAAAGTATGGTGCATGGTAAGCACTGACTCAGTTGAAGGCATGTTCATTCTTCTGAGAAGTAGTCAATTAACTGCAGAAAACTGAAGCACACTATCCAAAATGAACAGGAGAACTCAATGCTCCATAACATGAAAAGTGTACTTCGGAAGCAGAGCAGAAAAACACATCCTGAGGTTGCTTTGATGATGAGTGGGGGGTTAATGGAGGACAATCTTGTCCATTTCTGCCCTCCAGAAAAGATTGCCTGTCTGTTCTGGTGGAAGGGAAACTGTAGAGTGCAAATAAGCCCTTAGTTTCTGCTATCACCTTCCCACTGATTGAATTTGTAAAAAGAGGGGCATGGTGGCTCAGTGGGTAAGACGCCAGGCTTGACAATCGGAAGATCGCATGTTTGGAGGTTCAAATCCCTAGCCCTGCATGACAGAGTGAGCTCCCGCACTCGCCCCAGCTCTTGCCAACCTAGCAATTCGAAAGCACGCAAATGCAAGTAGATTAATAGGTACCACTTCGGTGGGTAGGTAACAGCGTTCCGCGTGCGTCATGCCTGTCACATGACCGTGGAAGCGTCTTCAGACAACACTGGCTCTTCGGCTAACAAACGGAGATGAGCACCGGCCCCTAGAGTCGGACACGACTGCACAAATGTGCGGGGGGAACCTTTAAGTAAAGGTAAAGGTTATTGTATTACAGATATTAAATCTATAAAGTATAACCCGAAGTGAAATTGGCATAGAAAATCCACAGGTTGGGCAAGGTTTATTTATTTATTGCTCCTATTGCAATCCGCTAACTTTGAGATTGTCCAGCTAGGTCATAAACCTAGAGGACCTTGACTGATCTCAAAAAGCTAAGCAGAGTCAGAACTGGTTACTATTGGAAAAGGAAACCACTAGGCAATCCCATAGCTGTAGGCCCAACTGGGGAAATTTTTTTAAAATCCCAGAAAAAAAGGCCAATGGGGTTAGTATATTTCACAAAAAAAGACAACTCTTCAGCCATCTTCTAAAGCAGGAGCTAGGTTGATTTTCATGGAAAACAGGTGCACTCTTCTGATAATAAAGGTGTGAAAATCCTTTGAACCTGACAATGGCACACTAATATTGCCAAGAAAACCTCATGAATTTGTCCAGGAAGTCACTAGACTAGAACCTTTATCACAACATTGGTAGCAGAAGCAAGGAAAGAGAAGAAGGCATGCGATGCAAGAGTTTATGCCAGCGGCTTTGCCAGACAGAAATAATATCAATATCTATTCCAGCAGTATGAATTCCGTAAGGTACCAGATGGCTTTTAAGGGGGGGGAATGGTCTCATTGGCATTTAGAATTCTTTGCTAAAGCATTTATTTTATCATTCTTTGCCCATGGTCTCTTTCCAAACAACAAGGGAAGAGTTTATATTATCAAAACATATTCCATCTGTACTCCTCGATTTAATTGGCTGTTTTACTGGCATGGCTTTATTTCCACCTATTTTGGCTGAGCATGGAATTAGAACTCCATTTGATAAAACTAACAATTGCATGGTGCATTTTAAATAATAAAGTTCTCACCACCCACCACCCACCACCCATGGGATGGTTTAAATACTATTAGGCGTTACCTGACATTGTTTTCCCTGCTTAAACCATATTTCTAAGAACACTTTTTAGGCCTGTTACCTTCCTAGGAAAAATGACCCCAATTAAATCATTCCTTTTCTAGAAACTAGTGCTTGTTATAATTAAGGTTTTGCTGAAAGAGTTTTACTGATTTGTCTTAAGGTGTGATAAAAAGGTAGTTTATTGTTTGGACAGAATGTAAGTAAAGACAGAAGGATTCTCTCTCTCCCTCTGGCCTCCACCTGCCCCCCAACTGTAATACTAGAGTCTTTGCACAAAACCTCATCCTTACCCTCCTTTAGCTCTTGTCCCCAAGTGGTCACTCTGGGCACGGACGGACGGAGGGAGGGGGTAGCTCCCTGCTAAGGTCCAAATGCTCTTCTTTTCGTCTTTCTCTCTCATCTTCTCTCCCATCTCTTTCCCTCCTCTCTCGCCCTTCCTGCCACACCCAAAGCTCAGGTGTGAAGTATGTTTCCGGGCTACTGTGTTCTCTCCCCTCCCATTGCCTGACTTTTTGGGCTAGCTAAACTATAATCCGGAGCCAGCATGTCTAGGCTGATACATACTGTATATACAGTACGTGTATGTGTCTCTATCTCTATCTCTATCTCTATCTCTATCTCTATCTCTATCTCTATCTCTATCTCTATCTCTATCTCTATCTCTATCTCTATCTCTATCCTTCAGGGTAGCCCAGACCAGGAAACCAAACCGAGAATACTAATACTACATTTGTTGTAAGGTTACAGTAACAGAACCTTGCAAGTCTGAAAGTGCTTTCCCCCTCCCCTGTCTTTATGTTCCAGAGAACTAGGGAGGGTCCCTTCTGAGATCATTTCTCTGCCCCCATCCCTCCTTTGGACTCAGATTTCATTTATCAAAATTTTGTCTAGGTTGAAGCTCCTCCTCCTGTCCCTCAAGGTTATTCTCACAGCCCATTACAATGTGTGTGTGTGTGTGTGTGTGTGTGTGTGTGTGGTTTTTTACATAGCAGTTTCAATAAAAGATAACCATATTTCATTGTGCATGCAAAATCTACATCTATAGACAATTCATTCGTAGAATGCAAGTAACATCAGGTCTTCAATCCACTGGGTAATTGGGGCCATAAATTTGTCCTTCCAATGTTGAAGAACTAATCTCTTGGCAATAATAGGAGCAGGGAAAATCCATTTCCTCTGTCCTGCCATCAATGTCCATGTCATGGGTATGAGGTTCAAAAGAATATGTGTACCAAGAATCTTAAACTTTGTCTCAAAGTCAAATTAATATATGTAATTGCTTCTTCCCAGAATATAATAACTTTAAGGCACTGCAAAAATATGTGTTTTGTGAAGTGTTATTCTGGTTGTGTCTCCAACAACATAATGATTCACTCATTCCTTTTCTATACAAATGCAATGGGGTCCACTGACAAAACTTTACTTGTTGTATAAAGCATAATCTAAAATCTAATGAGGTTTTGGTATTAGGTTAAAACAATGCTATAGACAATATTGTGTGTCTGTTGTGTTCTTAGTTTCTTTTCAGAATTCTCTTCACAGACAAGAAATTCAATAAACAAATACCATTCCTCTGGAGCTGTCAACTATGAGTTCTTATCTTGGAAAACTAGTTCACAGCAAAAATGTACATTATATATGCTTGATCTTTTAACAGTTAGGGTAGTATAATGAATTAATAGAACAGGAGGTCTATTGGGACCTAAATGGTATCAGAATATCTATTAGTTTGACACTGAAATACCAAATGATGTTGGGTCTTATCTGGTCACCTATTATCTTATAACTTATTGTCACTGAACATATTAAAGAAATAACTGAAACAAAGCTATATTGTTGAAACCATAGAAAGATTAAATATGGATGTGAAATCCATGATATCCAAGGGCCATGTACCAGAGATTAGGAGCCAGCAAACACATTTTGGAAAGTAGATTGGAAGCAATCTTTTACAGTATTGAATGTTATTAACCCTCATCTACATCTATTAGGTTTACAGCCAAAATCAGTAGATACATCATAGTCAAACAGAACCATTTCCTGACATAAAAGTAGGGGGAAAATGACTCTAGATCCCACTCGGAGAAAAGTAGAACAGTGAATAAAGGAACATTCTGGACTATTTCTCATTGCATTATGATATCATTATCATAATAATAATTATCAATGTCATTATATACTATGTATGTATGTATGTATGTATGTATATATGATGTATGTATGTATGTATTTGTAAGATTAATTATCGTATTCCTTTCTTGCTCATCATGGGACAAGATGAAGTTATAGTGTGTGTCTTAGGTGCTATATTTAATCCACAAATTTGTGTAGTGTTGTATTCTAATCAGGGGTGGCTATATTAAAAGATAGTGATAGTGATAGTGATAATAAATGTTGTTGTGTAACCTTAATGTTAAGTATTACCTGACCAGATAGAAATGTTGGTATAGCCTCAGTCAAAAAATGTAAACATACAGTAGCACTTCAACTTTAAAAGTTGGAAACCAGCTTTTTGCTATTCTATTTCATAATCCCCATACTTTCTTGTATATCAAATAGGAACTTTGGAAAATCTTATAGTTTCCTATTCTGACAACTTGCAAACTGAAAGCCAAGCCAGCTTATACCCAGTTCATCTGAAGAAAGAAACATGGCAGAATTGTAATTTATAACGGGGCACAATTGGTATGATATTTTCTTAGGCTAGAGTCATTAGGCCAGAGCTTTCCAAACTTTTCATGTTGGTGACACACTTTTTAGACATGCATCATTTTGCAACACACTCTTACAGCAGGGCATCATTTCGCGACACACTCTTACAGCAAGGCACAAGGCAGGCACTAGGACCTGCGCGGAATCCTGGCAGGGCTCTGAGGCAGCAGCAGCCGCGACACACCCAGACACTGCAGCCGACACACTAACGTGTCCCGACACACAGTTTGGAAAGCTCTGCATTAGGCATTACATCTTCATTAGGCATTTTACGTCTTCTGATGTACCCCATTCTCCTGTGAATGGGCCCAATTGTTTTGTTTATCACTGTGTTACTGATGTGCTGCTGGCTTAGATGCAAACTATGGCAACTCTCTACACATGATGCGATACAGCTGTGCTTTTCTGTAACGCATAAAAGCCAACATGCATGAGGGACACATTTTATACAACTAATAACAGCATGTCAAGAGGGGGAATGAATAAGATATCGGACTGTGTCCTGGTTAAAGGATAAAGCTAGCCAAATAGATTCAATTGAATGAGTTCAATTCCAGCTAGCAATTAGACAGGAAAGCGCAAAGTGGGAGATGCTGGACAATTGATTTTCAAGCAGTTTTTCATCTGAATTAGTTTCTGATCAGTGGATGGTGCGTGCAGAGAGGGCATGCTTCGGACCCCCTCAACAAGAGAATTCCATCTAGCGGGGTCCAGGAGGCGTGCTTTCTCTGCGACAGCCCCCGCCTTATGGAACATCTTGCCCCCGGAGGTGAGACTGGCCCCTTCACTCCTGGCCTTTCGGAAGGCCCTTAAGACCTGGCTCTGCCGCCTGGCCTGGGACAACAGAGGTGGCAGTGCCTCCTGGGGTTGGCTGGTCCCGTAGCAATAAGACCTATGCTACGCTCTCCAATCCATCTTGGATTCTATTCTATTTTATTTTATTTTATATTTGGATTTATTTTTATACATTTTCTACTCTGTATGGTTTTAAATATTTTAAATTTTTAAGTCTTAATTATTGTAACCCGCCCAGAGTCCCTTGTATGGGAGATGGGCGGGGAATAAATTAAATAAATAAATAATAATAATAATAAAAATAATGTCTTATTGCTTCCTCCCAACACTTGAAGGTTGGAAGGAGCCAAGCATCCCCCTTTCTCCAAAGATTTGGGAGATAAAAAGGGCTTTTGTTATATAAGAAAGGAGGATGGAACAAAGAGGATTTTGACACAAGCTGTCTCAGATCTTCCCATTGCCTGATATTTTGCCAGGCCAGCTTAATAGTACAGTTTGGTGAGCAGGCCCATGTAGATGAATGTAAGGGTGCAGGTCCACGTGCTTGTAATGAGCTCAGGCAAGTTGATTTGACTAATAAGGAAAGCTGACTCATTATAAATAGATATGGATGCTAAAATATATCATTTTAAATTGGGATGGTAAAATGTTGTTTGGGCTCCAACACCAATAAACCTTAGCCAGTATAATCTTAGGTCAGAAACTGGGAGAAGAAGTCCAATAACATCTAAAAAGTTTACAAACTCTCCATCTCTGGTTTAAGCATTTCCTTTTGGGAGGAGCAAGTGTTATATTACAATTCCTGCACTGACAGAAGAACTATATTAGGAGTATTTATTTCTTTAATGGACTTTAGTACTGTAGTATACTTTTTAAAATTGTACCTGAGATGTGTGATGCTTATTTTCCTCTATGACCTTAAAGTACTGTACTTTCTTTTTAACTCCCTGATGCTTTTTAAAGCTGCTCTCTCTTCACTTATTCTTTCCGGCTTCTACCAAAACAAAGCAAAATAAAAACCAATTAAAACTCAGTACAACTAATTGTTGATGTTTGCTTTACTGGTTTCACCTAATTAAAAATGCTCTTATAAGATGGAAAGATAATAGCTTTTTGGGGTGTTTGAACATTAATATAACCTATTGCACAAGATCTCATAAATTTTTTAATATAATCTATCTCCTAATCTATTTCTACAGACCATAAACATTTAAAATGAGGGGAAATTATGTTAAAATAATGTTAGGATTGAACCTGCAAACCACAGAAATTCTCTTTAAGGCACTCTGAGGCATCTGCAGTATTGACAATTTGCTTCACAGCATAAGAATCTCAGTGCTTATGTCCTCAGTATTTCATTAGCAACACAACACTGGTCAAATCATGCAGAAAATAGCCTTACAGTGGCTGTCAACATATAGCAATATTTAAATACTGCAGGGCCTGCAAAGAATAATTTGTAAGACAGCTGACAAAATTCTTGGGAAATGCTAAACGTTATGATTGAAGGCCATTAGTGTACTGCTAGGACCACTGAATGGAGCAGAGCTTAACGCAGTGTAAGCACATACACAGAAAAACAATATTATCAAAAATAGAGTTAATGAGCACGTTAGAGAAATACAGGTTATTGATCTTACACTTTTAGCCCACCCAAGCATAAAGAATCACACGCTTAGACAATGTAGTTTCAAAAGTAAGTAAAAACAGCTTACTGATTTTATTCTTGGTCCAGTTACATTTTTGTTCAAAAAGATGACTCCTTGTTCTTCTTCTGTCTCTAAACTTTGTGGACCCCTGGCCCTAATTTGCTGCCAGGGCTGCGTGGAGAGAGGGGGGAAAATCTCCTAGGCCCATCCATGGCCTAAGATGGAGAGAGAGAGAGAGCAAGAGCATGCTTGCTTCTTGGCTTGAGAGATGAGAAGAAGTGGGAGTGGCAACAAAACAACTTCCTCAAAGACACAGAGAATTGCATCATGGGATGAACTCATATGCATGCAAATGAGGCATGTTGATTTGCCAGATTTCCAACAATGATGACCTTCTTACCTCTTAGCTTTGATTTCCCTGGTTTGTGCAATATTGTCTCATTCTCTCTTAATTAATTTAATGAATTAATTAATCTTAATTAAGACTGTAGGTTATTTCCAGTTTCCTTTGCACCCAGCATATTCCCAGTCAATCCCTGTATCCAAATCAGAGCAAGCATACAGACCACTCAGTTCAACTAGCAAAAAAAAAAGCTTAATGTTTGTTTTGTTTATTTATTTATTAAACATCAGCAACCATCAAAAATATTTAACTGGTACCACATGATAAAAGGCAAGTAAAATTAGGGAAAGAGAAAGACATGAACGGTGGGGAAGAATGTACATTATGTATCAAAAGACGTAAGATATTCCAGAGCCACTGGAAATGATACTGTGGATAATTAATATAGATGGTCCCAAAGAGAGTGGCCTTTGGTTATTCCAGGTGTATTCCAAGGCCCACAAGTCCACTTTTCAGTAGCCTTTGGAGTTTCCTCTGACTCTACTTGCTGACTTTCCTATCATTTTGAGATTAGAAACATGAAGCAGTAGTGTAAGATCTAAAATAGGAATACTGCTGTTAGAAAACAAAGAAGCCCCACAAAGCTCTCCCTGAAACCCCAACTACCACCAATATATATGATGTGAGCCCAACCTCTTTGTGAACCTCAACCCCCCAAATGTTCTTGACATCTCCAAGTTCATCCATCTTTCTTATCTCTGGAGTTACTCTATTTGATGGGGTATCTATGTTTCCGTGGCTTTTTAAACCGATTGTCATTAATTTCTTATTTTTCTCTTGATGTGGTAGAACTACAATGTTTTCTTTGGTGGGTTTGGAGCACCAAAATAATACAGCAGAGGGATGCTCTAGAAGTCACTAAGGTTGTTTGCCTGTTACTTCCTATTTTTGTTAGAGAAATTCCATGTTAGTTTCAAAACACAGTACAGGTAATCCTCGCTTAACAATGGTAATTGGGACCAGCAACTCTGTCGCTAAGTGATGAGGTCATAAAGTGCAATGTCACGTGACCACGCCAACTTATGACGGTAGTTGTGGCAGTCCTATCTGTCGCTGTGGCTGAGACTCAGAGTAAACGGAAGAACCTGGTCATTCCTTACATGGCTGGCGTGTCTGAAAAGATAAAACGGATATTTGGCAAACACCACATACCTGTATATTTCAAACCCACCAACACACTGAGACAGAGGCTTGTACACCCCAAAGATCAAACTCCAAAACACAAGAAAAGCAATGTAGTGTATGCAATCCAGTGCAGTGAGGAGTGCTCTGAACTCTACATTGGAGAAACCAAACAACCTTTGTACAGGAGGATGGCCCAACACAGGAGAAGTAACACCACAGGACCAGAGTCAGCAGTTTATCTTCATCTAAAGGAAAAAGGACACTCATTTGAGGACATTAATGTTCACATTTTAGACAGAGAAGATAGGTGGTTTGAGAGAGGGGTCAAGGAATCCATTTATGCCAACTTGGAAAATCCTTCCTTGAATAGAGGTGGGGGCCTCAGGCACAATCTTTCCCCCATATTCCTCCCTGCTTTGTCTTCTGTGCCTAGGAAGATTAAGAGCATTTCACAAGCTCAACAGCAGCATGGTAATCTTAATGATCCTCCTTTAGATGATAAAGGGACTTAGAAATAAACATCTCAAATAACCATGACCTAGCCCCAGGTGCAAGGTCACACAGCCACCTTAGAAACATATTTAAGGATTCCCTTACTAACTTTGCTCAGACTGAAGAAGCTCCTTGGATAAGGAGCAAAACGTTTCCACTGAGAAAATAGAAATCCAGTTGACATGATTCAAACTACAGACTGTTCCACCTGGATGACTGAGAACCTTCATCGACGTAAGTAAGGTAAAAGTTCCCCCCGCACATTTGTGCAGTCGTGTCCGACTCTAGGGGCCGGTGCTCATCTCCGTTTGTTAGCCGAAGAGCCAGCGTTGTCCGAAGACGCTTCCGCGGTCATGTGGCCGGCATGACGCTTTTGTGTTTTCTGCCTTCCCCTTTCCCAGAGGCAGCCCTTCGCTTATCTGTCCTCTGGTCAGCTCCTTTTAAAAGTGGTGAGGAAATGTCAAAGTGCTATGCATTGGGTTTGTTAATTTTCCATTCTCCCATAAGATAGCCAGAGCACTATCTGAAAACACAACCACTAAGGTTTATTGGTTTACACTTACAGTAGTGTATAAATATAGATGCAATAATTCATGGTTTAGCATATTGTGTTAATGCAGCCAATTGTGGATTATTCAATATACTTTGATTCATAGCCCGTAGCTAAGTGTAATGTGTGAACCCAGGCACTGAGTTGGTTCAAAATTACTTAGTGAGCTTTGCAGCTAAGCAAAGACTAACTAAACCTTGCTTCTGTAAAAAAAAAAAAAATCCCCAGATACAGGCTGAAGCTAGTAGTAGCATAGAGGCTTTGCATGTGAAGGCTCCCAGTATACTCCAACCCATTTGTAAATACAACCCAATGACTCTCAAATCTCCAATGGAACTATATTTAGTAACTGAGACTGAATCAGTTTAAATATATCTAACTGTCAATCTCTCTTTTCAACTTTAAAACATTATTATAAGAGAAGGGCTGTCATGCCATCATAGAATACATGTTCAATGATTCATTCAGTCTTTGATGTCTCTCTTAACTCAATTCCTGGAGAAGCGCCATTCAGAAGACAAGACTGAGTTGGATGGCCTGACTGAGAGGCTAACTCCTCACACTACACCATAATGTTATGGTTGGGTTTGGGCTTAGCTCAATATATGAACCCTTTATGGTTTGTAAAGCTTGTATTTAATCATTGTGGCTTATTCAGACCAGAATTAAAACAAACCATGGCATAGCATGATGTGTGATTTCTGCCTCTCTAGGGCAGTAAATTCAAACAATGGAAAATGCTGTCATTCCTCTCCATTTAAGTAGAAACCAACTTCTGCACTTGGCCCATAACATGGTTGATGGGTATATTTATTGGGTAATTAAAATGCATACTTGTTTTTCTATAATTAAATCTTTGTCAAAGTGATAGGTAACTAAAATTGGTCAGTAATTAAATCACACTATATTCAGAACAAAATCAAGTACATTCTTTTCTCAATGAAGCATTAGTTTCAGGATCTGTTCAGCCCTACCCTCAAAATGAGATCACATGTGAAGTGCAATGGAAACACTGCTTTCTGTTGTGAGC
This sequence comes from Charina bottae, assembly GCA_023362775.1. Taxonomy (NCBI): domain Eukaryota; kingdom Metazoa; phylum Chordata; class Lepidosauria; order Squamata; family Charinaidae; genus Charina; species Charina bottae. The sequence continues at coordinate 76,323 of JALMGJ010000041.1, forward strand.
ACAGCAGTCCTTAACTTCACCACTCCACTATCAGGTGCTTCTTGAAAAAAACTGTTCTCCACAAATGGCTTTTTTAAAAAATAAAATTCTGCAGTGCCAGCACTTGGAGAGGTCAAAGTTCTTCTCTTTCTTGAAGAACTGCCTTTTTAAAGAAAGGAAAATACTCTGGAATGTGTACATGTCGAAGAAGGGCTGACAGCTTGATTTGGTGATTATGGAAATAGCTCATGTCACATTCCCATTTTGTGCAAGGCCAAAAGATGGCATGAGCCTTTTGGTAAATGGCTAAGATTCTGTAACTTTTTTGTTTATTTGCTTGTTTGTTTTTGTTTTTTGAATAAGGGTGCAGGCATGAAATTCAAGATATTTGAGAGAAGACTGTGTGGAAAATGCAACAAAAATAAAGGTAGCAACTCTCTTGATCAGTCTAAAAGTTGGAATATTATCCAAGCTACCAAGTTCTCTTGATACAAGGACAGCTTTCCCCAGTGCTGTCCTGTTTCGACTAAGACTCGAAGCAGGAAGTGGTGGAAATAAAGTTCTTTATTGCAAACATAAAACACAAGTAACGAAAGCACAAGGTACTGCAGAGTTCCAATTACCACGTGGTTGACTACTGGTAGGTACTCATGCGGGAAGCCGCCACGTGGTCGCGACCCAAGGCTGCCGGTTCGGTTCTGTTGCAAGGCAAGAGTCCAACTCGGTATCCAATTGATTTGCAAGGCAGGGGCTCGATGCAAGATTCCTCGAGGTGGCAGGACAGGACTCAGGCATGGGGCGCGGCCGCAGGGCAAGGTGAGGTTCCAGCGAGAATCTCGGCAGCGTGGCTGGACGAGGCTTTGGTGCAAGGCGTAGCAGAGCGGCATGGCAAGGCTCCGGCGTGATGTGCGAAGAGCAGTCAGCATGGCAGGATTCCGACGTGGAGCTAGGTAGAGCGGCAGGGCAAGGTTCCGGCGCAAAGCACATTGGCGTGGCAATGCAGGATTCTGATGCAGAGCTAGGCTGGGTGACGAGGCAGGATTCTGGCTCAGGACTAGAAAGGGTAGCAAGACAAGATTTCGGCACATAGCACAGCGAAACGGCAAGGCAGGATTCCGGCACGAAGCTGGGCTGGGCGGCAAGGCAGGGTTCTGGTGCAAAGTGCGACGAAGCAGCAAGGCAGGATTCTGGCACGGAGCTGGGCTGGGCAGCAAGGCAGGGTTCTGGCGCAAAGCTGGGCTGGGCGGCAAGGCAAGGTTCTGGCTCGAAGCTTGGAGGACTGACAAGGCAGGGTACTGGCAACTCTAGCAAGGATCTGGAACGGTTGTCTCCAGCAACGGGTGCACGTTGCTCTCGTTTTTCATCTCGCTGATTTTTGTGCCATTTGCGAACGAAAGCCAATCGCGCCTCGCGTTGCTCTGCCCGCCTTTCCCACCTCCTCTCTCGCGCACTGATAGGCGGAGGCTCTACTTCCTCTGGGCTGTCTCCAATCAACTGCTCTGACTTGGATTCAAATTTCGTGCCAGAATCGCTAACTCTGGCTTCCTCTAACAACAGTCCTTCCTCCTCTGAACCTGACTCAACCTCCATCCTGACAAGTGCTTCCCTAGTGAGAACACCACAAAGCAGTTGTGAGCAACACATGGTCTCTGCTCTAATCCCACCATTACATGTAACCTCACCCTGCCCATTGTGGCCCAGAGACCTGCCAAAAATAATTCCACTTAGCCATCAAAAGGTTGCTCATCCTTACTGTGAAGGAACAGATAGACATACTGTATGTGTTGTTCTCTGCGGCCCTATGTCTTGCCACTTATGAGTTCCTCTCAGATCTTTATTAGTTCAACCTGCCTGTCATAAATTATTGTCTTATATTTGGAAACTGATGGTATCAAATGTATTAAATGATTGAATGGTGATTTACATGCACGAAAGACCCAAAGAGTTACAGCACAGGAGGGACGAAATATTTGGCTAGATGGCTCAACTTGGTTTATAACAGTCCCTTAGCAACTATGGTGAGCTTTCAGATTTCCAAAAGGATGTAAATAAAACCCATTCTGGGTTTTTAATTAATCAGTTAGAATTCAGATTCAAAGCAAACAACAACTATCTGTTCTTATATTTACAAGCAGCCACTCTGAAAGTGAATAATTTCAAAGGACAATGAATTCTTGAAACTAATTTGTTATTTGGATGTCAGGACACTTTTCAGTTCTAGTACATGACAGTGTGGCATCAGCCCTAGATACCTAGTATATGAGATCCCCTAGAATATTGTGGGCTTCTGCTGACAGGGCAATGGTTTATCAGTTCAAATCATGTTCAACTATTTCCTCAAAGATTTAAAACTGTGAAATAGGGTCTTAAAAAAGTGTCCAATAAAGTAACTGGAAAAGAAAATATTTTAACAATCCCTTTCTTCTTTCTTTCTTTCTTTCTTTCTTTCTTTCTTTCTTTCTTTCTTTCTTTCTTTCTTTCTTTCTTTCTTCATCTTGTTCTGTGGAACACAATACAATGCATGAGTCATGCAGCTACTGTAGGAATAAGCAAATTATAAATTATTAACAACTTTGCAGTATGAAAAATTGCAGCAAATATTATGGTTCCTGCTAATGAAACTAGTATAATTAAATTGCATAATCCTTTTAGAGAGACTCTGGAAACCTTTTAGAAATATATTTTGCATTTGGTAATATGATCTGTTGCTATGACTAATAAAAAATCTCCAACATAGGCTGCTGTTCTGTACTGGAAAATACAGGAGGAGGCCCTATGCCTTAATAAGTCAAGTTGACGTCTGCAACTGTGTGATCAAAGCCTCAGCGCTTTCTTATGTGCATCGCAAGGCACGTAAAAAAGGGGTGGGGCTTTGATCAGACAATCGTGGCTGCCATCTTCACTTTTTGCACCCCACTTGCAGATGCCCCTACAGTAAGCTCTCCAGCCCTTCAGCTCAGTCCTTCTTCTGTGTTCTCAATATTTATTAGAAGTTCTGTGCTTGACTCGCTACAAGGATGGGATTTGCATCATTACTCTGTTACTACTCACCCGATCATAGCTTATACTCCCATATAAGACCTAACCCATGTCAAACTCACCTATCCTCAGTTGTATGAAGTGCAGGTCAGTTGTTGCTGTTAATTGCAACCACTGTTTGATGGGTTTCTGATGTAGTCACTGAGGGCCTTCTCCCCGCTGAATTAATGAGCTATCTATCCATCCTTGAATTGGTAGAAAACTAGGAACATAAAATTTTCTACTCCCATTGCTTATCCCTATCCCACTTCTATTGCCTCTGTTTTGAATTACTGTTGGATGTGGCTGTCCTGATTGTTCATGTGCCTTGCGTGAAAGGGAAATGATTGGTTCAATCCTTATTTTTCCATCCTCCCTCCTGAGTACTTCACCTGTTGGTGGGAAAAACATCCACCAATCACCAAGTTGGACAGGTGGGGGTCTGACTACAGCACTCTTTCTCTCATCTCTATGTTCATTCCTATAACCCTTCATTCTGTACTCTACACTGTCATTATCTGAGCTGAATAAAAATTAAAAACCAGATTGTCAGGAGCAAATGGGGAGCAGTGGAGTTGTCCTATAATTTCACAATTACACTGTTTCAGGTTTATACTAAAGCAAAAAGGGCCATAATGTTAAAATACTCAGGTATTAATCCTGACCGACCTCTCTTGCCATTTACTAGCTGCTCATTGCTTCCTCTGTTCCATAATGGATGTAAAATGGTGAGAACCTTAGCTCATGTTGAGATCTAGGGCAGATATATGGCTTAGGGCAGGGAACCATTGACATACTGCTAGAGCAGGGCTGCCAGAGTAATGGAAGGATAACCCTTGTGCTGAAAAATTCAGCTCTACCACTTGGGCACACATGGAGCAGCACTGCTGCATCCTAGCCTTTAGGGAAACAAGAACAGAATGGCAGCAGATTAGATTGTGAAGGATGGTTAAACCTGCTTCCTTCACTGACTGGAGATACGGCAGAAAGAAAAAGATGTCACCAGGGTGGGTTTGTGCCATGCTCAGATGCAAGTAGGGAAAGGCCCTGAGGCAGGAGGATCTGCAGTGCTTTGCTAGGCCCTGCTGCATTCGTGTTAGAAGAAGAATACAACTCACAGGTCTTTTGCTTGTTCCCTGCTACATCGCAGATGATGAACGAGTGTTGAGAGTTGTATACTTGATCTTATGGAAAACAGTACTTTGCTCCATGGTCGTGAATCAAAACCACCGCTTGGCCTAGAACAGAACATTTGCAAAATATGTGCTAGTTCACTGAAATTTGCCTATTGGTTTATTCCTTTAAAAGCAAAGAGTAAAAGAATGGCTAAATAGAAAAGTTTGAAACCCACCATATTTTAATTTTGCCCAAAGTAAATGGAATATATAGAACTGCAGAGGTCATTAGCTTACATATATAAGTTCCTGTTAGACTTGCTACTTGTCTTTACTGTGCCACAATAATTACAAAAAACTCCAACCTATTTAGTCTCCTGAACTAGATGGATCATCACTGCAAGATCCTGCTGTATGCTAACTTCATGGGCTAATCAATCAAATCTCCAGGCTTTTAACCACTTGGCTCTAGCACAAACAAACAAAAACATCAAAACATATACTGTAAAGGTAAAGGTTCCCCCCGCACATTTGTGCAGTCGTGTCCAACTCTAGGGGCCGGTGCTCATCTCCGTTTGTTAGCCGAAGAGCCAGTGTTGTCCAAAGACGCTTCAATGGTCATGTGGCCGGCATGATGCACACAGAATGCTGTTACCTACCCACCGAAGTGGTACCTATTAATCCACTTGCATTTGCATGCTTTCGAATTGCTAGGTTGGCAAGAGCTGGGGCTAGTGTGGGAGCTCACTCCGCACGCAGGGCTAGGGATTCGAACCTCCGAACTTGCGATCTTCCAATCGACAAGCCTGGCGTCTTACCCGCTGAGCCACCACTCCCCTCAGTATGCACTTCAAATTCAAGATGTTTTATTTATTTATTTATATTTCTAACTTATATCACCGCCCATCTCCCCCCATTCCGGAGGGGAGTTTTCAAGCAATTACTGCTGGATTAAAATTGGAAAATGTCTGCCATTATTGAGTTCCTGAAAATTCAGTTTAATTACTGATGCACTTGCCAGGAACGATTAACAGCCTGTCAGTTGAAGCATCATGGAAAATGTAGTACTGATTGCACCACATAAATCTGATGTCACAATGGAGAGAGGACAGTAATTATGAACAATGTATTTTATTTTTGTTTATTTTAATTTTGTTTTTATTGGTTCATTGCTTCTACACTATATGTGTTTGTATTTATTATAGCTTTACTATACATTTGGCAATCTGTACCACTTTTTACTCATGTTGAAACTATAGCTAATTAAACATTTTTAAAAATCTGTATTTCTAATTTATTTGTTTGAATATAGCAACGAAAAATAAAGGTAACCCCCCAAACTGCCTATTGGTTTGAAATGGATTTTGCTGCTGGATTGTGAATTGTACTATCATTGTGCATTGCTGAAAGAAAGTAGATCTTTGAATGATTTACAGTAGATCTGCAAAGTTTTTTGACTCCCAGGGTTTAACATCAATGCCAACAAAGAGATTCCCCATTTTAAATTATACTGTAGATAGATAGATAGATGATAGATAGATAGATAGATAGATAGATAGATAGATAGATAGATAGATAGATAGATAGATAAAAGTAAAAAATAAAGTAATTTACCGTATATGTATGTGTGGAAAGAATCAGGGGTAACTGAAGTGTGAAGAGGGGAGCTTGGTAAACAAAGAGATAAGCAGCTACGTTTTGGGAGATTTATTAGCTAACAACCTCAGGAATTTCTGTCTCTGAAATCTTATATGACAAGGGATTTAACTGCCTGTTACAGTGCCTCTCTATATGTGCTGTACCAATATATTTGTAACTTAAATATTATAAAATACCATCAGTCTCCAATGATCTTTTTGCAAAAGAAAAAAATCCAGATAAGCTCTGCATCACTAGAACTTCTTACCACTCAGAGAAGTGAGACAAATATAAAGAATATATTACTCTTTTAATAGATTTTTCTCCCAAAAGGCCTTCACCAGGATTCTGAGAAATCAACCAAAGGGAGAGTTTAAATAATTTATCCTCACAAGAGCCAATTACTATTTGAAAACCCAACTTTTACTGAAGTGTAAGAAGGGGGGGGGGGAGGAAAGTCCTATTCTTCCTGGATAGAAAAGCTGAACTCCTGCATGACAAATTGCAATATTTACCACATGCTGAGGGGCTTCATGACTGTTTCTTCTTGCACTGGGGTAGAGTTTCAAAAGAGTTGATGGAATGACATACTATAATGAGCGTACTTAAATTCATTAATGGGAAACAGTGATGCACAGTGAACAGGGAAAAAGATATGACAAGGCAATCAATCATAAGAAGAGAGGATGGCAAAAAAAAAGAAGAAAGAAACTGGGAATGTTGGATAGCAAAAGAACAGGATAATGCTAAACGAAGATCGGACAGCATTCATCCTGACCACAGATCTTGGACCAAGAAGCAGAGAATTAAGCTGTTACATTGCAATTCACAAAGAAAGGAAGCCTTGTAAAATGCTGGATCTCTGCAGTGAGACAACCAAGAACTATAACCATTGTTGTTTCTAGAGATATTCTAGCATATACTCCAACTCCTTGCATATGGAACTATTTTCTGACAGTGCTTTCCACTGATGGCTATGAAATACACAAAAGATCTCAACTCCCACTTCCTAAGCCCTTTTCTCTCTTTAGAGGCCCTTTTGGGTTCTCTAGAAGTAGAGATGACCTATTGGCATTAAGACACTGAAAGAGCTGGTCACATACAGCAGGGGTGTCCAACCTGTGGCCCATGGGCTGCATGCGGCCCTGAAAAAACTAGTAATGTGGCCCCAAAGCATTATTTTGCAATTTTTTTTGCGACTCATACCTTGCAATCAATCCAGCAGGTAGCACCAGCCAAGGGAAGGTGTGGGGTAGGGCATGCTCGGCGGAGGGCAGATTTGGGCGTCGAAGAAAGAGGAGGCCCGAGAAGGGTGGCGGGTGCACTGCAAGCCACAAGGTGGAGAAGCAAGTCACTGATTGGCCAACCCTGGATTGCCGCTGGGGCGAGCGTGCCATCAGGCGTTTGCAGCAACGGGCAAGAAGCACGAGGTGGGCTGCTTTCTTTTCCTGGCGGGGCTGGCGAGGCTTAGCCTATAAATCTCTGCACCAGGAAGCCAGGGCAGGGGGCTGCCTGCCCAGCCCTCTCCTCCCAAAGAAGGGGTTTGGGAGACGCAGTGCTGGAGGTCTCCGGGGAGGGCGAAAGAAGGAATTTAGGGCTGATCCCTTTCACCTAGAAAGGGATCAGCCCTCCTTTCCTCCTTTCCAGGGCTGCCCTCACTGCAGCCGTCTGGGGAGGCGAGGCCGGGGAAGGGTCCCCACGTGGGGAAGCCAGGGCAGGGGGCTGCCTGCCCAGCCCTCTCCTCCCAAAGGACGGGCTTGGGAGATGCAGCACTGGAGGTCTCCTTCAGGGAGAAAGTGTGAAAGTGTGCGTATCAAAAGTAGAAAAATGGGGAACTAAGCCACATTGCACTTGACAAATTTAGATCCTCTATGACCCTGACATCTCGTTTGGTGCTAGAAAACAGCTTTTGCTGGATCTTTAGCCGTCCAAATCAAGAAGTTTCAGGGGGACCCAATGATGTCAATACTATGGGTCTGATGTTGAAGAAGGACAATTACACAATAAACATTTATCTGAGAGCAGCTGAAGTTTTTTGAGATCTACCATGGCAGCAGTGAAATATAAATTTACTTCAACACTTTTTTGCTCAGATGATGGTGTTTTAGCTACAACTCGTTTGGATTACTGTAATGTGCTCTACATGGGGCTGCCCTTAAGGACCACCCACAAGTTACAACTGGTCCAGAATGCAGTTGTGCATGTAGTGTTGGGCGCCCCTAAGCTCACCCATTTTACTCTCTTATTTGATTATTAAACTTTGCTTTGTTTATTTGCCTACCTAACAATTTACGATGGGCTTGTTGTGTTATTTCTTAAAATATATATTTATTTATTATTTATATTTATTCCTAAATAAATTTATTGCAGCATGGCTTCAATGTCGTTTCAACAGAAAACAGAACCCAAAAAAGAAAAGAAAAAAAGAAAAATCGCGGATGAAGGAAGAGTATTCAACGAAAAATGGACAGATGAGTTAGTCACAACTCAAAAGGACTCTATTATAAAAGCTAGTTATTTGGTAGCAAATCTAATTGCAAAAAGTTCAAAACCATTTACCGATGGTGTGTTTATTAAGCAATGTATGGAAAGCGTGGCAGATATAATTTGTCCTGATAAAAAACCCGATTTTTCTAAATTCAGTTCATCTCACCAGACTATAGCCAGGTGAATTGAAGAAATAGGAAAATCTATCGAAAGAGGTTTGAAGAGTAACGCTGCTAATTTCAAATTTTATGCTTTGGTGATGGATGAAAGTACTGATGCTACATATACAGCTCAACTTATCATTTTTATTAGAGGCATTGATAACGAATATAATGTCACTGAAGAAATGCTTCTTTGGTACCATTAAAAGACGCAACTAAATCTCTTGATTTGTACAAAGCAGTAAAAATGACATTAAAGCGATTTTCTTTAACCACTGTCAACATATCTGGTATATTTACTGATGACGCCCCAGCGATGGTTGGTAAAAGTGAGCGACTTACAAAATTGATAGAAGACGATGCAACTGCCGCCAGCAACTCACATTTGATGAAGTATCACTGCATTCTACATCAAGAAAATTTATGTAGTAATGTACTCCTTGTAATGATTTTAATTATTTTAAAAGGTTTATATATATATATATCACACCATATTTTATATATGATATTTTACTTTTTATAAGCATTTACATCTGATAGAATATTAGTTATGACTAATAGTAAGAGCATATTTAAATTTGATTAAGGGGCTCATTCACATTGTGGTCTGAATGTATTTTAATTTTTAATTGGAACAATGTAATTTAACTTTAATTTTAAAACTATTCTAAATCAGATGGTGCATATTGTAAGGTTCAATGAGTATACCTTGTAGAATCTTGTACTGGTCAGTGACCGTAATAAAGAATGAAAGGTATATTTACTGATGATGCCCCAGCGATGGTTGGTAAAAGTGAGGGACTTACAAAATTGATAGAAGACGATGCAAGTGCCGCCAGCAACTCACGTTTGATGAAGTATCACTGCATTCTACATCAAGAAAAATTATGTGCGAAAGCTTTAAAAATGGATAATGGCATGCAAATTGTCATCAAAGCAGTGAATTTTGTAAGGGCCAAGGGATTGAATCATCGCCAATTCCAGGAGTTCCTTAAAAGTATGGATGCTGATTATGGGGCCAGCTTTTACTTTTCTGAAGTACGGTGGCTAAGTCGGGGTAAAATGCTGAAAAGATTTTATGATTTGTGAAATGAAATCGAGTCGTTTATGGAATCAAAAAGAAAATTTGTGCCAGAACTTGAAGATTAAAAATGGCTCACAGATTTAGCATTTTTGGTGGATGTGACCGCTCATTTAAATGAGTTAAACATGTGTCTTCAAGGTGAAAACCAATTTATCACTGCAATGTTTCAAACCATAACAGTGTTTGAAATGAAACTTAAAGTATGGCAAGCTCAAGTTATGGAAAATAATTTTATACATTTTAATACGTTGGCTAAACACAGTCCTGTGAACAGCGAGAAATATGCAGCCTTGCTTTTCGGTTTGATACAGGAATTTGAGAACAGGTTTCAAGAGTTCTGGAAAAATCATCAATATTTTGGTATATTTAAAGTGGATGCCCTTTCTCAGTGTCTGAAGGCTGTGGGGGTCTGGATGGGGAACAACAGGCTTCAACTGAACCCTGGTAAGACGGAGTGGCTGTGGATTGATGGTGCCTCGGGATCCAGGAAGTTGTCATCTTTAGATCTGGATGGGGTGGCACTACCCCATTCAGAGTTAGTGCGGAACCTGGGGGTCCTTCTGGACTCATGACTTCTGTTTGAAGAGCAGGTGGCAGCCATGGCCAGAAGGGCGTTTGTGCAACTTCGAGTTGTACGCCAGCTACGCCCTTTCCTGGACCGGGATGCCCTCCGTACAGTCACTCATGCCCTTGTCATCTCCCATATAGACTATTGCAATGCACTCTACATGGGGCTACCCTTGAAGAGTATCCGGAAGCTTTCAACCGTACCATTTAACTGTCACCAAAAGTAGATTTTGACTGGTGTTATACTGTCATATTTTCATGTGATAAATAGAGATGTTAATATAGAAATCATGATTATAATCTCAATAAAATCGCATCTCATTGTACTGGGGCATCCTGTGTCACACTGAGGGTCATAAATAAGGTTTTTATAACACCCCAGTGCTGCTTGTTGCACTTATTTATCTAGACACTCTGGACAGATAGAACCAAATGTAGGTTTACAATGGTTATTGTTCACTTTCTAAACTAAAAGCACCACTCATTCACACATGCCCACAGCCATGTATCCCTACATAACTCAAATCTAGCTGACCAGGCTAGGTTAGAGTTCCAGAAGAATCAAGATGGGACACCCACCATGCACAGTATCTCATTCTATAATTCTCATCCACTTTTATAGCTTCCAACAAGGCCTTGGTATTCTTCTCATACCTCCTGATAGCTCGCAGCCTGAAATCTTAGAAAACCCGGATTGATCAGTTGATATTTGATTAGGTGGACTAGCATTCCAATTAAAGAAACCTAAAGTTCCAAAGCATGCCTGGATGGACAACATTTAGAGAAATGCCAGCCTCATTCATTTGGCTGGAAGAGAGCACACCGGAGACCCATCATTAGGAAGCTTGTTAATTGCCTCTCCTGCCATTCAAATTTAGGAACCTCTTTCTCTTTCTTAGGGTACATTTGGGCAAGGCTGCTTAGACAGAATGTATCAAGTGTGACACTAAGTGTTCTTCACTACTTAGAGCCCACTTGGAGTCTACTTGGAGATAAATAAGTGTTTGGAAAAATCTAGAAGACTAGGCAATACATTGCATTGCATTGTATTGCACTGCATTACATTTTCTACTCAAAATGGAATAATAGTGATGCCTCTGTAATACTTTTTTTAATGTGATTAAAATTAATCTTGTGGGATATAGTATGGGGAATAGATGGCAAGATACTAAATTAAGGCATCTTGTTTTACTTTAGTATTGACACTTAAATACTAGAGCTAAACTTTAAAAAAAGTGGTTGTAAATTAAGGATGCCACATATGCCCAATTCAAGAAAATCTTTTTTTAAAAAATCAAAGTTATTCACTTGTGTTTATATGACATCCCCAAGAGTAAGTTAAAAACAGATGAAGATTTTGTTGGTCAGAAGGAAATATCCAGTTGACTATGCCTGTCATTCATTGAAGGTAGATGCTTTCCAGTTATGGGCCTTAAAGTCTCTTCTTTGGCAACATTTGCATTTCCTTTCATAAAAGCTAGTGTTATGAGTAAGTCATAGGACTAGAAACAAGGAGAGTTTGATACTGGCAATCTTAGCATCAACTAGACCTGATCTTCATAAATTAATAGCAAGTTTCAGAAAATTTCCTGTTGGTCTCCCTGAAGATACTGGAAATTATTATGCAGCTTGCATAATAATTATCAGCAGGTCAGAATTCCATGGTACATCTGTCAGATTCAAGCATGGTATGAATTGGGCCTAATGAGATCCTGTTGTTTTATTATATTTGTTACAGTATATACAGTATGTTTGGAAAGACCTATATGTTTTTAGGGAGAACTGCACCCATTGTCCATCAGACAAAGCTTAATTCTTGGTGCTTTTCGTTTAATTGCCTGAAAATAAAGAATAGGTGGGAATTCTTCATTTAATTGTTCCATTGTATTCTATTCTACCATTGAAATCCTAGCCAGAAAACAGACAATTTAAAGGCCACCAAGCTATAAAATATATTACTAACTGAGTCATGTAATCAGTTCATGCCCAGCATTTTCACAACATTGTTTCAGGCAGATGTTTTACATATGTGATAGATCGGATAATGTCTGAAATTTCAGTCTGTGTCAATGTTTTGTTGTGCAATTAAAGCTTGAAAGGATCCAACACCTAATAAAAGCAGTAGAAATATGGGGAAAGTTGTTTTGTTTTAAAATGTCTTCATCTGACTTCACGCTGGTGCTCAGATTAAGATATTTTTATTGATAATCAAGAAGAACAGATGACTATGAAGAAAAGGATTTTTATGACTATGACACATATTAAGTAAAATCATGTGCCCTGGTGTTTCGTTTCTATAAGTTTGGCTGTACAACCTCAAACATCTTTAAAAAGATGCCTGACCTACACCTAGTGGGGAAAATTGGCCACACTGCAGAAAACTAAGGATGATTTATCATGCTGGTTTGAAACCTCCCCTCCCAAACCCCTTTAGTTGTTTTAAACCATTTTCTGATTCAAGTTTAGAACATCTGAAAATCTTGTATTAAAACGTTATATGATAGGAATCATAGTCATTTTTACTTACACACAGTGCTGGAACCTCTCTGATGAGTTGTGAAAAAGGCATTACAAAAAGGCATTTTGCTGTTAAGCAATGATGAAGCTTGCCTCACCCACAGAATTTTATGAGAAGCCCCCAGAAGTTCTCATTGTCAACTCACATTTTTCCCTTCACTTCTGCCCTTATTTCCTTTTCCAGAAATTCTGTTTGACATTTTTTATTGGAAGCACCTCCAGATGGAACATTGAATAGTTATAAGAGATTCAAGACTGGTATATAGTGAGTTGTACTTTATGGGAAGTTGTAAAGTTGTAACATTTCTAAGACATTCTTAAAAATGAACCCAATGGCTCTGAATGTGAGAATGTGGCAATGCACAAGGGGTTTTCTCCTTTGTACCTACCAAAGTATGACAGTAAACACAAAATCTCTTCTCCCAATGAACAGAGACCCATTGGACCTTTAAAAATGCCCTCCGAACAGTCACACATGCCCTTGTCATCTCCCATATAGACTACTGCAATGCGCTCTACATGGGGCTACCCTTGAAGAGTATCCGGAAGCTTCAGCTGGTCCAGAATGCAGCTGCGCGCGCAGTTATGGGTGCCCCAAGATCGGCACATGTGACACCTCTGCTGCGCAAGCTGCATTGGTTACCAGTTTGCTTCCGGGTCCAATTCAAGGTGTTGGTTGTCACCTTTAAAGCCCTATATGGCATGGGACCAGGTTACCTGAGGGACCGCCTCATCCCCAGAACGTCGACCCACCCCACCCGGTTATGCAGAGAGGGCTTGCTACAGACCCCGTCTGTAAAAGAATTCCATCTGGCGGGTCCAGGAGGCGGGCCTTCTCTGCAGTAGCGCCCGCCCTTTGGAACATTCTGCCCCTGGAGGTGAGGCAAGCCCCCACACTCCTGACCTTCCGAAAACAATTGAAGACCTGGCTCTGCCACCTCGCTTGGGATGGGAAGGGTAATAGCTCCTCTTGGGGGTGGCTTGCGCCGTAGAGCTCTTTTAAATATAACATCATAGTCTCTTGGATTTTATATATTTATTCTAATTTATTTCAGAATGGTATATTGTATTTTACATGTTTTTAATAATTAACTTTGTTGTAAACCGCCCAGAGTCCCCTTGTGGGGGGAGATGGGCGGTGATATAATGAGATGAACAAATAAATAAATAAAATAAAATATTTTCAACTCCATTTTCAGTCGACATAACTACATTACCTCCGAATTTTCAAATGGAATGCATAGAGTTGCAATCAGACATTCAACTCAAAGAAAAATTTGATCATGTCTCTCTACTGGACTTTTATAAGACCTATCTTCCCAGAGAAAAATATCCCTCGCTTCACAATCACGCCTTATTCATGACATCGCTTTTTGGCAGCACGTACATTTGTGAGCAACTATTTTCAAGGATGAAGCACACGAAGAGTAAAATTAGAATTAAAATTTCTGACGAGCACCTCGAGAACTCACTGAGAATTGCAACCACTTTCATCAAACCAGACACTGATGCATTAGTTTCACAAAAACAAGGTTAAATATCCCACTAGTTTTATGTTTCCCTCTTTGTTAAAATTTTCTAATAAAAAATATTTTTAAAAATTTATTACTTATATACCTTAACTATACTATATATTTTATGTGTGGCCCAAGACAATTCCTCTTCACTCAATGTGGCCCAGGGAAGCCAAAAGGTTGGACACCCCTGACATACAGCCTTTTTCCCAGACACTGTTGTGTTAATCTGCTGCGAAAGCTGATCTAATAGCATCACCTGGGAAAATACCTTGTGCCTCTCTTCACACATTGCAGGAAGATTATGTTCTCCATGTAGAATAATTGTAATTAGCAAATCTACTTAGTATTGTGCAGGCATTTTACTCATTTGCCATTCGTGGTTGCTTCACACTTTTTAAGAGGATGTCAGGAAAGCTGTACAGTAATGCGTAAATAAGAAAGACCTGTTTGCAAATACTGGTTCATTCATCACAGCCAGAGCTGCTGAAGCTCTCTGGTGGCTATGCAAAGCTGGTTTTTCAAAATTCTCTGAGATTTAGCTCAAAGATGGCCTATGTGGGAAGACCTCTCCCACTGTCTTGGGAATGCTAATGGTTCCATCCCAGTTTTTATTTATTTATTTATTTATTTATTTACTATCCTGCCTTTATTATTTTTATAAATAACTCAAGGTGGCGAACATGCCTAATACTCCTTCCTCCTCCTACTTTCCCCACAACCACAACCCTGTGAGGTGAGTTGGGCTGAAAGAGAGTGACTGGCCCAAGGTCACCCAGCCAGCTTTCCTCTATGCCATGGGTGGGGAACCTTTTTTCTGCCAAGGGCCATTTGGATATTTATAATATCATTCGCGGACCGGGGGGCGGGGTTTGTGGATGGGAGCCAATCGCGCAGAAGGGGGCGGGGTTTTCAGGCGGGAGCCAATTGCGCGGAAGGGGGCGGGGTTTGCAGGCGGTAGCTCCTAGGGCCAGACCAAATGATTTCGCGGGCCTTATACGGCCCGTGGACTGGATGTTCCCCACCCCTGCTCTATGCCAAGATCCAAGGAGAGGCCTTTATAGCCCATAACTAAGTAGTAATGTTCATACATTTTATGCACTACATGCAACAGTCAGTTACTGGCTAACTCTGGTGCAAGGGCAAAAAGAATGACTTTTAGGGGACTTTGGGCCTACTGTTGCCAACTGGCCCCACTGTAGTGCTGCTGAGCCCACCTTCGTTGTCTCCATGGTCCCTCCATATTCTTCCTCCTTCCCAGACTAACATCTCTTTGCTAGTCACCCCTAAGCTACTGCCACCTCCTATCTGAAGCGTTCTGTGCTTCCACGTGAGTGTTCCTGAGAGCTGGAATCTGACCTGAGCAATGATTAGTGAAGCCAGTTTTCATAACTATACCAGAAAGGACGTGTATTTGCAGGCAATGTATTATAGGCATAGGCAAAGCCTAGCACTGACTTAGCTATAGCCTATCAGGAGGAGAGACAAAGAGCTGTGCGCATTCTCTCTCTCTCTCTCTCTCTCCCTCCCTCCCTCCCTCCAGCAAAGGAAGCAACCTCAGATTAGCAATCTCTTGGACAAAGGGAAGGCCTAGAGATAGACAGAGAGGGAACACAGAGTGAATCCATAACCCTCTATCAATACTCCACTGTGCCCTTGTCATCAGCAGGTCATGAGTCACAGAAGAGTGAATGCCATTGGATCTACATCATCAACACTATTCACTCATGCACAACAGACTTGGTTCAAAGTTGGTTGCTGGCCTGCCACTGCTGCCTGTCATCCTGGATTACCCGACACGATCTTTGTGGCCTTGTTTGAAGCAAAACTCTTGCTTCATGTGGACCTTTAAAATAATTCATTTGGGACTCCTAGATTTGTATTTTAATTACATTTTAGCCTTTAATAGCTATAATTTTTTATATTGGTTTTCATATTATGATACTGCTGTCTGGGGGAACCGCCCAGAGAATTTATTGCATGGCAGCTATATTAATCTAGCTATGTTTTGAAACAGCACTGATTTCCAAGCTGTTTATGAATATCCATGTTTTCCTCAGGAGCTTCTCAAAAGTTCCTTAATTAGAAGACCAGTAATAGTAGAAAACCTTGCCTGAAACATAGAAGGTACTTCGGGATTCATCTTTCCCAGCCAGGTATAGACCTAGACAAGGTAAGGCTCACACTCAAATTGCAGAAGGTCAACCGATCCAGTTGTTGAGGTACTGTAGGTGGCGCCTCACTATGACATTGTGAATTTTAGGGTGTCTTTTGCAATGTGCACACTTGGCAACAAAGAGCCGGATATGAAAACATTTAAAAGCCAGTTTTGCAAAGCCTTGTTAAAAGAAAACTACCAGCAATCTTGGATCATAGCCACTGAAGCTTCATTTCCGTGCCATTCTGTGCTTGAGTAGCTGCTGCCAAATCCTCTCCAAGGGGAGGGATCAAGCAATATTATCAAGAAAGCCTATTGGTCAGGAGCTCAGCCAAAGGCTTCTAGTACTTTTATTTTATAGTCCCAGCACTGATGCTGGGAGGAAGAAACAAACCGAAGGAAGTAGATAGATTTTTCTTTCAGTGCCTGAAGTGAGGGCACCATCTGCTGGTAAACGTGGTCTTTTTCTGACAATAGGCTGAAACCACAAACGAAGAACAACCATCCCTTTCACATTCACGGTATTCAGCTTTCAGTGGCAATTTTCCATGGCTGTGTTCTTCTTTTCATTCAGCCTTAATGTATTTGTTAATTAAATTGCAGCGTTTTGTTCAGCTTATGCTTCTTTGCAGTCAAACAAATCAGATAATTGCAGCAATTGGCAGTACTCTCCCTGGCCCAGCATTTGGATTCATGGATTGGATGGTTAAGATCCCTTTTGCTGGCCTGGTGAGATTTCGGTATGTTCCACCAGTGGCTTCAGTCCTGTCGTTTCAGGGGGGAAACGTCCGACCTTTATTTTTGCATGTTATCACACAAAAAGAAGCAAATGAAACCATATCCTTTGTAAACTGCTTTTAAAAAACGTGTATCTCTTATTCACACATTCAACCCAAAGTGGGCATTTAATGCATGTGAAGGGTGCAGGGCCACACAGGTTGTCTCTGCCTTCAGTATTGCTGAATATAACCCAGTCCTCATTCCCCAACTTGAAAGTCTTTGGCACCATAGTCTGATGGTGGTTTCCACCCAAGTTCTCTTGAATTCAGGAGAGCTCTCTGAACATAAGGACCCCCCCCCCTTTTGAGCAGAACTTCCCCTTCAGACAGAGTTTTGCTGGTGCCTATTGGGCCCAGCGTTCACGGGTCCTCCCTTGATCTTTATCTCAATCATGGATATTGGAAAGGGTTAGTTAACCCTCAGATAAGTACTTTGGAAAATTATGGAGAGAGGTAATTGGCCAGGAAAGGTTGTTTTGCTTCAAAACTGGGTCTGTTTGAGTTTAAAACTGTCCCCCTCTGGTTTAATTGTCAGAAACACTTAATTGTGCTTTTTGTTTGTACAACTTACCATCCCCCCATGACCCAGTTAAGAGTGCCATGCAGCCAGGACCACTGGGACCAGATGCCACTCTGCCGCTCTGAACATCAAAAATGAACTAGAAACTGGTGTGTCCTTGGTGTCTGAGAGCAGAGCACGGATGTCTTTGCTTTCTCCATCCATCAGGCTAAATTGTTCCTTTCTGTGTGCTTCCTAAGTGCAGCTAAACAATAAATGCAATTTAAAAACAAGATAAAACAAAATGTCAAAACCAAACCAAATCAGTAGGGGAAAAGCCTTTTTTGTTGTTGCTGTTCAGCTAGTTAAAATATTCTCTTAGAAAAAGCAGAAAAGGGAAGAAATGTCAGGACAAAGGCCCTGGAAAGTTTACTGTTATTTCTGGAAGCCTTCCTCTTCAGATATTTCACCTAGCAATGAAGGGAAATCAAAGCAAAACTTTCAGCCAGAAGCAGTTGATTTCCTGAATGGGACTGCAATTCAGAGACCAAAAGGAGCTGGAAAATGGAGCAGGAGGAAGAGATTAATGCCACTTTATAAGAGTCTTTATGTACATTTTAGTTTTTTCGGTTAGATTTTGTCTCCATGACTGATTTGCTGTTTTCTTTTTTTTTGACCAGGTCATCTAAACCAGCTTTTTTTTTTTTTTTTTTGGGGGGGGGGGACACTTTTGTTCTGTAATAACAAGAAACACAATTCATAAATCACAATTGATTCCACAGCAAAGGATTCCTTTTCAGCATGCTACCTCAGAAAAGCAAGAGCTAGCCTGCCATGGTTTAAGTCAAAATATGCATCTGTTAGTGTTCTCTAGGAACAAAGTGCTTGGGAGATTTGAATGGGAAATTAATTGGCTAACCCTTCTAATTATTTCTAAATTAGCTCTGGACCTCATGGAGGTTCTACTTGTAAGGAGAAAACTTGAGGTGAAACCTTCTGGGGATGGGTTAGAGTTAGGGTTGCCTACTGGCAGAATCTAAAGTAAGTAAGTAAGTAAGTAAGTAAGTAAGTAAGTAAGATTTATTTATTTATTTATTTATTTATTTATTTATTTATTTATTTATTTATTTTGTATTACCGCCCATCTCCTCCAGCCAGAGGACTCTGGGCGGTTCACAATAAAACAAGTTAAACATATAAAATTACAATATCAATAAAATACATATAAAATCCAAGAGAAGAAGAAGAAGAAGAAGAAGAAGAAGAAGAAGAAGAAGAAGAAGAAGAAGAAGAAGAAGGAAGGAGGAGGAGGAGGAGGAGGAGGAGGAGGAGGAGGAGGAGGAGGAGGAGGAGGAGGAGGAGGAGGAGGAGGAGGAGGAGGAGGAGGAGGAGGAAGTATTGCCATGGTGTGAATTGTAAAGGCTTAAAGAGCTTAGACACTGTCTATCTCTGAGACTGGCCCTCCAGCTGTGAATCCGTCCAGTTACTTGGATCAATAGAAAAGGCCATTTTTAAGATGCTTCCACTGCCAGAGGCTCATGTATCCAGAACACAGACAAGGTTTTATGCTGAATCACCCAAGCTATGGAATACTCTCCCAAAGGAAGTACCTCCACTCTCCAAGGGTTTAGAAAATCACAAAATGCCTCTCTTTCATCAAGCTTTTAACTGCTAAATTATTTTATTGAGACTGATTTTTATTTCACTTGTATTTATTGTACAAGTCAATTTTTAAAAAATTAAACAAATATTCAATAAGACATTCAGGTAGCATGAAACAGTACTCTAAGGTTTTCGGTACAAGGATATTGAGATGCAAGTCCAGCTTGATCAGCAAGTATCTTCTGCTTTTTTCTTACCATTTTTTGCAAACAACAAAAAATTATACTGCCACAATATAATTTCATATCTATAAAATCTCTCCTAAGTTAATAACCTACAAATATACTTAGTGGATAAAATGAATATTGCTTTCCCTGCAGTCAGGCCTTTTTTGTCACAAAAAACATTTTTAAAAAGCTGGATATTTTGCCAATACTGTCCCCTACCTTTAAGCATTTTCTAAATAATTTCATAGAAGTTATTTATAAAGCAAATATCTTACATTTAAATGAGAAAGTGGATGTTGAAGAAGTTGGAATCCGGCAAATCAAGCATGCCTCATTAGCATATGGGTGATTGCTCTAGGAGGCAAACTCTGTGCTTCTAGAGGAAGTTGCTTGTTGTCCCTCCCACTTCCTCTTCTCTCTCTCCGTTTCTTCCAAATGATGGGGTAAGATGCATGTGCCTTAGTTCCTCCATGGAGAGGCCATACCTAGGCCTCAAGCCCCTTTTTCTCCACGCAGCCTCTGGCAGCAAACAGGGCCAGAGGTATACAGTTTAGGGAACAGAAAGAAGAACTGAAACCAATTTTCTACTGAAATGGCTGTACCTGGACAAAATAAATGTAAGAACTCTTTTGTACTTACTTACCTGCAATGTCTAAGCGTGTGTTTCTTTATGCTTGGGTGGGCTAAAAGTGTAAGAATAAGAACCTGAATCTCTCTAACGTGCTCACAGGCTGTGTTTTTAAACAATATTCCTTTTTCTATGCACAAGTTTACACAACGTTAAGCTCTGCTCCATTCACTGGTTCTAACAGGCCACTGAATGATCTTCAGAAGATGCCTTTAGGGTGAGGTTTGGACCTCCTGATCTACTATTTTAGGATGATAGTATCATTTGTTATCATGTATCTTGCACAAATCTCCACCAAGCTGTTATGTGCGGTCTGAAAATAGGCATTTGAGCTATAGAAGCCATATCTGCATATCAAATAAAGCCACAGAGGGAATGTTTTAAGCATAAGCCTTGGCCGGGATGTGCGGGGAGGGGGACTAAGGGTGTATTTCAATGCACAGTCTCAGATGTGTCCCACTGAAGACACTGCTCTTCATTTTTAATAGTTTTTATTAAAAGATTTTACATACATAATAAGAAAAACATTCAAAGAAAAAATATAGTAAAGTAAATGTGAAAAAGGAAAAGAAAAGACATTGTCTTCAAACATTGTCAGGCCACAGAGTCTGTTTGTAAAACAAACAAAAAATCCTGGAATTCCTCATCAAGAGGCAAAGCTCTGGTGATAAAGAATTGGCTTCATTCAAATTATTTTTTTCCCTTTCAAGTTCTCCCAGAACCCTAGGGTTTAACAGAATGCAGACATAGATCCAAGGTTAGAAAAGAAAATGGGCTCTGATTTTTGCAGTACATGTTTACATGAGTTCAGCTTATGGAACTGATGCAAGGATCATACTGAGAGGAGGGAAAAAGTGGTTCCTAAGGAAGTCAAGAAGAACCATCCACTTTCATGTTTAAGAAACTCATCTAGCCAGGAGACAAATGATTAGGTAGAAATAGCTTTTTAAAAGCCTTGAATCCTACCTTTTTGCTTAGTTTGTTTTGAAGACAAGCATTCAAGACAGACAGAGCACCATGGAAAGCTGAATTCATGACAACTAGTATATTTTATTGTTGCTGCTGTTGCAATTACTGTGTGGTGTTCTTTAAGAAGAAATTGTAATTTGGAAAAACGAAGACATTGAGTTACACTAATTTGTGGAACAGCTTAAAGCTAATGGTTTTAACCTCTCTCTTGGGTAAAAAGAATGAGAGTAAACTTATTACATACATGATTTAGCAATCAAGTATAACTACGTTTTCGGAGGTAACTTTCCTTATTCTTTGCTGTGCATCAAATATTTCAAGTAGATTGAAAGGGGGTGAAAAGGGAATGCAACACTCAAAAAAAACCAGTTGTATTTGTACACATGGGGAAAAATGCATCTGGTTCACATGTTGTAAAACCTAGCTAATTCACAGTTCCTGAACTCATTTGTGAACAGTGTAGAGTTTTCCTTCCTTCACAATTCCTCTTTGAATTTTGAATTATAGCATTCCAATTTTTTTTAAAAAATGCACAAAATGTGTATATTAGTGAAATGTGCTCAATGAAATATGCATTTTGGATATCTCTATATTATAGAAATTTTAATTTGTAGAATACATGTTAAGCAAAATTATGTACAAAATATTTATTAAGTAAAGTGCATGAAAATACATGCACAGTTTTGCTCAGGTGTGGAAATGGCACAAATGAATTTAAGCCTAGAAATCTGAGAAAACAAATCTGACTTCTTTAAAGTACGATATTTGCTAAGGATGGCAAGCTAGAGTTGGTATTTCATCAACTACTGCTTTAGATTATCTTTAAAATTAATTAAAACTGAACTTAATCTCAGGTCTAACACTAGATTCAAAAATCATTACCATAAAAAATACAATTACCAAATGCAAGCTTATATGAATATGTAAATTCTCACTGGTTAGTCCTTTTTCATAGACTGAGAAAAAAGATCATCTCTCTCTTAAAAAAAAAAAGACTACAATCTCAGTTTTGCAAAAGGAGACCATAATTCTGTCCTGGGTCTAGTGACCCAGGTAGGTTGTGTACCTGTCTTGGTCCAACCTGGGATTAACCTGGCTCCAGGCTTTAATTAGTGGGGCACTGCTGTATGGTGTTGGCAAAGCTACTTAGGGTTCAGTGGATCACAAGGTGTGAGCAGTTGAAGACTGGATGGGGCCTGAGACACAGCATTATGAAGAAGAGAAAGTAGCTATAAAACTACAAATTGAAACTCATCTGGATTTCTTTCAAACCAAGGAGTTCCACCTTTTCCCACTGCTAACTATACTCTGAAGCTGCCTGGGAAGATAGATGCCTTCTGAGTTAGATCTAACAGCCTTCTACTTTCCAATAATGGCCAACCAAATGCAAGCAAAACCAGAAGTTCTATAACAGGGTTTCTCAACCAGGGTTCCGTGGAACCCTAGGGTTCCATGAGAGGTCACTAGGGGTTCCCTGGGAGATCACGATTTATTTAAAAACTTATTTCAAATTTGTGCAACTTCACATTAAAGAGGTAAGTTTCCTTCTTTATGTTTACAGTAGTTTAAGAACACTGTGAATGCATACAGGTATATACAGGCCTACACATGAAACGAATATAATAATTTTGTAACTTCTGGCCTATATTTGAGCCTGAATGTGCAGGGGTTCCCCGAGGCCTGAAAAATATTTCAAAGGCTCCATCAGGATCAACAAGTTGAGAAAGGCTGCTCTATAACCTATACTCTGAAGCTGCCTGGGAAAATAGATGCCTTCTGAGTTGGACCTAACAACCTTCTACTTTCCAATAATGGCCAACCAAATGCAAGCAAAACCAGAAGCAAGTCTTCTATGCTGTTATTGGTCACCTGTAGGCAGCTGGCACAACACCTCACATGAGAGATTCCATTAAGCAGTCATAGCTAAGAATTGCTTATAACTCCACTGGTGTAGTTCCCAATAATCAAGGGATGCACTCAAATATATCCCACCCTACCTTTTCTTGTTTGTTCAAAGAAGGCTGCACTTCATACATATATCACTATGTTCATCCACATAAACACATATGCACCCATAAAAAAAGTTTCCATTCCCTCCCCCCCCCCCCCCCAACAAAACAAGAAATCCCTGGTTTTGCTCTGCCATTAGCTTTTTTTGTGTGTGTCAGAAGCACCAAGGCACTTCTGTAGTGAAACCATTTGCCGGTGACATCACCGTTGACCGGGGGATGCTCGAGGAGGCTCCTTTCATGTCCCTGTGATTTTTCCCATCGAAGTGGTACCTATTTATCTACTCGTATTTGCATGCTTTTGAACTGCTAGGTTGGCAGGAGCTGGGACAAATTGCCGGGAGCTCACTCTGGCACGTGGCTCGCGCTCTTGGGATTCGAACTGCCGAGCTGTCAGCCTTAATGGCCTCTGACTCAGCGTCTTAACCAGCGTCTTAACCACTGAGCCACCACGGTCCCTTCTTGCCATTAGCTATGGGAAACCCAAATACTGTTCTTCACCAGCAAGCTGATCAGACGGCTAGTGTGAGAAGGAGGCAGATTGATGTCCATGTAGTTAGCTGCTCAGCTGCCCTGTAGGAAACAGATTCTTGTTTTCCTGCTGCTAATAGCAAACCAGCAATCAGTCACTCACCAGGCAATTCATCATGCTGATCAGCCGCCTAGTGAGAAAGTAAGTAGGGCTCTCTATGGGCCCATCCACTCCTATTCTAGAACATGCAGTGCTTCTTCCTGTTTAGGTTCCCATGGGTTTCTTCCCAGATGGGCTAGCATCAGGAATATGGGAGAGTGCTTCATATCAAATCAATAGGTCTCTGCTTGAAACAGAAGCTGTTTCCAGTCCATTGGTTGGCACAGAAGTAGTATACACCCACCCATACACACCCCTGAGCTATAGCCCTTTTTCATTAGCCTTTTCCTTACTTTAACTCCATTCATGTCTCTTTCTTGCTGTGTTGTCATTCTGAAATGTCTGAGCCTGATAAATTTTGAAGAGCCTTTTCCTTCATTATCATTTCTTAGCATCTCCGTATAACATCCTGCCTCCAAGCCTTCAACTCAATTTTCAATTTTATCTCTTGTTTGATTGACATTTTCATCTTCTACATAAGCAGAAGCACTCTGATTAAAGTTATGATGTAAAAAGGTTTCTTCTTGCCCCATGCAGTGTATGCCCTTGGCTTTAAAGTCCAATAATTATATTAGTTACATGAAAAGAAAGGGAATAGCTAATATAATAATGGAAAAGCAAATGTAATGGGAAAAAGTCACTTAAGAGCTGTTTGACAATTATAATAGATGAACTGCATGTTATGTTAAAGTATTTCTCATTTTACAACAGTGCAGATCTGAGTTATTGCTCAGCTTTCAGAACCTAGTCTTCTGATCTGATTTCAGCAGAAAGCTTAGATTGAAACATGTGGCTTTAGTTTTGTTGCATTGTTTATGAAGCCAAGGTCCACCACTTAGTGGGAGGTGTGTGTTTTTGCTATGTAGACACAAACATTAAAGGCAAAGTCATGTTTTGTTTTTGAAGATTATGCTCTAGAAAACATAATGGGCATATATAAAAAGCAATCATCAAAAGACCTGCCAGAAACATACTTTGTAATTTAATCACATTTGGCAGTGTTGCAAAACAGACAATAGGACCTGTAATTCTGCCTACACTGGTAGGCTTAAACATTGGCCTGGAACTCCCTGAGACAATTGCTCCCAGAAGCTAAGGAAACCCATTGCTACCAGGATGGAGTTGTCCGTATGTCATAAAATGTTGCTTTAAATCACAGCTGGCATAAATGGCAGCTCAGTATCTGTTCATTCCAATCCGTTTTCAGAGAAATCCCATCTTACAGGTAGAAATTTTCAGCAGGAAGAGAGTACATTGAAAGAGTGGCTACCTCATTTTTGTTTTGGGAAAGATGAGAAGAGAAGGCAACATTCTTGTATTGAACTGATGTAGCTTGAATGAGAATTCCCACCAGTTATAATTTAAACTGGCTTAATCGTTCTTCTTGTTTCTGAAACTGTTTACATTCATCCCTGGTATTCCACTATAAAAACATGAATGCTTTATGTGAGTTAATAGGTGTTGACTCTCTGTCATACTTCGTAGGAGAAGGCTCTAAAATTATCAGTTTGCTAATATGTTCCTTGTCCAAGAGGTTTACTCTAGTCTGCTTGCTATTAGACAATAGTGGAACATTTTGACTAATTCTAGGAGTAGGCTAAGGCCAAAGATATTCAGAGAAATGTCTACAGCACATGAAAATCTGAAGAATGTTATCTGATGGTAGACCTACAACATTCTTCATTTCTGCTCTGAAAAAAAGAACGGGAATTCTAGTTAGGTGGATAGAAATTCACAGATGATGGCTTCTGTATGGGTATATTTTCTTTTTTGTTGGTATCATCTCTAATAAAAATGTTTATTATTTTGAAAGTTGTTTAAAATTATTATGATATAAATATTGGAAGAAGGTTCAAGTTAGATATGTACAAGTTAATAACAGCAAACATTTTATGAAAGTTGGGGGGACACTGAATTCAAAAAAATATAATTTTAAGGCAAACAGAGGAATGGAGAACTAAGCCTTTTAAAATATTCTGAGGATTCTTTTAGTTGGGCAGCAAGATTGGGAAAAGAAAAATAGAACCTACTCATTTCACAGGCTCAGGAGAGATCAGAGGACTCACTGGTTATGCTCCAAAGAGTTTTATACTATGATTATCCCATAGATTTTTAGCAAGGTGAATCCTGGAGACAGAAATCATCTAAAATTATATTAAACAATACTTTGAGCCAAGTGGATTGGTGTACGTAATGAGTTTATTTAGCAGATTTTCATCTCATAGTGAAGATGGCTACATTTTGTTGCAGCTACAGAAAACAGTAGATGCTGCTGTAGAAAACCAAGAAAGGACCACAGAACAGAGCAAGTGGCCCCTGGCATGGCTGAAGTGGAATGTGAAGGATATGCACCAGGATTCACCAAAGAATCGAACATGATTTAAATACATGTCTGATCACCCAACATGAAAATGTGACTTCTAAATCCACGGGGCAAAATCAACCAGGACCAGTTTACTTAGCTTTATAGAACAGCCAAGGGTAGCCAAGTGCTGCCACCTAGTGGGAGACATCGAACAGTACCCATATGTGAAGCTTAAATGAAAGAAGCAGAGGAGTCAGGGTGCTTGGTGAATCTAGATATAACATATAATAGTAGTTTCATAAAAATGAATAACAGAGAGAACCAAAGCTATTAATAGGCCGGATACAAAGCTACCAATCCAGAATGTCTTGGACAGAGTATTTCAGTGCCTACTGCTAGTTTAACAACCCATTCAATTTGTCTATGAAGGTTCTCAGTCATCCAGGTGGAATTGTCTGTAGCTTGAATCATGTCAACTGGATTTCTATTTTCTCAGTGGAAACATTTCGCTCCTTATCCAAGGAGCTTCTTCAGTCTGAGCAAAGTTGGTAAGGGAATCCTAAATATGTTTCTAGGTAACTGTGTGACCTTACACCTGGGGCTAGGTCATGGTTATATTGAGATGTTATTTTAAGTCCTTTTATCATCTAAAGGAGGATCGTTAAGATCACCATGCTGCTGTTGAGCTTGTGAAATGGTCTTAATCTTCCTAGGCACAGAAGACAGAGCCGGGAGGAATATGGGGGAAAGATTGTGCCTGAGGCCCCCACCTCTATTCAAGGAAGGATTTTCCAATTTGGCATAAATGGATTCCTTGACCCCTCTCTCAAACCACCTATCTTCTCTGTCTAAAATGTGAACATTAATGTCCTCAAATGAGTGTCCTTTTTCCTTTAGTTCAAAGGGCCTCCCGATCCAGGAACGGACGTTACCTGGTCATCTGATAGAACCCCTCCACCTGAGAGGTGGGGAAGGGAATATGCAAACTGAGCTGTATGCTGTGAATCTGTGCATGGCTGAGTTTAATTCAGACCCGTCTGGCTCATCAAAATGCAAACTGTGCTAAGTGCTAATCACAGGTCACTGAGATTCAGTGCTTTTCAGTTGCAAAGTATTACTTCTGGCAGAAAGCTGGATAGATAAAGTGTTTTTTCTCATGGAAATGCATCTCCATAATCTGTAAATGCCATCAACATGTTATCTGTGCTGTGCTTGTGATCCGTGTGGGAGGCTTTTACTGATTTAAGTTAATTCTCTAGTTCAACAAGTAAAATATCTGACTCTTTATGCCTCAACATTTCTTTTCATTAGCAATAACTGTGAGAAAGTTCCAATGAGAACTGAATCATGGCTCTAGGAAATATGTGGTATTTAAAAATATGGTGTGTTGTTAAAAGTCTACCAGCTTGTAGGATATTAGATTTGGTCAAGTATTTTGTTCATGGGTAGATGTTTCATAGTTTGTTTCAGACTGGCCATTTTCCCTCTCTCAGCTGAATTTACATGCTAGGGCTGTGCACACTTTAAAAACAATGTGGGACTATGCTATGGGACTCACACAAGTGCAAGCACAGTGTCTCTCTGCTACTCATTCAAGCAGCCATTTCTTTTTTTTTTCAGGCTTCTTCACGAGCCTGAAAAAATGCCACTGCTTAAGGGTTGCTTTAATGAGTCAACTACTTAAAGCAGTGGCCTCAGAGGCACCTTTTCTCTTTTCAGGCTCACATTAGAAGCCTGAAAAAGGATATGGCTGCTTGAATGAATTGCAAAGAGGTGCTGTGCTCACGTAATGTCTGAAGTGCTTCTTCCATAACCTTTCAAAGCATCCACAACCCTACCTAACATATATATGGCAACACATACATGGCAACACCTCGTCATGGTAGAATCTGCCCATCCAGTCTGGTCATCTTGAGAGGCCCTGCTGAGAGTCCCCCCTCCTTGCAAGGCCCATGGGGTGTGGAAAAGATGGCAGAGCTTCTGGGTAATAGCTCCACTTTCTGAAAGTTTCTCCTCCCCCGCCCCCGCCCCTGGAGGTACATATGGCCCCTATTCTCCTTGTGATTTAAAAGCATGTGAAAATGTCCTATTTCAGCAGGTCTTTACCCCAAGCTGATTGGGGGTGTCACAATAGCTTTTTAATTTTTTTAATGATTGATTATATTAATTATACCTCTGTTCTTTACCTGATTTTGCTTCTGCTGTTTATTGCTCAGAGTCCTTTGAGATTGCAGGAGCCTAGAAACGCTAAGGTTGAGTAACTATATGTATAATTCATGCACTCCCTCTTTTTCATCAGTATTTTTCATATTTTGAAGAATTAAACCTGCACATACACACCTTCCCTAAATAATTTAGCTTTTAGTGTTGCTGAATACTACTTTTTCTTTCAGTGCTAGTCAACTGGCTGAACCGAAGTATGGTGCAATAGGGTACATTCTTTCAAAGAAGACCAAATGGAGAGTGTGTGGAATGTTGGCTGAAAGTTCATCAAATATGAGAAAGGGCTTCTACACGTGTCCAGCAGCTTTATGTGAGTGGGGATTTGGGGGGAATCAGGCTCTGACTTCACGGTTGAGTTCTGTGGGTCTAAGGCTTCTTTCCACACTTGCTCAGTGCATAGTGAAATGATGACCAATACATGCCATAGAGTAAAAAAGGTAGAAGTTTTCCCCTGCACAGTTGTGTCCGACACTAGGGGCTGGTGCTCATCTCCATTTCTTAGCCGAAGAGCCAGTGCTGTCCGAAGACACTACTGCGGTCATGTGGCCAGCATGACGCGCAGAATGCTGTTACCTACCCACCGAAGTGGTACCTATTTATCCACTTGCATTTGCATGATTTCAAATTGCTAGGTTAGCAAGAGCTGGGGCGAGTGCGGGAACTCACTCCGTCACACGGCGCTCAGGTCTCGAACCGCCAACCTTCCGATCGACAAGCCTGGCGTCTTAACCACAAAATGCAGCGCCCTCCCCCTTCCTCTCAGTAAAGGAGATGGTGCAACCTCTCTCTTGACTGCTCAGTCAAGAGGAGGGCAAATTGTAATTCTGAATCTGGACATGCATAATGTGGCCCTCTCTCCACTCTAGAGCAAAAACAAGTTTGACATAATTAAAAGAAATTGTCCTACCAGGGAAAATTGATAATCATATATGTAAGGAAGTAGGCTTCTGTGTATTTATTGCTAGATAGACAATCACATTTGCAAATGTTGCTCTACCCATGATTTCCTATACTGATTGACCACCTAGGCCTGTGTTTGCACTGCCCCCATTTGATTCTGTGAATGCAACTGGCCAGCTTTGGGGGAGTTGGGCTGGGTTTGATTCCCCCACCCACCCAGGATAACTGACCAGTGCTCTGCTGAATAATTCTGGGATTCTCCATGTGCAGTCCTACCTGTTTCCCAGTGCATCCAGCTTTCGTAAGAGAAAAATGAATGCATGCCACAGAAGCAGAGATGAGGGGCCTTTGTGAATGGAGACTCCCCCCCAGCAAATGATATCTGTATACATGCGAAGGCAGAGCATGAAAGCAGGACAAAATACAGCAGAATCAGCACATGGAGGGTGTTCACAGTTAAGGCAGCCATGCTTAAGCAATATATCTTGGGGCAGGCCCCCAATGTACTGATGCAGCTGCATGTCCCTCTTCTGTGGAGATTTGTACCCTCATCCTCAATTGCAGACCTAGATTATCATAAAGAGGCTTATCGGTTGCCTTTTTTTATGGTCTGAGTTTGCATTTGTCTGTATGCAGAAGGCAAACTGGAAAAGGAAAAGGATGGAGATCCTAGGCCTGAGATCTGGTCCCTGTTGTGAATTTGTTGTTCTGAATGACACCTTACATTACTAACATCGGCTGAGTGAGTCCCATAATTTTCCAAAAGGGTATTTAAGCAGAAGAAAGATCGCTCTCCCAAAGTATTCAAAGTCATGCAAGCATAAATAAATTAACTATCAGCTTAGAAAGACCCTGGCACATTCAACATTAAATTCTAATCAGTTATCCTAAAGTCTGCAATCATTTGGGTTGAAAGGTTAGCCCAGTGAAGAAGAGGCAGCTGTTTCCATATAATTTTGCCCTAGCGTAGCAGAAGTGATTACACTGTTTCTAGGCACAAGAAGAAAACCACATGAAAGGAAGCACATCACAGCTGGACGATGAGAGCAAGAGACACTAAATAAGTTCCATCATTGTCAGGGAAGGGACAGCTTAGCATTCCCCAACTTGAGAACCTCCAGAGATGTTGGATTATAGTTCCTGCCATCCTCAGCAAGCATGGCCTACCATGGTTTAGTTCAACATAGAAGGCTTGGAAGGTTTAGTTCAAAACAATGTGTATGTGCACCATGCAACATACTCCCTGTCTATGTCATGTGACCAGGAGGGACAGGGCCTTGGCAGCATTCTGAGCCATTGCTCATCTTGTTGGAATCTGGCAAATCAAGCATGCCTCATTAGCATATGGGTGATTGCTCTAGGAGGCAAACTCTGTGCTTCTAGAGGAAGCTGCTTGTTGCCCCTCCCACTTCCTCTTCTCTCTCTCTCTCTGATTCTTCCACCATCGAGGAGGAAGCAGCATGTGGCTGCTCCTCTCCATCGAGAGGCCATGCCTAGGCCTCAACCCCCTTTCTCCATGCAGCGTCTGGCAGCAAACAGGGCCAGAGGTATACAGTTTAGGGAAGAGGAATCCTCTTCAAGAATTAATTTCCTTTTGGGTTGCAACTTTATGACAATGGGATAGACACATTGAGTGCTTTCTACTTTCAAATAATCCAGGTTGAAATATTACCTCTGGTTCTCACTGGTTCCAATTTTTGTGATGAATTCCTTTTAAATGCTTGGTAATAAATTAATAGTTAATGCCATGCATTTCTTTGAAGACTTCAACAGCTATAACATGCAAAATATTAACATGTGAGTTTTGATGATGAAAGTTGCTGTAGGCCTAAATTTCCCGGACTAATTTTCAAGTTATTTTCCACAAAACACTGTTGCCCAGAAGTATGGTTCTGAGAGGGTTCAGTGTATTCTAATCCATCTGTTGAGGATTCCATAATCTGAATGTTTGACATGAAATAAATTGCAGGTGTTCCTGAATATTACTAGGAATTATAAAATGATATAGGGATTAAGCAGTATGATGTTTGGTAAGCAAAAAAGGAGAACCAAAACCACCCATCATTCAGGGTCAGGATATCATACTGACCTCTCCCCAATGTGGTGTCTTTGTAATCTTAGTCATAAACAAATCACTTACGTTCTAGAATAGAGCAATTCCCTGTAAACAACTTCTCATCTTCATTATTTGTAAATTTTTAGAAGATACTGGTCCTGGGGAATTAGAAGGCATCGGAATGTTGGATACTGATGAATCAAGAAGTCTGAGGGAATATAGGTAGTATCCAAGAGTGTCCCTCCATAGTTAATAGATCTCCTGCATGTAGAAAAATCCCTTTATTCTGAAACCTGTCCACACATTTCGAGTCACAGCTCCTATCACTACTTTCAGCAATTCAGGCTGTGATGCACGCCACATGCCTTGTTTCTAGAACAGATGCAAGATAAAACTGGAATAATATTTGATAAGCAGAAGACAATTCAGTTGTACAACCAAAGTGCTAGAGAGGTATGAACAATATATGCTTTGCAGACCTAATAAGTTTTAGAGAAATGAAATGCAAGTGACAGAAATAAAGAGAAAAAAAGGCCTATATATTTCTTCTTTTGATTAGATGAACATAACTTATGGAAGAATAAGGAAATAAAGGTTTTCAGCATGTGTAATTAACAGCAGAATTGTAGTTGGGCTGATAAAATATGCACAGAATCTAACAGCATAATTCATTTAGAAAAAATAGTCCAGTGGATTTATTTTTATTAGGATTTATTTTTCATGAAGGCTGCCGTAGCCACTACAAATGATAAGTACTTTCTAGATAGTGAAGAGGAAATGAGAATCATTGTTTGTTTGTTTTCCCCTTCTTCTTCTTCTCTGAAACTTTTAAGAAGGCATTTTCTCTTGAGTGCAATATCATTATTCTGCTCTGGGATTTCCCCCCCCCCACTGATTCTGCCTTGCTAAAAATTCAGTAATTCCCAGTCAAGTAAATGAAAGATTTTTTTTTAAAAAAATACATATTTTAAATGGAGGGAGGAGGACTTTGTGCCCAGGGGGAGGGTGCCATGCAAGAATAGGCAGTCGGCTGTCTCCCTCACTATCTCCCCTCACCTCCACATCTCAGTCATAGGATAACACACATACAGGGCTAACTTTCTCCACACTCTCTTATACAAGAGAACACACACACACACCCTCTTTCCCCTACTTCACTGGAACACATAAAAGCACCTATTCAACCTCCCGCCACCTCAGCTACACAACCATGGACACACACCTCAGTTGTTTCCAGGGCCAGTTACACCATTCAGTGTGGAAAAGAAGGAGGCTGATCAGAGAAGGCCACGTACCGGGCCATCACCTCCTTCGGTGTAGGAATTCTGGGATGGTAGTACCAGAACTCCACGCAGCTTCTTATTAGTATATAGCAGAGTAGAAGCGTTCCCATAAACTTGCACAAGGCTTAATCAGTTCAAAACACAATATAAACACACTTCACACGTTAATGTAAAGTTACATAAAAAGAGTTTACAATTTTATTGTAACTCACAGTTCCTTAGTAGAAACGGTCCATGCGTGCGAGCAATTGGTTCTGACGTGACCCACATGCTTCTATAATGTGGCCCACCTGTATGGAAGTATGAGCAAGGTGGCAGCAGCCATAGCTGGCCCAACCTCCTTGGTAGGAGATTCAAGCAGAAAGAGAAAGAGAAGGGAACAGGAAACAGGAAACCAGGATTCAGCCCCTCCCACGTAAAGCAGATATATGGCCCCCTCCTTGTAGTTTTAGCATTTGTAATAAACTTCCCCTTTTGTACCTTTGGCATTTTTAATACAGTAATATAGTCCTTAAACATAGTCCCTAGCACTCCATGTTAATCGGTTTCTTCTTTGTAAGCTCATTTCACTCTAACATAATAGTATGTAGTCTATTTGTTTAGAGAATGCCTTAATTGCTTAGAGAAGAAGGGGCCTCATTGTAGCCATGAGCTGTGAAGAAAGAGAGAAGGGATGTTCTTTGAAAAGGAATGTGTTAATGTTGTTCTTTTGAAATGTAATGTGTTAATGAGGACAGACCCAGGGAGGAAAGGATGGCCCCAAGGTCTCCTAGCTCTCTAAGATAGATAGCTGGGACAAAGGAGACTAGGGAGGATCAAAGTGTGATTTATTTTGACGCTGCTTTCTGTTTTTGTCTTATCAAAAGAATTGCCAAATATTTTTCTTGCCAATTACTTTTCTTTACGTGCCTACATCTGGGAATGCCCGGAAAGGGAGGTGATAATAAAATTCAAAGCAATTGCCTGTAAATTGTGTGATTGGATACTATACTAGTGATGTATAAATCTTTGTTCTGTACCCTATATAAAGCCTTGTAAATTTCCACAAAGTTGTTAACCTACCTCTGCTCAACCCAGGTTGCGTGTAGAGAGGTGGTCCACCCAGCTCCCTTACTTGGCCAAATAAAAAGCTGTTTTCTTTCTTTGAAACCTCCGTCTGAGTCTCTGTTTGGTAGTTTGGGATATCAGATTTTCCAGGAATCCAGGGGTTGGCCATACACAAGTAAGATTAGGTTACAGCAGAGGCTGCCTCCTCCTTCAAGCTTGTGCAAGACGTGCTTGGTTGAAACCCGATCTCTAACAGTTTCCAGGGCCAGTTACACCATTCAGTGTGGAAAAGAAGGAGGCTGATCAGAGAAGGCCACGTACCGGGCGATCACCTCCTTGCATCTAAAAGCAAGTGCAGCAAGACAGCATGTTTTTTCTCCAATGAGGGCCACAATCTCTCAGGAATAATCTGAGGAAACTGCCCAGTGGATGAACCTGAAGACAGAGCAGCTGGGAAGCCCACTCTCTCTTTCTTCCCTTTTTCAGAGACCTGGTTTTTTTTCCCTTTGACACTTTCTTTACCCTTCCCAAGGACCAGGCTGAAGAAAAAGGAGCAGAGAGCTCTTATTAGAAGTCCAAAGTCCTGTGGAGAACTTTTAAAATTAGGTCAAGGATTGCATGCAGATCAAGGACCCCTCAGTTAGGGCTAGCAGATCTGTTAGAATCTTACTTACTTACTTACTTACTTACTTACTTACTTACTTACCTACTTGGCTTATATGCTACCCTAACTATGCCTGACTCTGAGGCTATCTAGCAGTTGGATTGGGGAACTGGATTTCTACAGCCCAGGTTTGATTTTCCTACCACCAGAAGCCCATCTGCTGTAGAACTCCTACTCCTTTGTGCATAATAATAAATACTGGCCCTTTGGGTGGTATGTCCATTTGTTGTTGTTGTTCAGTCGTTTAGTCATGTCCGACTCTTCGTGACCTCATGGACCATAGCACGCCAGGCCTTCCTGTCCTCCACTGTCTCTCGGAGTTTACTCAAATATGTCCATAACACCCCTTAATCCAAACCCAATTCTAGCCCTCACTTTGGTCTAAGAAGGGAAATAGGAGGAGAAATTCTTCAACAAAAGGAAAGACCAATGGCCACTTGAATTTTCAGTTAATTTAAAATATATACTAACCTAACATTTATGACAAGTTATATATTGGGGGCCAGGACAGGTTATCAAATTCCATAAAAGAGGGTTGGCAGTTAAAATTTTAGTCCCCCCTCCCACCCAGTCCTTTTTTTATACCTGGCTAGAGCACTTCCTAGGAATATAAGCCTGATCTTATTTTCACATCAAATATCTACATTTATTCTTGAACTATAACCTCCCTTCTCCTAAGCGTGATTTAATGTATTGTACAGCATAAACATAAAAGAAAAAAAACCTTTGTGAGAATATTGAAGGTGGCAAGGGGGTTAAAACTGGCAAATTCTGAACAGCTGAGTCAAGCCTATGTGGATATAAAACAGAATGATATTTTAAAAAAGAACAGGTGCAAGGGATTTAAAATATCTTCAGGAAAGAAAAATGTGATAGTTACACAAAAGAAACTTGCATTTATAACTATTGCCATCTGTCTTTTTTTTTTTATCCTTGCAGCTAATCAGTTTTTAGATTATGCAGCAGAGTGCCTCTGAACTATTCAGTGAAATCTAAATGCCTATTTGCAATTATGAGCATGATCATTTTGAAATCTGATCTACTTGTATATCATTCAGGACCAAAGTACAATTTGAAGTGGGGGGAAAGAGCTTAGTGCCAATGTGTGCCCCTGGTTGCATTCCCAAACACACAGCAAATTCTCCTCATGAATTCCGAAGGTTCCGTTTTCACTTTGACATTCAAGATAAAGACACCCTCAAACTTTTTTAACAAGGTATGGTCAAAAAAGTCAAGATGGCAACCACAACGGAGTGATCAAAGCTATGCCTGTTTTTTATGTGCAATGCACATAACTTGACTTTTTTGATCATATCCTGTGGACAGCCCTGGTGATTGCAGCCATGCACATTCTCACGTCATTTCTATCTCTCACACTGCATTTTTTTTCCTATTATGCTCCTCTTTCTACATTTTTTCCCCGTTTTCATTTTACATAATATCCAGCATGAAAAAGCGTCCAGGAAAAATCGCTATTTTAAAATTTCTTCACTAGTCCTACTAAATATCAAAATCCAGCACCATATGAACAGAAGACTGTTCACATGACCACAATAATTCATCTCCTTCCCTTCTGGTCCCCCTGCCCCTGCACCCAAACGTCGTCTCAAAGGCAATTGGGCGTGTTGTAGGCTGGAAGAAGGACTCACACACACACACACACACACAAACAATTCTGCTGATTGAAGCAATGCTGTCTTGTCAGCAGAATGTCTTCACTAGAATTTTGTAATACTAAGGAATAAATGCTCACCTTGGTTTTGTTCATCTTCTTCCCTAATTAGCGTAATGCCTGAATCAGACTGCAGAAATGCTTTGCTTGTTTTTAAAAACTGCAAGACAGACTCCATTTAGCTCCTTATGTTACCAATGCAATGCATACCAGTATGATGCATGACCTATATCCTAACCTTTAGCAGTCTCTCTATTTTCAGGGAGAATCTGAGCTAGCAACTCGTTATTCAGAACACTGCAGAATGAGGGTGTGCAGAAAGGCAATTCATGCCCACTTTGCACAGGTCCAAAGCTTTGTTGCTTTCCAGGAAAAACACAGCTCTCACAAGCCTTCATATGAGAACCTTCATAGACATACAGCTCTCACAAGCCCTGCAGAGTTGTCCACCTTTTCCCTTCAGTTCCACGCACTACCCACTGTTGCAGTCCACAGTTAAAGATCTCCACTCAGTCTCTTCTTCCAAACTGTTAGCTGTCCCTGTCTGTCCACTCAGCAGCCATCATAAAATTCAGAATTATTAAATGCTATATTCTTCACATTTTACATGGGTATTTTAATTAGTGTAAACCAGATTCTTATTTCAATCTGTCTTAATACAAAAACTGGAAAAGTATGTGTGTATGTGTTTAAAGAGGGAAGGTGAAGCGTTAAAACCTGAAACAACTTTTTAAGAGTTTCCTGTGATAAAATACAGATATAATCAAAGACGTGCAGGTAGAAACGCTGCCCATGATGCCTACTATTGGATACAATATTCACTGCATGCAGTGGGAAGTCTTGGGGTTGATCAATATTCAGTTGTGTTTGAGAGCAACTCTCTATCCACATCTGTCCTTGGGGAATAAAAAAACCCTTAACTTTCTAGATCTGAATGACAAGACTAGAGAGAGGACAATCTTCATATGAAGATTAATAATCTAGCTGACGCTCTGAGGATTCTTCCCCATGATCACATTTATGTGCTATGCTCCAGTCCTTGTGTTGGCAGAAAATTGCACTGCCCTGACTGCATTCTGTCTCAGGCATGAGGCTAGTGAGTGGTGCTGTCCTTACAGTTTAAATGCAGGAGAAGTTAAAGAAAATGATGAGTGGATTCCTCTGACAAAGTTGAGAGAGTATAGCCAGGTTCCCAGATGGTGGATTTAGCCACCTTTCTAGTTGCTCATGTGTTTAGAGGTGCTCCACCTCCATGACCTGTCAATCAGATTATTTTTAGCACAATTCCAGTGCTCTTTTGAAAAACCATCAAACCCATGTCCGAAATTAGCTGGCTGACAGGTAACAGGTATGGAGAAGGAGAATGGGGTGAATCAGGAGAGAGTTCTCCCAAGGGATCAAGAGAGCTCCCTCCCCTTCACCCTCTGTCTTTCATCCAAGTAGATGACCTGTCTGGCAGGGTAGCAGGCATGGATAAGGGGTGTGGATTGATAATGGGCTCAGCATTTAAAAAACAGGTCTAGCACTTTTTCAAGAGTGATGAACTCATGTATGCAAGGAACCTGTGTAAGTGCCATGGAAAGTGCTGAGCAAGCATTACATGAGCATATGTTTCTGTGGAAGCCAAGTATCCAGTCTCTCCTCCCGCTCAGGCCAAAATGACCAGTGAGGGCAATGTCCAGCAATTGGAGGGAGAGGTCATGCTTGCGGCAGGCTAAAGTAGCCAATAGGAGCTGGGCAAATCTCAACCGCTCAGCACATCATCAGCCACATCATCAATAAAGTGTCCTAGATTGTATCCATAGCAAAAATTGTGTCAGAAGAGGGACAGCGCTATTTTAAACATGGAATCGCTAAATATGACTTTAAGCTGCCTCAGCTGTGCTGTAGGGATGAGATGAAAGCAACATCATGCATTCATGTCATTTAAAAATGGTTGGCGGGACATGTATGTGCTGGACTAGAGGGACATGAGACGAGCAAGTCCACACTTCCAGCTCTTAACTGTTCCTGAAGCCAACTTTAAACATTCCAGTCTGCCTTGCGGTGGATTGGCAACGGGGCCAGGATGGTGATCCAGAGAGCAGGTTACTTTCATACCAGTTTTCCAGAGTCCATGGCAGAGACGTCCTACACACTCATTTAAGATCCTCCAAAGAAATTTCCACACTGAGCTGAAAATAACCAGTACCACAACCCTCTAAGGAAAATGGGTCACTGCAAGGGAAGCTTTGCTATCTAGATCACAGGTAATTTTCCATCCTCTTGATTTAATAAGCATGTCTCTCTATTTCTCTCTCATTCTGCTTTCAGACCAGGATAGCACTGCTGACACAAATGAGTTTTGCTTGTTTGTTTGTTCATTCAGGCAAGCTGGCAAGTTTCTGAATGAGGCACACTGGGGAGTTGCTTCCCACAGTAGCATTTAATGCCAAGGGGACTGGGGGGCTCTTGAAAATCAATCTTACTTCTGAAATAAGTAATATAAGCACATTGGGCATGTGCCACTAAAGAAAGGCATAATCCCTGCACTAATCCTGTCCCAAATATTGTTTGTTCTTTGAACCTCATTAGAGGTATTTTAGCCTTCCCACATTACATTTAGTCAAACACTAGAGTGACTCAGTTGAGTAAATGATCAGAAACAGCACTCATGTTGGAAATTAAGGAAATTTAATCTGAACCACCTCAGCTCTGAAGACCATTTCATGGCTGTAGGTCTGAGATCCATGTAGAACAAGAGCAGCAAAGTAGCTTGCAGTGCTAGATAGAGAACTACAGAATGTGCACATATACCTCACATGCATGTGCAAGCATGCAAACAAGACACCCAGTTCTTTCTCTCTTTGACATCACTAGAGATATGATGTTAACATTCTCAATGTTCTCTTGCCATATCCAACTGTTGCATTCATTTCTGATGGCTCCTTCCCTCACTGTGAGTTATTATGGAGGAGCGGTGACTTCATTCTGCAAAGCTTAGCAGTGAAACTATTTAGAGGTCCCTTCCATTCCTCTGTTTTTACTTCCAAATCCTCAGAAGCAATTTCAAATAAGCAGGTGATCGTCTCCACTACAAGCAATATTGTTATACTGAGAACCCCACATACCAACCAGTGGTCCCACCGGCTGACAAATGGGTAAGTGTAGAGAAACCACAACAACCTACCACTGTGATCGTGTGCATTTCTGAAAAACCATTGTGATTGCTTTGACTGAGAAAATCATTAAAGAAGCAACTCTCTATTCACAACATTAACAAATGAAATTGTGATCTTTGTATGATGCTATCATGTCAGAATCCCTGCAGGAATGGGGGAAAGCCAAGGAACCAGGAAGCAGGAGTTTGTGCCAATGTAAAAACGATTCACCCCAAGCAATGCAGACAGCCAGACTTGCAGTGATTTTGGATGCGTTATTGCTGAACCAAAAATAAATTTGTTCAGCTGCCAAACAGAGACATCTTTGGATCACAAATATGTGGCTTTGAATCAGGGGCAACTTGATCACATGGGGAGGGGCTCATTTTGCAATCCTCTGATTGCAAAAACCAAAATGAATGCTAATCGATACTGTAACTCTGCCTTTACACTGCATTATGATCAGTTGCATGAAGGTCACTGGGATTTGCAGGAATAAATCTCAAAAAATTCCAGTGGCAGGAATTATAAAACATCAGTGGTTGCCACAAGTAAACAAATGTTTGGGTCAAGTAAGTGGAGCTGAAGCAGGGTCAAGTGTAACAGGGCAAGTATAGCAGGAGGAGTTAGCTATGGTTAAAAGAAGTTGCAGGAGCCACAAAAAGAGGCAACAGCAAAAGAACTGCTAAAGATTTTTGGAAAGTGGAAGGGTCATGGAGAGTCAGTTAAATAGGTTTTGAGGAGCTGAACCAAAGTCAACCTTGATTCAAGTCAGACCTTGAAAAGAGCAATAGAAAAATGTATCAGATTATTGTCATGATTCCTTGAAACTCTCATTAGTTTATGTAGTCAAAATATTAAAATTGATTGATTGATTATGTGCCATCAAGTTGTTTTTGACCCCTAGTGACCACATAGATTTTCTCCATAATAATCTATCCCTAACCTGTTTTTTCAAGTCTCCCAATGGTGCACTCATCGCCACTATAACTGGGTCCATCCACCTTGCTGCTAGTCATCCTCTTCTTTTCTTTCCTTCCACCTTTCTCAGCATTAAAGCCTTTTCCAGAGAGCTGGGTCTTTGCTTAATGTGTCTGAAGTAGGATAATTTGAGCCTGGTCATTTGCCTCAAGTGAGAACTCTGGATTGATTTGTTCTATGATCCATTGGTTTGTTTTCTTGGCTGTCCATGGTACTCTCAGGAGTCTTCTCCAACACCAAAGTTCAAAGGTGTCAATACTCTTCCTATCCTGCTTCTTTAAAGTCAAACTTTTGCTTCCATAGAGTGTCACAGGGAGTACCATGGCTTGCATGATTTTGATCTCTGTAGGTATAGACACATCACAGCATTTGAATATCTTTTCCAAGGCCTTCATGGCTGCTCTACCAAGTGCTAGTCTGTGGCATATTTCTTGACTGCTTGTTAAAACATTAAAATATGAACCAAAAAATCAGTGGAGTAAACTTTAAGTCCAAATGGTTACTTTCTCAAAATTCAAAAATGGCAAACAAATCTTGCATGTGATTGTCAAAATTCCCATGAGAGATGTTGCTAAATTTTGGCATTCTTGCATGAGATCTTGGCTGAAAAGATTGGCAAGCCAGATAGAAATACAGGTGGCAGGAAGCATATCTTAAAAAAAGAAAAGTTTTCCTGGATACAAATACCTACCTATCAGGAAGAAATCAACTTGTTTTACTGTCTCCCCAACATCTATATGTCAGGAAATATTTGCAACCTCTTTTTCATATACTCTGTGCAGACTGGAAACAATTTTTATTAATATAAACTATCAAGTAAAAACTACTAATCCAGAAGTCAGTTTTGCTGTTGAATGAAAATTCAAATGTATAGCTCTTTTATAAGATGTACATAATGGAAATACAAACTCAACGTGCTTTAACATTTGCACTACCTAGTATCAGTAACTGAGATCTATTCAGTTATTTTTAAAGGCTTATGAAAGCAAAGAAAGGATGAATATGGGTTTACCATTATTTGGTGGTACATTACATTTATGTGAGAGAAAACAGCTAGATCTGGTTTAAGCATTAAGCAGTTTTACTTTGATTACCATTTCATTTGCATAGATGTCCTCAAATTTTTATATAGTTAGGAACTGAGGTAATCTGTTCTTCTTCTAAAGCAGGCTGTGTATGATATACAATCATTCATATGCCACTAAGTCAAAGAAGGAGTTTTCTTTACAAGATAACTCTGTGTGTGTGTGTGTGTGTGTGTGTGTGTGTGTGTGTGTGTGTGTGTACTTTAAAATATATTAATATGTAAGTACTTCTCAGATTGCTGTTTTTAATAACTCAGTGTAAAAGTTGTTCTTATGGAATTGAGGTATATCATGCAGCAATTTTTACTTACTGGAAATATTCTTTCTGGAAAGTGTCATATATGTCCTGAGCTTTAAAGAAAGCAT
This sequence comes from Charina bottae, assembly GCA_023362775.1. Taxonomy (NCBI): domain Eukaryota; kingdom Metazoa; phylum Chordata; class Lepidosauria; order Squamata; family Charinaidae; genus Charina; species Charina bottae. The sequence goes on from JALMGJ010000041.1 coordinate 117,627, forward strand.
TAGAAGGCCACTTATTGCAATCTCTTTTTGGCATATTTTGTAGAGAATTCCCTGTGTAGTATCAGGTTCAGTCTTGTTTAAAAAAATATGAGATGAACCCTTGAAAATTGCTCTTTTCTGTGAAACAACCAATGTTCTCCTGTTTGTTAGCTTCCTCCTTGGAACTTCTTTAAATGGGTTCCAGTGTCTTATGTCTTTAAGAGAGAAAATGAAAGACTGAATATATAAATATATAAATCATGTATTTGCTACTCTGCTATTCAAAACAGATATCAGATATATAAATGAAATTGATATACAATCTGCTGTTTGACTCAAACACTTTGTATTATTTTTATTTCATAAAATTATGAAGATAAACCATAAATAACTCTGTGATGTATCTAAACATAAAGGTAAAGGTTCCCCCCGCACATTTGTGCAGTCGTGTCCAAATCTAGGGGTCGATGCTTATCTCCGTTTGTTAGCCGAAGAGCCAGCGTTGTCCTAAGACGCTTCCACGGTCATGTGGCCAGCATGACGCATGCGGAACGCTGTTACCTTCCCACCGAAGTGGTACCTATTTATCTACTTGCATTTGCATGTTGGCAAGAGCTGGGGCTAGTGCGGGAGCTCACTCCATCTCGTGGGACTAGGGATTCGAACCTCCGAACTTGCGATCTTCCAATAGACAAGCCTGGCGTCTTACCTGCTGAGCCACCATGCCCAGACAGAAATTAAGTTTCTGTTAATTAAGTTACTCTTCATGCATATACAAGAAAAAGTTGCCCTAAAACTTGGGGGCTCTTTTTCTAGAAGAAACATGGCAACTTGAATGACACAAACTTGATTTCACAAGGCGGGTAGTACATTGTAAACTATCCACTTACTTAGTCTACTTAACAACAATGCAAGTATGGGAACAGTCAGTCTGTGTTCAGTTTATGAATTAACCCAATTGATTTGATTCATATAACACACTACATTACAAACTAGCCAGTCACATTTTAGGCTAATGTGTTATAAGAATCCAGCTTCAGAAAGAGCCAGTTTGGTCTAGTGCAGGGGTCGGCAAACTTTTTTATGCCAGGAGCCATTTTGACATGCTCGAGGACATTTTGACATGCTCGAGAGCCAGGGGGCGGGGTTTGCGGGTGGGGGCCAATTGCGTGGAAGGGGGCGGGGTTTGCAGGCGGGGGCCAATTGCATGGAAGGAAGCGGGGTTTGGGGGTGGGAGCCAATCACGCGGAAGGGTAAGATACAGGGCGGCCGCCCCGGCCCTCGCTCACCTACCATGGCCGGTCCTTGCGGGCCGCCACCAACGCTCCCATCCCACTGCACCCCAGCTCTCCAAGGTGCGCAGGCTGGCCAAGGCGGAGGCGCTGCTGGCGGCGCGCGTCTCCGAGCTGGTCCAGGCGTGCTGGCGCTGGGCTGTGAAGCTGGACGAGCCGCCGGACCTGGAGCGCTTCCGCGCGCAGCTGAGCGAGGCCTGGCATGGCAGGGAGGTGGCCGCAGGGCTCGGGTTAGCGGGGGGAGAGGACGCCGAATGGCAGGGTGGGGGGATTGATAGGGCGGGAGGGTGCACCCGGAGGGCTTCCCGCAGCCGCTTCTCCAGGAGCGCCTCCAAGGCGGGTTGCAGAGCGTGCGCTGCGCCCACGGGAACGCCTGGTCTCTCCGCTCCCTCCAGCTCCGCCAGCAGCGCCGCCCGCCCCGTCCCGCCGCCCGGCCACCTCCGCCGGCTCCGTCCCCCCGCCGCCACTGCCCCGGCCAGGCCCCCTGCACCGCCCTGCCGCTCGCGTCCCGGGCCCGCGCCCTCGCCCAGCGCCTGGATGCCGCAGAGCAGCGCCATCTCCAGCCGCAGCAGCCCCTGCAGCCGCTCCTGCGCCACCTCCGACAGCGCCGCGTCCGGGGCCAGCAGCACCTCCCTGCCGCGCCGGGCCTCGCTCAGCTGCGCGTGGAAGCGCTCCAGGTCCGGCGGCTCTGCAGGCTTTGCGGAAGAAGAGGCGCTTGCGGCTCTCCAGCTTGTCGGCCACCCGCCGCAGCGTCTCGGCCGTGCGGCTGGGGTCAGCGCCGCGTCCCCCAGCCAGTGCTGCAGGTAGTCGCCCAGCAGCTGCACTGTCGCCTCTCGCAGCGCGCCCGGCATGGCGACGCTCTCCTGCCTGCCTGGCGAGCGCTTCGGGGGGGCGGCGGCGGCGGCCATTGCAATGCGGGCGGAGGAAGAGGCGCTTGCGGCGGCGGCGACCAACCAACTTCCCCACCCGCCGACCTCGAAGAAGCGCTGCCCGACTCGGGCAAAAGTTGGAAGGCTCCCGAGGGCGGGAGGAGGAAGAATCAATCGCCCTCCTCCAGCGCCGGCCATCAGAGTTTGGGGGCGGTATCCAATTGCGTGGAAGGGGCGGGGGTGAGTTCAGCTGCGGAAGAGCCACACTCAAGGGGCCAAAGAGCCGCATCTGGCTCGCGAGCCGCCATTTCCGACCCTTGGTCTAGTGGTTAAGGTGCTGGGCTAGAAACCAAGAGTCTGTGAGTTCTAGTCCCGCCTTAAGCATGAAAGCCGGCTGGGTGACCTTGGGCCAGTCACTCTCTCTCAGCCCAACTCACCTCACAGGGTTGTTGTTGTGGGGAAAATAGGAGGAGGAAGGAGTATTAGGTATGTTCACCACCTTGAGTTATTTGTAAAAATAATAAAGGCGGGATAAAAAAATAAATAAATTAATAAAAAGGATTAATAAAAATTGTCCTAGTTATTGGTGGATATGATTTATTTGATATACTTCCTATGGTACAACAGTAAACAAATTTTGTTTTAGAAAATCAAACAGATTGTCTCTTAAACATTCCATAATCGTTGCTGAAACAGTGGTCATTGCCAATTATCATCCAAACTGTTGGCAGGAATGGCAACCATTCTAGAAGTAGAAAGATGGGCAAGATTGTCTATCCATCTTTATAACCACAGGACAACTGAGGGCTATAATACTTGTTTCTGGAATAAAGAGAGAAACAAGCAGCAGATACTAAGCTTATAATAAATACTAAGTAGATTCTAAGGTTGGGGGAAACACAGAAAAAGCAAATAATAGCTACAGTATTTGATAATACTGTTTAAAAAATTCCTACATCTGCATGGATGGGAGGAGACAAGAATGTTATTTCCATAGAATCAGATGCAATAGTGAATGTGTTTATGTGAGGCCGCTCTGTGTCATTATTGAAGAAATACAGTAGGAGTCTGTACAGATGTAGAGGCAAGTTTCCAGTTGTACATAATAGAATCAGGCAGGAGTACAGTATTTTAGAAACTTTATCTCTATCAACAGCCAATCTATCAATGAATCACATAAAATGCATTAGGGAACAGCCTTCAATATTCACATGAACACTGTTATCATCCACACTTCTAATTAAGGGGTTGTACTTTACATATTGATGGCCCACTATATAGTTTGTTTGGTTTCAATTTAGTGTACTCTGTGACCCAGCCACTGGTTTGTAACCTACACTTTATGGCTTAAGGTGATGTATGAATCCAGTCAACTGCAACTTATTCAACAAACTGTAGTGAACATAAACTATACCTTAGCACGAACCATACATAGTGACTAGGCAAATCTCCCTATTACATTGGTTCCACCCTCCAACCCCTCACTACACTTTGTTGCTGTCAGGGTTCACCTTTGAATCCTGCTATTAGTCTTCGTAGTGTTAGTGTTAGCATGTGGAATGTGGGGAGGGGGGAAGCTGTGCCAAGCGCCGAGTCAAGATACCATCAGAGACTGTGGAATGCGGTGCCAAGGTCGTCCACCTGCAGGAGTTGGAGGGGCCTGAGAATGGAGTGTGAAAGTAATGGACATTGACATCATAGGCATGAAGAAATTGGCGCCCAGGGGGGAGAGTTAAGTTGGACCGTTTGGTGGGAATCCGGCATTCGGATCTTTGGGAGTGCTTTGATTTACATGTATCCTTAATAAAGCTTATTCTGCATTTCAATGAAGTGCATGGAGAAGTGTTTATTGGGGCATTGAAGTTGGGGTCATTACAGTTGCCAACCTTCTGACTGTCTTCACTTCAGCTGACCTTGAAGCACTGAGAACCTAGAGGGGAGCCTATAAGCCAATCAGGGCATGCCCGCCAGCAGACCTTCGGGACAATGGGGAAAAAAATCTAATCCAATGTTCCCTGTTAAGCTAAGGATCCCACGATTTGTTGTATTTAGTTATTTTATTTAAAATATATTTATTTTATTTAAAAGATATGGCGCATCGTATGAAACACCACTCTGGGCAGCTCACAACAATAAAAACAAATGAAGAAACAAACAACACCCACCCCCCAATCTTGAGAAATTGCTAGAGTTCCCTTCCCATCCATATTTTCCGTTCACGTTGTGTGCCCTGGGTTGCTCATTTGCAAAAAAAGATCTGAGCATCTTTGGCCTCCAAAACCCATCCCTCCTGCTTCAAAACATCTCTTTCAAACTGTTAAGGTAAAAATAGGGCATGTTGGCATTTCTGCAACATGTTTCGCAATATGTTTTCCCCAGTAGTGGTAACTATGGCTGAGCTTACTGAAGTGGAGGAGATGAGCCAACAGATATCAGGAACAGGAACAGGACATTGAAGATCTGGGAGAGAGCGAATATGGGAAGGAACACTTGCCTTGAATCCAGGAGGTGGATCAGGCAAGTGTTCCCACTGGTGGAAAAACAAACCACCCACAAGCTCTGCCAAGCCATAGCACTGGAAAGGAAAAACCAGCTTTACTCTACTTCCAAGAAAGCAGCAGCAGGGAGAGGAAGAACCCACCAACGCAGGGAACTTCCATATGGCAGCTTTCATTCTGTTTCTACTCCCAATCCCTCACAAACCAATACAAAGCTGACTTTTGATCACCCTCGTTTCTATCAGCTTCAAACTGCCAAGAACAGGCAGGAGGGAGCAATACACAAATTACCTCTTCAACTGACCAAGAGAAAAAAAATGTTTTTTGTTTTTAAATGGAACTCAAATAGTATGTGTCCCCTGAGTTGCTATAGTTCCTGGACTCCTCACAATCTCCTGCCTCCAATTCTGCACAGAATAAAAAGGGAGATGTAGTTAGAAAAATGAGGTAAGAAGGAGAATCAAAAGATCAAAAGCTTGAATTAATATAGCTGTAAATATAAGCAACCCTGGAGCAAGGATGAGACCCAGGTTGGTCTAGTGGTTCAGGCACCAGGCTACAAAACCAGGAGACCATGAGTTCTAGTCCCGCCTTAGGCATAAAAGCCGGCTGGGTGACCTTGGGCCAGTCAATCTCTCTCAGCCCTAGGAAGTGGGCAAGGGCAAACCAAAAATTTTGCCAAGAAATCCAAAAATCTTGCCAAGAAAACTGCAGGGACTAGTCCACACAGTTGCCAGGAGTCAACACTGACTCAAAGGCAACCCCCTGGAGCAAGAATATCTGCATGAGCTTAAAATTCCACCTAAAATAAAAATACATCATGACTGGGCTTAAAAATCTCTCAGAAAATGTAACAAATCTTTATCAGGTTTCTGAGAGCACTAGATTTTACATATTCATCTCTGGCAGAAGTGGGAGAGGGAACAAGATAACTCCTAAAGAACTCCCAACTGGCTGCACAGATAGAAGGCTGAAGAAAATATTATTTCAGCCAATATTTATTTATTTATTTATTTATTTATAAAATTTTCCCACCACCCATCTCCCCCAGAAAGGGGGACTCTGGGCGGTTTACAATAAGAACCATAATAAAAGGATAAATATAAAAACATCTAAAATATACATATATAATTTACCAAATATAAATATAAAATAAGTGTAAAAACCAAGTGGCCGTAAAGATCTAAATCCATGTTTATCCAATAGCTACTCCCCTTCCCACCCCAAGCGAGGTGGCAGAGCCAAGTCTTCAGGTTCTTATGGAAGGCCAGGAGCGATGGGGCCTGTCTCACCTCTGGGGGCAGAATGTTCCAGAGGGCAGGGGCCACTGCAGAGAAGGCCCACTTTCTGGACCCCGCCAAATGAAGCTCCTTTGCAGGCGGGGTCCGTAACATACCCTCTTTGCATGACCGGGTGGGATGGGTCAGTGTCATGGGGATGAGACAGTCCCTCAGGTAACCTGGACCCATGCCATGTAAGGCTTTAAAGGTGATAACCAACATCTTAAATTGGACCCGGAAGCAAACTGGCACCCAATGCAGCTTGCGCAGCAGTGGTGTCACGTGTGCCAATCTTGGGGCACCAAGAACTGCCCGCACAGCCGCATTCTGGACCAGCTGAAGCTTCCGGATACTCTTCAAGGGTAGCCCCATGTAGAGCGCATTGCAATAGTCTATATGGGATATGACCAGGGCATGAGTGACTATTCGAATGGCCTCTCGATCCAGGAATGGGCGTAAATGGCGCACAACACGAAGTTGCGCAAACGCCCTTCTAGCCACAACTGCCACCTGCTCTTCAAGCAGGAGTCGTGAGTCCAGAAGAACCCCCAGATTCCGCACTGGGTCTGTCTGGGGTAGTGCGACCCCATCCAGAACTAAAGATGACAATTTCTGGGATACAGAGGAGCCATTAACCCACAGCCACTCCGTCTTACCAGGGTTCAGCTGAAGCCTGTTTTTCCCCATCCAGACCCCCACAGCCTCCAGGCACCGAGAGAGGGCAGTCACCGCATCACTTACTTCACCCAGGATGGAGATGTATAACTGGGCATCATCAGCATACTGATGATGCCTCATCCCATGGTGACGTATCCCAATTATCGCTAGTGTTACATAGCAGTTATTTATTTATTTTTTTTATAGTGGTATTTATACCCCGCCTATCCCCTCCCTAACGGAGGACTCTAGGCGGCTTACATACATGTCTATATACATTTATCTTTATACATACATTTATCACCTAAGTGTAATTTTACCTGCGCACCAGGAGGGGGTAAGGGAACCGGCTCTTAAGGCTCTGGACTACAATTCCCAGGATGCCTTGAGCCGGCTGCTGACGTCCTGTTGATGTCACTTCCGGGTCTGTCTGTCCTCACCGGCAGCATTTCAGTCTTCCTCCGATCTTTTTTCTCCATCTTTTTTTCTCCGGTGGAATGGCTCCCCGACAGGACGTAGCACATTTTCCCCACGTAAGTGGTACCCAATTTATCTACTTGCCTTAATTAGCTTTCGAATTGCTGGGTTGGCAGAAGCTAGGGTGAATGACGAGAGCTCACCTCGCCACGCGGGGATTAGAACTGCCGACCATCAGATCTTATACAGGCAGTCCTTCCGGCTCAGCGGTTTAACCCGCTGAGCTACCGCACCCCTATTTATGTTAGCATGACATGTGAAAAAATCCAAGAATTAGAAAAGAAAAAAAATCCTCATATAGAGTAATCTTTTAAGTAAATTTGCCTCTTCTGCAAGCTTTATATAATTAGACTCTGCTTCATCAACACTTAAATAGGTAATTACTTCCATATGAAAAGGAATGGGCAACATGAACAGCTCTATGGTATTTACATTCTTTTGTACTGCCCTTTTTTTCCCCAATCTTTTTGTGTCCCTTTTCATAGAATTGGTTGACTTGCATTGATGTCATAGTGGACTTAGTTAATTAGGGAAGTCATGGCTTTTTCCTTTGGCTTTTTCCTTTCCTTTCAAAGCAGCTTGGGGGCAACTTTTCTTGGAGATTTTCAAAGAAAAAAATGGAGCTTTAATATTTTAGACAGTTAACACAATTTCATGTAGATTAAACGCTGCTGATTTCCCCTTCTTGTTGTAATCTCCTGCACTTACCAGAATATGCTCCAGAGAGCAGGGTGCATGTGTGTGTGTTTTGGAACAATATTTGAAAGAGTTACAGGACAAAGCCGTGTGGCACAGAGTGGTAGGCAGCAGTATTGCAACTGAAACTGTCCCCACAACCTGAGTTCGATCCCAGCGGAAGCTGGTTCTCAGTAGCCGGCTCAGGTCGACTCAGCCTTCCATCCTTCCAAGGTCGGTAAAATGAGTACCCAGCTTGCTGGGGGAAAGGTAATTACGACTGGGGAAGGCAATGGCAAACCACCCCGCTCTATAGTCTGCCAGGAAAACGTCACAAATGAAGATCATCCAGTGACCTGTTAGAACCAGTGAATGGAGCAGAGCTTAACATTGTGTAAACTCGTGTACAGAAAAAGGAATATTGTTTAAAAACACAGCCTGTGAGCACGTTAGAGAGATCCAGGTTCTTATTCTTACACTTTTAGCCCACCCAAGCATAAAGAAACACACGCTTAGACATTGCAGGTACAAAAAGTAAGTACAAAAGAGTTCTTACATTTATTCGGTCCAGGTACATCCATTTCAGTAGAAAAATTATGTTTCAGTTCTTTCTGTTCCCTAAACTGCATACCTCTGGCACTGTTTGCTGCCAGAGGCTGCGTGAAGAAAGGGGGGGGGGACCTCTGGAGTTGAGGCCTAGCACATGGCCTCTCCATGGAAGGAGCTAAGGCACATGTGTCCTATCCCATCAGTGGAAAAATCAGAGAGAGAAGAGGAAGTGGGAGGGGCAACAAGCAGCTTCCTCTAGCACAGAGTTTCCTTCCTAGAGCAATCACCCATATGCTAATGGCATGCTTGATTTGCTGAATTCCAACAGCGAAAGCAGCGTCTCCCCAGGGGTCACATGACTTGGTGCTTGTACAGGGGAACCTTTCCCTTTTTTCCTACAGGACAAAGAGAAACTTTTAAAAAATGCTCCCTTTATTTCCAGTGAGAAAAAGCTTCAGCAAATAAAAAAATCCAGCAATGGAGAGAGGATACCATCCACTGTTATTAAACTATTAAAAAAACAGTTTGACTAATGGGTCCCTCATAGAATTCAAAGCAGAAATTACTTGTCCAATTAGAAGTCTGGCTGGCTCTTACACTACGTTCCTATCAATGTTTATTCAAAATTCTCACTGAACTTAATTACAGTTCCAAATAAACAGGCATATGCTACACTAGACTTGGGCATCAACATTAGAATATAGGCATATTCACCCCAGGTTCTACAAGCATTTCCAAACTATCAATTTATCTAGTCATCTAGCCATCACTGTGGCAATTGATCACCTCAAAGGACAGACATTATATCACTGTTGGAAGGGCTGGGTGACGTTATAAATAAATAATTTTCTGACTGCATAACTCTAAGAGATAAGGGCCTAAGAAAGAATATTTTACAAAGCAACTGCCCTGCTTCTTTTCCATTACAATTGCCAAAGAGAAAGTTTTTGGCTTCTGAAAAACAAAATAAAAATACAGGAATGCAACTAAACACTTCTACTTAGTCACCCTTTATATAATCTTAGTTGCAGAGTGAATCACTGCAATGTACTATAGGAAAGGTTAAATATTTTACAGTCTTTTACTGCCACCTTATGTGATTTCTTGCCACTGCACATCAGACCAGAGGTTACAAGATTACCATTTTCCCATCCTAATAAATAGCTTCAGCTTAAATGGTTGCAGTGACAGAGAACAGGGTTTGTGTATCTTTAGTAATCATGTAGAAGGCAGTAATATAGTAATACAGTAGTTGCACCTTTTCTCAAACCTATGGCAAAATGCCATGATATCTCTTCCTCTCTTCTTCGTATCTATTAAAGAGGCAGGAATTGAGGGTGTGGTGGGTTTGCAGTGTGTGGGGGGGGGGGCGGTGCAGCTGGCTGACTGGGACTAGGGATTGCTGAGTTCTGGGCAGAAGCAATGCAAAGGGCCAGATCAGCTAGCTAGTTTGGTGTGGTTGTCCTTTGGATGGGTCTCTTTCTCACTTGGGCAAGGGATGACAAGGATGAGGAGGAGTTGATTTGTTGGGTGGCAGCAGGGCAGGAAATAAAATCACAGTGATGGGTAGATGAGAATCTGGTGGGAGACAGGGGGCAGGTCACTCTAGTGGAAGGTATGAACTTCTGTGAAGTTATGAACTTCTAAGTGCTATGAAAGTATGAACTTCTATGAAGTTGGCAGAGGCAGGTCTTGTCTTCTTATACCAATTCTGTGTTGCAGCCCTCTGGGCCCTCTCCCAATGCCTAGTCATTAGTACCTCTGTTGCCCTGGTCTCCAGCTGCTTCCTGTAATAAGGCCTTCCTCATCCAAGACCTTATTCTGGATGGAAGAGCTGCTGCACAACACGACTGAGGCTGGAATGAGAATCTGAAGCTGGCCTTGGATTGGATGGTACCTGGGTGGCCTCTCTCCCTTGCGTGAATCCCAGGGAATCCCTGGTTTTCAAAGGAATTCCTGGAGATGAAATGGCACCTCTGGTGAAAGATGAAGAGCAAATAGGATTGAACACAGGCAAGAGCCTTTGATAAGAATTGCCTCTTGGTGATAAGAATGGCAAAGCATAGTTACTTTTTCACTCCTACTACATCCACAGATTGCCAGATGGTGGCCCTGTTTCAGGTAACACAGTCCCTCCTGGGTAGAGAGAGGCCAGAGAAATATCATACCTGTGGATGATCTCTGGCAAAGCTTGGGATAGGGTGATGCATTAATCCCTAGCCCCACGTGATGGAGCGAGCTCCCGCATTAGCTCCAGCTCTTGCCAACCTAGCAATTCGAAAGCATGCAAATGCAAGTAGATAAATAGGTACCACTTCGGTGGGATGGTAACAGCGTTCCGTGCGCGTCGGCCACATGATCGTGGAAGCACCTTCGGACAACGCTGGCTCTTTGGCTAACAAACGGAGATGAGCACCAGCCCCTAGAGTCGGACACGACTGTGTGGGGCAACCTTTACCTTTTTTTTTTTTACCTTCATGACCTCTCAGCATCAATCATGGTATCCTTCTGGACTGGCAAAAGGGGTTAGGAGTAGGAGGCATGGTGTTGCAGTGGTTCTTCCTCCTTCCTCTGGGATTGGTTTCAGTCAGTATTGGTGCAGGGGAGAGGTCTAGCCCTAAGCCTTTGCTTTGTGGAGTCTCACAGGTCTATATTCTCTCCCATCTCCTATTTAACACCTACATGAAACTGCTGCATAAGGTCATCCAACAGCATGGGATCAGGTTTCATCAGTATGCAGATGGTATTCAGCTGCATATCTCAACCCCTGGCTGACCAAGTGATGCCATCAAGGTACTTTCTCTGGAGGCTACGGGTGCCTGGATGGAAAGAAACAGGTTTAATTTCAACCCTAACAGCTGTGAGTTGTAAGGCCTCCCAGATCTGGCAATTTCCCATCATTGGTTATGGATGAGGTTGCACTAGCGCAAATGGAAGTAGTGATCAACTTGGGAGTCCTCCTAGACTCACAGCCCCCAAGTTTTATTGAGCTAGGAGGGCCTTCCTTTGCAGTAATATATTTTACATGCCAACTGCACCCATTTTGAATTGGGAGGTCCTGTTCACTTCACTCATGCCTTGGTCACTTTCCTTCTGGATTATTGCAACATGCTCTACATGGGGCGGCCCTTGAAAACCACTCAGAAACCACATCTGGTTCAGAAAGTAGTCGTGTGGGTAGTTATGGATGCACATTGGTATTTTCATGTAACACCACCACTATGTGAGCTTCACTGGCTCCCAGTAGGTTTCTCGAGGTAATTCAAAATGCTGGTGGTCACCGTCAAAGCCCTTTGTGGCACTGGGATGGGTTGTCGAACCACCTGTCTCCAATTATTTCTGTCCATCCCACAAGATCTGGGCATGCTCTGGATCCTTTCAATTAAATAGTGCCATCTGATGGGATCTACGAAGCATGCCTTCTGTGTTGCTCACTTGGCCTGTTGAACAACATACCGTAGAATATTTAAAGCAGGGCTTTCCAAAGTTTTCCCGCGGTGACACACCAACCGCCATTGGTGTGTCGCCGCGGGAAAACCCGGAAGTGCCGCCGTTGTGGCAGCGCGCAAAAACCTGGAAGCGCTGCTGCCGCTTTCAGGTTTTTGCACGCCGCCGTTGCTGTGTCGCCGCGGGAAAACCTGGAAGCGCTGATGATCAGCGCTTCCGGGTTGTGTGGCGACACACCAGACTGTGTGTGGCGACACACTTTTGTGTCGCGACACAGAGTTTGGAAAGCTCTGATTTAAAGGGTCCAACTTTGAACCATAACTCACACAATTTTTGTTTATTTAAGTGATATTTATACCCCGCCTATCCCCTCCCTAATGGAGGACTCTAGGCGGCTTACAATCATATATATACAGTTCAATTATACACCAAATTTCAAATATACAAATGCACCGCGCGTGAAGGGAGAGGGGTAAGGGAACTGACTCTATTAGGCTCTAGACTACAATTCCCAGGATGCCTTGAGCCGGCTGCTGACGTCCTGTAGCTGTCACTTCCGGGTCCGTCGTCACCACCGGCATTTGATCTTCCTCCGATCCTCCGAACCTCTCCTCCGGCGGAGCCGACTTCCCGACAGGACGCCAGCAAATTAGCCCACTTTAAGGTGGTACCCATTTATCTACTTGCAAAGCTTTCGAACTGCTGGGTTGACAGGAGCTAGGACTTAGCGACGAGAGCTCACCTCGTCGCGCAGGGTTCGAACTGCCGACCTTCTGATCGGCAGCCTACAGCTCAGCTGTTTAACCTGCTGAGCCATCCGTGTCCCTTTAAAATTCTTTTAAAACACTGTATCACAAACTCAGCTAAAAAGAAATCTAGCATTTGGAATTCTCAGCTGCATCAAAGTGCTATCAAGATAAATTAGTGTTAACCACAGGAATGCAAGCCTGGCTGGGAAGGATTAATAATTATGTTTTTAGATAGCACCTAAGCTAAAATAACAACTTTAGGCACTGAATCTTAGGCCCCTTGGAGATGGTCTTGAGGGAAATACTTAGAAGCACACCCGCCGCCAAAAAAAAAGGCAGAAGCAGTCCTTGAGCCCTGGGAAAGGAGACAGTATTAGGAAGAGACTCAAGCTGGCTCCTTCCTGATTTACAGGTGTGTAAGAGGGAGGGGAGAAAAACACAATAGGATTTGCAAGATTCTGATTATAGCCCATCTCAATAAAACTTAATTCTAGTCTTCTTGTGGAATCTGGTCTGGACAATCTTAAAGGGCTGATATTGTTTAATCCAAAGCATCCATTGTATAGGAAAGGAATGACCTCATCCTCTCCATCCCTCATTATAAATTTCAATATACAGTACATATGAACTATCCCATTCAGTATGGTTAACCCTATCAATCACATTTCATTCAAATAAAAGGGTATATCCATAAGGAGGGCTTGTAAACCCAGCCCTTTTGGGGCTTCTTTCTCTTCGGCCTCTAGTATCAATCCTGTCAATAAATTAATTTGTGCTTCAAATTGATCTCCGAGATTTATATAAACAGTGGCCTCCTGTAAGATGTTAAAAACATGGCCTCTTCTCCAGGCACTGGGCCAGCAAATTAAATGAACCTGTTTTTAGGGGGTTATTGATATGGATAAGTATGCTGCTCCATAGGTGATGTCTTTCAGTTGTTTGATGTTCTTACTGTTGTTTTTAATTTACTGTTCACCATGCAGAGTCATATGAGTGAGTCATACAAATCAGTCATACAAATCAAATAAGTATGATTGAATTAAGTCCCAGAGATATAGCCACATTGTTTCTAAGTCATCACAATAAATTTGTCATTATATAATGTGTTAATATTTAAAATACCAAGTGTGGGTTTTTTTAAAATTCAATCCACTTGTACTGAAGACTGATAGAAAAAGGAAATAAATTGCCAGTCTCAATACATTTATATGGCAAAAAACGGTTTCACCAAATCTAAACCTAGCAACAAACCTATCATTACCTATCCAACCCTAATGACAATATGTTTAGTGACATGGCTTGGAAAAAACTGCATTTGAAAAGTGTACTTTAGTACACCCTTTCTTTCACTTTGGATAAATTTAATTCTTAGTGTATATAATCTCAGAGTTCAAAAAGGATGCATAAAAAGACTTATGAGACTGTTTCCTTTCTTAAAGGCAGAACTAACAAATTCAAGCAATTTGCAGTGGTTACACAGAAGCTAGAACACGGTTACCTTGGGAAATGAAATAATTAAACAAAAACCTCAGGGAATTTGAGGAAACCAGCTAAGCTATGCACACTGCAGGGTTAGGAAAGAAGGAGAGTTATGCAATTGCTATTTCTGAGGTTCAGATTTAATTATATTTATTTGGACCTAAATTCCAAAGATGCTTGAGGCAGCAGTTTGGGGTTCATGTTTGAGAACAGGACTTTGTTGGAGCATGGCTTTGTGGGTTACCAAGATAAACTCAGCACTGTGCCAAAGAGTCCACCTCAGGAAGAGTGCAGGCTGACTTTCATTTTTCAACAGCAGGATCCAAAGCAACGTTCTTGCTCACCAGGTAAAACGGCTGCTGTGTAGTTTAGCTTGCCAGCAAGGCCAGCTAAAAATTGTAGACCTCTGCGCATTCTCTATGTCAAGGAACAAAACATCCCAATTCTGGGGAAACCGAACTCACTAGGAAATTTGCAGGAAAAAATCGTATTACGTATCTCTGATTGCAGTCCTCATCCTAAGCCATAGCATGTTTTATTGAATAAAACCATGTTTCATTGAATACATCACTATGGGTTACGTTTGTAAACATGCTAGGTCATAAATCATGATTTATAAGGTACCAAGACTAGCCTGGCACAACTGTCAAACTACATCCTGCTTAACACCATGCGAATTACAGAGAAGACTCCGCGGTGACGCGCGACCACCGCCCACCCTCTTCAGTTCGGGGCGGGGACACAGCCACCACGTGATTTTCCCGTCAGAACTAGAAGGTCCATCATTCCTTTGGCGCCCAGGGCTCGCGGCGTCGCGTTCGTTGCTAGGGAGTCCTAACGGTCCCCTTTCTTCCGCCTGTGGCCGAATGCCGTTGCCGTCGCTCTCTCCCGCTCGGGTGTTCGCTGAGTTGGTGTCCCCACCTGTCGGCTCGGGCACCGGAGAGGATGAGCCGCCCAGAGCCGCCGAAGGTGGGCCGCCTGGGAGGGAAGTTCACGTGAGTGGTAACGCAGAGCTCAGCGCCAGACCGGATCGGGCAAAAGTCACGGTTTACCTGAGAAGCAGGAAGGGCGAAGCTGGCGCAGCGCGGAGCAGCGTCACTCGCAGGTTGGACTACATTGCCCAGACGGCCCGACAGCGCGGCGGGATCTCGGTGGGTAAGAGAGAGCCCCTCGCACGCAGCCGCAATGGGCTTCCCGCCCTTTGCAAGCCCCGGATGGAGTCGCGTTCTGAGCGCGAGCGAAAGGTCGTCTCGTGCAGGCGTGTTCAGTCTTTCATAGCTTAAGTCCCATCACTCCCGCAGAGAACTTGCGTCCTAGCGAGATTGAAACGAAAAGCCCAGTTCTTCCGAGCGGGACGTAAGTATGTTTCTAGGCATTTTGGTATTGCCATCACTAAAAAGATCCTATGCTTGACGCCCACCTAATTTTAGCTACTATGGGGAACACCTAGCCGAGCTTCAGGCGCGGAACGTAGTGGCTGAATTAGGCTAAAATATGCTGGGCGTGCTGTGCAGATCGAAATACTTGGATAGAGGATCATCTGGGAAGTCCCCAAAGCATCCCAGAGGTAGGTAGTAGCAAACCATTTTTATAATGCAGCATAGGTGCATCCACCAGGAGTTGACCTCAGCTTATGTAATTCCATAGCCCTTCCTCCAATTTTTCACTGCAGCAACAAGCCTGTGAAGTAGGTTGGGCTGACAGAGATTCATTGGCCCAGAATAACCAGGGAGCAGGGGGTGGACTAGAAACTGGGTCTCCTTGCTACTAGTCCAGTACCTTTATCACTACAGTGCACTGGCTTGAGGACCATCTATGAGTGGTATACACCTTCCTTATTCGAGCTGTCAGGCTAGAAATATAGAGCTGTCATGTCATGCTTTCACACTAGAGGTTCCATGACTCCACCATCCCAAATAGGGGACTATTTCAGTATATATTTCTATGATTTTACACATTACTTGACTATCAGGAAGCAGTGTCATTGGGCAACTAACAACACAGTTATGTACTGATCTAAAAGTCATAATTTCTGCTGAGTTTCATATGGATGTAATTCCAGTCGTTTTCAGGCCTCACTCAGCCATGGAAGCTTACCGAGTGCCTTTGGATTAGTTATGATACCTCAGTCTAACCTAGAAATAAGACATAACACTCTTTATGGGAAACAGTTTTGAACGAAAAAGCACAAAAGTTTTATGTATATACATATATACAGAGAGAGAGAGAGAGAGCGCACACCAGCCTTCAAGTCAGTCAGGACTCCTGGTGACTACATAGACAAGTACATGCAATTTTCTAGGCAACATTTTCAGAGGTGCTTTGCCATTGCCTTCTTTCTAGGGCTGAGAGAGTGACTAGCCTAAAGTCACCCAATTGATACTAGCCACTATATTTATTTGAATTTATGTTAATAACAGTTCTCAATACAGTTTAAATAAAATCCTAGAGAATAATTAATGTTTCTTTTGAATTGTTTGTGATGCTAATGAGTAAAACACCTTATTTCTGTCTCACACATAGCCCTTTAGAAGATTATCAGGAGTTTATAGGTACCAGGTAATTTAGGATATTCCTGATACTGCAGTCCTTCAAAGCATATGTTGTTAAATATTTTCTTGCAATTGTTCACTGGATTCATGCTTATTAGGGTTGTTTAGCCCTTTAAATTTGGAGGCAAAAAGATGCTTCACATGATCCCAGGAAAAGGCACAACTGCTTTAAGAAGTTGTAGACAGGGGCTACTTTTGTTCACCCACTCTGGAGCACTTTTTTACTTTTGAATCTAAAGTCCTACACATCCCTAATGGTTACATGCTTTCATGGTAAAATATGATTTTAAAATAACTGCCTAAGAAAGGATGTGAAGGTTGGATCTAGACCTGATCCTTATTAATGCAACCCTGTTGATTTTAGTGACTCTGTTCTGAATCCAACTCACTTTTACTAAACACATTTACTGTCTATTTTGAAATGCGTACGCTGCCACATTCTGTTGTTTAGTACACACAAAAGAGCATTATTTTTTGAGTAGTGCATTTAAAATTACAATTTTCCTCCCCAAGGAGAATGAAGTGACTGTGACAAAAAACTTCAGTAGAATAAACAATGCGTATAAGATGGAAGCAGAGGCAAGTATCTTAAATAAAAGCATACCATTAGTCTCTAATATCATGTTCATTTTGATTTGAGAAAACTTTTTAAAAATCCATCTAGATGTGAATTGTTAATTTTATCAAATTCACACATTTCCTTTTTCATTTACTATTATATCATGTTAAAGCTAATTAGAATTTTGGTGGAAAGTTTGTTGGAAGTATTCTGACAGTATATCATTAATTGCTTTGGTATCTTGGGGCAAATGTCTCTTCTACATACCTTGTATCTTGGTCAACTAAGAATGGGTAATATTTTCATGTAGTACGGATAAAGTGAATAGCTAGACACCACTATTGAAGAGGTGTGTTGCTAAACTGTAGCGTAGATTCTTATTTGAAAGTGTGTATCTTTAGTTGAGTAAAATTCCTGCTTGTGTAATGAAGATTCTCTGATAGATTCCTTTGGTCCTAATCATTGTCCTTAAGTTCTAGGCCAGGAGTTGGAAACCTTTTCAGGTGGTAGGTACTATCATGTTTGATGTGGCAGATACTTAATTAAAAAAAATATGGAGGAAAACTGTGTGAGAGCCCCGAAATCCAGATAGATTAAATAAATCTATTTATTTCAAAAATATTTTTGTTGTACATCATTTAGGGTATTCAAGTGCTACCCTATTTTTAAAGCATTTGCATAGTTCTCACTGACCTGAACTTTTATGCCAGTGTTTGTTCAGGATCACCCCATACTATGGAAGAAAGCTTAATATTAATGTAGATAGTAACTGCAGTTTTATAAGCATTTTGTTTAATATAATTTAAACAAAAATATGTTACATGCTTAGTTAACTATACATTAAAGCCCTATTAGATTTCTAAAGTAAGTTTGTAAGATTTTTATAGTCTTGCAACCTTTAATATTTATATATAACATGGCTTAGCAATGCTCCAAGATAGGATTTACTGCATTGGGATATTAACTAGTTGTATCATAAGTATTTTAAAGAGTCCCCTTCGGGGGAGATGGGGCGGTAATAGAAATTGAAAAATAAATAAATAAATGTTCAGATAATACCCTAGCCAACACTTTCTAAAATATTAAATGCAATACTATTTTAACAGATATACAAAGTTACAATAATATTGTCACTTAAATTTTAAAAACTACTGGTGTTGCTGTTTGTATGGTGGCTTTTATTATTCTTAATATTTATCAGATTTGTATCCTGTCTTTCTGCCAAAAATAATGCTAATGGAGGATAATGTAATAAAAACAGATTAATTAAAATCACAATTTGAACATAATATAATACAGTAAATAGACATAAAAGGTAACAGTAATCATATAATAAAATATTATTAAAAACCATGCACA
This sequence comes from Charina bottae, assembly GCA_023362775.1. Lineage (NCBI taxonomy): Eukaryota > Metazoa > Chordata > Lepidosauria > Squamata > Charinaidae > Charina > Charina bottae. The sequence continues at coordinate 136,048 of JALMGJ010000041.1, forward strand.
GATATAAATTTAAAAGATGTATCTTGACTCTTTGAAAGCAGAGAATGCTTAAAACGGAGTGCATTTTACAGTTGGGGAATGACACAAGGGACAACTGTTTACCTCTGATCTGTGGCCCCTTACATGAGGGATTATCCTTAGAAGAGCCTTTTCTACATATCTTAACATCTGGATTGGTTTATAGAAAGATACTGCCACCACCTGGAACTTTATAACATGTAGAGCAAGCTATCAGTCTGAAATTTTCAAGGGGATTTGAACCACTTTCAAAACAGGCTGAATTCTAATCTAATTTTTTGTTGACCAACAGCACCACTGCTTATATGGATGTAACTTCATTTTGCTTACCTTCATAGAATCCTTTATCAGACCAAGCAATTCAGAATCACAGAGTTGGAAGGGACCTTGGAAGTCTTCTAGTCCCACCCCCTGCCAGGGCAGGAATCCTCAGACCATGGCAGTCTGGCCTTTGTTGAAAATTTCTACTGATAGAGCACCCACCACTCCAGGAGGCAGGCTGTTACACTGTTGTTAGTTGCGTCGAGTCGTTTACGACTCATGGCGACCCTATGGATAATAGAATGAAATGCTAAACGGTCTTCTGTCAATTGCCTGACTGTTCCAATGTTTGCATCCATTGTTGCAGTAATTGTGTCAGTCCGTCGCGTTGAAGGTCTTCCTCTTTTCTGCTGGCCCTCGACTTTACCAAACATGATATCCTTTTCAAGCGATCGGTCTTTCCTGACAATGGGCCCAAAGTATGAGAGTCTAAGCCTAGTTATCCTCGCCTCTAGTGAACATTTTGGTTGTATTTCTTCTAAAACTGATTTGTTTGTTCTTCTGGCAGTCCATGGTACTTCCACTGCTGCATCTGATTGTTGAAGTATCTCAATTGGTAATCCATCAATTCCTGGGGTCCTTGTTTTTCGCCAGTGCCTTCAGTGCAGCTTAAACTTCTCCCTTCATTACCGATGGTTCTTGATCATATTCTACCTCCTGGAATAGCTGAACATCGGCTAATTCTTTTTTGTACAGTGATTCTGTATATTCCTTCCATCTTCTCTTAATACTACCCGCATCATTTAATGTATTGCCCATAGAATCTTTAAGGATAGCAACTCGGGGCTTGAATTTTCTCTTCAACTCTTTCAGTTTGAGAAATGCTGATCGTGTTCTTCCTCTTTGATTTTCTAACTCTAGGTCTTTGCATATTTCATCATATTTTCCTTATCTATTCTAGCTGCCCTTTGAAATTTTCTATTTAGTTCTCTTACTTCACTCTTTCTTCCTTTAGCTTTAGCTACTCGGCGTTTAAAAGCAAGTTCCAGAGTCTCATCTGACATCCATTTGGATCTTTTCTTCCTTTCCTGCCTTTTTGATTATCTTTCACTTTCTTTGCATATTATGTTCTTAATATCTTCCCACAACTCTTCTGGTCTTCGATCATCAGTATTTAGTGCCTTGAATCTATTTTTGAGGTGATCTCTAAATTCAGGTGGGATGTTTTCAAAGTCATACTTTGGCAGTCTTGATCTTACTTTATTTTTCTTCAGCTTGAACTTGCACATAAGCAGTTGATGATCTGTCCCGCAGTCCGCTCCTGGTTTTGTCTTAACTGATAGTATTGAGCTTCTCCATCATCTCCTTCCACAAACATAATCAATTTGGTTTCTGTGTAATCCATCTGGCGAGGTCCATGTGTATAGTCGTCGACTGTGTTGTTGGAAAAAAGTGTTGCAAATAAATAAATCATTGGTCTTACAGAATTCTATCATACGGTCTCCAGCTTTGTTTCTGTCACCAAGGCCATATTTTCCAACTACTGATCTTTCTTCTTTATTTCCAACTTTTGCATTCCAGTCACCAATAAGTAACAAAGCATCTTGGTTGCATGTTCGATCAATTTCAGATTGCAGCATTTCATAGTTTTCAATTTCTTCATCTTCAGCATTCGTGGTTGGTGCATAAATTTGAATAGTAGTAGTATTAACTGGTCTTCCTTGTAGGCGTATGGATATTAGTCTATCACTGGCGGTGTTATACTTTAGAATTGATCTTGAAATATTCTTAATGATGAATGCCACGCCGTTCCTCTTCAATTTTTCATTCCCAGCATAGTATACCATTGTGACTGTCAGATTCAAAGTGTCCAATGCCAGTCCACCTCAGCTCACTAATGCCTAAGATGTCAATCTTTAGGCATTCCATTTCACTCTTAACAACCTCCAGTTTTCCTTGGTTACACTTCGTACATTCCATGTCCCAATTTTTAATGGATGTTTGTAGCTGTTACTTCTCATTTTGAGTCGTGCCACATCAGCAAATGAAGGTCCCGAAGGCTTTACTCCATCCGCATCACAAAGGTTGGCTCTACTTTGAGAAGGCAGCTCTTCCCCAGTAGCATATTGAGTGCCTTCCGACCTGAGGGACTCATCTTCCAGCACTATATCACAAAACGTTCTGTTGTAGTCTATAGGCTTTTCATTGGCACGTTTTCGGGAGTAGATTGCCAGGCCTTACTCCCTAGTCTGTTCTTTGTCTGGAAGCTCCACTGGAACCTGTCCACCATGGGTGACCCTTCTGGTAGTAGAACTACCGGTGGCATAGCTTCCAGCATCATAGCAACACGCAAGCCACCACAGTACGACAAACTGACAGATTTGTACACTACACTACTTAAAAGCCCTCACATTAAGGAAATTCCTCCTTAAAAATTTGGACCTCATTCTGTAAAGCTTCCACTATTGGTTCTTGTTCTACCCTCAGGTGCTATGGAGAATAAATTCATGCCCTCTTTCCTGTGACAGCTCTTTATTGGAAGTCTGCTATCATGTCTCCCTATAGCCTTTTTTTTAGGCTAAACATACCCAGTTCCTTTAACCATTCTGCACAGGAGGTAGTCTCCAAGCCCCTCTTCAGCTTTTTCACTCTTCTCTGGACTCTTTCCAGGTCCTCAGCATCCTTCTTGTATTGCAGTGATGAGAACTGGACTTAAAATTCCTGATGTGGTCTGACCAGTGCAGGATAGAGTGGAAATACCACTTACCATAATAAGAACACTATACATCTTTTGATACAGCCCAAGACTGCATTTGGTCTTTTGGCAACTGCACTGCACTAGGTGTCATGCTTAATCTGCGGTCTACCAGGATGCCTAGATCCTTCTCACAAATACTAGTGCCAAGCCATGTACCATCAGTCTTGTACCTGTACATCTGACTTTTCCTACCTAAAGTCAGAACCCTACATTTCTCATCATTGAACTGCATTTTGTTGGAAAAAGCCAAATGTTGAAGTCTATCGAGATTTGTGTGAAACCTGACCCTGTCTTTTGAGGTGCTAGCAATTCCCACCCTCCAGCTTTGTGCCATTTGTAAATTTGATTATCTCTTCTTAGTCATTTATAAAAAGGTTGAAGAGCAGTGGGCTGGAACAGAATCCTGAGGTATCCTGCTGCATACTTCCTTCCATATAAACGTTGATCTGTTAACATGTTGGATATGGTTGTTCAACCAACTGTTAATTCATTTGTTAGAAAGACCATCCATCCTATACTATTTAATTTTTTCAGAAGGAAGCTGTGGTCAACTGTCGTACTGAAGTCTGAATACACTACATAAACAGTATTTCCTTAGTCTACTAAGCTAGTCAGTTTATCTTTTTTATATATATAAATTTTATTAGGATTTTAAAATACATAGTTAAAAGTTAGAAACGGAAAAAGAAATAGAAATACAAAATAAAGAAAAAGAAAAGAAAAAGTGTAGTAAAGTAAGAGAAAGAAAAAGATATGAAAAATAGGTAACTTCCAATCTATCTCTGGTCATGTAGATAAAAGAATCTGCCTTAAATGTTGGTTTTTCATACATTAGATAGAAATAATTCTTTGTCTAATATACTCTATTATATTTAATCTTCTCTTCAAAACCCCATGTAAGCTTCGCAAATTTCCTCCTCCTGCATTTCGCAAATAGTCCATCAATGGTTTCCACTCTTTGAGATATTGATAACTTGAGTTTTCTTTCAATAAACAAGTCAATTTATCATTTTCTGCCATGTCCATCAATTTTAACATCCACTCTTGTACTGTTGGTAAAGTCTGAGTTTTCCAAAATTGTGTATAAAGATGTCTTGCTGCTGTTATCATATATTGTATAATTCTAACAAAATGTTTTTCTATTTGTAAATCTAATATTCCCAACAGAAATAATTCTGGTTTAAACGGAATCTGTATTTGTAGTATACTCTGCATCAACGTATGTATTTGGGTCCAAAATTTCTTTGCAATCTTACATGTCTACCACATGTGGTAAAACGACCCCTCTTGTTTATTACATTTCCAGCAAATGTTAGAAACAGTCCCATATATTTTTGCAAGTTTTTTGGGGGTCATATACCATCGATACATCATCTTATAGAAATTTTCTTTCAAATTATAACACAGAGTAAACTTCAATCCTTTAGACCACATATTTTCCCATTGCTGCATATGTATGTTATGACCGATATTTAGTCTAGTCAGTTTATCAGAAAAAGCAATAAGATTTGTCTGGCATGACCTATTTTTAACAAACCTATGCTGGCTTCTAGTAATCTTGTTCTTTTCTAAATACTTAAGAAACCTACTGCTTAATTATCTTCTCTAGGATTTTTCTAGATACTGATGTCAAGCTTACTTATCTGTAGTATCCTGGGTCCATTATTTTTTCATTTTTGAAGATTGGGACAATATTATCTCTTCTCCATTCTTCTGGCACTTCTCCAGGAATTCTCCAACAGTATAGTCATTGATTCTGATATCATACCTGCAGTTCCTTTAGCACCCTGACTCCAGAGACTTGAATTCATTCAAAGCGGCTAGGTATTCTCTCACCAGTCCTTTACATATTTTGACCTGCATTTCTCTTTTGCACACCCCCTCCCCCAGTATGGCTTCTGACAGGTTCAACCTTTAGCAAAAAGGCAAATGTAAATACAGGTAGTCCTTACTTAGTGACCACAATTGAGACCAGCAGCTCTGTTGTTAAGTGAAGCAGTCACTAAGTGGGAAATCACATGCCCGTGACTGTGCTTTCCTTTTTTCTACTCCCCCACCCTTTGGAATGCTCACCCCAGTGCTGGGATAATTAAGAAGAGAAATAATGTTTGTATTTACCTTGGAGAGGAAGGGATTACAAGAGAGTAAGCAGGCACACAATGGGGAATACACATCAAAAGCAGTGCTCTGGCACTGGCAGCCACTAGTGTGCTACACAAACAGCCCAGTGTATTCCCCATTGTGTGCCTGCTTACTCTCTTGTAATCCCTTCCTCTCCAATTTCTCTGCTCTACAAGAGAGGGTAGGAAAACAACAGGTCAGGCACAGGACAACACATACTAACGGCAATCACGTGATTGAGGGACACTGCAAAGGTCGTAAATGAGGGCATTGGTTGTAAAGTTATTTTTTCAGCACTGTCATAATTGCCATCTTCTCCAACCACTGGACCAACCATTTCCTTGACTTTCCTCTTGTTCCACATATACTGTACCCAAAGAACCCTTTTTTGTTCTTTTGATGTTCATTGTAAGCCTTAGCTCATTCTCGGCCTTAGCCTTCCTGACCCCATTCTTATAGATTCAGGCTATTTGCTGATTTTCTGCTTTTGTTATATGCTTCTCTTTCCATTTTTTAAAATTGCCCTTTTTATCAGTTTATCAGAGAGCTCTTTATGCAACTGTAAAGTCACTCTCTCTGAGCAATCTCCCATCTTTCTGTCTCTTTGCTATTGTTTGAGTTTGGCCCTTAATTATCTCATTTTTCAGAATTCCCCAACTTCATAACTGTTTTTCCCAGGATTTCCGTTCATGGAATACTTCCTATTTTTTCCCCTGAGATTATTGACATCAGTCTCTTGAAATCCAGAACACTAATCTGACTACCTTCAGTTCTCCCTGCAGTTTTGTTTTTAACTTTTTTAAGTTAAAGTACAAGAAACAGTAGAGCTGATGTCAATCTCATTTTCATAACGGCTTATTCCAAAGTTTCAAATTGCATGTTGCTTTGTGAATATATTAGATAGGCAACATTTTGCAATTCTGCATTTACTAGTAGACTCTCAAAGATGATGAGAACTTCTGAAATACAATGATCAAGGTCTGGTCCTATCAGGAGATCCATGATTTTGATACCTGCCAGGACGCCCAGAACTAATTAAAAAATGTAGCAAAAAGAGTATAATATTGAAAATGTATTGTTTCAAAGCCAGATTGTTTCAAAGTCAGCATTTGATTAAGGCTGCAGTTCAGTAACATTTATCTGGAAAAAAATGCATTTGAATTCAGTGGGATTTATTTCTGAAGCTAATATTTTTATAGGTTAATTATATAAAATTTCCAGCAAGGAGTCCTGTGTTGTTGTTTATTCGTTCAGTCGCTTCCGACTCTTCGTGACTTCATGGAACAGCCCACGCCAGAGCTTCCTGTCGGCCGTCACCATCCCCAGCTCCCCCATGGTTGAGTCTGTCACCTCCAGAATATCATCCATCCATCTTGCCCTTGGTCGGCCCCTCTTCCTTTTGCCTTCCGCTTTCCCTAGCATCAGCTTCTTCTCCAGGGTATCCTGTCTTCTCATTATGTGGCCAAAGTACTTCAGTTTTGCCTTTAATATCATTCCCTCAAGTGAGCAGTCTGGCTTGATTTCCTGGAGTATGGACTGGTTTGATCTTCTTGCAGTCCAAGGCACTCTCAGAATTTTCCTCCAACACCACAGTTCAAAAGCATCTATCTTCCTTCGCTCAGCCTTCCTTATGGTCCAGCTCTCGCAGCCATAGGTTACTACAGGGAATACCATTGCTTTAACTATGCGGACCTTTGTGGTCAGTGTGATGTCTCTGCTCTTAACTATTTTATCAAGAATAAATAGGAGTCCTAACCAAAGTCAATTACAATGAATTAAAACAAGAGTAAAGTTTTTGACTAGTAGCTGAAGTATTTTTTTTTTAAATATCTTAAAGAAGGACTGATCAACACATCTATGTTGATTTTCTGGTATCTCTTGGTACCGAGAGAAAATACCACAGTAAGTGGTATTTTGCAAATTCTTTCCTGTTAAGTCATTTTCATGATGGTACAAAATCATCCCATGCTGTATAATAAATGTAATAATATCATTAGCAGCATTGTGTCCTCTGTTTTTCTATCACTCAACAATGAGTATTATGTCATACTATAATTCATTTTTAATTCACTACTCTTGGTTTCCTTGGTTTTCTTGCAGATTGTGAGCCAGCTTTATAATAGTAAACGTGTGTGTGTGTCTTTGTGTGTATCCGTGTAAATAAAAAATAGTGAGAGGCTGGAAAAGATGCATATGTATTGTTGTCCTCTCTTTTGGTCAACTTGTAATTAAAGCACTGAAAAAAGGCTTCTACATTTTTACATTTACAGGTCTGCATTATATTTACTGATTTTGGGAAAATGCAAGATACATGTAATCATCTTGTTGAGAAACTAGATAGCTCTGTTACCATCAGCCCACCTCACTTTTACCATACAGTGGAGGCTATAGATGCCCTTCGGTAAGTTTCTGAACACATTTCTCAAGAAGATTAACAACTCTGGCTTGATTTGCTTATTGCACTATGAATCTGTGTTCCATACTACACAGGTAAAACTGCTATTTTCTTGCTCAACTTGAAGAGAACTAGCTGTACCATACATACAGGAATGCACTTTGATAGCTGTCCTTTTGGCCAGAGATGCTAGTCAAGATGTAAAACCAGTCATCAGGTTCATACCAGCATCTCCACACAGCTGCAGAGGAATTGCCATCACCATCACCTTATTAATAAAAGGACAGGAGGTTACTACTGTATTGTATATTTCTAACCTCATCGGCTGCCCTATCAATCTTGGAGGTAGGAGAGATTGGGAAATGTTGCTAAGTGTCAGGATCAAATACTGAATTAGACCGAGACAAGTTGGACACATTTTTTATTTTTATTTATTTATTTATACTTCAAATTTAGTCACCACCCATCTCACTCAAGGAGCAAGATTTTTCTTGTCTCCCCAAACTTCCTCCCCTAATTTATGGAGGAGAATAATATTATAACAAATAAGAAAGTTCCAGTGGAATAAGCAAGAATAATAATTATTTATTTTTATTTATATTATTACTATTGTCATTGTTCTTATAATCCACCTTTGTTTTTTGTACAACTTAAGGCGGCATGCATAATGCTGTCTCCTCCTATTTTCCCCACAACAAGAATCCTGTGAGGTAGGTTGGGCCGAGAGACAGTGACTGGCCCAAGTCACCCATCCAGCTATAGATTGCTTCCTAGTACTGCAGCATGTACCTAAATTAATGAAACAGAATAACAATTAAAAAAATAAATGGGATTATATTTATATAAAGTATTTTAAATCTGCTGTTCATGTTTCCAGGATGGTATATGGAGAACAGTAGTAAAATAGCCTTGCCCTCAACTATACAATTACCATAGTTTACAAGGAAAAAGGAATAAGTAAGGAAAAAGGCAAGTGCGGTTCCTAAAATTACTTTCAGAGTTCTTTTTAAACAAATATTATTAAGGAAAAACTTGTAACTGTGTGATACTGAAAACGTGTGTATGTGCCTATATGTGCAATTATGTGATACTGAGGTGAGTTAATGTGTAGCTTGAGGCTGTAGTTGGACTTCACAGTACCTGAAAGTAAATCTCATTGAATTCTGAGTTTGACAAGCATAAAATTGCAATTTATATAAGGACAGATTCACTTTGTCACTATGCCTTGTTATTGTTTCTTTTCAGGAGGCAGGTATGTGTTTCTGCTGTGAGGAGTGCTCAGCAGAAAGCTCAAGAAGTTTGCCAATTGTTTGGACACTCCCTGGGGAAGCCTTTGCTAATCAAGGAAGAAGAGGTGAAGGAGTGGGAAGGTCACCTTGAAGATCATACAGCCAATTCTTCAGATTTATTGAGTTTTCAGCAGAAACTGCAAAGTGCCACCATCTACGTTTCTTCAAGGGTATTTGCTATTTTTGAAATAAAGGGAGAGAAGAAGAAGAAAAAGGCTGCTCTTATAAAAGTGAACTAATTAACTTCTGAAAGCATTAATTAGGCTTTTTTTTTCCTTTATGAAGAAGAATGTACTCAGGAAGCTCTACTTGCTTTTCCATAGTCTTAAAATTACAATTACAATTGAACTATAGGTAGAAACTCCTATTGAATAGGGTGAAAAATTTGGATCCCTGCCAGTGTTTTTGAAAACACATACCAATTATATTTCTACAATGTTAAGTTATAGTTACTCAGACTTTGCATCTAAAATTAATGGAAAGCATTATTTAGCTATCATTACATTACAGTGCAAGAAAATGCTCATTGGGCATGATTTTGAAGTAACTAATGACTTGTTCTGTTGCTCAGCAAGGCAAACATAGGTAAAGGTACATTGCAGTCCTCCCCTTGTCAACTGGTTCCTCCTTTTTAGAGCATTAGTTATTACAATTTCTGAGAAAACTGGCTTATCTAAAAGGCATATTTAGAATTACCTATTATACAGCAGCCAGGAGTGCTATTGTGTATATAAATTTATCCTCAGACCTAAAAATTAACAAGGCAGGCATTATTCATGCAGTAGTCCACATGCCTGATTTGAGTCCAAATCAATCTGCATTTTAAATAAAATATTTGTACAACAGCTTCATTGTGGCTTTCTTATTGCTAAGTTGAAAATTGTTTACAATTACGCTTTGTTCAAGACAGTATTAAGGAGACTGTTTTTCTTAGTGCTTTATAACCAAAACCAAATTGGTTCACTACTTTGCACTGGGCCACCAAATTGTGTTAATGTATTTGACTTAACGTTGAATTGGAGGAAGAGGAGAAGGGAATACATAGTAGTAATTAATAGATTTTGCATTATGCCAACACAGTTGGCTCAGTAAAGAGATAATCTATGGATTAATTTGCATATTTTATGGTAGTTTCCTTAGTCACTTATCATAATCCAGGAAATTGGGTTGTATTTACAAAATTATGGGGGGGGGGTTATTGAAGCATGGAATATTTTGCCTTCATGGATTATTTGCTGTTAGATATAAATTTCCTGGTTGCAACTAAAGTAATAAAAATGACATAGAGAATATTCTAGTCTGAAAAACAATGTTGAGTACAGTGTGAGCCAGACCATTATGACTGATTTAGCAAACCATGTTTAAGTATCTTGGCTCAGCATGTATAAACCTATAGTACCTAGTAAAATAAACATTGCTCCCCAAGTCCTCCATATAAGAGAAACTCCAGGTGCATATTATGTATTACATACAGTAGTTTGTGACTCTCAGATGAAGCTTCTGCTCACTGAACAAATTTTAGCAGATTTTCCAATGATTTTGAGGGTAAGAACTGTTCTGTGCTGTTTGATAGTTTCTGTGCCAGGAGCAAGAAAATATTCAATGGATGGGAAACCCTGGATAGCCAAATTTTTCCACATCCATACATAGTTTTGCATTAATGCCCAATTTTTACTGAAAAAAATGATAATCTTGGAAAAGACTTTGTTCAATTACTTCATTTGACTCTTCCACTCAGTAGAAATATTTTCAGCAGGATTTCTAAGATCTTCAGATGAAAGTACTTACAGGTGCCAACACAATTGTGACAGGGCTCCCAGTTGTGCTAAGATTGAAAAGAATCTTCACATTTGCTGAATGTACAGATGTGTATAGAAGACCCTGAATCTCAGGACATATTTATTTGTTTGTTTGTTTGTTTATTATTTGCAGGCATGACTTTCTCCTTACAGATTTCCAATGCACCTTGTTCAGGAAAATATCTGAAAATGGCCAAAATATACATTGCATCAAGCCAGAAGAGAGTTTGCTTTTGGCTTAGCATATTGTAGAAACACAGCCACTGGGAGATTGTACTTTGGGGAAGTACCGAAAAAAAGCTTCAACGGGAAATTCCTGAGACAGCCCAATTAAGAATTGGACTATTCTTAGTAGTTATCCTCAGGATGAAACTGAGTAAGAAAACTTGATACTCATATTCCAGAGCCAATACAATCCTTTCAAAACTCACCTGGCAGGCGAATTGTAATTTCTTGAAAGTATATTGGCTTTTGAATTATTAACATCAGTCCGTATCATCCATGCTATAGTGTTACCACAGAACAGAATTAATGGAATAAAGTCTAAAACAAAATAATTGTTTTCAGAAGTTACATTGAATTGCAATAATGAAAAATCCTGAATCTTCCAAACTGTAATTATTGGAGAAAAGAAAAACAAAGATTATTACAAGGTGGCAATGGCAGACGCTTCATATTGTTGCCAAGAAAACAAGGGTATTTCTTTGCAGTAATTAGTAATTGAATTCAACTCAAAAACTTTAAAGGCTAAGTATGAGGGAAATATTACACACAATATTATACTGCATGCAGGCTAGATTTTATTGTGTTACTCTGTTGGCAAGTTTTAAGATTTAAACTTGTTCACTTAGGTAAAGTCCTAAGGAATACCTAGAACATAAAAAACTAACACCAAGTGCAATTTTCCTCCCTTTTGCTTGTGTGGAATTTCCCCATTTGCTTTTTTCATTCAGTAGTATATCCAACATGACAAACCTACAGAAACAAAGGTATTTGAAGTTACTTATTCCTAATTTCCTATGGCTGGATTATTTAGTTGAATTAATACATTGTATTAGCATTTCTGTGAAAAACCGTTAAACCTACCAATACGTATCCTTTTATATAAAAGAGGAATAATCAGAAATAATCTAGATTGGACCCACATTTGTCCCTCCAGCAGACTGCTGAGACAAGATTAAGATAGCAGAGGCAGAGGGGTTCTCTCCATTTTTCCATTCAATCTAATACTCAGCACTACCACTCACATTGTTCTGGGGGAATCTCCCATTCAGGGACTCCATGGGGAGGCGGGGAGTGGTAATAAAGTCAAGATGGTGTCAATGATCAAACCCCCACCCTTTTAAAAAGTGCATGTGCATGTGACGGTGAGGTTTCAATCGCAGCTACCATCTTTTTCTTTTTTTTTTAAACCCCCTCTGGATGTTGCTCCCGTTCCATCAAAGTGGTGGTGGTGGTGGTGGTGGTGATGCTGGGGTCTGCAGCATGAAGGGGAAATTCTTTTACTCTGATTCTTCCACTGTCAGTACAATTGTTTTTTGCAAAATCCGGATTTCATTTCTCCTGCAAAAATTTCATTAATGACAAAAATCAACACAATTTAGAAAAACGAGTTTTCTATTTATTTAAAAATAGGTTTGTTACTACATTGCAGTGACAGTAATTCTTACACATACATTCTAGTTTGTATAAAAGGATTCCAAGTATTATTCATCAAAACCAACAGGTGTCTCACATAACAGTAAAAGTTTCAATCAATATATACAAAAAGAAAGGGCACTGTTCATCCAGGTGAGAGACTGCACTTTATAACATGATTAAGGAGATTTCTAGGAGAAATTAACCTTCAGAAAACCTAAAAGTGTTATAAAACATATTTGGGATTTACATATTGTACAAAATAAGCATAGCTTTAAATGTGTCAGTTTTAAAACTAAATGTTCCAAGACAATTTCCTTAAATTGTTCTACTTTATATATTTCACATTTTAAGTGACAAAAGTTTTACTTCAAAAAAATCCTGTGAACTGATTTTTCAGGTTTGATTTAAATTTATTTTTCAGATTTTTGCAGTGATGGTCCAAAAATGTAACATAAATAATGTGTGACAACTTGTTTCTTTACGTGCGTGTCTGATACATACATGTTAAATGCCATCTGTGCAAGTGTACAAATTCTGTGCAAATATGTCATGTAGAAAATTCTAGAGCAAGCATTTTGTCAACAATTTATTTTCTATCACAGCAGTTTCTTGATGTGTTTATTTGTATTTAAGTTTTTAAAAACCCAGTATTTCCTATCTGTGCCAAAAAAAAAAGCCATTGCTTAATTTTTTTGTTTAACAGAAATGGCTCCTAAAATTACACATTTTAGAACAGATTTGGGGCTTGTTTTTCTAACTCCGCAAGTGATGCCATTAGTATCTTCAAACTTCACCCTATCCCTTTTGGATTTTTAAAAATCTATATTGAGTTGTATCCCATCATATCCCATCCAGAAATGTAGAAACTCTTCCACTAGTGGAAACTGTTCTGAACCATACACAACAGGCAAATTCAATACCTTAGTTACCCTTGCACAACAAAAACCACTAATAAACACCAGCACTTTAAGAAGTTTACAATAATGTTAGATTTTATCTTTCAACCTTTCTGAAATTAAAGTTCTCTCTTCAAAGTTCTGAACTGAAAATAAAAACATGAAAAATGTAAAAGGTTTTCTATATCCAATTGTAACTTAAATACAAATTAATGTAAAGGTAACATTAAAAATGCAATACCAGTGATTTATATTAGAAATGATTTTCAGACTTGGCCATTGTATATGAAATGTACATCTTTTTAAAATATAAACATATATGTACATTATTTACAGTAGAAACTGAACAGCCCTTTTATCAGATGAATCCTTAGGTCCAATTATATGAAGTGCAAGATTAACAGATACATAAAAATGTAGAATAAAAGCCCGATCCAGTCGGTTCCTGTTACATCCATGCAGCACTCCCACCACTGAACTGTTCACTTGTGGGAGTTTTGCAGGTGGCGGGTGGGGGGAGAGTGGGTCAGGGCATACTCCTCCGTATGCCGCTTGATGCAAAGTGGACTGGATTGTGCCCTATGCCTTCATCAGATATAGTACACAAAGGGGAAGTGGGTTTATGTCAGAGCAGAGGGGACATAGTCTTCAGCACACTGGGACTGGCTTTCTTTACAGAAAGCAAAACCCAAGAGCTTTGGGAAAGGGGCTTTGATGGGGTCTTTTATAAAGTTATTTCAGACATACTAAAGCTTGTGTAACTGAAACCCTCAGTTGGTACTTCAAGAACATTTGTATTATAGCACATGACCTTTTTGTGTGTGTGTATACACACAGACACACCCATTTAAAAGATGATACATACATGTAGCATGACTCTTAAAGAATGTTTAACGAAGATACTTCAAAGTAATATTCACTGATAAAATTGATAGTATGGTACAAACCAGTGTGTGCAAATGTACCTTAGAGCAATCAATTCATTATAGGAAGACAATTCTTTCTAAGCTTCATTACTTCTCACCAACAGTAATGACCACTGTTCTATATCCAGTATTTGCTGGTTATAATTTAATTGCTGGGAAACAAAACTCAAGCCTGCTAGCCAATGTTTTACTATTAAATTTGGAGGTTTGCAATTTTTTTAAGTGAAAAAGTTATTTCCCAATGAATGTGGAATGCTTTTCTATCAGATACCACAGCATATTAACCATTAGCTAATATTGAAATAATTGAATGGCTAGCATTTTGAAACTAATGGTCCATGCTGTATCAGAAGCTGTATCAGGTTATATGGAACATTTGCTTTTATTACTGTCAAGTTTGTAAGATAATCACTTGTATAAATAACCATAATTACCAAGAGAAATGATATGTACATAAATATTTTTATGAAAATGTGGCAAGAAACAAACATATTTTCCTAAAGATAGTATAATATAATCCGTAATACATTTTATTATAGATCATCACACGTTACTGAACCATCAACTATTGCTTATATATGTGCTAAATGAAAATTGTTTTTGTTGGTACAGTAAGAATCTTGCAAATCAGTCAAACCAAATCAGTTAAAAGTAACTGAAGTCAGGTCAAGTCAAATCGATCTTAATCTTATTTAGGGAAAGTAGCACAGCTACAGTATTATAGATGTTATTTTTTGAACAAAATTTCCAAATATTAGAAAAAAATAAAGTCAGTAGGACCTCTTAGTACTACAATAAATTATTCAGGAAATGGAAATGTGTGTGTTACAAATAAGACTTTCAATTTTTGTCATTTGTAAAAGTGTACTTTTTAGATCCTGTAATGGTTATGTGTACTATTCTTTTCTCCAAAATTATACCAACATACATAAACATGCCAAGTGCGACCTAATGATAAATGCAATAGAACTACAACAATAATTTCCTGTTTGGTCTGAAATTTCTATTATATTCGTGTGGATAATATCAGGAAATCAGATAATTTAAATTGCCTGCCTTCTGCAACAGAATCTTAAAATTGACAATTTGAATCAATATTTTGTGATCTGTGAAACAAGTTGTCTCTGTAGATAACTTATGCTTTCATGTTTAATGCCTCCAATCTTACCAAGAATGTTTTTTAAAAAATGTAGAAAAGCCCCCGCCCCCTAAAAATCAGTATTAAAATATGTCATGTGCGATTCTTTAAAACATTAATGAAAATAAATATACAAAGAGACCTGTGCCAGTACAATATGAAGACTACCCAAAACATCACAATTTGGAAATATGAAGCTCTATATGAGACTTTTTAAAAATGCCGCATGATAATGGTTATTACTTTTTAAATAAGGGAAACAAGTTCCTGCATGATGCACATCTAAAGAATTTTTATAAAGACGATTAGCTAAAAATAATGTGAAAAAAATTACACTTTTTAAGTTTTTGTGGTGTAAATCAAAAATATATTTTAAAATTGAGTTGCCACATAACTGGCTGAGGTTCAAGATGAATATTAGATACATTAGCATTCCAAGCAAACAACTTTCCTGTATCTGTGCTGAATTGTATTCAATTGAAATTTCCTTTGCACAAAAGGCTGCTGCAGATTTGGCCCTGGTGACTAAAACTACCTAGAGTTCTCCAACTGCGTGTTAAGATTAAGCAGATGATCAATGCCACAATCTTTGGTAGTGCCAATAATCTATTTGGAGGGATAAAACACTGAATTCGGTGGAAACATGGAAGCCTAGATTCAGATCCTTATTCTTCAAATTGTACTGTCAAAAGTTGACCATACCAAGCATCTTTGGAACAGGCAACACACTGCTGTACATCTGCATTTTTAGAGAATGTATTTCCAAATAAAATCAAACAAAGTTAAATTGCCATCTTTTGCACATGTCCCATTTCCTGCAAGAATGTTAAAGTAAAAGTGTGGTTACATTTTTGTACCATACAACTGTTTTACTATGTATTTTTAATTGGACTATGATTTTAAACAATAAAAATTGTATTAATGTTTTAAAAGGTATAAAATAAGTAAATGTACCATAAACAAATAAATAACTGTGTTTTTTCCATAGCAGTACATACAGCAATACATTCCCCTAAGTCATACAGTCATCATTTACAATAGACAAATTAAGGTTACTAAAGATGCACAAAATAATAGAATACAAGGCACAATCATAAAGTGGGATTTTCCTTTAGGGTGGATATATTGACTCATGTCAGCTTGGTTAAGTATACTGTAAAAAGTGCAGAAAAACAATGTGCAATGAGAACACTGTATAAAACATGATTGCATAAAAAGTGATTTGGCCTTTTTATCTTTAATAATGGAAAACAACCAATCTTCCCCTTAAAGTTTGACATTTAAAAATTTTAATATTCTAGAGCAATCTAAAAAGTCCTGAAAGAAAATTATACCTGGGTAGTTTTGTTTGTTTATGTGCTTGTGTATATACTCAATATATACATACACATACACTTCTTTTGAAAATAATTTTAGTCAGTTTAACACAATTCGTAGAAACAATCAATCTGATCATAACGTAAACATCAGAATCTCACACTTTTCCTGCAGCTTAACTGAACCATTTAATCAAATTATTATATTTTGTTTCAGTATCTGTCAAAAGATCCTACCAGTGCATTAACTGCTTTTACTACAATGTACCAGTAGAGGTAATTTTCCAGAATAATGTATATTTTGAAGGAGGAGTGATAAATATAATTGAAAATATCATGCTGCACTGATACTAAAAGTTTTTCTCTATTCTGGTTCTCAGTCTTTGGCACAATGATTGGTACGAGAATGAAGGTCTGAAAAATTAGACATATTAGTCAAACTTTTTCCAATGTGGATATATATATTTATCTATATATCTATATATGTGATTTCTCTCTCTGGCAGAACCTAGATAAAACAATCTGCACTGTGTTTGTATAAAACTGTGTGCCCAATCACTATTGAATAAATGGTACCTAATTAGCAAATTTGGTAATTTTGATTTGTTCTCTGTGGCATTACTGCCATACTCTATCATCTTGCAAATACAGTTACTACAATCTATACAAATGTACTGTACCTTGCTCATTCAAAAATAGGAGTTCTGTTCTCAGTCTTTACATTAAAAATTCTACTATTCAAATAGAGGTTATGTACTGCTCAAAATTACAGTAACATTTCTGGAAATCAAGAATTTCATTTATACCAACTGAACATACTGAATTGAAATGCATAACCTATTTGGAGAACAATAAATAGCAATTGTTTAAAATACATACTTCTTTCAAAGAAATTTTCAGTTTGTTTTTGCTATATTTTATCATATTAGTACATATTCCCATCTGTAAATAGCAGCAGAAAGCAGATATCCTTAGGTCTATGAATTCCTCAACTGTACCTATTCATTAGCATTTTTAAATGCCAAAGTTACCAACCAATCAGATTAGCCTTTGCTTTTTCAGTCAACTTTCGGACTCTGCCTCTGCTAGATGTTCCAAAAGTCAAAGAAGTGTCTTCAAACAACAGCTGTCTCTGTTCTTCCTCTGAATCATCTTCATTGTAAAAGGCTGTCCTCCTACCTTGGTTTCTAGTTCTCATATGAGGTTCAGAATCTTTAAATTCCTCAGTCTCCTCTTCAATAGGCCCATCTGTCTTTTTTCTCCTGCTTCTTGTCTGAATCTTAGGATCAGCAGAAAAAGTAAGTTCGAATCCTGGCTGCTGTGCCTGTGGCTTTCTTTTAGGCTTCCTTCCACCACGCCCTTTTCTCTGTAACAAGTCTTCCTTCACATTATTTTCAGAGACAGAATTGCATGCAGTGGAAACAGAGGCTTCTTCTATTGTCAAATCTTTTGTACTCTGGATCGTATGCTCCTCTGAATGTTTCTGTTGAGCAAGTAACAGGGTTTTTGGTTTTCTCCCTCTTTTCTTGTGCACCACCTCACACCTACTGTTGGTCTCAATCTTGGGTTTCCGTCCAGGGCCCCTCTTAAACACAGGTTTTGAAGATTGCTCCCCATGTCCATTTACTTGGATGCTTCCCAAGGCCAAAGCCACTGCATTATTCTTGCAATCTGCTATAACAACAAAGTAACATGTAAGTGATTTATACCAGCCATTTTCTCTGCACAGGCAACTTGCAAAGCCTTAATTAAATTTACAGGTTAAAATGTAGAATTGGAATGATCAAACTGCTAAACTCCAAATGTAGATAGTCTCAGTTTCACAATATACTTATTTACTATCAAATGTAAATGAAAAGCTGAGAAAATTTAAACATATTCATTACTTTTTACTAATGTGATCTGTTTCTCAATATCATATGCCACACAGTTGTAAAAATAGGCATTTTATATTCTCGAACTGTTTAAACGAAATTATAATATGTTATATGTTATTGTTTTAGATGACTAGTCACCTGAGCATGAAATAAGAACAATTAAACATTTTCAATCTTCTCATGGGGAACTCAGTTTTCATTTTTCTTGCTCATTTTAATAGATTAGTAAAAACCTGCCATTACTGTTTTAAAATTGTTGGTGTATTTATGATTCAGTAAATAACTATAAGCTGATATGCTAACATTTGACAGCACACTGTTTTATTCTGTAAAAGAACTGTATCTTAGGGTTCTTGTTCTGTCTTTGTTACGATGGACCAATGAAGTAATAATTGTCGGGGGGGTTGGAGTGTAGTAGAAGTAAGGATAAAAGAGGAAGCATAATCTCTGGTGGAATGACAAGTTCAGTTTAGTAGAAGGGGGTGTTGTTTTGTTTGGGTGGAGATTGTTTGGGTGGAGAATGGAGAAGAGTTATTGGGGGAAAAAGTGGAGAAAGGAGAGAAGAATGGAGACCACATGGCAGAGACAGTGGTTGGGAACACTGGTGGATCCAGTGGAGCCTTGGATTTCTCTAGAGGTGATGTCCAACCAGCTGAAGGAGCTGATGGATGCCAGAAGTGAAGAAGCAGTAGCCAGGAGACAAGAAGATAGGTTAGCCAGGACAATGTTAACTGCTTTCTCAGTGTCATCCCCACAGCAGGTCAGTACAGGCAGCAGGAGTAGGGTCAAACATTTGGACACTTGCCCGAGTCCTATGACATGACAATGGCTGAGTTGCTGCCATTTTCAAAGAGGAGGAGGAGAGAAGGGTTGATGATGAGGGTGATGGAGGTTGCCCCAAGGATTGCTGGTGGGAATTGGAGTATCTGAGAATTTTAGGAGGAAGACCTGTGCTTGGGAGAAGACAGAATACTGGAAAGAGTTTGGAGAAGAATAGGACTGTTGTATTTGATAGTGGGGAGAAGGGATAGGGTGAGATTCAACTGCATAGAATGCCTTGTGAGAAGAGGGAGCAGCTGAAAAGTGTTTCTGGAGTGAGAATCCAAGCCCAAGCGAGAGCAGGATTTGATGGGAAAACTGTGGTGGGCAGGAGTGTGTTTGGAGTTTTAGGCTGAGGCAGAATAGATGGAGAGAAACAGCTGTGAGTCAATATGGTTGCTGAGTAATGGTGTCAAGTGCAGCCCCTTGAGGGATGTGGGGATTGTAAAAGACCTGTATCTAATAGAGAGTAACAAGGACAAAGAGGGAGGATATTCATTGAGGAGCCCATTAGGTACAGGCAGATATATGGCTCCTTGAACCCTGAAGAGGAGAGAGGGGAAGGAATGAAGATCAGGGTAGTGATGGGCAGAAAGAGATACGAAGGGAGGCAGGGGCAGGCTGCACTTGAAGAAGGGGGACTGGGTATCTAAAACCAATCCCTTCTTCTGGTCCTCATCTCAGGAACCAGGTTAAGAGAGCTAAATGCCAAGGCTGTCTGTAACAAATTTATCTTCATCTGTGAACTTACGGAGGATGAGAAGGAAGACTTGGCTTGAATTACTAAGACCTGGGAGGCTGTAAAGCAGGAAATCCCTCTCTTGGAAATGTGCCCATCCACATCACAACTGATGGATTTGGCATCAGGCTAGGATAAGTAATGTGGCTACTCTCACGCAAAAGGTTCTGCAGAGGAGAGGCACTGCTTCACAGATAACCAGATGTGAGGCCTTGTTTCTAAAGTTTGGTTCAAGGAACAAATTGGGGCAGTTGCTGTTATATTATCTCCCCTGCTGCACAGCAGCAACCTTCCCTTAGCTGCTTGACCTCACTGTTCAGTTGGCAGTGGACCTCCAAGTCGTATGGTCCTGGGGGGTTTTAAGGTGCTTTTCGGGGTGGGGGGGGAAGGATCAGAGGCAGCTCATGAGTTCATGTCCACCATGATAACTATGGGCCTGTCCCAAGTCATAATGGGTCTGGAGTATGTAGGAGGCCACACATATGATCTGGTCTTTACCTTGGAGCAGATAAGTGATGTGATGTTGGGGGACATTAACATTTGCCTCTAGTCATGGTCAGATCACTGATTACTATGGAGCAGACTGGTGCCACCAACCTCCACAAGAGGAATTGATGTATTCAGTCAGTTGGCCCCAGGCATCTGATAGATATGTTTGGCTTCCAGAAGACACTTGGGGACTTCTCAGAGGACCTGGTGGGCAGTTCTATTGACACCTTGGTTGACCTCTGAAACACTGAAGTGACTGATGTTCTTGATCAGATTAGACCTGAGTGGCTTCACCCTGTTCATCAATCCACAACAGCTCCTCGGTTCACCAAGGAACTCCAGTTGATGAAGCGAGAGAGGAGACATTTAGAGTGCCACTGGCATAAGATGAGGAAAAATATGACTAAAACAGTTAAAACTCATGTTCAAGCCTATGTCATGGTGGTAAGAATGGCAAAATGTCAATTTTCTCCACTATGTCCACAGATTGCTGCCTAACGGCCCTTTTCAAAATAACCCAATCCCTTTTAGGGAAAAATTGTCCAGAACAACACTTTATTAGGTCATGGTGAAGAAGATGTCAGGCATCTGGAGGATATTTTTTTTTTCACAACTAGGCTCATTGGGCAAATCCTTTGTAGGTGACTGAGACCACGTCTTGCAAAAAGGTCTGGGAGCAGCCTGAACCTGTTGATCCTGAGGAAGTGGACAGGATTCTTTGGAACATCAATTTTGCCACCTGTGATCTGAATCCCTGCCTTTTTTGGTTGGTGAAAACTTCCAGGAGGTAACAGGAGGCTGGGTCAGACTGGCAGTTAATGAATCCTTGGGAAAGGGGGTGGTACTGCTTGCCTTGAAAATGGGCAGTGGTGAATACCCTCAAGAAACCATGACTTAACCGAGTTGCTCTGGACAACTACTGGCTGATCTGCAACCTCCCCTTTTTGGAAATTGTTTAGAATGCAGTAAGTCTGCAGCTACAAAAGGCCCTGAAGGGACTATCTGGACCCTTTTCAATTAGATTTCAGGCTGGTACAGAACCAAGGTCATACTGATTGCTTTTGTGGATAACCTGTGTCAGGACAGAAGTGGGCAGTATGACCCTGGATTGTTGGTGGCCATCATTGATCATGTATCCTTCTGGATCACCTGCAAAGGCCCGAGAGAGGAGAGCACCATTTTGTGGTGTTTCTCCTTTCTGTCTGGGTGTTGTTGCATTTTGTGACTATAATTTTTAATTTGTACACTGGACTTAAAGTTGTATGTCATTTTCAACTGGAGTGGCATGTAAAGCTCAGTAAATAAATGCATGAAGTACAAGATAAATTATAGATATTATAAACAAACAAATAATAATCAAACAAACCAGAAAGATTCAAACAAACTTACCTTGTGGACTGACCATAACTGATTTTGGTTTACGTTTAATTTGTTTATCTTTTTCTAAATTTTCTCTTGCACTATTATTCCTAGTGTTATGGATATAATTGGTTTGATTGGGGACTGATAAAACATTCTGGTTCTTGGACTGTTTGGTAGAATTCTCTAGTACTATTAGACAAAAAGAAACAAGAGGAAAGGTTTTCATTAGGATCTAATATATACCTGCTCCCCAATAAATTAATATTTCTAATTTGGAATACATAGAAACTGCATATAAAGCGAGGTGTTATTTTACCTTTTCATCCTCTTTTCGTAAGTTTTACTAAAGCTTCAAACTTTATGTAATTACACTTTTTAAATTTATGTATTGTGGTAGAGTGTAGTATTTGGATCCAAAGTGAAGAAAGTTGCTTCAAATCCAGCATTCTTGCTGTACCAGCTCTTTAAAGAAACTATGACTTTTCCTGAGCTCACATAGTAGCTGTGTAGGTTCAGGAGATATTATGGAGGCAGTGGCAGGGTGTTAGTGCCTCCTTAATTCAAATGTATATTTTCCTGAGCCTTCACAGCTACTGTGAACGCTCAGGAAAACACCTCCTTTTAGAAACTGACAATGGGTACAGTGAGGATGCCTATGACAGATCAGAAGCACCTGTTACTTCAGGTCCAAATACTGTATACCTTTAATGTATTGTATTGTTTTGGTATATCTTTATAATATATATAACCTATATTCTCTAAGAAGAGGAAATACAGTATCAAACAAACCAAACATAAATCGCAACATAAAATCGTTTTAACCCACAGAGAAAGCTTAGTAGCCCAAAATATATTATATTATATGTTTATTTCAAGCTCAGTTTTTTAGGAACAATTTAAGAAAAAATAAAGCCCTTAACAAATAATTAGCAACAATAGCAGCAGTCTAGGTAAATAAATGTCCCAACCAAAACTAGTTTAAAGAAGCTCCTAATGAGCTTCTCTAAGAAGGTTACCATCTCCAAGAAAAACTCCCTTGCAACTGAACATCATGAACACATCCATGAGCTACAGCCGATTCTACAAAGGAAATCATAGTAATGCAAATTTAGAATTAAAATTATGTTATCTATTAGTTCACCTGTTTTCCCTGATGTAACAGCACTACTGGGTTTCAAAGTTACAGGCTTTCCACCTGAAGAAGTGGAAGGTTGTTCATTGATAGTCGTTTCTGTTATTGCCCTAGTACTTCTTGTTCGGACCAAAGTAGCAGAGTCAACCACTTTTCCATTCATCTGAGCTGCTACATTTCTCAATAATGTTGAACGTGCAGGTGCAGAAAAAGAAGGTGCAGTAACGGGCTCAGCTTTCAGCTGCGGTTTTATTAATCTTCGTTTCCTATCCGGACTAAAAATAGATGACAATTCCAATAACTGATGCTATTTTACAGAGTAAAGTAAAAACAGTATTTATTTATTAATATTAATAATATGCCTTGGTCATCAACTCATTTCATCCATGGGCAACTCCAGAGGAGACTTAATTCAGAAGTGGTCTAGTTCACCCTCTCCTAATGTTTCCCTTAGAATTCAAAATGCTCTGAGATACCTGAAAGGCCTACATCCTAAGTATATAAAGGACTGCCCCATATCTTGTTTAGAATTAAGTTTGTTCAAAAAAATCCATCCTTTTTGGATGTTTCTGCTATTGGAAGGTAGGTAACAGTAATTAGAAAGAATCATCTCCATTGCTGTTTCCTGTCTCTGGAATTTTCTATCTAAGGAGGGTTCCCTGACATGTAATTCATAAGCTTAAGATGTCAGGCTAAGCCCTTTCTATCATGTAGCGTTTTATCCTTCTGATGCTGCTGAGAATGAACATATCTTTTATCACTTGGGACAATTTCAAAACAATTCCATCTTCTCATTGAACTTTTATTTATTTATTATTTATTCTTTAAATTTATCCCCCGCCCATCTCCCGGAATACGGGACTCTGGGCGGTTATAACTTTGCCACTCAATCATCCTAAACATATTTACAACTGTCTATATATTTGAGCTTTTGGCTAGTCAATAGACAGAAATGCTGGTTGTGGTATGAAAACATGCTTTAATTGCTAAGGAAAAATATCCCCTTTCCCCCCTCAAAATCTCTATTATGGTAGTGGTACCTAAATAACTTACAGAGGGAGAATGGGAGCTAGCCCTGAATCTACCCAAGAAAGTAAAATGACATCACTCTTTTTATGCAATATATAGGGCTTATAGAAAGAAGTATTAAAAATACTGACACATTTCAGATACAATTGAAAGAACTAAATCATACCTTGATGCAGCACTACTTGAAAGAGAACTGCTTCTACTTCTTTTATTCCTTCTCTTTTGAATTGTGCTTCTTTTATGAAAGCGTAAGGCAGATTTGTAGTCTGATAAAATTGAACTAATGTGCTCCTCAAAGAAAGCAGACAGGCGCAGGCTCATACTGTAAATCTATTTAAAAAATTAAACAAGTAATAATGATGTAAATCTTGAACAGTTGCATAAAATTTTAATTTCTGCCTATAAAATTCATTTATAATTAATGCATACATCAAAAAGACCAAATGGGCACATTTGTGCATGGAAAATTCTCCAGAGTTCGTTCAAGAGTTCCCCGTTCTCTAATGCACCCCCCCCCCCAAAATCCATGCACACAGATAGCAAAACAGGGTGATCTTATCAATATCATATGACATCCTCAAGAGACCCTTACAAACATCCTTATAATATAACTCAATACAATATATGCTGTCAGAATGTTTTCAATAATGAAAAAGTGGGATAGAAATTTCATAAAAAACACACACACATACTAAGCTTTGCCCTATTTTCTTGTTCAAATGTTTATACTTCAGTCAGCATTACATTAAACACTGACCCACTAAAAATGAAAATACTGTAGTATCCCAGTATATAGAATAATTTTGTATAAAAAAATTAATGTAAAATGATTCAAGTAGACATTAATAATTAGATATGTGCAATATAATTCAAGGTCAAAACATTTTCACCCTGAAATGTCCTACTACAACCCCACCAAAGTGTCTGAACTTCATTCTGACAGTGACAGAAGAAGCCAAGAACGACCGATCTGACCTATTTTACAGTTGCAGTAGCTCATTTGAGTTTTGATAGATGATTTTTGATAGAGTTAACTGTCATCTAAGATCAGAACAGAGCATTTCAGGGCCTTAACATTTCAATATGAAACATTTCTGCATACTTCAATATTTTGACCTAAACACTGTCTAGGTTGTGCTAAAAATTAAGCTAATAAAACATATGCAATGAAGGAAGTTACACTGGGGCAAAAAAGTATTTAGTCAGCCACCAATTGTGCAAGTTCTCCCACTTAAAAAGATGAGAGAGGCCTGTAATTGACATCATAGGTAGACCTCAACTATGAGAGACAAAATGAGAAAACAAATCCAGACAATCACATTGTCTGATTTGGAAAGAATTTATTTGCAAATTATGGTGGAAAATAAGTATTTGATCACCTACAAACAAGCAAGATTTCTGGCTCTCACAGACCTGTAACTTCTTCTTTAAGAGGCTCCTCTGTCCTCCACTCATTACCTGTAGTAATGGCACCTGTTTGAACTTGTTATCAGTATAAGACACCTGTCCACAACCTCAAACAGTCACACTCCAAACTCCACTATGGTGAAGACCAAAGAGCTGTCGAAGGACACCAGAAACAAAATTGTAGACCTGCACCAGGCTGGGAAGACTGAATCTGCAATAGGCAAGCAGCTTGGTGTGAAGAAATCAACTGTGGGAGCAATAATTAGAAAATGGAAGACATACAAGACCACTGATAATCTCCCTCGATCTGGGGCTCCACACAAGATCTCACCCCGTGGGGTCAAAATGATCACAAGACCGGTGAGCAAAAATCCCAGAACCACACGGGGGGACCTAGTGAATGACCTGCAGAGAGCTGGGACCAACGTAACAAAGGCTACCATCAGTAACACACTACGCCGCCAGGGACTCCGATCCTGCAGTGCCAGACGTGTCCCCCTGCTTAAGCCAGTACATGTCTGGGCCCGTCTGAAGTTTGCTAGAGAGCATGTGGATGATCCAGGAGAGGATTGGGAGAATGTCATATGGTCAGATGAAACCAAAGTAGAACTGTTTGGTAGAAACACAACTCGTGTTTGGAGGAGAGAGAATGCTGAGTTGCATCCAAAGAACACCATACCTACTGTGAAGCATGGGGGTGGCAACATCATGCTTTGGGGCTCTTTCTCTGCAAAGGGGCCAGGACGACTGTTCCGTGTACAGGAAAGAATGAATGGGGCCATGTATTGTGAGATTTTGAGTGCAAACCTCCTTCCATCAGCAAGGGCATTGAAGATGAAACGTGGCTGGGTCTTTCAGCATGACAATGATCCCAAACACACCGCCCGGGCAACGAACGAGTGGCTTCGTAAGAAGCATTTCAAGGTCCTGGAGCGGCCTAGCCAGTCTCCAGATCTCAACCCCATAGAAAACCTTTGGAGGGAGTTGAAAGTCCGTGTTGCCCAGCGACAGCCCCAAAACATCACTGCTCTAGAGGAGATCTGCATGGAGGAATGGGCCAACATACCAGCAACAGTGTGTGCCAACCTTGTGAAGACTTACAGAAAACGTTTGACCTCTGTCATTGCCAACAAAGGATATATAACAAAGTATTGAGATGAACTTTTGATATTGACCAAATACTTATTTTCCACCATAATTTGCAAATAAATTCTTTCCGAATCAGACAATGTGATTGTCTGGATTTGTGTTCTCATTTTGTCTCTCATAGTTGAGGTCTACCTATGATGTCAATTACAGGCCTCTCTCATCTTTTTAAGTGGGAGAACTTGCACAATTGGTGGCTGACTAAATACTTTTTTGCCCCACGGTAACTATCTACTTTTTAATCTCTTTTGTCTACCCAATATTTATTTCCAAACTGTCATAAACTCACACCATCAAGAAAAAAGCAAAAATGCAATTAACAGCATCATTTTTTTCATAAACTACTCAACCGAACCTAGTTGCTTTATTACAACAGCAAAAGAAATATTTCAGACAGATACTGGCCATCTTGGTCAACCTAATCCAGAGCTTTCCAAACTGTGTGTCACCACACACAGTCTGGTGTGTCGCCACACAACCCGGAAGCGCTGATCATCCCGCGGCGACACACCAACTGCAGCGCGTAAAACCCGAAAGCAGCAGCAGCGCTTCCGGGTTTTTGCGCGCTGCCGTACTTCCGGGTTTTCCCGCGGCGACACACCAACGCTGGTTGGTGTCGCCGTGGGAAAAACTTTGGAAAGCCCTGACCTAATCACAGTATCTTGGAAGATGAAGATGTTTTTGGATTGAGAGATCCTTAATACAGTACTTTCTTTATCATTTGCTCCATGTGATTTTGCTTTATTAGTGACTATCATTCCGAGCAGTTGCACCACCGTTTTTACCATATTGTAGTAAGCAGCTCACCTGACCTAATCACAGGTTTATTTTAATTTTTTGTGATGTCTAATTCAGAAGTAACTTCATACATATTAATTACTCTGATTTAGATGAATTCAACATTGAAGATAAAGTTAATAAAGCAAATCAGTTTCAGAGAATGGATGAATATAAGCAGAAAGCTGCTACCTCTGAACAAAATGTGGCCGAACTGGAAAAACAGACCCAGAAACTATCATTATCTAATTTAAGAATATTTGAGCAGAATACTGTTCCAGATTCTGGAAGTTAAAAAATAAATCTTCACAAGAAGGAAGACATTTCCATTTTAACTACCAGAGGTGACCCTTTGGATCTAAAAGATAAAAAGTTGCTTTTCTCACTATCTATTTCTATGATCTCCTGGTTCTTCATCTTTGGTAAGTGACTGCCCATGCTTCTGACATTAAAACTCTGGCAGAAGCATTCAACCACAGGCAGAACATCATGTAATATTATCCATTATTTTCATAGTACCATCATCAATAGATAATGAAAAAGTTAGACTGATGTTATATCAGCCTCTGACTCAAATTTCCAGAAAATCAGCTCTACAATATTCTGGGAAGGGCCACATCATTCTATAGCAATATCCATTCTTCTCCATTCTATCTGTGTAAAATTTTACTTCCACAATGATTAGTATCATTGCAAATTTCATCAACATCTACTGCAAAACAAATAACATCGAGGTTGAAAAAGAGACAGATTTTTAAGACAGTTGATGGCAATGCCCTGCATTAATTTCTATGGGATTTGGTATGCTTCATCCCTTGTCTCTAGCTTTTTGCAATGTGTTTCTCCTGTGCTAGATTATGAAAGGATGTTTTATTTTTTCCAAATCTTGCTCTAGAACCTGGTATCAACTCAGATCCAAGTATCCCTAGAAGAATCCAAACTGGATTGTAGAACTTCTCTACACTCCTAATATCCACATCAAATGTAACCAATATAATTAACATTCCCAGGAATAAACACACCCCCATAGTGTAATACTAATACATTTTAGGTATAAACTGTGAAGCCATACTCTTGATCTTTTGCATGGTGTATAAACTTTGGAATTGCTGAAGATCAGTCTGACATCTTTACACAGCTCCATAGGCGATTCATAATTTCCTGCTTCTAATGTTTCTCGAACTGTTGCAAAATCCATTGGTGTATCAATAATGTCTCTGTAATCCTTTTTTTAAAAAAAAGTGTAAATGTTAATAATTAATTTCAAAAATGTAAGATTATACTATTATTGTAAATGCTTTGTAAAAATCACAAATCTTTAATCAAGCCATGCAAGTCCAAGAGCAAAATCCACCTGTGAAAGAGCTAGTAATTCTTCAAATTTAAATATTTGTTGATTACTTTAAAAAATGGGATAGCCATTCTTCTACTTCAATTTATTAACAGGAATATTTCAGTATAATGCTAACTTTTTTCAATACTCACTGGATACTCAAGAAGATCCACTGGCTGGCGAAAAGGTTCAGAATCTTCACACTGAAAAATCAGATTTAACAACTCCTGACACTGTCTCTTCCATGCCTGAATATCATATGACTGAGCTCTGTTACGCAGTCTTCTCTTTGGCTGATGATCCTAAAATGACAATTTCAAATAGATTTTGTTACATGTTTTGGCAATATCTTTTATTATACATTCCCTTGCTGAGATTCCAACTTACTATTTGGGGAATAATATAACAATTAAATATTTTTTATAATTATTAAAACATACATAAATATGACTAGATATAGAGAGACATAGATACATAGATAGGGAGTGGGGAGGCATGTCATGCAGACTCCAAACTGAGCTGACTCAGCCAATTAAATCAGAAGAGGTTAGATTTAGCCTAAAATAGATTCAGCCTTATCTGTAATTTTACTAATTCTCTCCATGTCATATGAACTATTTATTAGACGACTGTCCCTTCTGAATGAGACAAATTCTTTTGGGATACCATAAAAAAATGCCTTTGAGTTTCAGACCTAGAGTGCGTGGGAAATCTCTCCATTGTGATCTGACTCATCATACATTTTTTTCTTTAAAGTGACAGCCTCCCAACCTCTTTTATAGCAGATGGAAGGACTAAAAAACTGGTTGCTGGAATACTGAGAAAGCCTATTAAAGTAACTCTCCTACACAAATTATAGCTAGTGTAATTACAGCAGAGTTACTCTGAGTCTCTGTTTCACACTTCTACCCTCCCCTGGACTCAAGAATCTCTTCTGTAACAGCCCTGTTTCCTCCGTTTACAGTCTTGCTGCCTCTTCTGTGTTCCCAAGCTGTTAGGCATTTCATCAGGCAGAGGCTGGTAGCCATCTGTTACAATGCTTCTGTGGAAGACACACTGAGCAAGGATTAACTTCTGAGGTCACTTCCAATGCCATTATGTTCTGTGCTCTTGGCCCGTAAGGGCAGTCAAATGACTGGGATAGGGAATGGCTGGGTCATTTGTATTATGCGAACAGAGCCATACTTTGTCAAATACACATTATCAAATCAGAAATCAGATTTAAAACAAACATTACCTTCCTCTTTCTAGTGGAAGTTCCTGGCATGTCAGTATCTTTCTCTTCTTCCTTTGGGCAACAAAATATCCATCATACGATGTAGACATTAGGCATTTGAAAAATATTTAACTTTGACACCACCTTATAGTTGCTTCTTAAATTTGTATCCAAGAACTGTGTACTTCTGCACTTTTATTGTGTGGTAAAACATACGTAGCAATTGCACAGCCTATTGATTGTAATCCAATTATGTTTGTCCAGTGACAAAATGGCTTTTGTCAATGTAATAAATTTTCCAACTCTCATCTTCCTATTTATTTTTTATGGGTGGGTGAAAATAGATGTCACATGTTTTCAGAGAGATAATTTCACTGCACAATAAAATTCTGCTTGCCTAACACTGGACACAGCCCACATTTTGTTACTGCTGGTGCTACTAGATCCAGCATTTCTCTCTTCTGTGTATGTATGATGTCAGTACCACAAAAGTACAAATTATACAATCTACTTGGCAAGGCCTATTCATAAAGGAAAAAACTACATTGTGATAATAGCAAAACAAACTAGCAAAACAAAACAAAATAAGGGAATGCATTCCTAGACTTTCAACATGTTGGAATCTGGAAACTGGATTATGGCTATAAATAATGTGATGTTGGAGTCTTTGGTACTAATCTAATTTTCTTTATACCATCATAAAGAATCATAAAGCACATAATTCATCTTCAATGATTGACTATATGAAACACTGTGAAAGTGAAAAGTGTAGCATTATAATAGACATTCAGAAGGTTTCTTCAGATTGTAATCATATATAAACAATCTCAATATTAACTCTCTGGGATTCTATAGGGCTAATTTTAAAAATTATATGCCAAATTAAAGCCATTTCTGAGTTACAAAGATTCTATGCTAAAAAAAAATTAAAAACATTTATAAATGATCTCAAGGAATTGTTACAAAATGAACCATTATTTTAAAAACTGAAATTATTACAAATGCCTGGATTAATTTGAGTCTCAGAGCAATCTTTTCTTTGTATATATTTGTATTTTGTTCCAAAGTGATGTGGCCTTTGAGAGAATGGTAGGATTATAGATCATACCTCTGTTTTATCCGAAAGACAGGATTCTAAGAAATAAAAACAGCTCGCAGACAGAATCCCTAAGGCTCACATATTACTTACAAAAGTAATACAGGTTTTACCAACTTACTGCTTACCAACTGCCTCATGCAGCAACACAAGTTACAAGAGTGCTGAAAAAAATAACTGCGACCAAGGCACACATTTACGACCTTTGTGTCTCTCTCTGTCACATGTTCACCACTACAGTCAGTACACGTTACCCTGTGCCTGACCCATGTTTTTTTCTTTTTCCCTGCCTCCCAGAGTGGAGAGATTGTTTATACAAGCGCTTTTCTCGGCAGTGCTTCCCCAAAAGGTGCTAACTGCAAGTTAACAAGCTCAGCTCTGTGACCTTAATTAGCCAGCTCACAGCTGCTGCCTGTAACTGACAAGACTTTAATAACTTTCACACCTTTGACTTTTGTTTGCCTCCTAAGTGGGGAGAGTGCTTGGCAAACAGTGATCACTAGTGCATTCCCCATTGTGTGCCTGCTTACTCTCTTGTAATCCCTTCCTCTCCAATGAATGTAAATACAAACATTAATTCCCTTCTTGCTAATTATCCTAGTGCAGGGGTGAGCACTCCAAAGGGCGGGCAAGTGGGGAAAAAGGAAAGCTGAAGTAAAATCATAAGCACAGTTGCAGTCAAGTGATTTTCCACTTAATGACCAAGTTGCTGGTCCCAACTGTCGCTAAACAAGGACTACCTGTACCAGATTTGGGACAGCTGTATATGTGAATAAGCACTGGACGTACATGAAACTACTAACAGGTATTTATAAAAGACAAATAATTGGCATTCTTATCTAAAGATGTCTTCCCAGTATAGCATTTTATATTGCATTGAAATTTTGTATTTTATTTCTATTGCCAATAACAATTTTAGGCCGAAATATTGGGCTGAAAAACAGAAAAGCAGATTATACGATATAGAAACAAAATACCACTTTCTTTAAAAAAAGGTATTGCACATTTAATCAGCTTACCTCTTCTGAATCAGACAAGACTTTTTTCTTCATGGTATTATAGAGTGGGATGATATCATAACAAGCCTGATCCCTGTTCAATACAAACACTATAGATTAATGGACTTATTTGCACCCACTACTGTATAGGGTATCTTTCTACTCCAGTATACTACAGCATTTAAAAAAATCTATTTATTTCAATAACTGGTACATAACTTTTCAAACAAACAGAAATTTAGTATGCCTGCAGCAGGGTGTTGTCTGAGTTTGCAATCACCAAAAGACACAGCCAAAGAGAAGTAATCAAATCTTCATGTTTGTTTAGAACGTAATTGAGAGGTAGGTACTAACAAATGCCTAGCAAATGAAATAAGGCACAGTCCTTCCAAGAGACATACTTTTATGATACCAAAAATCCAGTCAATAATGCTGAAAGAACAAACAGAGTAACAGCCGAGTGGCAAGTATGGACAGTTCCATAACAGGACACTCTTGATAATGTTGCCAACGATGCTAGAGTAACTAGGAATGATCTTCAGAAGTATTTCTTTAGCAATGTGAATAATAACAATATCTCTCTCTGACAAACACTGAAAATAAACAGGTTTTTCATAATCCCTTTTAACAAAAAAAGGAAATATGCATAAAGGTAGAGGTCCTATGAAGATAAAATACTAAGACCAAACATTAAAAGTATATAAAGACATTTCTGGATTTAGGAAAGAATGGTGAAAGAAGCACCTGATTCATATGAAAACTTTAAGCAAAACTTTAAGCAAAAAACAAATTTTAAAAAGCTGTATTCAGACGCATCATTAAAAATCAGATATAGAAATTAAAAATAGAAGAGACTGTAGGAGTTAGTCTGAAGACTGTCTATAATTATGGAGAACAATGTTAAGTAAAAAAAAAAATTCCAGCCTCCACTATGGAATGACAGTAGTCAAAGCCACTGCTTGGTTGATCAGCTATTCTTCTTGTAAGAGCCAGAAATGTGATTTTCAAGTAGCAGAAGAATCTTGTGGTCTGTCTGTCACAACCTCTTTAAATCAAACACTTTATTTCCTGAGGCTGCACTGCTAGTCTGCAAACCCAAGAAAACAAGTATTTTCCTTAAGGAGCTGCTGAAGGTAGAGAGAGGGTGCCCATACCAGATCCAAAGTATTCTTAACTTCTTTGGATCCCAATAGTTTGCACTTCTATTGGCAACCCGATTTAGAAAAATACCAGTCTTTTGTATTTAATGAACTTTTATCTTTGTACAGCAGATCTGTAAGTGGAGTCTTGCTTCCTAAGTATGTCACCACGTGGAAAGCTACAGAACTGGCCATCATTTTGGAAATGCAATCCCCAGTGTTGCAAGCAGTATTTAAGTGTTTGTATGTCTTAGCAAGCTCCTCTGTATTACTGAATTTACAGAAGGAAACTTGTTAATATCTAGTCGTGTAGGCTTGGTAATTTGCAACCTGGAAACAGTATACTAATGAACTCCTCACACATTGCAAATTACTACTCTTACTTCCTGATCTTACCGATGGGAATAGTATGCTATTTTTATTGGCTACAACAGAGTGTTGTTTGGGGATGACAGCATTGAGGGTAACGTTGAGAAATTTGGAGACGTTCTTGGTCATTTTTAATTTAAATAGAATGGAAGATAGCTTATATACAAGTTGGCATAAATTCATGTTTCATGCCACTGATGTGGACACACTAGCCAGCATGTGATGGAAGACAGAATCCAAGTGGATCCTTAGAGTATTTCCTAAGTCATACATGAAGTCTTTTGATGACAACAATGGGTTTTAATCCCCAACAGCTGCCTCCTGGAAAGAAATGGAAGCTACTTCAGAAGAGGAAGAAAAAAACCCAGAAGTTAATTCATCAATATCTAATTATTCATTATCTCCCAAAGTATATGGTTCATAGTACGCATAACTCACAGAGTTGAAGGCCTTGAGGCCTTCAGAAGACGGGACAAAGGAGGCAGTTGCTCCACCTGAAGTTGATCTGCCATTAGCAACTTTTATTGAGCCACAAATATTGAAAGCAACTGGAATAGCTATTGTTGCAGCACCAAAAGATGAACTAATTACAAAGTTGCATCCAGTTGTGGAAAATGTGTACAACTCACTGTTTCAAGAAGCTCAAGAAATGCTTCTCTAGGCAGCATCTTCATCCTTCACCTGAGTTGGTACTATTCATCCATGTGATGGATAGTATATTAAATAAGAGTGCAAAGAGCAGTAATCATTATGTATCTGGGAATAATACAGAGATAGACTCAGAAAGTTGTACTTTAAGGGCAGGAAGAACAGTAGTGTAGGTAATATGTCTATGAAGGTTCTCAGTCATCCAGGTGGAATTGTCTGTAGCTTGAATCATGTCAACTGGATTTCTATTTTCTTAGTGGAAACGTTTCACTCCTTATCCAAGGAGCTTCTTCAGTCTGAGTAAAGTTAGTAAGGGAATCCTTAAATATGTTTCTAGGCTGGCTGTGTGACCTTGCACCTGGGGCTAGGTCATGGTTATTTTGAGATGTTTGTTTCTAAGTCCCTTTATCATCTAAAGGAGGATCGTTAAGATTACCCTGCTGCTGTTGAGCTTGTGAAATGGTCTTAATCTTCCTAGGCACAGAAGACAAAGCAGGAAGGAAGATAGGGGAAAGGTTATGCCTGAGGCCCCCACCTCTATTCAAGGAAGGATTTTCCAAGTTGGAATCCATTCATGCCAACTTGGAAAATCCTTCCTTGAATAGAGGTGGGGGCCTCAGGCATAACCTTTCCCCTATCTTCCTTCCTGCTTTGTCTTCTGTGCCTAGGAAGATTAAGACCATTTCACAAGCTCAACAGCAGCAGGGTAATCTTAACGATCCTCCTTTAGATGATAAAGGGACTTAGAAACAAACATCTCAAAATAACCATGACCTAGCCCCAGGTGCAAGGTCACACAGCCAGCCTAGAAACATATTTAAGGATTCCCTTACTAACTTTACTCAGACTGAAGAAGCTCCTTGGATAAGGAGTGAAACGTTTCCACTAAGAAAGTAGTGTAGGTACTGTGTGTCTTGATGAGTTGGGGCCTGTGCTACACCAAAAAGCGAATCTGCTAAGCATAAGAAATTCAGTGAAGAACGTGTGACAAAACACTAACCTAGAACATCAAGAAGGCAAAGCATACTACTACAGCAATTCATACTGTATCTCTCTGTCCAAAGATGTGATCCAATTCAGTCTGTATCCATATAGTGGTGGTGATGGAAGTGGAATAATCCATATAACAGTCTTGGTTATTGATTGTGGACAGCCACCAAGTAATTATTTGATTATACTGAGTATATTAAAGAGTTAACTGAGCTTATTGAATGAATAAATAGCAGTATCTATCCCTTCTCTTTCCTCTAGTATTGGAGGAAAGGGGACAAGAGTTCATCTCTTGAGGCTCTGACTCTGAGAGAGAAATCTGGAGCAGAGGTGCCTTTGATTAAGGCCTGGCATGAATTACTTCAGTTTACCTGTCTGCGAGCATTTCAAGTGCTAATATACCCAAGGTATTCACCATCATAGATAACACTGCATTCTCTCCTTTGTAAACTTAAATATTATAAACTATAAATACATACATATACATTTCTCACCCCAAATTAAAAATATATTATCAAAATTTGTTCTCTGAACTTTATTAACTTACTTCATGAAGTGCAGCAAGAGATCTGTGACAAACTTGGCAGATTTGACAATAGGACTTCCTGGTTCATTGAATGTCCGTGTATTATATTCTATATACCGAACTTCCCACATAAGGGAAGAAAGTCGCCTTTGAAATTAAAAAAAAATACAAATAATTTGCAATGCTTAATTAAAATGGCCTTTCAAACTATTTTATTTATTTGATTTGTTAAATTTATATAGCCACCCATCTCACGAATGTGATATAAATAACACAAGTGCGTGCAAATTGTCAATGTAAGCTAAAGCATTAACAAGATTACTATACACTGGAAATTCTACATTGTTTGAATTTTGAAAACAATTTTAGTAATCCATGACACAAATCTTTAATAAATTATTTTGTTTTCCTTCCATTACCAAAAACCTAGAATATAGGTACAAATTTATTTACATATTGCAGAAACTAGAAGATCCAGGTAAAATGTAGCTATATGTTATTATTTAGAGTGTTTTTATATTGCTCTTATTCCCTGGATATACAAAATCACTGCAAAGCTCCTAAAACATAAAAACTAAAAGAACAAAATTTGAAAATTAAAAGTTTGCAATGAAAAATGTGCCCTGAAAAGACAATAAAGCAGGTGTCTGGCAAACTGAGAACATTCCCTATTAGAAGTGCCAGTACTAAAAGCCTTCTCTCTGGTAGCCACAAGGAGAAACGTACATGCACATATAAACAACTTCAAGTGTCCTTGAAATACTATTGGTTAAAATTCATGAAGTGCTTTAAAGGGAGCACTTCAAAAGGGAGTTTGACGAGATTGTGCAAAGATGGTATAAAAGAGATGTCTGTAAACGCTGTTAATGTATGTCCCTTGGGTAAATGACATTAGGTTGCTAAATAAAGTTTAGGGAACAGAGCTTTCACTGCCTATATATTCATTTAATCAATTATTTTTATCATAAAACATTTGTACCCCAATTTTCCTCTTGGAAGGTAAGGGCAGCAAACAAGTAATAACAGACTTTACAATTTAAAAACATTCTTTACCAAACCTTAAGGCAAAAACCAGTTTCAGGATAATAAACTGGCAATATAAGTTAGCATACCTAAGTCACTTGGAAGAGAAACCAAGTTAAAAGAACATATTAAAATTTCTGGTCTTCACCAGCTTTTGGAAGGTGATTAATGAGGAAATGCAGCAGGCTTCCCCAAGAATGAAATTCTAAAGCTTTGGTGGAATCAATGAAATAGCCCTCTTCCTAATTTCAATTTTTAAGCAGTTTCAGAACGTCAATGGATACTAACTAAATCACATGGGAAAAAGTTATTAAATACAAGGTCAAGAATACCCCCAAGTGATATTGTAGCAAACATTGCAGCAAATATTGCAGCTGTGCTGTAGACCAATCATAAATATTTTAATTCATATAAAACAGCAAATGGCATACACAAAGTTTGAATAAAATGAACTTAGAACAAACCTGTAAAATCTATTTTCCAATCTCTGCTTAATTGTACTGAGATCAGTGGGGTACGCAACAACAGTGCAGTACATTGGATAAGCCTGGAAATCCACAGGTGCCACAAAAGCAGAAGCAATATCTACAATAAAAAGTTATTAAATTTCAGAAAAACAATGCTCTTACAAGTAAGTAAGTGTATGTATGTATGTGTGTGTGTGTGTGTGTGTGTGTGTGTGTTGTGTATGTTGAAGCAACAAGAGCATTAAGCAAACGTGTATTTAATGACCAGTGAAAGTATCTGAATCTTCTTTAATATTTGTCTCATGAATGTCATTATTCTGCATAAATATGATCACCATAATGGAAATGTGTCTTAAAAATGATTATAAGTTTTACTTTAGTAAGTGATTTAAGTAATAAATTAGACATAGAAGCCAAATTTAGACTTTATAACTATCTGAGACAAGAAAAATTGTTACTTGCCCACCGAGGTGGCGGCACTTAGCCAACCTTGGTGATCTACAAAGCTCAGCAGGTTGGGCCTGGTTAGTACTTGGGTGGGACAAACTTCCAGGGATGAAGGCTAAACTGGGGTGTAGGCTAGATCTTGGAAGGAGGCAATTGCAAACCACTTCTTTATCATGCCAAGAAAACTGCACTGATATATCCATGTAAGTTAGCAGGAGTTAAATTTGATTTGAAAGTATTGTACTGAAACATTTATTTAGAGATCTGGGGTGTGTGTGTTGCTTCTGCCATACTAAAATTATTACCTAAAGTCATCAGCTGATTTATCCCGGAAATTATTCTTTCACATTCATCATCACGAGTTCTGGAACCCCATTCTCCATCCAAAGGTTTGTATATTAAAGATCTGCTTTCAATATCCGTTAAAGGAACACTAGTTCCAAGTTCCTCTGGAAACACAGCTGAAATAAAGCATGAGGTTTAATAGTAATATAATTATTAATGCAGAGTAAGCAATTAAGAAGACACAATGCCATGATTAATATATTGAGCACAGTATTACTTCAAGAATAGCCAAGTGATAGAAATAATGATTGTAAATGCATTCAACGTATGTATATATCTGCATTATCCAGCCTCTTCTATTAATATACAATTTAATCTAACCCTTTTATGTTAAAATAAAGGTGGGAAACTTTAAAAAAAGGATTAATGCAGTTAATGTGTTTTGAGCATGGACTGAAGAGCTAAATCGCATGCTTTCCCACTCAAAATTGCAATGAATTGTACTGTTGATATTCCGCAACTATGCCATGAAAAATGGTGCTGCTACTAGAGGGAGCCTCATAGACTGGAGAAAGGGAGTTTTAGGATGCATGTGGCTTTGAAGCTGGAAACTGTCCTTCCCTGCATTAAAACTTAAATATGCTTTTTAAAGAGCAACAACAACGTTAAAAGCTATACAAGTTATGTTATGCATTTACATTTTTAAATATGTATGTTTTACAAGGTATTAATAGCAGGATGAAATATACCCAAACAAATTATCTCAGTATCAAACAAGCATAATGTTATTGCTAAAAAGTTTGGCATCTGGTCATACTGTAGGTACTGAAGACTTTGGATAAAGAGATTAAAAACACTCCTAGTCCCTCATAGCAAGAGAAAGAGGATCTCCACCTTGTCAGCCCAGCCCAGCCCAAATGAAGCACATTCTCCTCTCCAAAACCACACACAATTGCTATGCCTTCCAGATTTTGCCTGTTCTGTGTAGGATCTGATCTGCTTTACCCAAACCCAAACTTACTTTCCCATGGGTGAAGCAGAGATTCCCCCGTGTTGTTCCTCATAATGGACCACACCTGGCTGTTTCTGGCTGAGCAAGTTTCT
The DNA here is from genome assembly GCA_023362775.1 of Charina bottae. Classification (NCBI taxonomy): domain Eukaryota; kingdom Metazoa; phylum Chordata; class Lepidosauria; order Squamata; family Charinaidae; genus Charina; species Charina bottae. Next base: position 175,024 of record JALMGJ010000041.1, read on the forward strand.
GTGTTTCTCTACTTGGGAATTGACTCACTATGTGAAATCTGCAGGAGCTCCTTACTCATTTCCCAATCAAGAATCATAATGGGTGGCTCCTAGCTGAAGTAGCAAGGGGAAGGTATACACCAGGCAAAGCCTGCAGGATCTGTCTAACAACTTACCTGATTGGGGATTCCTGTTGAACTAGATTTCTACAGCACATCCTCCCCACATGTAGAAGGCACATGCAAATCAATTTTCTCTATAGAGAAAATGGGGAGCAATGGCCCCCTATGACCTCTCTAGAGAAATAAATATCAAGGATTGAAGTTTAAGTGACATCAAAGGTTGTTATCTTGCTCCTATGGTCCACAGGAGCTGGATTTGATCCTTAGGCCAAATTCAGTTCATAATTTCTGACTAAAAGAGATCCCTTAATAGCTATGCCTGAAGCATAAAAACAGCAGGCAAAAAAGAAATGTAGTTGGAGAAGAGAACAGCAACATCTCCCAACATTAAATAAATGTAAAGTATTCTTTAGAAATATAATGAACCATTGTTCCTTTATAACAACAGTTTCCACACTTACACATATTAACTACTGAATAATGGATTCTTTCTATAAAAATGTAGGTATTGATTTAACTAGTGATCTATTTATGAACCGGTTTCTATGTTTCATTTGTCGTATTTGCCAAGGCAAATGGCCCACCTCCCTCACAGTTTTGGAACTGAAGAGAATATCCTGGCAGCTGCATAACAATTCTTTTTTCATTCTCCTGCAACAAGGTTGGGAAGTTAACCAAGTCACAACAAGGCTGTTGTGAAAATAAAGATAATACAGGACCCACAATTTTTGGTTTAACTAATAAGCCCAGTCCATTCATCAGTGTGGTTTTTCACACCTTTTAGGCAATTTGTGAACCACGTTAATCTAAACAAACAAAAAAGGGACTTAACAGTTGAAATTATTGCTTTCCTCCTCCTGCTTCTAAAGAGTTCACAATACCTTTGGCCCAATGAAACCCAACAGTCTTGAAAACCAGAAGCATTAAACAAAATGCAATTACTGAATTTTCCCAAATTCACCCAACAGTCATTTCACTAACCAAAACTAGTTCTCTCTTCTTTTACAGCATAATCAGCTTTCCAGTTTATCACATCTGCACACAGTAAGTTCTGTATCCCCTCTGTACATCTAGGAGAAAGTAGACACATACCATTGTTTGGTATAGGCTCCATATCCCATGGACTCATTTTCTCAGTATCTCCATTGTCCCAACTTCAAAAAAAGAAGATAAAAAAACATTGTGGGCAGTATTACTTATCCAAATATTTATTGATAATACATTTTCCAAATTTTAAACAGTAGGTATCATATAATGACGTTAACCAGTTTATAGTTAAATGCATTTGAATTTTAAAAACAGGAGAAAATAAATACTGCTGTATTTACAAATGTACTAACCAGACATTGTAGCACTGAAACAAGCTGTCAGGATAATCAGGCTGAAGAGGTTCTTGACTTTCTATTGTTCCAAACCACCAGGCATCATCAATTACTGATCTAAATCGATCACCTGGACAGGCATACCAAGCTATATCATTAACCATTTTCATATGCATTACAACCTATTTGTAATATAGGTTTGACAACAATTGAATGAAGATGATGCAAAATGCTGGCAAACTTTCAAGCAAAGATTCATAAAATTAAAAACTCAAATATGCTATAAAAGCAGATAGATTTGGTCCAGAAACATTATTTCAACAGGCAAGGAACATTTCCTAAGCACAGGAATCTGTGGGAGTGAGGGTGACAGCACATATGTCATGTCACTATTGCGCAACATGTACTTGGGTTGTTTTGCATGTTTGTGGCTCCTACCAGGTGCCTATGAATATAAGGTAAGATACTATGTAAGATCTTTTCCTTATGTTGAGACTACCACCCATACTCGTTTTTGTTCTAGAGCCTTCACTTTTTCATAATCTAGAATTCAAAGGAATATAATAGCTTTACCTCTTAGCAAGAGGTAAAACAGATTTTTTAAAACTGTCAATAATTTGCTTAGGGTATAATTTTAGAATCAACAAGACAGATGGGCAGGACATAGTTGGAAATTTATACATAATCATTTGCCATCACATAGCTAATTTCGCAACAGATTTTTTTTGGGGCCAAAGCATCTGACTGAATAGTAATTTTCCAACGGAGAGTTTGTGCCTATGCAGGAAGATGATGCTACAGTCCACTGTATGTTATAAAAAAGCTATTTTAATTCTGTATAACACTTCAGGCATGGGTAATTCTACTTTTGATCTACGAGCTTACGTTTTCATTGTTTTTATTATCATGCCCAGGAGTCACATTTTTTTTGTTTTGATTCAACAAGCTTAGCATCAACCTTGGAGATCCCGTGGTGAGCCTGCAAGGTGGCTGTATGATGTCAAGTGACTACTGTTCTCCCACAGTCTTGGGTTTTTATGTTTTCTTTGTATTTATGCTCAAGTGTTTTATGGTTTTTTAATTGCCATTATGTTTGTATGCCGCCCAGAGTCATGTTCTGTGAGATGGGCAGCTATATAAATTTGCTAAATCATAGCTTTCCAAACTGTGTGTCGGGACACGTTAGTGTGTCGGCTGCAGTGTCTGGGTGTGTCGCGGCTGCTGCTGCCTCCGAGCCCTGCCAGGATTCCGCGCAGGTCCTAGTGCCTGCCTTGTGCCCTGCTGTAAGAGTGTGTCGTGAAATGATGCAAGTCTAAAAAGTGTGTCACCAACATGAAAAATTTGGAAAGCTCTGTGCTAAATAAATAAATAAATGTTATTTGTCAAAACTTTGCTTATGAAACATAAATGAGGAGAACCCCAACTCATATAACGGAAATCTGTGAAACTAAATTGAAGACTGGGAACATACTTGAATTAAAGCAAGATTAAGGTACCATAAAATTTAAAACTTTAACATTAGCTGAAATCTAGGAGCTCAAAGCTAAATCAACAAGTTAAATTGCTCAATTCTGAACAAGCAGCACAGTGTAACTCTGAAATAGTTAAACTGAGGTTCTGCAGATTTTGCTGCATTGGAGCTCCAGTATCCCTCATCACTGGCCATACTAACTAGGGCATGTGAAGTACATAGTCCCCATTCTTGCTGCATCTGACTGGGAAGATCACTAGCTAAAATCTAAAGATATCAGGCACACTCAAAAGTCAGTGGAAGTTTTCCCCTAAAATATCATGTATGTCACATCAAAAACTGTTTAGGAAATAGTTTTATTATTGGCTTTCCTACATAGCCAACTGGCATTTTAAACATACTCATAATTTTAAAATACTTCGTTTATTTAGCAAATTTATATAGCCACCCATCTCACGAAACATGACTCTGGGCAGCTTACAAACATAATGACAATTAAAAAAACACAAAACACTCAAGTATAAATACAAAGAAAAAAAAATAAAAACCCAAGATTGCGGGAGAAGAACAGTCACGTGGCATCATGCAGCCACCTTGCAGGCTCACCATGGGATCTTCAAGGTTGATGCAAAAACCATGTCTTAAGGGCTTTCTGGAAGGCAAGCAGGAATGGGGCCAACCTCACCACAGGGGGAATGATGTTCTAAAGGGTGGGGGCCGCAGCAGAAATGGCCTGCCATCTGGGTCCTGCCAGATGGAACTCGCTTAGTAGACAGGACCCACAGCATCACCCTCCTGCTCGACCTGATGGGACGGGTAGATGTAATTGGGAAGAGGCGGTCCCACAAATAATCTGGCCCCATGCTTTAAAGGTCAAACCCTTATGGAATTAATTCGTTTTTAAAAAGCTAATTTTTAACTGGCTGGGTCCTTTTTTAGTATGAGAGAGTAAAGGAGTAAAGAGAATTAAGAAAGCCAAGTGGGGTCTCCAATGATTGTGATATCTGAATGTTATAGATTTTATGTTTGAAAATATTAAAAACATGCTACTTATTCTAAATATGTATGCCTGCCATTTTTGATAATCTAAGAACCAGAAATGGAAAGAAAAATATAATTACTTAGGAAATTAATGAAAATTCTTAGGGCAAGCATTTCTCAAAATAGCAAGGATTTTTAATTTTGTTGTCTAAACTTCAACACAGACTGTGAGGATCCAAACATACATATTAATTAAAAAAGGTAAGAAGTCATCACACATTCTATTAAAATCACAGGGAATTTTGACTGTGAAATCACTGAGTTATCAATTGTATTCTAGAGCACCTACCTATATTCCATCTTCTGTGTTTTGCATCATCAAACTGCTGTCTTAAGACTAGGAAATCTATAACATCTGGCATATCATGATATCTAGATATAATCAAAATGAAATAGTATGAAAAATGCTTTACCTATCTTATAAATAAATACTTTGGAGAACGTATCCATTCTAAGTGAGACTAATAAAGAAATAGTGGAACAATTTAAACTTATTTCCATTTTTTAAACTGAGGACTAAAGCATATGTTTGATAGCAAAATTCAGTACTAAAAAACCACCTAATTTTTTTGTTTTATTTGCAGCGGGGATGAAAGGAAGAAACTATAGTTAACCTTTTACCATTTGTCACTTCTCATCCAGAATTTGGCTATTTTTTTCTTCAGCAAGAATTCTCTGTCTATAAATATCAACTGAAGGTAGGAATAAAAAAATAGGCTTTTCCTGCCTATTATCCTTTCATTGATCAGTCACGAACTTGAGTTCTCAAGCCAGCTATTATTCTAATTCTACCCTCAAAGTTATACATTGTCAGCAGAAAACTTCTGCACAATAAGATAAAAGTTCTGTAGGTGAAAACTAATGTTGTACAAGTGGACCTCTAGTCATGCAACAGTGGAAATTTCTGTTTTCCAGTCTTTTCAGGGATTTTCATCCCCCAAAGCAGTATTATTGAGGGCTGCAGGAAGAACAGAAATCCATTCTGCTGAGAGATAGGCATAACAGATTACAATCAAATGAAGTTTCTTAAAGCACATTTCAGATATTTGCTTTAATAAACAATGTACCCAATTACACTTCTATCATCAACTAGTAATTGACTGTCTCCAATTGTGTCTATCCTAAGGTAAAGGGCTTAGCAACACTTTTAGGTGCCAGCTGCTTCTCCCCAAAATGATCCCCCAGAATCCCAAAAAATTTCAGCAATGTCACTCTGAGATTATACAAGATTTCAGCAATTTAAATAAAAATGAAAATATTTTTTATTAAATTTGGGGGTATCTGGAACCATTTAGGAGTATTCTGGGCATCACGTTGTCAACTTTAGTGGTTAAAAAACCCGTTACACTTATCCCATTTAGCAATCACTGCCAGGTCAGATTCTCTTCCCAGTCTGTCTCCCAAATCTATCATGGAGGGTTGAAATAGATTGGGGGGTGGGGGAGGGACAAGCAGAGCAATGGAAACTCCCATTGTAGGACCAGATATTCTCAAATGTCCAAACCTACATGCAACATTTACTATCTAAGCTAATTAAGTTAGATTAATTTTAGAAACATTTTTAGTTTAAATGTACATAAAATGTGTTGCAAAGGGGGGGTATGTGGAGAGGGATAGAAGGAGGGATAGAGGGAGGGAGACTCACTTAAATAAAATTGTATATATGATTGTGAGTTTTCCTTACTTCATTGTAAATGATCCTCCAGTCAATTTACCCGTATCGGGGTCAAGAAAAGCAAGTTTAAGGCAGCAAAGTGTAGGCAGCCCAACTTCGTATTTTATTCCAACTATTTTCATCAGCTCTTGTTCCTGAGACAAAAATAAAAATATTGATAGTAATTTACCTTGCTTTTCAGGTAAAAGAAAGGATGGGGAGGAGAGAAGGGAGGTTCATGTAACTTACATCTTTGAATTAAACTGAAAAACCAAACAACTAATAGAGTAAGAGTGCCGATGAGCACTATGTTCAATCAGCTCTTACCATGGAGGCTGCTGATCATTTTGTATGATACCAGCACTGTACTTTGCTCAGAACCTAATCAGACAGGAAATGGAACTCAAACATAGTAAATATAAATCGAAGCAGGGTATTCTACGAATATCTTCCGTATAAGAGTATGCAAACTTTTTCAGGCTTAGGATAAAACACTTTTTTTAAAAAAAAAAACATGAGACCAAATACACTCATTGCAAGCATTCAATGGTATTCCAGGGGATGTAACTAAAAACTGGAGCATAGTCTTTTGCATTTTTCCACCTAGGCCGGGACAGCAGGTCCCTTGGCTTTGGCTGGATGGGGTGAATTTTGGAATGAAGCAGCAAGCCTTGTTGCGTTTGGGGCACTAAGGTTGCCATTCCAGATGTGAAAGCTGTGGGTGAAAGACTGAGAGAGAAAAAATAAAAATTCTGCAAGGGACCTACCACTTGGCTGGACTCAGTGCTGGTGCTTCTGCTACTAGTATTGCTGAAAATATGTTGTTAGCTACCTGAGGCAACCCCCATACCTGCAACCCCATTTTTATTTCAAGTATGGTCTCTCTTTTTATCCAGTTTTAAAGCAATGTAGTGCAGTGTGTGACTAGAACAGAAGATAATCACCGCTCCATCCCATCCCTTTGCTTTTCAACTCTGGTTCCCTTTTGAATTTCAAATAACTTTTCCCTCCTGCCAGAAAACTTCCCCTCTCTAAATAAGGGCTGCCTGGTTATTTAGGAGAATTAATTCTTCTACTTAAGTGTTGCACATATAACTGGTGCTGATAGTACTGCCTTATGCTACATACACATGCACAATCACACACAATCACAAAGCGCAATTGTACACATATAGTTTTAAACAGAAACTTGCCCACCTCAACCCACCCATTCTGAGTTTAAGGCTAGCTAGGAGTCTCCAACCTACTATTCTATTTTTAAAAAACCCACTCAAACAAGCCATGCCTGAAAATAGTCAAGTCGGAGACATAGGGCTAGTAAGAGAACCAAATTATGGTCTATTGGTTAAGGGAGAGGCTTGATTTCAGTACTAGGTCTAGTCCTCCACATGTATAAAGAGGTGGCAGATGCTAGTTCAATGCCAGGTCAAGCTCCCCCAACTTCAAGACCCCGTGGCATTCTACCTATCGCCTGTTCAAGCGGCTACTTGCTTACATGAGAAGTGTGAGCCACACGTGAACATCACATGTTGCACATGTGGGATGGAGGCTATGCTGAACAAAGCTTTCATATAGTATGTAGCTTGAATCATGTCAACTGGATTTCTATTTTCTTAGTGGAAACGTTTCACTCCTTATCCAAGGAGCTTCTTCAGTCTGAGTAAAGTTAGTAAGGGAATCCTTAAATATGTTTCTAGGCTGGCTGTGTGACCTTGCACCTGGGGCTAGGTCATGGTTATTTTGAGATGTTTGTTTCTAAGTCCCTTTATCATCTAAAGGAGGATCGTTAAGATTACCCTGCTGCTGTTGAGCTTGTGAAATGGTCTTAATCTTCCTAGGCACAGAAGACAAAGCAGGAAGGAAGATAGGGGAAAGGTTATGCCTGAGGCCCCCACCTCTATTCAAGGAAGGATTTTCCAAGTTGGCATGAATGGATTCCTTGACCCCTCTCTCAAACCACCTATCTTCTCTGTCTAAAATGTGAACATTAATGTCCTCAAATGAGTGTCTTTTTTCCTTTAGATGAAGATAAACTGCTGACTCTGGTCCTGTGGTGTTACTTCTCCTGTGTTGGGCCATCCTCCTGTACAAAGGTTGTTTGGTTTCTCCAATGTAGAGTTCAGAGCACTCCTCACTGCACTGGATTGCATACACTACATTGCTTTCCTTGTGTTTTGGAGTTTGATCTTTGGGGTGTACAAGCCTCTGTCTCAGTGTGTTGGTGGGTTTGAAATATACAGGTATGTGGTGTTTGCCAAATATCCGTTTTATCTTTTCAGACACGCCAGCCATGTAAGGAATGACCAGGTTCTTCCGTTTACTCTGAGTCTCAGCCCTATCTGTCGCTGTTTTAGGTCTGGTAGACTTAGATTTAGTGAAGGCCCAATTTGGATATCCACAGGCCTGCAGAGCTGTTCTCAGATGCTGCTTTTCATTCTTTTTGGAATCCATGGAGGTGGGGATGGTTTCTGCTCTGTGTGACAATGTCCTGATGACTCCTAGTTTGTGCTGCAGTGGATGGTGGGAGTCAAACATCAGGTATTGATCTGTGTGTGTGGGTTTCCTGTAGATCCCTATTTCTAGCTTGCCACCGGTCCCCGGTCACCGGTACTTTCATATAGTATGTGCACTGCTTATGGTCTTGTACACTTTGATGTAGTCCATGTTGCATTTTACTACAATGTTTGGACTTATTGCATGGCCTTTTCTGAAGTTCTTCATCCTTTCATGTTTCAGCTGTAAAGACGACTTCCTTCACTGAGCAAGGGTCAGTCCATGACTCAAAATGGGCTTTTTTTTTTTGGTCATGTTAAAAGTTGTAGTACATAACTGCAGGTAGACAGGAAAGAGCTCTCTCCTAGACAGTAGCACTTACTGTCTTTTTTTTCCTCTGGCTAATATTCTCATCCGCCAAGCAGAAATTATAGCCCTTGGGGGTTTTAGCAGCCAGTCAGTAATACGTTGCCTCCCCAAAAGCCCCCAACCATAAATACATCTGCTACTGATGTTGCTGGCTGACTGCAATGTTTAGGTAATATATAGCAAAGCATGCCAAATTATGTCAGCAGTGTGACTGGAATTCATTTTGTCTGTCTGTCTACCTGGCAGCCCTGGAAGGTACAGTATAATGGAACAGAACACTATCTTTTCTCACATTCTTTTTAATTTGTAATTGCACAAGACAAAGGAAGGAAACCTGAGTTCCACCACAGGAAACAAATTGCCTCCATACAGTTTCTAAAGTAAGAGTTTTCAAAAATGTTTTTAAAATAATCTGTATCCTTTATTTCTGCAATTTGGCAGGCTGCTAGCAAGTCAGCATGGACTACCATCATGCACATTCTTGTTGTTCTGAGTTGAGGAACAAGAGGTTTATTCTGAATTCCCAGTACAGAAAGAAATACAGGTAGTCCTTGTTTAATGATGCTAACTGGGACCAGAAACTCCATCGTTGAGTGACACGGTCATAATTCGAAAAATTATGTGACTGTGCTGCTTAACGATGGCAGTTCTGTTGCTGTCGTTAAATGAGGATAGCACGGATCGTTAAGTGAGGGCCTCATGTGACCGGGACTTCTGACTTCCTGCTGGCTTGCCCACTGACTTTGCTTGTGGGAAGCCGGCAGGGAAGGTCGCAAATCATGATCATGTGACCGCAGGGACAGTAAGTACCGGGTCCAGTTGTAACTACCACTTGTTCAGCACTGTCGTAAGTTCAAAAGGCCACTAAACGAGCAGTCATTAAATGAGGACCACCTGTAGCTCAATGTAATAAGAAGTACACATATACCTAGATTTAAAGGCTGAAACTATGTATGGTACTCACCTAAGTTAAATCTTAGTTCAGTAGGATTTATTCCCAAGTAAGAACATACAAGATCTCAACTTTACATATATGCAAAGAATGTAAAAAGAAAGAGTGTGGAGGAGACATACCCGTAACTCCATCTTATGCCATGGCTGTTTTTTAGGATTAATGCTATATATTTTGTTTTTCTTTGCCATTAGAACATACGCTTCATGACCTTGCCGGAAATAGTAAACCTTAAGAAATTAAATGCCACAGTTAATGCATGAAATATCTGTAAATCTAAAAAAATTAACATTCCATGACTGAAAGTATTATTTCAAAACCAGTTATTTTTCAATCTTTCAATTAAAAATATCACTTGTTGCAAATTAACTTTTTAAAATGTTATAGTCCTCAGTAGTATCTTATGAAAGTACCTTTTCTGAACAAGAATCCATACATTTTATATATGATACATATGCATTTGGAGTTCTATTTAGTTTAGAGCAGAACATTATTTATGGCACATTTTCATTACTGACATAACAAAGTAGTAATTGCAAATAAACCAAGATTCAATTGTCTGAGCATTTTGTAGTTTATAGAATTTTTTACACTGCATCATGTTTATTAGCACACAGAACATCTGAAGTAAAATTATCCTAAAATGTGACCACTGACTGATCAGAAGGGTTGATTTTGTCATATTTTACAATGCTTAGAAGCTATATACAATGATGAAGCAATAGTGTGTCTTGTCTGTAGCTTGAATCATGTCAACTGGATCTCTATTTTCTTAATGGAAACGTTTCGCTCCTTATCCAAGGGGCTTCTTCAGTCTGAGCAAAGTTGGTAAGGGAATCCTAAATATGTTCCTAGGTAGCTGTGTGACCTTACACCTGGGGCTAGGTCATGGTTATATTGAGATGTAATTTTTTAAGTCCTTTTATCATCTAATGGAGGGTCGTTAAAAACACCATGCTGCTGTTGAGCTTCTGAAATGGTCTTAATCTTCCTAGGCACAGAAGACAACACGGGGAGGAAGATGGGGGAGAGTTTGTGCCTGAGGCCCCCACCTCTATTCAAGGAAGGATTTTCCAAGTTGGCATAAATGGATTCCTTGACCCCTCTCTCAAACCACCTATCTTCTCTGTCTTTTCTCTGTCTGTGTTTGAGAGAGGGGTCAAGGAATCCATTTATGCCAACTTGGAAAATCCTTCCTTGAATAGAGGTGGGGGCCTCAGGCACAAACTCTCCCCCATCTTCCTCCCCGTGTTGTCTTCTGTGCCTAGGAAGATTAAGACCATTTCAGAAGCTCAACAGCAGCATGGTGTTTTTAACGACCCTCCATTAGATGATAAAAGGACTTAAAAAATTACATCTCAATATAACCATGACCTAGCCCCAGGTGTAAGGTCACACAGCTACCTAGGAACATATTTAGGATTCCCTTACCAACTTTGCTCAGACTGAAGAAGCCCCTTGGATAAGGAGCGAAACGTTTCCATTAAGAAAATAGAGATCCAGTTGACATGATTCAAGCTACAGACAATTCCACCTGGATGACTGAGAACCTTCATAGAAATAGTGTGTCTTCTTCCTTGGCTCCAATGGCCCAGTTAACACCCACATATTGGGATATTTGTATGGGATCTACAAATATATCCAATGAAAACATTTCCAAATTGTGCAAATGATCTCAGATTGCATGTGAAATGTTAACAATACTATTCAAGTTTCCATCCCTCTACCACTTAGGAAAGCCCTCTAAAAATGTTCTACCCAATAGACCTAGAATCAGAATAAACATACCTTATGGATAAAACTGTGTTTCATTTTCCTACAAACAATTTATCAGTGTGTCAACATTCATCTAGACAGCTTAATTAACATGAACTCATATATTAGAATGCTTCTTCCTTATTTACTTGGTCATGTTACACATATTGGAAAGACTACAGCAACATTGATGAAGTAGTTCACAGTACGTGGACCACTGTAAGGTAATTTGCAGAGAGTGCTGAACGTTGGTATTCTCTGTGCAAGTTCCTTCATACATGATATGCAAAGGCGTCCATACTATTAGTACTTGGGGAGTGTGACTCATAGCCTACTTTTTCTTTTTTAAAAGAATTACTCCCTCTCCTTTTGTCTCCTTCTCAGTTCTGTTTTGAGGACCAGCTTATAGCATAAAATAACTCGGGTGACTCAACAAATACAGAGGAAGAATTAAAGAGTCATTAGCACTGATATGGATATGCTGTGAAGTATCATCTTTTGGGCCTAACAGTTTGTGAGTGGTTACCTGTCCTAAAGAGCTATTTATTTCAGAGAGTAAAATGAACTCCTTTCCTATTTAGTGTGAGAGGCATCAGATATGGGTTCTAACTAAGTTGTGTAAAAACTTGGAAGTGCAGATGCCCTAGGATGGGGGAGTGGGCAGCAGCAACCCCTTCTAACAGCCACCAGTAGTCTCTCCATTAAGCAACACTTCCTGAAAGTGCCAGCAACTACTGGCATACCTCAGCTCTATCTGCGCATTTGAGGATAATGCAATTGACATATCACAGTTTGGCACCCAAGTCTTAACTGCCCTGTGAGACAATCTCTGCGAGGAGAGAGACAGGAGGTGTGTCTTGCACAGTTGCGTTCAATTCCTTTGACCGGAGTATCTTTCTGAATTGGCCTTCCAAGTTTGACATGGGTGGAATTATTTTGCAATGGCTCTTCTCATGTTTGGATTGGTGTTTCCTGCCATTTTATGTTTATGTAAAGGCATTCATGGTATTAGTGCACTATTTTTTCTTCTCTTTTGGTAGTTGTGTTAGATCAGTGTCTGTTAAGAAGGATTAACTGGATAAAGCCGGAGTTAATTCAAATTAGTTGGAGGTACCTATAGTGGTCTGTGGGTTTTAACCTGATCTGGAGGTAGGTACACTCATTTAAAAAAAAAACAACAGCCACTGCAGAGATAATGAGTAAAGCTGGTATCAGGACAGAATTTCAATGCACGAAATAACTCATGCCCAAGATACAGGCCAGGTCCATTATATCAGCTGAGTAAGAGACTGGAAAACCTGGTTAGTTGCAGTTTTCTAGCCCTTTCTGGAGGAGAGAATGAAAGGAACAGAGATTGCTGAAATATAATGATATTTTGTGAGTGCCACCAATAAGTTAAAATAATTTATTTTACAGGCATGCCAATGTAACCTAGAGTCCCTGGTTTGATTTTTTTTAAAAAAGAGTGGCTACGGAAGGAAGTTGGCAAAGTAAGGGAGTGAGTATTTTATAGCTGGAGCAAAGCTACTAGAATGGCCACCAATTCCCTGAAGCTGTGTGAAGCTAAAGCAAGTCTGAACAGTAGCACCACACATCGAAAATGCTGGAGTTTGCAGGCTTATCTAGAAGTTTCCTGAAGCTATAAAATCCCACTGGTAAGAGGTTTCTTGGATGGTGGTCAGGAAATTCACATGGTACTAGTAATACTGTACAGATTTATTGAGAACTAAATAAAGCTCCAATTCCCTCATTGCTCTATCCCTATTAAGTGACTAAGGGTGGATAATGCAGGTTACTTTATTTTGCTTCTGTAGATATAGAAAGATAGGGGATGAACAAAATTTGTTTGATAGACAGATATCTCTGATCAATTGAGAGCTCATTAAGTTGTTATCAAAGCTTCCAAAAAGGAAGTAAGTTTAGGAAGCTTCCACCACTAAATTATGATGGAATAAATATTGCTGCCTGTCTTTTTTGGATTTCTTGAGCATTAGCCTTAATGACTGTGAAGTTATTGCTTCTTTCAAGGATTTGGATTTGTTCCATCATTCTTTGGCACTTCTGAAATCCCCGTTTCAAAAGTGTCTATTTGAAGAAAAAAAGAAAAGTTGGTTGTAGACTGGCAATATCCACACTCCAGTACTTTAAACCAGGGAGCGCATCTTGATAGCCCATTCACTTCTACGGTACTGATAGAAAATTACATTGAATCTAGAATAGCGTAAGCTGCAAAAGATACAGTTTAGGTGAGATTTGGAAATGCACCTTGGGGAATACATCTTTAGCAAAAATTAATGATTCAGAAGATACTTGGAGGACTCTATGTATCTTATTTCAAGCTGAATTTGTATTTCTTACTTAAATCTCAAAAGTATCTCAAACTTTGGGTTCAATCTATCATTCTCCTAACAAGGTGGCTACCAGAATGGTTACAAGAACTTCCATCATTCTTTTTCTAATACAAGATATAGAATTTTTGAGCATTTTTTTTATTTTAAATAAATATTTAGGTATAACTTGGACAGTAAAAATAAAAACATTGATGTTGTTTTATGAACCAGCCCTGGAAACATTATATTTGGGGTTTATTTACATTGCTGTTGTTCCTTACAGACAGTGCAATTCAACCAGTTAGATTCTGATTCCAGAAGATGTTTGGAATTAAGTCCTTTCTAGGAAGAAAATATAACAAATAGGAAGGAATACAAAGAAACATATAGTCAGGAGCAGAAATATTGGAACAAAGATAACTGTTTTGGCAGTTGGCCTCTGTACATCACCACCACATTGAAGTTGAAAGGAAACACACCCAGATGGGAGCGAAGTCAGGACTTTCAGCTGTAATTCAAGGGGTTTGACAAAAGTGGGGCACTAACCATTCAGGAAGTACAGCCAGTGGCATACACACACACCCATCGTTGGTGGCTCATAAGTAATGGAACAAACCAACATCATTACAAACACAAGGATCGCCTTTAATACCTGGATGAAAATCCTTTGCAGTCAATGACTGCCTGAAGTCTGGAACCCACGGACATGACCAAATACTGAGTTTCCTCCCTCGAGATGCTTTGCCAGGCCTTTACTGCAGCTGCCTTCAGCTGCTGCTTGTTTGTGGGTCTTTCTACCTTCAGTCTTGTCTTCAGTAAGTGAAAAGCATGCTCTATTGGGTTGAGATCAGGTGACTGACTTGGCCATTGAAGAACATCCCACTTCTTTGCCTTGAGAAACTCTTGGGTAGCTTTTACTGTATGTTTTGGGTCATTATCCATCTGCAATATGAAGCGGCGTCCTATCAGTTTGGCAGCATTTGGCTGAATCTGAGCAGAAAGTATAGCCCTATACACTTCAGAATTCATCCTGCTACTTTTATCAGCAGTCAGGTCATCAATAAACACTAGTGACCCGGTTCCATTGGCAGCCATACATGCCCATGCCATAACATTGCCTCCACCATGTTTGACAGCTGATGTGGTATGCTTTGGATCATGAGCTGTTCCTTTCCTTCTCCATACTTTTCTCTTCCCATCATTCTGGTGCAAGTTAATGTTGGTTTCATCAGTCCAAAGAATCTTATTCCAGAACTGGGCAGGCTTCTTTAGGTGTTTGCTGGCAAAGTCTAATCTGGCCTTTCTGTTCTTGAGCGTTACCAGTGGTTTGCACCTTGTTGTGAAGCCTCTGTATTTACGTTCATAAAGCCGTCTCTTGACTGCAGATGTTGACAATGACATGCCTACCTCCTCAAGAGCGTTCTTGACCTGGCTAAATGTTGTGAAAGGGTTGCTCTTCACCATGAGCAGAATTCTGCAGTCATCCACTTTAGTTGTCTTCCGTGGTCTTCCAGGCCTTTTGCTGTTGCTGAGCTTGCCAGTTAATTCCTTCTTTTTCAGGATGTTCCAAACTGCTGTATTGGCCACTCCCAATGTTTTTGCTATCTCTCTGATGGGTTTGTTTTGTTTCCTCAGCCTAATTATGGCCTCCTTCACTCGCATGGACAACTCTTTGGACCTCATGTTGGGAGTTCCAGTGAACAGCTACCAAACGCAAATGTAACACTCAGAACCACCTCCAGGCCTTTTATCTGCTTGATTGTTCATAGGGTACCCAAGAAACAGGCCATACCTGGCCATGCAGCTGCTTGTCAGCCATTCGTTCCATTACTTATGAGCCACCAACGATGGGGGTGTGTTTATGCCACTGGCTGTACTTTCTGAATGGTTAGTGCCCCACTTTTGTCGAACCCCTTGAATTACAGCTGAAAGTCCTGACTTTGCTCCCATCTGGGTGTGTTTCCTTTCAACTTCAATGTGGTGGTGTACAGAGGCCAACTGCCAAAACAGTTATCCTTGTTCCAATATTTCTGCCTCTGACTGTATATGCCTGCTTTGGAAACCTTAAGAAGGCATCACATAATTATCATTTCTTTTAACCTTTTTCCAAATCTGTCTAAATAAAAAATAGAAAAAATTCAGAAATGGGAAGAGCTTCTTTGAAACACTTAGTGAAAACCAGAGAGGTTTGACAATCCAGTGCTGCTTTAGGAATTTTTTATTACAAATGTCCTGAAAAGCTGAAG
Organism: Charina bottae; assembly: GCA_023362775.1. Lineage (NCBI taxonomy): Eukaryota > Metazoa > Chordata > Lepidosauria > Squamata > Charinaidae > Charina > Charina bottae. The sequence goes on from JALMGJ010000041.1 coordinate 190,758, forward strand.
AAAACTCAAATGGGTCCTATAAGGCCCCTTTGTGCTATTCAGTGGCTGGTATAATTAATTAAATTTGAGTTTTACACTTGGAACATTGCCACTTCTCAACATCATTAATGTTATGGCAAGTTTTTCAGGCAGGCTGTCCTCTTCAAAAGGTACTGTGTCTTGCCTATCCAATGTGGAAGGTGCCTGGGATATGTGAATTGAGCCTCCCAGGTCACAACCTCAGCAGAGATTAGGAGGTTTAGCAATGATTGCCTATGGCAGGGGTCGGCAAACTTTTTATGCCGGGAGCCATTTTGACATGCTCGTGCACATTTTGAAATGCTCGAGAGCCAGGGGGCGGGGTTTGCGGGCGGGGGCCAATCGCGTGGAAGGGGGCGGGGTTTCCTGGAGAAGAAACAGAGACGCTGATTGGTGGAGGCATCCTTCCTTCTGAGCTTCCACCAATCAGCATCTCTGTTTCTTCTCCAGGGTTCTTCTCCTGGAGAAGAAACAGAGACGCTGATTGGTGGAAGCGTTCTTCCTTCTGAGCTTCCACCAATCAGCGTCTCTGTTTCTTCTCCAGGGTTCTTCTCCTGGAGAAGAAACAGAGACGCTGATTGGTGGAAGCGTTCTTCCTTCTGAGCTTCCACCAATCAGCGTCTCTGTTTCTTCTCCAGGGTTCTTCTCCTGGAGAAGAAACAGAGACGCTGATTGGTGGAGGTGTCCTTCCTTCTGAGCCTCCACCAATCAGCGCGCGCCAAAGGAGAGCAGAGAGGCGGGCTGAAGCCTGCTGCTTCCGGAGACCGGCTTTCCGGATGTCGGGCGGCAGAGAGAGAGAGAGAGAGCCAGAGTCAAGGGGCCAAAGAGCCAGATCTGGCTCGCGAGCCGCCATTTCCGACCCTTGGCCTATGGCTCCCTATTATTTCTTACATTCAACAGAGAGACAATTCATGGGAAAGTTTCCTCGGAACAACACAAAATGCTGCAGCTTCCTTCCTGGCAATTCTTCTTATTTATAATTCTTTAATTTATAGCCCACTTTTTCACTAGGAACTCAAGGCAGCTTACTCTGGGATTTCCCTTCATTTCCCCCCAGAACAGCAATGTTGTGAGGTAGGTCAGGCTTAGAGACTGGGACTGGCCCAAGTCACCCAGCTGAGGGTGGACTTGAACCTAGGTTTCCCTGCTTGTGGTCCATGATGCCAACCCAATTATAATTCTATAATTCTTACTTTACTTTTTCTGCCCAGGTGTTTGCTGAAGGGACACTCCCAGGGGCCATCCAACAGAAGAAAGAAGCAAAAAGAGATGTAGAATGAAATAAAGGAGGGAAAATCTTTGCTTGTTTTTGAGAAAAATTACAGAAGGAAAATTAGTGATGGGGGAAGGCAACTAGGTAAGATGTTTCACAAAAGGAAAAGGGAAATAGAAAAGCCTAAATTAAGGTGAAGGTGTAAGGGACAGATACCTAGCTTCTGTTCCAAATGAAAGCATGAAATGAATATGTTAACAGTAGCATTAATTCATATGACTCCTGTGTTCCAAGCAATAGGGGGAGATATAACTGTAGCACAAGCCTTTGTACAACCAACTTGATAACTTTTTATTTTAAAACAGTCATCAGAATTCTGCCTTATTTCAGGATCTGTTTTCTAAATTATGCTAAAGTGATTGACAGAGGGGAAAGAGAGATTCTTAATGTGGCAATTTAATAAACTGAACATGAAAGTGCAGCCAGAGGTGATGCATAAAAATGAAAGAAAAAGTAAGTACCTCATCTCCCATCTGTGGTACAAATGGACATCGTCGCGGAACAGGATCTGTAATCCACACTGAAGGCAGCCACTCTTCTAATGTCAAGCCATTTTCGGCTAGCACTCCCACAGCCAACCTCTAAAGAAATATGAACATATATCTAAATTAAACTCTAGCATTTGTTACTTAATTTTAAGCTTTTGCTTAAGCTTAGCTGTTCTCAAAAGCATTTGAATTACCAGTTTTAACAATATAGGAACAAACCTCAGGTCTGTGTACTCCTTTTTCCTTTTCCAGTGCAAGTATCAGCTGCATCATGTTAAAAATGAAAACAACGGTTTCTAATAATTTCCTTGCAGCCATATTAGAGTAGGAAAGAGGGTATGCACGAGTATCTTACAGATAGTCCTGCCTTAGGCATGAAAGCCGGCTGGGTGACCTTGGGCCAGTCACTCTCTCTCAGCCCAACTCACCTCACAGGGTGGTTGTTGTGGGGGAAATAGGAGGAGGAAGGAGTATTAGGTATGTTCACTGCCTTGAGTTATTTATAAAAATAATAAAGGCGGGATAGAAAATTTTTTAAAAATGTACGAGGCTCATGCATATTGAATCACAATAAATTTTCTATTTCTCAGGATTAATGTCCTGAGGACATTAATGTTCACATTTTAGACAGAGAAGATAGGTGGTTTGAGAGAGGGGTCAAGGAATCCATTTATGCCAACTTGGAAAATCCTTCCTTGAATAGAGGTGGGGGCCTCAGGCACAATCTTTCCCCTATTTTCCTCCCTGCTTTGTCTTCTGTGCCTAGGAAGATTAAGACCATTTCGCAAGCTCAACAGCAGCATGGTAATCTTAACGATCCTTCTTTAGATGATAAAGGGACTTAGAAATAACATCTCAAAATAACCATGACCTAGCCCCAGGTGTAAGGTCACACAGCAACATATTTAAGGATTCCCTTACTAACTTTGCTCAGACTGAAGAAGCTCCTTGGATAAGGAGCAAAACGTTTCCACTGAGAAAATAGAAATCCAGTTGACATGATTCAAGCTACAGATGTTCGATAAAAATATTAGCATCTTTCACATTAATTGACTGACAACTCGGCTACTACTATATTCATATTTTTCTACAAAGACAGAGTCCACATTGAGAGAACTGTATTTCCCACCTGGGTCCCCAGTATTCCCAGACATTTGCACTTGGGAAATGGGATACCCTGAAGACTGTGGAAAATGAAAAAGAAAATTTGTGGAAATAATCCCCCTTTTTCACGTAAGTAATAGTGAATGCAGAAACACAGAAGTCTTCTAGTGATTGAATTTAGAATGTTGCCCTCCATGGCAGATGGACTAAATCTTTTCTAGACTGATTAAAAATAAAATACAGAATAATTTACTAGCTGTGCTATTACTAGTGTATTTTGTAGTGTTTTTATTTTTTAATATTTATAAAGTTTTAAATAATGTTCTAATCTGCTCAGAGAACTCAAGTTATTGGACAAATCTAAATATAATTAATTAATTAAAACATAACGCTAATATTTGTGTGTTTCAAGATGATGGAAAAATACTGCTGGATCCAAAAATTATTTTGAGCTCTAAACTGCTGAAATTTGTAGAGTCTTCCAAGAGCTTGTTGCTAGGTAGAAATGGCTGGGCTGGATGGATTTTAACATTCAGGAGTTTTAACTTATTTTAGGCAATTCAAGGCCAAAAAGATTTTTTAAATTATTGTTTAAAGGAAGATGGGGAAAAAGACAGATGCTTTCGCACCTCTTTTGTTATATGGAAAGCCATGCAATATAAAATAATTATGTACATCCCAAACCTCATCTTAGCAAGGTTTGTCAGGGAAGTTATTTCTGTGTTGAGTTTCTTGGCTTAACCATTGAACTGGTCACATGGTGCCTGCTTCCTGGTGGTCAATGTAACTGAAAACACCACACAGGATATACACTGTGTAAAAATAGAAAAATTTCAACTGAACTCCAAGAAGGGGTGTGTGTGTGTGTGATGTAAAACCCTGTACATGGGGGCATGAAAAAACATCTGTATCTCTCTGCTCTGAGATCTTAAGGGAAGATGGACTATATATTCCTTCTGATAGATTCTATATAACCCTTCCTGCAACTGCTGAGTGCCAGGATCTACATAGCTCCTAAAACTAATGCACGATATATAGTTATCTAAATTGTAAAGGTCCATTCCTAGTAAAGGGTTTGGACTCCATAGAGCAGTGCTTTCCAAAGTCCCGCTGTTGGCAACACACCAACGGCGGCATGGCAGCGCGTGTGGCGGCACACACGGCGGCGGCAGCCTCATGTGGTGCTAAAACCCAGAAGCGCTGATGGTGCGCCGCTGCCGACACACCATCAGCACTTCCGGGTTTTGTCGTGACACACTAATGTGTCGCAACACAGAGTTTGGAAAGCTATGCCATAGAGTAACACCTGGCTACCTACATTCGACAAATCCCAAATAGGATGAAACCAGTCTCGTAGTGCCTGACTCCAGGTGGTCAATGTAATTGGCTTAACCATGTTGCTGCTTCCATTTTTTTGTTCTTTATTGCTGTAAAACTATTCTCATCTATTTGTTAAATGCTGTTTATAGGTTTGTTCAGACTAGTAGTGAACTCTATTTTTTGCATTTTAATAACGTACATTCTTTTATTGTTTTAACAATCTTTGCTCACTGGGAAAAATGCTTTTCATCACCTGTCTCTTGAAGCTAGAACACTCAACTTATGCTGTACACTAATGCTCACATTCAACTTTTAATCTGAACGGAGAGAGTTAGTGGGAAGAAGTCTGTCCTTCGCCCCTGCACCTTGTATCTGAACAGAGTGCAGATTGTCCCTTTCCAGTCCAAGGTCTAGTAGATGGCAGGCTGGACAGAAGTCTCCAAGACTCATTCACTCTGTTAGCCACCCATACTTTGGTACGGTGGGGAAGAGACATCTGGAGGAATTTTGCTAGCTCACAAACAGAATAAAAGGGCATAATGACCAACTCCATGCATCATCTTATAGGCAAACTTTGAATCAAAAGTCTTGCAAAATGCACACCCATTAACAAGTAATTTAAATAAATTAGTTATTTGGATTGATTAAAAGTATAATTCATATACATTAACATTAGTGAGAAATAAGCATTACTGATAAGAAACATTTTAAGTTAGATAGTATTTTATTATAATGGTACAACCTTTTGTTTCCTTTCTTTCGGCTTCCTTTTCTTTGGAGATGGTGGACCATCTTTATCTTCAATACCTTTTTTCCTTTCTTTTCTGATTTGTTTTTGTCTCTGTTTTTCAGGACCCTCTTCATCTTCTGAACTGCTCTCTACTTTCTTGGTCTTAATTTTAGGAACTTTCTTTGGTGGTTGCAAATTAATTCCAGCATCTGCTGTCCAGTCTGAATAATCACTGGAATAATCACTGGAAGTCAAATAAATTAATAAATACATATATATGCACTTACATGCAAGTTTAATATCCATCACAAAAAGTATTAGTTTCAAGATGATACTGAAAAACTTGCTAGCCATATCAGGATGACTTATGTCTCAGTTCCCACTGGGATTAACGAACGACTCTCAACTCTCCGAATAAAACTAGCCAAAAACCAACAGGCAACTATCCTAAGTGCTTACGCACCAACACTAGATGCAGATGAGGATATCAAGGAAAAATTTTATACCCAGCTGGACACCATCTTATCAGAGATACCAAAGGAGGATAAAATTATCCTCCTGGGCGATTTCAATGCAAGAGTTGGGCGTGACTTTGATTTGTGGCCGGGGATCATTGGGAAAGAAGGAGTTGACAACAGCAACACAAATGGAATCTTACTTCTGACTAAATGTGCAGAGCATAACCTTGTCATTACTAACACGCTCTTTCGCCAGAAAAATAAATTTAAAACATCATGGAAGCACCCACGGTTGAAGCACTGGCATCTTTTAGATTATGTAATTGTCTGTGCTAGAGATCGCCGTGATGTACTTCTCACCAGAGCCATGACGAGCGCCGATGACTGCTGGACAGACCATCGATTAATTCGATCCACGATGGCCATAAAGATTGTCCTTCATCGTAGGCTCCAAGGAAGAAAACCAAGGCGTAAAATGAATACACTGGCCCTTCAAGATTCTACTAAACGAGCTTGCTTTCAATCAACTCTCAAGGAACATCTGCCTATGGAACTTCCTGAAAATGTTGAGGAACACTGGACTAAATTGAAGACTTCTATTATTTCAGCCTGTGAACAAACTATCGGATACCAGACTAAGAGACATCAGGACTGGTTTGATGAGAACGATAGTGAGATTGAACATATTATTGACAAGAAAAGGAAAGCCTTCCAGATATGGCAAAAAGATATTAACTGTGCCGTTAAGAAAAAAATCTACGCCAGTGCAAAGGCAGAAGTCCAAAGAAGAACTAGAGAACTTAAGAACATATGGTGGATAAAAAAAGCCCAAGAAACCCAACATTTTGCAGATGCTCATGATGCACGCGGCTTTTTTAATGCCATAAAGGCCATCTATGGACCAACAAACCATGGTACAAATCCCTTACGCTCAGTAGATGGTGCTAAACTTCTAAAGGACAAAGAGTCTATTGCACTGCGCTGGAAAGAGCATTACTACAATCTCCTTAATCGTCACTCTACTGTGGCTGATGAAGTCTTCTTGCAAATCCCGCAAAAACAAATAAGAAATGAGCTTGCAGTACCCCCTAGTTTGGAGGTAGTCAGTAAAGCCACTAAACAAATGAAAAATAACAAAGCTAGTGGACCTGATGGGATTCCTGCTGAAGTCTTTAAAGAAGGCGGGCCTGAACTTACACAACAACTTCATAAGCTCATCGAAAAAATCTGGATGAGGGAGGAGATTCCAGCAGACTTTAGGGATGCCATAATTACCACTCTCTTTAAAAAGGGTGATAGAACAGACTGTGGAAACTATCGAGGCATCTCCCTTCTAGCTACAGCAGGCAAAATCCTGGCAAAGATCATCGCAAACCGTCTCCTATCTGTATCAGAAGACATCCTCCCTGAAACGCAAAATGGCTTCCGCCCTTCCAGGGGAACAGTGGATATGATCTTCACTGCACGACAGCTTCAAGAAAAATGCAAGGAGCAAAACCGCCCTCTGTACATGGCGTTTATTGATCTGACTAAAACTTTTGATACTGTAAATCGTACTGCTCTCTGGACCATCCTTCTGAAAATCGGATGCCCTGATAAATTTGTGAACATCTTGCGGTTACTCCATGACGACATGATGGCAACAATCCTGGATAACAATGGCTCTCAAAGCGATCCATTTAAAGTGGAATCCGGCGTTAAACGGGGATGTGTTATTGCTCCAACCTTATTCGCTATCTTCATCGCTATGATTATACGCCTTGTTGAAGAGAAACTTCCTACTGGTGTAGAAATTATATATGGAACAAATGGAAAGCTTTTTAATCTTAGTAGGCTGAAAGCAAAAAATAAGGTAATTGCAACTTCTGTTATAGAACTTCAATATGCTGATGATAACGTAGTCTGTGCACACTCCGAGGAAGATCTTCAAACTATCCTAAACATCTTTGCAGAAGCATATGAAAAGCTCGGCCTCTCGATTAACATTAAAAAAACCAAAGTGCTTTACCAGCAAGTTCGAACCAATCCCTCCGCAGCGCCATCAATCCAGCTTAAGGTGTGTCACTAGAAAATGTCGACCACTTTTCTTATCTCGGCAGCCATCTATCTACAAAAGCCGACATCGACGCTGAAATTCAGCATCGCCTGAGCTCTGCGAGTGTAGCTTTCTCCCGAATGAAGCGTAGAGTGTTTGAGGATCGGGACATTCGCAGGGAGACCAAAATGCTCGTTTACAAAGCCACTGTACTACCAACCCTTCTGTACGCCTGTGAAACATGGACCCTCTACAAATGCCACTTCCAACTTCTTGAAAGATTCCATCAACGCTGCCTCCGAAAAATTCTGCAGATTACTTAGGAAGATAGGCGGACTAATGTTAGCGTATTAGAAGAAGCGAAAACCACCAGCATTGAAACAATGATCATCCAACATCAACTTCGCTGGACCGGCCATGTTGTTCGAATGCCTGACCATCGTCTTCCAAAGCAGCTGCTTTACTCCCAACTTAAGAATGGAAAACGGAATATTGGTGGACAGCAAAAGAGATTCAAAGATACTCTCAAAGCTAATTTAAAAAAATGTAATATCAGCATTGAGAACTGGGAAGCCCTAACTCATGAGCGTTTCAATTGGAGGTCAGCCTTTATTAAAGGCGCTATGGACTTTGAAGAAGCACGAGTACAGGGCGAAAGGGAGAAAAGAGCTAAAAGGAAGGCACGTCAGGCAAACCCTCATCATGACCGTCTCCCACCCAGAAACCTATGCCCTCATTGTGGGAGGTTGTGCGGATCCAGAATTGGCTTTTATAGCCACTTACGGATCCACCGTTAAAATTTTACCTTTGGAAGACAATCTTACTCGGCTATGAGTGATCGCCAATGATGTCTTAGTTGGAATCAGAATGGATTCAGCATAAGCATTTTAGATGGAAAGCACTGAACTAATGTGCTACTTGCAATTTCATACAGAGCCATAAGGTATAACCGTAAGCATAAAATCATATTCAATGAATATTCGTAACAAGAATTACCTAAAAATAAAAGTTTAATTTGATGCTCTTAATTCATCAGATGCTCTATTTATTAGTTCTACATTCTCAAGAAGGGAGTTTTGAACTTAGGACTGTCAAAAAGAAAACATTTACATTACATGTCAAGCTGTTTTTTAAACAAAGATGAATGTGAAAAACAGTCTATAATATAGCAGAGGGGACCTTCTTCCCTCAAAGATGTGTACACGCCCCCTGTCTGACTAAACAACTGGAGACAAGATTTTGAGGGAAAGGAGCCACTAGCAAAATTTCATTAACTTTTGTGCGAGGTCCAAATGTTGCTATTAATAGGTAGTTAGTGTTTCCACTAACGTCAAAGTTATAGAAGAAACACTTCCTTACATAATCATGTAAAACAGCATTTCCATGTACACTCTATCCAGAACATCTTTGAATTCAACTCATGCTCTGCTTGAGAAGTATATAGGCTAAATATATTTGGAATCAATGTTACTATTTCTTCTTTATGATAGTCCAGTACAGCTATAGTTTCTCTGCTATACAAAACTGATCTCTTACATTTTGTGGTTTAATGTCTCCTCTGGTGATATATCTATAACAGTGCTTTCCAAAGTCCCACCGCTGGCAACACACCGGCGCCAGCGGCATGCGCGGCCTCGTATGTCGCGCTAAAACCCAGAAGCACTGATGGTGCGCTGCTGTCGCTGCCGCTGGCAGCGACGCACCATCAGCACTTCCGGGTTTTGTTGCGACACAGAGTTTGGAAAGCTATGATCTATAAGCTTTACAAATACATCACTCTAACACATTTGAGAAAATGCTGGTTTCTTCATTCATTCAAACAGAAATTGGACCCAAAGTCAATATTGTTTCATATTTTTCTGGAAAGTTTTTAGACTGTACTATTTTTGAACATAATGAATGAAAATATATGATATATCAACGCTAAGTCCTAGAGATATTCAGGAGGGAGTTTAAGGGTGGCCCTCTCCTCCCCCACAGAAAGGCATTCCAGAGAACCATCAAGGTGGAGAGGAATGAGGCAGCTCCCACTGGAAAGAAGTGGCGGAAAGGTCCCTGTACACATGCGGTCTTTTGTTTTCCACCAGATTCTCTCTTCCATAAAGCTTTCTTAAACTCCTTCTTTTACTTTTTTTTACTCAAAGTATTTGCACGAATTGGAACAATTAACACATATCTTACCAAACATTTAAGTTTAAACCGCATGGTTCCTTATATTTAATCACTTACCTGGAACTACCATCACTATGCCACGCTTTTCTTTCATCTTCTGATGTCCCGCCACTGGCAACAACCATTTCTCCTTCCTAAGAGCAATATAATATTCAGACATTTCTTCTGACATGCTAAAATTTGCTTCTTTAGAAGTAATAAAGTACTTCTAATTCTTCTAATAAAAGCAGTAAGTACTTCTAATTAAGAATCCAGTTATTCGGTGACTTTATTTCATTCAGTTTTGATGCCACTCTGGGTGGCTCACAAAAAATTAAAAAACAACATAAGAACAACAAAATACAGTAAAGTAGACGAGAAGAAATTACAAAAAATAGCCACAAAACAACTTTCTTGAAAACTAAATAAATTCAAGCCAAACACTGGAAAGTGGCTATGTTAATCCCTAGCCAGACTCACAATAAATAATTAGCTTATAGTTTGTTTCCAAATATAATTAATACAGAAAATCTGAAGTGGTTTGGGACCAGAATATCTGAAGGGCCACCTACTTTGGTATAAATATGGCGATAACATACTGTAAACACCAAGGGTTTCGTTACAGCACGAAATACATAAAATGCCCCTTTCAGGAGAAGCGCTCCCTGTGGAACTCCCTCTTTTGAGTTCTTTGCTGTTTTTCAACCTGCAGCAGAATGTTCCACAGCACTGGCCTTTTCATACTGTATATGATTGCTGCCTTCTCTTTTACACTGTTTGAGATTTGCTTTTTTAGTTTTATGACTTAGTTACAATATTTTTAGTCTAAATCACCATCATTGCCTGGCCAGTTATGCGATTAATAAATAAATCCCTGCTAAAGGAAGCAAGATTTCCCACTGCATGGTATTAGGTAAACAAAGTGTCTCCAAAGATTTGCTAAAAAGCTCTTCCTGAAAAAGTACCATTTAATATATGTAATATATGGACAGATCTAGGAGCATTAGCGTTAGAAAACCACCCCTCTTTACCTTTAAGGAAGGAAAGAAAAGTCAAATAACCTCAGGAGTCTGAATGATTTTGCATGCTATCAAGCTAGGCCAGGGGTTCCTAAACTTTTTGCCATCACACCTCCCTTTAGTGTAATCTTAATGTACATACCTCCTCTAAAAATCCAAACACCAAAATGAACACAAATGAACAATGAAAACAATGCAATCAAACTTTATTTTTAATAAAGACATAAAAAATAAAAATCTTCACACCTCCCCTGGACTCTGTCTGCACCTCCCCAAGGGAGGTTCACCTCAGAGTTTGAGAAACCGTGATCTAGCGTATCAGAACTCCTCAATGCACAGCCACAGTTCTGGATCCAGCTCATAACATCATGTAAATGGTATAGAAATATCATTTCTTATTCAAAATTTATATTTAGATACTACCTTATTTCACTGTGTAAGTCCAAGATAATCAGTTCTCTTCATACAAGTAACTAAAAATAGATTTTTATCTATTCATTTTATTATACTAGTTTGGATTGTAATTTTATGCTTATAGGCTTTTAACTGTTGATTTTGTTGATTTTGTTGTAAACCGCCCAGAGTCCCCTGTTGGGGAAGATGGGTGGTGATAAATTTGAATAATAAATAAAATAAATAAACTACAGAATGTTAACTGCATGTATCAACTACAGATAATCAGGTTTCTGCAGGCAAAATAGCACTTTCTATGTACAAAAGAACAGACCAAGGTTTGGGAAACCTTGAGAGTTACAGATGTACCACAACAGACATAAAGTAAACCTTTGATTGAATGGATTAATGGGGGGAAAGAGTTCCATTATAGCTAAATGTATTAAGTCTGAATGTTATTTTCAAGCCTGCCTATCCCTCTGAAGCAATATTCCTCTCACATTGTTCCTGCAGTCCATATTTATAGCACACAAAATCCACCAATATTTTCCACTCTTGGATTCAGAGAACAGGATGTCACAGGCAGCTGCTCTAGTAGGACTAAAGTATACAGATCACTGCAGCAAGTGGGGAAATAGGTGCTGTGTGCCTTCCCTAAAAAAGCAAATGTGTGATTGGTAAACCAGGGAGCAACTGTGTTTATTATCTATTATTTGGTTGCCAGATTTATCAATTGGGCTTCCTGTATGATGCATTTGGGGTTGGAGTTTATGTATTACATCTGCAGCCCATTAATCCAAGGTTTGCTGAATCAAGGCAATGTAATTTAAAACAAAATACAATATAATTCTTACATCTGAGGAACTGCTCCCATTTTCAATGTCTTCATTTGGCCTGACAGTTTCCTCCAAGGCATATCTGGTTCGATAGTTATGTTGGTTGGCCTGTTGTTTTTTCGAATCACCAACATCTAATACATGATCATGTGAATGGTTCTGGAAACACACAAAATGGCTATTAATCACACTTTAAACATATTCAGGACTATGAAAGATCTATGTGAAACACTACAGAGGCACTGCCCACCAGTGGAGATGAAAAGGTGTTAGATAAACTAAGACTGCTCTCCCTTATACACTCTGACATTAATATTACAATCTGAACGGCCACTGATTAGAATTCACTGAACACCCCCCAAAAGACCAAAACACAAGTACAAAATTAAATAAATATTTGTGAAAACATACAACTTATAGTGGAATGAATTCTTTGAACAATTAAAAAAAAACACCCTACTAGTACTAAAATTTTACAAATTTCTATTGTCCCAAATAGTTTATCCACTTTTTAAACTACTATGAATAAGAACAAAAATAATACTGCGGATACTTGAAGGGTTTTCTCCAACCTAACAGCAAAGATGTTTAAAGCCTAAAGAGCTACTCAGGGCCGTGCAAACTTTTTCAGGCTGCAGAACTTGTTAGTTAAAAGAAAAGAAAATTTCTGGAACCCCTGCTCAAGCAGCAAAGTTCTAATGATAGCAAACTGGCTATATTCAAGTGAACTTTTATTCTTTTTGCCCTTAGTCTTTCATGGAACCCATCAAGTTCTTGTGGAACCTGAGATTTCTGTGGAACAGTTTGAAAACCCCCAACTTCCACTAGCTGACTAAAGAGATGCAACCCTATCAACCAGTAACATCTGAAAAAGTTTTCAAATAAGGCAAGAAGCAACCTATTACAGGTAGTCCTCACTTAACAACCATTTGTTCAGCAACTGTTCAAAGTTAGTACGGTGCTGAACGAATGGTAGTTACGACTGGTCCTCAGATATTATGGCCGTTGCAATGCCATGGTCATGTGATCAAAATATGGGCGCTTGGCAACCAGCCCACATTTACGACTGCAGTGTGTGCTTCAACTCCCCCTACCGCCTATCTCTCCCCCCAAAAAAATTCTGCCCTTTTGGCTGCCACCAGCGCCGCCGCCGCCCTCCTCCTCCACCGGCTCTGTCCTGCTGCCTGCTCCCTGGCCAGGCCCAGGGAGCTGCCTTCAGCAGACGAGGCTCTGCCACCGTGCCATTCTTGCTGGGTGCGTCAAGGGGCTGCGCCCTCGCCTAGTGCCTCGATCACAGGCCAGCAGGCGGAGGAAGAAGACAGCGAAGGGCAGCTGGGGGTAGTGGAGGTGGAGTGCACGGTGGCCAAAAGGGCAGAGACGGGGGGGGGAATAACAAGGCGGGAGGCATTGAAGTGGGGGCGAGCACGGCAGGGCAGCTGAACCACGTCTGCCAACGGGAGCTCACTGGGCCCGGTTGGGGAGGAGGCAGAGGGATGGAGTTGGCAGTTCATGCAGGGCAGGAGAAGTGTGAGGTCAAACACATCCAGCTTGTTTGCTCTCATCTTTATGATACTCTGCATTATTCACAAGAATGCACTGCTTACCTTGGGCAAAGATGGTATCTTATTTTCTCTGGGAACATGACTTATAATGTGCTTTCTCCTCTCTTCTGCTCTGTATGTTTTTATTTCTTCTTCTCCCTTTGCTGTTCGCCATTCTTCCTGCCTACTACAGGACAGAAATTCAAGCATTAAAGTTAACCTCAATTAAAGGTAAAGGTTTCCCCTGCACAGTCGTGTCCAACTCTAGGGGCCGGTGTTCATCTCCGTTTCTTAGCCGAAGAGCCAGCATTGTCTGAAGACGCTTCCGTGGTCATGTGGCCAGCATGACACGTGCGGAACGCTGTTACCTTCCCACCGAAGTGGTACCTATTTATCTACTTGCATTTGCATGCTTTCGAATTGCTAGGTTGGCAAGAGCTGGGGCGAGTGCGGGAGCTCACTCACTCCATCACGCGGGGCTAGGGATTCGAACCTCCGAATTTGCGATCTTCCGATCGACAAGCCTGGCGTCTTACCCGATGAGCCATCATGCCCCTCATAATAATTATGTCTGCATAAATCAAACAGCAACAAGGGCTGCTTCTAGCAATTCTAAAATATCATATTTCTTGTAATCCACTCTAAATATGAAAAATTGTGCCTATTACCCCTAAGTAATGTATTTGTGTAATTCTACCTATAAAACTGAGCAGTGCAAAATACATTTCGGAGTCCTAAGCTATTATGTTCCCCAAAGTACCCTTCCTTTTAGCATAGAGAACGGACCTATTAGAAATGATAATAACAAAAATGGAAGCATCTATGGTATAACTAAACCAATATAAAAATTAATAATAATAAAACAATCACATCATATTAGCAATACACTGGCAGAATCATTGACCAAGATAACAAATAAACAATAAAAGATTTTGTCAACATACTAATTACCAAATGTTCTCCAGAACAGCTCCATCTTAAGTAACCTTTGGAACATTATAAAAGATTGGGGAACCCCTTGAGAGACAACACTGACTGACCATTAAGACTTCTACAACATCATCATGCTAGCCCAGGATAACAATGTAAAACTGAGTATCATCAGCATACTGATGATGCATCCCAAACCAAAAGATGATCTCCTCCAGTGGTTCCACGTAGATGTTAAAACATAAGGGAGAAAGAATTGAACCCTACAGCACCCAACTGAAGAGTCACCAACTCAGCCTCTCCCCTTCTATAACCACTGACAGGAACTACCCACTAAGTAAGAAAAAAACACTGTAAAACACTCTCTAATTCCCAGCCTTTGCAGGTGATCCAAAAGGACAGCGTGGTTGATGGTCTTAAAGGCCATTGATTCAGTAGAACCAGAAGGAGTGCAGTACACTAATTCAGGTCCCAACCAGTACAGCCAGTGGAGTTTCATCCCAGACCTAGGCTAGAACCCCGAGTGAAAGTGGTTCAGAAAATCCACTTCTTCTAGGGTAATGTGTAATATCCAGCCATATTTCACCATGCAGGCCAGGAAATCCTGGGCAGATTCTGACTGGGCAACATTGCCCCCTTGTCCAACCAAGTTTTCATAATACATACCAGATCCACCTGCTCATGAGATCATAAATGATCATACTCTTAGTGCAGATGGACCTGACATTTACCATCAAAATCTTAAGGTCATATATTATTTAAAACAAGTATTTCAGAAATCTTTCATAATTCTTTTTTCTCTAGTTAAGATTATCATCTTCTAGTCAGAAATGCCAACATATGTAGAGGGCATGATATTGGGGACGGCTGATTTCCATGGGTCAGTTTCCTGTCAGAACTTTAAACAAAGGAAGAGATGAGGCTAAGGCAAGGGTCGGAAATGGCGGCTCGCGAGCCACATGCGGCTCTTTGGCCCCTTGAGTGTGGCTCTTCCGCAGCTGAACTCACCCCCGCCCCTTCCACGCGATTGGATCCCGCCCCCAAACTCTTACGCTCTTACGCGCTCTCGCTCTCCAAGGCTGGGGCCACCCACAGCCGCCCACACCTCGCGCACAGCCCGCGGGGGTTTGGAAGAAGAAGGGAAAGAGAGGCTCGACTGCTCCAGTCGCTTCTCTTCCGGATTCCCCCGTAAATGGCTCCTGGTTATAAAGGGTGCTTGGAAACCGGGAAACGCCGAATTAGGCCTGGTGGAGCTCAGCGAACCGGGTTCTCCTTTCCTCGCCTCCTCCAAAACCTGAACCCTCTTGCTTTCGCCGCCTCTCCTGCACGTCCCCCCCCCCTCCTTTTGCTGTTCCCGGAGAAGCGGCCCTGGTGGTCAAAGCGGGATTGTGCAGCATTGTGAAGTCACTCGGGGGAGAGAGGGCGGCGGGGAACTTGTCCGCGCGCTGTACCTGGGGGAAGCGGCCCAAGCTCGGGGCTAATTCCTGGCTACCTTCCTGCAGGAATGTAGGATTGATATAGGAGCTGGGGGATCAAGCTTTGTGCACGGGGACTCGCTTCCCACTGGGGCTACAGGAAGACCCCCCTCTTCCTCCTCCGAGAGGGAAAAACGCTGCAGCCGGGCCCTGCTGCTCCCGGGCTCCGCCGCTCGGGACCCCTGCCTCCGCAGCCGCTCGCCGGAACGCAGCCCCCAGGGAAGAGCAGGACGACGAGCGCGGGGCGGCGTACTGCATTGGGTCCCGTCGCTCCACGGAGAAACGCGGGGAGGGGGGAGCGAGCTCCGTTCCCTCGGAGCAGCCTTGGGAAGGGAGGGGGCAAAACACAGTGGCTCCACGACGGGCTCCAAAGTCGCCCACAACACTCAACGGGCGCCTCGCTTCGCCTCGCCTTCCCTTCCCCTCCCAGCCGCGCTTTCAATGGAGCGGGGCCCCAGAATTGGCCGCGTTTCCTACCAGGCTTCCCTTTCCCCAACCGCTGCTTTTAGCGTCGCTGGTGCCGCTCAGCGAACTACCTTTTTCCCCGGCAGCCTGAAGGCACGTGAAGTCCCGAGGGCTCTTTTGCTCTTCCCGTTTGGATCCCGGGCCAGGGATCAACGATGCATTAAAAGCAATTGTAAAGACTGTACCTTAGCAGAGGTTCCAATGTGCCCAACGTGCAAGCGAGCGAGGGAATTAGGTAATACACGGTTGCGTGTGTGGCTCAAAGATTGCAAAAGGGATGGGGTTCGGCCTCCTGTGGTAGGGGAGACACGACAGCACGTGAAAGCGGCGATCCTAAACTAGTCTGCGTGGAACCCAGTGAATTTAATGGGAGCTCTCAACATGCATGGGGTTCTGCTGAGTTGCATTCTCCCCCACATAGAAGCGGTGCCTGGGCCGCCTCTCGGGATGGGGCGCCCAGCCCAGCTGCGCTCTCTCGGCATCTCAGGCGACTGTAGCGACCGGAGGCGGCCAAGGGAAGAGCAGGCGGCTCTTCGCCCTCGGCGCACAGCGGGGCCAGACGAGCCTCCGGCTGCTGCTTCCTGCGCCCGTGGCCTCTTCGCTGCCGCCGCCGCCCGCCTCGCCTCTGCCGCTCTCCACTTCTCCGCAAAGCTCCCGGTTGATCTTAATGTTTCCTTTTCCTCCCCTTCAATATGTTCCAGCAAGCGAGGGGGAAGCGGAGAGCGGCAGAGGCGAGGTGGGCGGCGGCGGCAGTGAAGAGGCCATGGGCGCAGGAAGCAGCAGCCGGAGGCTCGTCTGGCCCCGCGGCGCGCCGAGGGCGAAGAGCAGCCTGCTCTCCCCTTGGCCGCCTCCGGTCGCTACAGTCGCCCTGGCATCTCCCTTTGGCCTGCCGTCCGCGGCCCCTCCCCCCCAGCCCAGCCCTGTCCCCCCCGCCTCCCTCCCTGCAGGCAGCGGACAAACTCGGCGAGGAAGCCTGCGATGGCGGCTTCCCTCCCGCACGACGCCCAGGCTCGGCTGCGGAGCTCAGCTCAGGAGAGGCGGCGGGAAGGAGGGAGCGTCGCGGAGCATGTGCAGAGGGCTCCGCTGGGCGCCGCGGCATTCCCGGGCAGGCGCGCGTGGCCGGGTCGGGGATCGCGGCACTGCTCGTTTGGGAAGCGGCTACGATCCCGAGGTGGGCTGGGAAGGGTGGGAAGGGGGAGGAATCGCGTCTGCGGGGCTGTGATTTGGATCTCTCCCTCTGCCACTTGGCAGATGCCTTGGGTTGTGTGGGTGGCCCCGGCCTTGGAGAGCTGGGATGCAGCGGGATGGGAGCGTCGCCGGCGGCCCGCAAGGACCGGCCATGGAAGGTGAGTGAGGGCCGGGGCGGCCGGCCAAGCGCAGCGCAGCCCTGTATCTTACCCTTCCACGCGATTGGATCCCGCCCACAAACCCCGCTCCCTTCCACGCGATTGGCTCCCGCCCACAAACCCTGCCCCCTTCCACGCGATTGGCTCCCGCCCGCAAACTCCACCCCCTGGCTCTCGAGCATGTCAAAATGTCCTCGAGCATGTCAAAATGGCTCCCGGCATAAAAAAGTTTGCCGACCCCTGGGCTAAGGCATAGCTTTCCAAACTGTGTGTCGCGACACAAAAGTGTGTCGCCACACCACCCGGAAGCGGCGGCGCACGCGTGCACGGCGGTGGCAGCAGCGGCGCGGTATCAGTGTTTCCGCGTTTTAGCAGAGGCTGTCGCCGTCGCCATGCACACGTGCGCTGCCGCACGCCCCCCCCGCGCCGCTGCTGTGCACGTGCCCCCCCGCGCGCGCCGCCGCCGCTGGTGTGTCACCAGCGGCGGCACTTTGGAAAGCCCTGGTTTAGTGTGTTGCAACACAGCCCAGAGGCAGCGGCGGTGTGCATGGCGGAGGCGCGCACGGCGGCGGCGCACCATCAGCGCTTCCGCATTTTAGCGGAAAACACAAGGCCACCGCTGCCTCCGCGCCCCCCACCGCCCCCGCCGTTGGTGTGTCGCCAACGGCAGCAGTTTGGAAAGCACTGGTCTAAGGAGAAATTTATTTTAAAAATAGAGCACAGATAAATTAAAAGCTGATAGAAAATACAATCAGGAAAATAAAATAAAAGCAGTTACAAGAAAAGTGTCAAATGCTCGAGAACTATTCTGGACAAATAATGGAGTCCAAGGCTAGAAATAAAAATATAGACCATGTAATTCTTGCCTTCTTGAGCACCAGGGGTTATTAACTTATTCCTGGAAGTATTCTCCTACCAAACTGAAAGAAAAATGTATCTGCAGCAATTGCTAATATATTTCTTATCACTTGCTCTATGAACCTAAACACAAAACATACTGTGAAGTCTAGTATTAATTTTGTGCTTGTTAACAGAATATTTATCAAGACTAAATTTAAGCACAGAGAGAAAGAAATCAGGTACACAGATTTTTGTCTCTAGGATTGGTGTTGCTTGAAGGGCTTCAGTGATGGAGTCTTCAGCATTATGGGTAGACTGGAAAATTTTTTTGCCTGAAACAGTGGAGAGCTGTGCTGTACCAATGGACTCATTTAATATAAAGCATAACTTAAGATCCTAATGCAAGCTTACAAACATAACACCATTAGATTCATATATACCTGGATACTCCTGCTGACAGTTCAGGCACCACAACCCTTCGACTCCATGCTACCAGGTCCCGTTCAGTTGCTATTTCACTTCTTGGGGCATTGCTATGCATCTGTCGAACTCCTTCAATCTGTCCACTGCGTCTTAATCCCACATTTGGTGGTGAATGCACTTCTGAGGTAGAATTTACTGAGCCTAAATAAGAGAGAACAAAATAGAAATGAACATTTTTAAACAAGGTATTAAGTAAATAAGAGGAAATTTAAACCTGTTATTAATTACATGGGTCTAAAGTTTTTGTGAGCAAAAGTCTTAATTAACATACACATATTTTATTATTGCAAAATGATTTAAATGCCATTATTACTAGGCTCAAGTACTCTGTTTCCATGATAAAATCATGTCAGTCTAATAGATCAGTGTTTTTCAACCTTGACAACTTTAAGATGTGTGGACTTCAACTCCCAGAATTCCCCAAACAGCATGAATTCTGGGAGTTGAAGTCTACACATCTTAAAGTTGCCAAAGTTGAAAAACACTGTATTAGATTATTCAAGTTAATTACATGAAGAATTTTTTTTACCTCTGCCAATTCTATTTGTATTACTGTTTCCAGCCTCTCCAGACCGGCGCTGATCTTGTTCTTGCTGAAGTCTCTGTATCATGCTATCCAAAGGACTAACTTGTTGACTCAAAACTTGGTTCAGTCCTGTGAAAAGTAGAATTTGGATCTAAAATACATTTAAAGTGCATGAAGTCCATTAGAGTGCATGAAGTCCAAACTGTAAGTGTTCAACTGTTAACATACATTTATTTGCAACCATAGCTTTTAGCAGAATTCATATAAAATTACAACAATCCTTATCAGTTCAATTCATCCCCCCTAAAATTAACAGCACTGTCTGTCAATATCTGCGTTTGTATCTTCCTTGAGGCCATTGCAAACA
Organism: Charina bottae; assembly: GCA_023362775.1. Taxonomy (NCBI): domain Eukaryota; kingdom Metazoa; phylum Chordata; class Lepidosauria; order Squamata; family Charinaidae; genus Charina; species Charina bottae. The sequence continues at coordinate 210,556 of JALMGJ010000041.1, forward strand.
ATGCAACTTGTTTTGTTACATATTCATCTATATCAGTCAGCAGGAAATAGATTTTTTTCTTCTATGCCAGACTGATAAGAGTTGGGTTAACAAAGACATAATAAATCTAGCTCTGGGTTCCTGATATAATTTGCAACGTAATATGTAATGGATCAGATCTTCCACATGTGAGTTATCACAAATGAATAAACGATGTGTAATTGGTAATCCTTTATATCTTCTATCCAAATAGGCTGTGGGCACTGTCTGAAACCAAAGTTCTGTGAAAGCTTGTCTCAAGGAGTAGGATGTAAGAGCCTGTAAATAAAATGACACTCCTTTTCCATCTTTAAGAGATCAGTACCACTTGGCCAACTTAAGCTTGTATGCATGCTCTTTATCTATTTAAAAAATCATTAGTTCCTTAATAATGTATGGTAATTTATGTCATTCAAGAGGTCCTCAACTAGTGAAAATTGTAAGAATAGTTTTAGACACAAATTCACCCATCCACTACAACTCTAAGTGTCCATTCCTTCATATGTTAAAATGTTAATGGATCAAGTATTTGTTATTTACACACTTATGCTTGGAGCAAATGAGCACACGTTCCCAAATAATTTCCTCTTTAATACTGCTAATGAATACTTAATTAAATCAATTGTGTTAGTTTTCTCTTTCATAAAAACTGTGGAAGAGATTATGAACAAGAAACTGCCATTTTATCAGTGACCCATTTAAAAATGCAAAATAGGCTGGAAAATAGATCAAATTTTATCACTTACTGATCTTCAGATGATTAACTGGATGGACAAGCAAACAAATCTCACCCGTGATACCATACCTCTTATTTCTTTTTTTTTTGGAAAGGAAAAATAAAAAGGATGCAGGAGTAAACTCAGAAGAAAGAATATAGTATTTGTTGTATTAGATTCTTATGTCCTTGGAATTGCAGATGGTAAGAATGCTAAAATGTCTCTCTCAGAAATCCTGGAAACCTGTAAGGTACCATACAATGTTGGAAATTGTACATACCTGAGGAAGTTACCCCCATCTGAGGAATAAGCTGTTCCTCTCTACAGTTTTCACGTCCTGGAACTAATCTCTGAAATCTTGATGGATGAGGGTTACCATCAACATCAACCAAAAATGGAGGTGGCATGAGATGTGGTGCCTGTTGTGTCTGTTCATCCAATACAAAATTATTGGCATCACGAATGAGAGGCCGATAATCACTGTGAAAGAACATCTGATCTGCTATCTGTAAATAAAGGGTTTTTTTTTAGAATTATAGACTATATATAATTGAAAGAAAGCTTCACAAAGTATAATTCTGAATCAATATTAAAATAGTTGCATATTGCTAAAGTGACTTTTTCTAGATAACCTTCTTTTGTAAAAACTAAATCTAGATGAGACTTAAGAACTAAATGAAGACAGATTGCCATCAGTTCAAAAAACTGTTTTGGTGTAATGATGGTGTAGCAGCTAAAATTATAAATTACACAATTGTTTTATAAAACAGTTTTTAAAGCTGCAATTATGTATTTGGAGCCATGGTCCTCAAAGATTATGGGATTTACTTCTTCATAAGAATACATACATACATACTAATTCTGCATAAAGATATGTATTTGGTTAGGAGCAAAATTTGTTCCTATGTAAGCTCCTTTTTCAAAGCATTATTAGCAACTTATTTATTTTATAATGGAATAATTAAATGAATCATCTGTACATAAAAAAAACTTTCCTAAGGCTGTTGGATGTAGGTACACTTTGAATTATGTATACCATGAAAAATTATTTCTAGCAAAAAAAATATGGCCGATCGATACAAATGATATAATAGTTCTAGTAACAAGTAACATTGTACCTAATAGTGCAGATGAATTGTAATTACTTATAATTTTTCAGTTTTTAATGTAATTACAGGTAGGACTAGCTCCCTAAAAATGTTTTTGTAGTTCAGAGTTGGCATATTTAAACAGCAAAACTCAGAGTTTTTTTTTAATTTTGGTCAGTGCTACTACAGATGCATTAGTTATCCTAGGAAATTAGGTGGAATAACTAATAAAAGAAACTCAAGGTCCTCTATGCCGTTTTCCTAAGTTACAGAATTTTTGAGCAAAATGGAGTTTTTAAATTATTTTTGTTTTTACTTTTAGAGATTTAGCCCATTCTAAATTAACTATGTCATTAAAAACACTTAATAAAATACAGTTTCCAAGATATGGAGAAAATGACATTTCATATATAAGGATAATGTGATTTCGGATAACAAAGGTTAAAAAATGAGTATGATTAAACAGTTTGAATTTTTTTTAATCCCCTATGTGTATAACTCACTTAGACAATTATTTTTCTTCATAAACTGAGGGCAGAAGAGAGGTCCTGATCAGAATTTGATTCTTGGTTCTTTTTTGAACTTGCAAGGATTTTGTAGTTGGATATTTATTTATTTATTTGTTTGTTTATGTATTTCTGCCCCTTTAGAGGAGGTGAGGATCCAGAGACTCAGTCAGACTGGAGCCGAGTTACTAGAGGATGTTTGGATTTAGAATTGATGTCTGATTCTTCCAATCATCTTATTTCTGCATGGAGAAGATAGATCGGTTTGTGAAAATATTAATTTTTTTTATTTTTGAAACTGTCCTAAAATATCATTAGTAATTCCTTTCTTTATATTTTGAACATACTATCTTTGCAAAAGAAAGGCAAATCTCAGGAGAAGTTGTCACCAGATCCAAAAACATCCTGATTTTGCTCTGAATCAGGGTATTTTTTAAAGCAACATCAGAGATGGAAAAATGTATTTTTGTATCATCTGGTGCACAGCTTTCCAAACTGTGTGTCGCGACACAAAAGTGTGTTGCCTGCGGGGCCCAGGTGTGTCACGTCAAAACCCGGAAGCACTGATGGCGCATGGCCGCGCACACGGCAGTGGCAGGCCATCAACACTTCCGGGTTTTCGCACAGCACACAAGGACACCGCTGCCGACACCGCTGCAGTGCGTGAAAATCCGAAAGTGCCGCAGTGGCGGCGGTGTGCAAAAACTGAAAGCGGAGGTAGCGCTTTCGGGGGTTTGCGCACTGCCATAGCGGCGGCGCTTCTGAGTTTTCCCGCATACTGCCATTGGTGTGTCACCGTGGGAAAAGTTTGGAAAGCCCTGATCTGGTGACTATTATAATTTAATTTTTTTTACATGACATGAACTGCTTTTTCAATATTCTGACATTTTGGTAGGCTTGAGAAATGATAGTCTCTGAATTTAGATTAACCAAAGTATCATCCATATCATATAAGCAGGTCAGATCTCTGTTCATAGCAAAAGTGGGGATTAATGACTCGCTACAAAACACCTAAGATCCTCTATCTTTTGTTTCAAATTAGAGGTATGAACTTATGACAAGTTTCTCTTGAAACAAGAAAAGTTTGTTTTATGGGGATTCGAATACATTTTCTTTCTTGTCAAAAGACTCCTGAAGCAGCTTTTTCATATTGGAGCAACTGGACAGGTCAGAGCGTGCAATGAGAAGAATTTTCTTTTCAAAAGGTGAAATACACAAAAACAGGTGAAAAAGGAAGAGTAACAAAGTATTTGAGAATAGGAGAAAAAAAGAGATAGGAGGGACCAAGTAACAGGAATGTTCCTAAACTCTGCACTAAAGTACAGAAATAATATTCAGTAGGAACAAAAAGAAGAGCAGAAGATGAAAGAACTTTGGTTACACCATTCCTGTGCTTGGAGAAATTGGAGACAAAATAACGATTTTCTCTTTTCTATACTTAAGAGCCTTTGAGTGGCCCGATCAAAGGAACAGAACAGAAGAATGCTTGTAAACACTTGGGTAGGGTGAAAAATGCCTGAATTTAGGGCTCTACCAACAGCAGTTACAAATGAAATAAAAACAGTTGAGTTCGCATAGCTCATTTGACACAATGGAACAGAAGCTTAAAAGTCTACCCTGAATAGTTTTAACCTGAAATTGGGACAGGCAATCTGTGCACTTCCAGGTATTTTGGACTAAAGTAAAGGTTCCCCCACACAGTTGTGTCAAACTCTAGTGCTCATCTCCGTTTGTTAGCCGAAGAGCCAGCGTTGTCCGAAGGCGCTTCCACAGTCATGTGGCCGCATGACGCGCGTGGAACGCTGTTACCTTCCCACCAAAGTTGTACCTATTCATCTACTTGCATTTGCATGCTTTCATATTGCTAGGTTGGCAAGAGCTGGGGAGAGTGCGGGAGCTCAGTCCGTCATGCGGGAGCTCACTCCGTCACGCAGGGCTAGGGTTTTGAACCTCCAAACTTGCAACCTTCCGATCGACAAGACTCGCATCTTAACCGCTGAGCCACCGCACCCCCTACATTTTCAACTACAACTTAAAAAATCCCTAGACTTCAGCCCAGATGGCTGGGATTAATTAAAATTTTACTCCCAAACATATGAAAGACATTAGATTGCCCACCTCCAGCCTAGGACATAGCATCACTCTAAAACAGAGCTTTCCAAACTGTGTGTCGCAACACAAAAGTGTGTCGCCACACAACCCGGAAGTGGCAGCGGGGGCGTGCACGGCGGCGGCACCAGCGTGCCATCGGTGCTTCCGCGTTTTAGCGGAGGCTGCCGCCGCTGCCACCACCATGCACGCCCCCGCCCGCACCGGGTTTTCCCGTGGCGACACATGAAAATCCGAAGGCGCCGCAGCCGCGGCGGTGCGCAAAGACCGAAAGTGGCAGCAGCGCTTCCGGGTTTTTGCGCGCTGCTGTGGCAGCAGGACTTCCGGATTTTCCCGCGGCGACACACCAAGGGCGGTTGGTGTGTCGCCGCGGGAAAACTTTGGAAAGCCCTGCTCTAAAAGCAATGACTAAGCATTCCTCTAACGGTACAGTATATCTAATATTTATTCCTCAAAATTATATTTATTTATTTATTTAAATTTCTATCATCGCCCATCTCCCCCAAACAGGGGACTCTGGGCATTTTACAATAAAATCAAGAGTTAAAAACATAAATATACAATTACAATCCACACCAATATAAATAAAATAATAAATATAAAATCCAAGGGATGATGAAATCTCATATAATAGGGAGGGCACTATGGCGCCAGCCACCCCCAGGAGGAACTATTGCCTTTCCCATCCCAGGAAAGTCAGCAGAACCAGGTCTTCAAATTCTTCCAGAAAGCCAAGAGCAAGGGAGCCCGCCTCAGCTCCGGGGGCAAGATATTCCAAAGGGCGGGCGCCACTGCAGAGAAGGCCCGCCTCCTGGACCCCACCAGATGAAACTCCCTTGTCAATGGGGTCCGTAGCATGCCCTCTCTGCATGACCGGGTGGGGCGGGTCGAAGTTATGGGGATGAGACGGTCCTTCAGGTAACCTGGTTCCATGCCATGTAGGGCTTTAAAGGTGATAACCAACACCTTGAATTGGACCCGGAAGCAAACTGGTACCCAATGAAACTCGTGCGGCAGTGGTGTCATGTGTGCAGATCTTACGGCACCAATAACTGTCCGTGCGGCCGCATTCTGGACCATCTGAAGCTTCCGGATACTCTTCAAGGGTAGCCCCATGTAGAGCGCATTGCAATAGTCTATATGGGAGATGACAAGGGCATGAGTGACTGTTCGGAGGGGATCTCGATCCAGGAATGGGCGTAGCTGGTGCACAACCCAAAGTTGTGCAAAGGCCCTTCTGGCCACGACTGCCACCTGCTCTTTGAGCAGGAGTCGTGAGTCCAGGAGGACCCCCAGGTTCCACACTGCATCTGAATGGGGCAGTGCTACCCCATCCAGAACCAAAGATGACAACTTCCTGGATACAGAGGGGCCATCAATCCACAGCCACTCCATCTTACCAGGGTTCAGTTGAAGCTTGTTGTTCCCCATCCAGACCTCCACAGCCCCCAGGCACTGAAATAGGGCAGCGACTGCATCACTTACTTCACCAGGGATGGAGATATATAATTGAGTATCATTAGCATACCAATACCTCATCCCGTGGTGACGGATGATCAGTGGTTTCATGTACAGTTGTAATCGAAATTATTCAAACCCTCCCCCATTGCAAAATCAGGTTTATTGTCAAAATGTACAGACTTTCAGCTGTTTGCAATGAACAAATCAAACAAAAGCAATTGAAATAGCTCAACACAACAAATGCTTCAAGTGGTATCCCCAAATTGAACTGAAAATGCAACTTATAATGACTTCTCCAGTCTCAAAATTATTCAACCCCTTCATGGCAAGCATCAGAAGTATTTAGTAGAGCACCCTTTTGCTGTTATGACCTGCTGCAAATAACATGCATAGCCAGACACCAGCTTTTGGCAGCATTCCTCAGAATCTTAGCCCATTCCTCATGAGCAATGGCCTCCAATTCAGTAATATTCTTGGGTTTGCGTGTTGCAACCGCCTTCTTCAAATCCCACCAGAGATTTTCTATGGGGTTCAAGTCAGGTGACTGTGATGGCCACTGTAGAATCTTCCAGGACTACTTCTGCATCCAAGCCTTAGTGGAATTTGAGGTATGCTTGGGATCATTGTCCTGTTGGAAGGTCCAATGACGCCCAAGTTTCAGCTTCCTTACAGACGGCATGACGTTTTCTCCTAGGATTTCCTGGTACTTCAATGAATCCATCTTGCCTTCCACACACTGCAGGTTTCTAGTGCCAGAGGATGGAAAGCAGCCCCGGAGCATCACCAAGCCACCACCATGCTTAACTGTAGGCAGAGTGTTCTTTTCAGCTTATGCTTCATTTTTCTTCCTCCAGACATACCGCTGATCCATCGGGCCTAAAAGTTCCAGTTTTGTTTCATCGCTCCACAGAACAGAATCCCAAAATTTCTGTGGCTTATTTATATGATTTTGAGCATATTGGAGCCAACTTTTCTTGTGCTTTTGGGTCAGCAGTGGTGTACATCTTGGAGTTCTGGCATGGAAACCTTCTGTGTTTAGTACTGGCCTTACTGTGCTCACTGAAACCTCAGTGCCTGTTGTCACCAAGTCTTGCTGCAGGTCTTTTGCAGTCACTCGAGGGTTTCTCTCAACCTGCCTTCTCAGAAATCTGGTTGCAGCCACTGACAGCTTCCTTTTTCTGCCCTGTCCAGGTAGTGTAACCACTGTTCCTTTCACTTTGAACTTGCGAACTATGCTTCCAACGGTGTCTCTAGGTACATTCAGTGCCTTTGCTATCTTTTTGTATCCTGTTCCTTGTTTGTGAAGGGTGATGATCTCTTCTCTTACCTTTTTGGACCATTCTTTTGACTTAGCCATATTTCTAACATGCAGTCAAACGTGACACTCAACAAACTCCTAGCCAGTTTAGGTATTTCATGTGTTCCAGCTCAAGCACATCTGGTGCAACTAATGAGGCCCTTGATTAGTTGCATCAGGTGTGCTTGAGACAACACCTGTTTTGCATACTGTACAGTATGTGCGCTGTTGTGACGGATTCTATTCAGGGGGTTGAATAATTTTGAGACTGGAGAAGTCATTATAAGTTGCATTTTCAGTTGAATTTGGGGACACCACTTGAAGCATTCGTTGTGTTGAGCTATTTCAATTGCTTTTGTTTGATTTGTTCATTGCAAACAGCTGAACGTCTGTAAATTTTGACAATAAACCTGATTTGCAATGGGGGTTGAATAATTTCGATTACAACTGTAGATGTTAAATAGGAGAGGAGAGAGAACCGAACCATGCAGCACCCCACACAAGAGGGATCGCAGGTCAGATCTCTCTACTCCTATCACCACCGATTGGGAAAAGCACTGGAGGAAGGAGGTGAACCAGCATAAAACTACGCCACCCACCCCCAACTCCCTGAGCCATCCCAAAAGGATACCATGGTCGATGGTATCGAAAGCCGCTGAGAGGTCCAAGAGAGCCAGGATGGATGCACATTATATAACAGAATCCTGAGATATCAGTGAACATCAGAAGCATTTTTCTAAGCCATTCATTATAAGAAAAAAACACTAAGATTTAATTCGAATGTAATGGAGCAGAATTTGAATATAACTTTCAGTCACACTGGAAATTTGCATGGTCATTTTTTGGTTAAAAGTCGCTTGTAACACTTATGCAAAAACTACAAATTAAACAGTTTTCTGTGCAATACCTTATCATATTTGCTACTGGAACCAAATCCAAATATTAAAAGGTGTCCATGAGAGTCTGTACATGCAAAATGCTGGCCATCAGGAGAGCACTTGCAGTCAAACACAGCCCCATGTCCTTGTCCTTCAATCTGAAATACAGCAGCACACAAATTAGTACTAAATACTAGAAATCTATCCCATTTTCAAAATGTGACATGACCTATTAAAAAGAAGCATCCTATTAGATAGAAACAACAATCAATATATTATTCACTTTTTTATTTGTAAACAAAATCAAGTACTCAGAATCAGGAAAACTATGTTTATATTTGATACGTTCTTGATCGTTTAAAAACCTGAAAATTAATTGAGTATATTTATACTTTATTCAGTGAACAGTGAAGACAAAATGTATCTAAGATTAAATGAGTCAAGAGGAAGGGGAACCCCAATAAAGTCATGGTTGCATGGAGTTAATCCTCAAAAATAAAAGAGGTAAGAAGTTCAAAGAACAAAAGGGAATGTATGAAGTGGTATATGGAGGTGGTAGAAGCAAGGATGGTTTGCAAAAATAGGAAGGCATAGAGGGGTTTTATGAATGGTGTTGGCATAAACCAGATTTAGCTACATTTCATATTCTTATTTCATGCTTTCAATTTCTTAGGCTTACACTTCTTACTCTCTTTCTGCACTTTGCATAATACTGCTTACCCTGAATGGGAATGATGTGTTGGGTCTATGTGTGTGTATAGTTTTCTCCATTACGTAGTTATTGTATGTAGCAAACAGAAGGCCCATAACTATAAACAAGACTCATCAAATTAACTTCTGCGTAAACATATCTCACTAAACTTATTTCAGAGTAAACATGTTTAGGATCAGGCTATTTAATTAACTATTAAAATAAGAAGCTATAAGAGGGGGGGAAATCCATCCTTGATTAGCAGAACAGTTGCCTGTATCTTAATTTGCTTTTGTTTTTGCATACCTGAATCAATAACTTTATCCAGAATTCAACTAATAATATTTAACTTTCTGATAGAAAGGAATGGAATTCTGTATAATTACACCTGCCCAATGTTTCCAACTGCAGTGAGATGGTATGTACATAACTGAATTATTTATTTATTCAGGTTAATACAAGTTCTATATTTGACTGCTTGCAACTCATCTAAAGAACTGCAAATATTTTAAAAAGAATTTTACCTGATACTTATTTTCTGTTTTCCACTTCCATTAATCCAGAACAAATGGGTTTTTGTTTTTCCCTGTAACCTGTCAATCAAGCACAGGTGACCAATCACCACTCTGAACTTTCATACCCTAAACACTCTACTAATATTCCCAGTTGCCAAAAAGGGTAGCAGTAAGCAAATATCTCTTCCTCCTATCTATGGAAAAGTTATGAAGCAGAAATGCATGTAAAGGGAATAAAGTTTTCCTTCTACAAATAATCCAAATAACTAGGCATTAAAATCCCAGGAAAAAGGAGTGATAAGCAATCCTATGTCTGACTATGAAGTTAAGATCCTGAGAAAATAAAGTACTAGGTTATATATTATGTCAGATCCAGATATTCTACTATAATCTCATGATCTTAATAATCCTAGAATATATCTGAATATATAGAAGTTTGCAACAAAATCAGATGTCCTTCAAATTAACAAACAAAAAATTGAAGTAACAAGGAGACATTACTTGACCATATTTCTACTTATTTATTTATTTTCTATCCCACCTTTATTATTTTTTATAAATAAGTCAAGGCGGCTAACATACCTAATACTCCTTCCTCCTATTTTCCCCACAACAACCACCCTGTGAGGTGAGTTGGGCTGAGAGAGAGTGACTGGCCCAAGGCCACCCAGCAGGCTTTCATGCCTAAGGCAGGACTAGAACTCACAGGCTCCTGGTTTCTAGTCCGTTGCCTTAACCACTAGATGGGTTTAGAAAAAACTTCCCATTCACTGTTCTTTCCAAGATTTGTCCATGTAGTTGCCAGGAGTCAAGAAAGACTCAGAGATGACAAAAAAAAATCCAAATAGGAAGAAAAGGGCATATTTGGATTTTTTTCTTGTGTACCAGAGCTTCCCCCCCCCCCAAAAAAAAAAAACCCTTACAATTGCAGCATTCTTTGTCTACGAAAATGTGCTGCTGATGGTCAGATAGACCTTCTTATGCAGCATCTTATGCAATGTGACAGACTGTATCTAGTTTGCTAGTTTTTAATAATTTGGAAGACATGCATCACTTTATTTCAATACAGCTTCAGCAAATCAATAAAATGAAAGGATTTTGTTTTCTCTCACTACCTCTCTAAAACAAAAAACAGGAACTGAATTATGCAGGTTTTGTTGCAGTACACATATTTTGTATAAAGGCTGTTATGTGCTTTTTTGCCTACTCTGGAGTTAACCCTAGCAAATCAGGGAAAAAAGCATTTCTGCAAAAAAAGTTGCAGCACCAGCTAGCTAACATTATACTACACTAGCTCACATTATACTACACTAATCTATAATATGAAGTTTAAAAATTGCATCAAGCAACAAAAATTCACAGTCCAATCTGTCACACAACTTAGAACTTTGAAGTGGGACCTAACTTATGCACAGTACATCAAATAGAGATGCAGAAAAATAGGGAAAGTTTAGAACCCTTTCCCTCATCCCTTAAAATTACATACACCCTGACTTTTCTGTGATGAAAAAAATCTAAATAAAAATGGTTAACTTCTCCCGTGAATAAAAAAACAACCCAAAATACTCTTCTCAGTATCCCCCAGATTAAAAGAGTTACAACGTTAAGAAATTGCCTTCTACCAAGTGCATTGCCTCACTGCTGTACATCTTCTATACCGATTGGTGAATAAATATCTCCCATCTGGATTTTATAACTATTTATTATATTGATTGTATAAACTGGTGTTTTATATTTTATTTTAATCTATTTTATTGTAAACCGCCCAGAGTTCCCCGTTGGGGGGATGGGAGGTCATATAAATTAAATAAATAAATAATAAAGTCCAGGAAGAGCACTTTTTCAGTAATAATGCATTGCTTATAGACACTCCTTAGATAGGTTCTTAAAGTCATGTTTAGAAACTAAAAATTGAGGTATCAAGAAGCTCCTTTTCTTTTCCCACAACATGAACCAAGAAACAAGCAGATTCTTGTTTCATTCACATATTCACACAAAAGGAATCATACAGGAAGCTTACTCATATCTCAGCTTATTAAGACTGAATGCATCCTATATACTTAAGACGTTTTACTTTACGTTTCTTTTTCTAAATATAATAGTGACTACTACTACTACTATTAGTGACTTACTACACTGAAATTTAAGAAAACATTCTTATTATAATGTGATCTAATGAATAAGTATGCAAATATAAAAAGCAGTAAAGAAACCAAGATGTGTTCATATTTTTTTAAATTAAAGCTAGGTCTCACAGTTGCAATAATTCAAGTCATTTGGAAAGCCATAATTAAAATATAAAGATGTGTCTTAAGAAATATTGCAGGCTTAAACTATTCTATTGCCACTAACGTAAGTAAAATGTATGGTTATAGTCATACATTATAAGAGCAAGATTTTAATGTAGTTCTGTTCTCCATATTTCAAAAGCCTACCTATCGGCTTTGACTCTAAGCATTTTATTAAATTTGCTATTTCTTAAACAGTGGTCCCTTTCACAGAATCCACTTCCAAAGAAACTTTTAAAAAACAAGCAAAATTGATCTAAACTCAACAGATACATTATGACTTGCATCCAGATGAGTTCATGAAGCATATTTCTCCTCTATAATACATCTATATTGACAGTATAGAATCCATGGGAAAAGCCATTAAGAACATTTTTCTACTTCATATTTCAGGGTTTCTATTTTTAAGTGAGGTAATACAGGACTGAGGTTTTTTGAAAATTTATTTAAACAGGATAATTTTACTCAGAAAATATATCTTATTGCCCAGTTTAATAAGTTTAACTTCATATGGCATTTGCAGTTTAAAGACAATGCATATCTGGCTGACTTTACCGCTTGAAAGATAAAACAGGGTCGGGCCTGGCTAGTACCTGGATGCAGTGCTTTATGTGGGGGAAGGCGGGGAACCCGGAGTAATGTAGGCAGAGTAATATAGACAGGGTCACAGGGAAAGCCTCCTTTGTGTGCACATGTGCCCCAAAGGGGTGGAGCTTGTAAAACTGTTTTTGTCATTCTGATGAAAGCAGCCAGAGTCTGTGGACACTACTGATTGAACTGGAGAGACTAATAAGGAATGGAGGAGTTGTAAACTAGATTAGGTAGCAAACAAACATCCTGGAAAGAAAGAAGCAGCAAACCACTTCCACACTGTTGCCAAGAAAACCACATGGTTATGACCATTTAGTCACTGGGATACAAGCTTCACTGTAGGACATCTTTACGGGAAATATTTAATGCAGTAGGCCTCCCCTCTATGTGGAATTTAAATAAGAGTACAGCCTTAAGGTTAAGTGACATCTCACAAGCTTCCTTATTAATGTGCTAATAGTACTGATTAGCAATCAAAATGTTGAATAGTTCATGTCTAAAGCAAGGCTTCCCACAAATTGTACTGCTGTCTGCTACATTTACATCAAATTTATGATAACACCCAAACCCTGTAAAAGCAAAATCCTATGATTAAAAACACAGATTTTTGTGTTTTGCCTATTCATATGTATATATTTCTCAACAAAAAACAAAAAATGCAAAATGCAAAGTATTTTGTCAGTAACAATGAGATGGGGAATTACCTTGTGCACCAGAAGTCTGAGCTTCTGCTTGATTTACAAAAACCCATTTGCTCTGAATTAGTAGATAGCATACTATCCAAAGACAGTTTAAATAAAAAAATAACATTTCAACACTCTTAAGTATGGAATTCATCAAGACACAAGCAGTATATGTACAAACTAGAAAGAGATACATAGTCCTGATTCTTTATGTCCCAGGGTTTCCAACTGTTAGAAATAAAATTGTTCTAGACAAATAGAACATGAGTATTTTTGTCTATCGTATCTCAGCTTAATAAGTCACGTTATGAACTATTTTTTTGTCTGCACATTGAGCTAATTCGCTTCATTCTTTGCATGAGCCATGGCTAATCCAGGAAGCCTAAACGACCTATAGTATCCTGGATCCACCTAAACCATAAAAGCATGGCTATATACTCCGAAGTAGAGGTGTGAAGTCTTTGGATCTAAAGCAAGCAAGGATATCTTGGGTCTGGTGTGGGTACCCTCACTGTATCTGTCAACAACTCCTTCAAAGAGCTGCATCTTTTACTAACTTACAAGGCAGCTGCATGGGCTTTGGAAAATACATGCTTGCTTTGGGTCCAAGTTCTTCAACACCTCTCTTCCAAACTATTCAGATTCCTAAGATAGTTGAAGATCCTGATTTATTCTGAAGTGTTAAACTGTAGCTTTCTGATTATATACTGCATAATTAATTATGGCTAATTATAAATATCACTGATTGAATTGCAACTTAAATGAAGACACTCCATTCAGATCTTCACACTGAATGAGCAAAACTATGAAGCCCCTCCTCATCACCTACTGGGTAGGGATGGGGGAGGGCTTCCTCACCTTTTTCCTAATTTCTTTCTGAAGGCTGAAGGTGCCTTTACATTTGTTTAGATTTAATCCATGCTATAAGCTAGATCTGAATAGTCTGGGAGTTAAATATACATAACAGGATGGGCTGTCACACATGATCAACGAATACTGATGAAGAAATATCTGAAACCATTATTCCTCAATCTGCACCTTCCAGATATTCTGGAAATTCTGGGAGAGCACAAAATTAGAGCTAGCTGTTCTAAACTACTCCGATATATTAATTATTACCCAGGTGATAAACAGGAGCTCCAAACAGGAGCAGCATTAAAATTTACTCTTCCAATTGCTGTTATTAATAATTTGAGAGGTTTAATCACCTATTCAAAACATTTAAATTAATAAAGCTACAAAACAAGTTCCTACGAATGCTTAAACATTTACCACACAATTCTATCATTTTGTATTAGATTAATAAAAGATAGAACAAGCTTCTGCAATATTATTAATATAAATGATATATTTACCATATTGAAGTAAGAGCGAATTTTTGTTCCCTTTGTCAAATCCCATACTATAACATTTCCATCATGGCCAGCAGAAAAGAGAACTCTGGGATCAAAAGGGTGACTTTCAAGTACAAACACTTCATCCTCATGACCCTAGAATAATTTTTAAAAGTTAGAAATAAAATTCAGTTGAAGACATGGAACCAATTTACTAAAACCAAAAACAAACAAAGAAGGGGTAATACAGTATAGAAGAAAACTATCAATTGTCAAATTTTGCTATTTGTAATATACAAATTTCAAGCAACAAAATGCTGCTCAGTTCAGCAAGAACTGTAGGAACTTCATATGTAGGAACTACTAGAATATAATTAAATAGTAGGATTTCTAGTAGGGAATGTTCTTTGAATCCTCAACTATAATCTGATATAACATGTACAATCAGTCCAATTTGGCTCTCCTAAGATTCCTGCTCTCCTTAGCAGGAATGTCTAAACAAAGAGAGGAAAACTATCAATAGTTTAATAATAATGTAAACCACAATCTCTAGCCAGTTTCTCTACCAGAAAGACAGAATTTGAACCCTGGCCTCCAATCTAGGGATCCTAATTCTCATACACTGCTAACCACCAGCAAGGCTTCCTGATTCATGTAATTACTCCTTCTGGAAGGAACAACCAAGAAGAATCAAATGAACAGTGTACACTAACATGCTTACTTGATCACAATAAGCTAGAATTCTAAACAATGCTAATTTATCATTACATGTAAATTAGCTTTTGTCTCCAATATATACAATATCTAAAAAAGTATTGTTTTTTATTTACATGCACACACACACACATATATATACATACATTACATTGTTGATTAAAGTTTATCATAATCTACAAAAAAGTAATGCAAAAAACTCAAGAATGTGTTATGTGTTTTCTTTTTTTAAAAAAAGCCTTTTCTGCATAATATTTTGAAAGTGAAATTCTATACTAAGTTTACAATAAAAACACCTAGTTTTTAACTGAAGGTTATCAATACAGTAGGAAGACAGAGCTATTTGCAGAAAGTAACTGATCCTATTGTCTCATTACCAGTAAAACATGAATAAGCTGGCCAGTGAAGGAGTTCCAAACTTTCAAAGTCATGTTATTAACTGCAGTAATAACAGAGTTGTCATGACGGTCCCATGCCACCATAGTGACTTTCAATTTTGTAATTTTGTCTTCTACTCCTTGTAGGGGTTGTCTACAATGAATGAATGAACAGAAAATAGGAGCATTACAACTATAAGAAAACTTCCAAAATATATCTAAAGATTATTTTAAAGGATTTAGTTGATGAATATAACAAGCCTGTGGATGTTAGCAATGGGGTAAGAGAGATTCCTAGACAGAAAAATCACCATAACTATGCAAGTCCTACTGGCTCATATGGGTCAACTTGGGAAGCTGTTTAGTTTTCTGCTGCCATGGGCTTATGATTTGTAATTACTGTACCTCCTAACGCAGGAGATCACAAAAGGAGAATTAAGCAAGACTAGCACATTCATTCATTCATAGAGGTACTATAGAACTTGGGCAGGAATCATCCTCACAGACAGCAATTATGTCGCATATGTGATCTAATCCCATCTGATACAGCCTTTGGTTTGGTTTTTTTTTTTTAAGAGACTTTTAAAAAGCTAGATTTGAAACCCCTGCAGTCATGTCTCTGAGCCTGGTAGGCATAATAGTTATGAGAGGATGATACATGATCAGCTTTTGGTAGGTTTCAAAGAGAAAAGCTTTAGTTTCCTAAATCTTGCTCCTGACTGGTCCAAGTCAAAGGGGTCTGCCTTTGGCAAGTGAGAGTTCAGCAGAACTAGTTTCCAAATTATCTGTTTGAACAAGTGAATCTTTTGACTGCTACATGCCTACTCTGACTCTTGCAGCATTATAATAATTTTATAACAAACATCTGACTATGTTAGATATGTCTTTGGAAAAATCAAGTCTAAATCACTTGCCTTTGATCCAGTTTTGTAAAACTTGAAGAAAACAGATAAGAAGAGCTCAAGTTCTAGATCTGGGAAAAACTCAACTGTACACTATAGTTGTACACTATAGTTTAACTATACACTATAGTTTAATTTGTCTTTTTAAATATATGGCTATTTTTTAAATGTACAGCTACTTTTATTTCAGTATTTAAAATATAACTTGTTCAGATTCAGTTTGGAAGGGTTTGCATGAAAGGGTTTCAAAAGTGACACCAACAGAACATCAATACTTCCTTCCACTCCAATGCAGCAAGAGAGTTCTGAACATTCTTTAACTAGTTGGAAATTCCTTCAGTTTTTTTTTAAAAAATATTATATTCAGGATCCAATAGCAATGTGCAATGTACAGCCCCCACCTGCTCCAACCAAAGGAACCGACCAAGCACCAAGATGCTCTTGCCTATTCTTGCCTTTCCTACTTCTAACAGCAACTTTTCTCAGGCCTCTTCCTCGGAGGGACACTCTGAATTCTGGTGCTGAGCCTGAATTTCCACTCCAAACAACCTAAGCTCTACCAGAACTCCAGTTCCACTTCAGGTCTGACTTATCCCATTAAAAAGTTCTATAGTGCCGAACTGATCTAAACCCCTCTACCTGGCACTACTGTCTTGTGAGCTCTGCCTGTCTATGGCCCTATGAGTGGAACTGGTAGCATTTCTGGAACACTTGGCAGTCCTGGACTTCAGTCTGCTAGTTTTTAGGCTAAACCTGGCTTTGAGAACTGGTCAACTGGACCCTATTTTACAGGGTCACCAGTGCCTATGTGGAACAAAACCACTACCTCCTCCCCAGCATTATCCAGCAGCTTATCTAAACAGTATGTGATATCTGCATCCTTCACACCACCATGAAAATGACACAACCATAATAAACCCATCTCTGTATTACTGGTAACTAAATGACCCATAACTAAAAGCCCTCCCATATTGGGTCCTTCCTATTTCCTTTCTTCTTGAAAGGACAGCAAGGGAGCTGGAAGTAGAACAAAGCTGCTACATCCTGGAAAATCTCATCTACATATCTCTCCAGCTCTCTAAGCATCCCCATCTCACCCATCGTAGTTTCAAGAGAACAATCTTGTTTCCCAAGAGCCAGGAGTTCACTGCACCAACTACAAACTCAAAATTGGAAGCAACCTTGAAAATTGCCATAGCTTGTTCCCTTACCACCAAGTTATTTCTACCTTAACATCAATAACAGAAAACGAAATTATATGTAGGTAAATACAAAAATAACTTACCCTGAAGGACGAGTAGCCATATCTAGTAAAATGCTCTTCCATTCCCTTCTCTTGAACATCCAGATGCGTGCTGTCCCATCACGGCTTCCACTAACAAATCTAATAAAAAAGAGAAAATATATCCTCATCCAACATAATATGTTTTCCTATAAAAACATTGAAAACTGATCATAGAAATCCAAATTGTAGTCTAGCAATACTTAAGCAGTATAATTAATTTACAGATTCATAAATTTTGCACCAAATGAATAGAATTAGAACACAAGGAAATCCAAAAGAAAAGGCACTAGATAGTGAAGCCCCTGGCAAAAAGGTACCAAGTAAAAGCAGGTAAACAAGGCAAGCACCAGGAAGGGGGCGTGTGTACATAAGAATTATGAAACATATCAGGCAACTAAAAATTAAAGTTTTTCTTTAATTAAAAAAAGGATAATTTATTAAAATGGTAAGGTGCTTTAGCTAGATAGGGCCTTTGGTATTTACCTACATGACAGCAGCTATAAACTTTTTAGATTACTATCTATCTATCTATCTATCTATCTATCTATCTATCTATCTATCTATCTATCTATGTCCCACCTTTATTATTTTTATAAATAACTCAAGGTGGCCAACATAGTTAATGCTCCTTCCTCCTCCTCTTTTCCCCACAACAACAACCCGGTGAGGTGAGGTGAGCTGAGTGTGTGTGACTGGCCCAAGGTCACCCAGCTGGCTTTCATGCCTAAGGTGGGACTAGAACTCAGAGTCTCCTGGTTTCTAGCCCAGCACCTTAACCACTAGACCAGAGCTTTCCAAACTTTTCATGTTGGTGACACACTTTTTAGACATGCATCATTTCGCGACACACTCTTACAGCACGGCATCATTTCACGACACACTCTTACAACACGGCATCATTCACGACACACTCTTACAGCAGGGCACAAAACAGGCACTAGGACCTGCGCAGAATCACAGCAGATTTGGATGCAGCAAGGCAGAAGGCAGGCACTAGGACCTGCGTGGAATCCTGGCAGGGCTCGGAGGCAGCAGCCGCCGCGACATACCCAGACACTGCAGCCGACACACTAACGTGTCCCAACACACAGTTTGGAAAGCTTTGCACTAGACCAAACTATTTACACTATTATTAACACTAGACCAAACTAATTACAGTGAAGCTGCTGCTATTTCAGAAAAATTGGCAGCAACAGAATTCAATGTCAATTCTTAAGCATAATCATTGGGTTCCATTTCTTTCGAAGTATATTTCAAAGTGCACATAAAGCCAATTAACTTCAAAGTCAATAAAGCCCTCAACAGCTCTTCAGACCCTGGCTCTGAGACCAAGGTTCTTGAAAGATTGCCTGCTCCAAATAAGCCTACCTTATTTAGCTCTTCATTGGAGATCCTGTCCAGTATTATTCCAGTTTTGGAACTGAGACAATAACACACAGGTGTTATTGAGAGCCAAGTTTGGTCTAGTGGTTAAGGCAACGAGCTAGAAACCAGGAGACTGAGAGTTCTAGTCCTGCCTTCGGCATGAAAGCCAGCTGGGTGACCTTGGGCCAGTCACTCTCTCTCAGCACAACTCACCTCACAGGGTTGTTGTTGTGGGGAAAATAGGAGGAGGAAGGTGTATTTGGTATGTTCGCCACCTTGACTTATTTATAAAAATAATAAAGGTGGGATATAAAATTAATTTTAAAAATTAATTAAAAAAAACACCCAAGACTTTTTAAAGTTGTGGAACACTGATTGGGAAATATTCTTGCCTATTGATTCATTGTCCTGTTTGATGACCTTGAGACTCTAGTCAAATGTATTACTATTTATTCAAGCATTTAATAAACTATAGAATTTGCAAAGTGTTTTTTATAGAGTATGTTACTATCAATCTGTTTTTGTAGCTTTGCTGTTGCTATTACTTCTTCTGGTTTTTACTGTTGGTTGGTTTTTATATTAGCTGAATTTAATTTGTTTTAAATATTCACATGCAGTTAATATTGTTTCTTGCATATACAGTTGTTAATAAAAATTATTCAACCCACATTGCAAATCAGGTTTATTGTCAAAATTTACAAACTTTCAGCTGTTTGCAATGAACAAATCAAACAAAAGCAATTGAAATAGCTCAACACAACAAATGTTTCAAGTGGTTTACCCAAATTCAACTGAAAATGCAACTTATCATGACTTCTCCAGTCTCAAATTATTCAACCCCTTCATGGCAAGCAACAGAAGTACTTAGTAGAGCACCGTTTTGCTGTTATGACCTGCTGCAAACGAGATGCATAGCCAGACACTAGCTTCTGGCAGCATTCCTGAGGAATCTTAGCCCATTCCTCATGAGCAATGGCCTCCAGTTCAGTAATATTCTTGGGTTTGCGTGCTGCAACCGCCTTCTTCAAATCCCACCAGAGATTTTCTATGGGGTTCAAGTCAGGTGACTGTGGTGGCCACTGTAGAATCTTCCAGGACTACTTCTGCATCCAAGCCTTAGTAGAATTTGAGGTATGCTTGGGATCATTGTCCTGTTGGAAGGTCCAATGACGCCCAAGTTTCAGCTTCCTTACAGACGGCATGACGTTTTCTCCTAGGATTTCCTGATATTTCAATGAATCCATCTTGCCTTCCACACACTGCAGATTTCCAGTGCCAGAGGATGCAAAGCAGCCCCAGAGCATCACCAAGCCACCACCATGCTTAACTGTAGGCAGAGTGTTCTTTTCAGCTTATGCTTCATTCTTCTTCCTCCAGACATACAGCTGATCCATCGGGCCTAAAAGTTCCAGTTTTGTTTCATCGCTCCACAGAACAGAATCCCAAAACTTCTGTGGCTTATTTATATGATTTTGAGCATATTGGAGCCAACTTTTCTTGTGCTTTTGGGTCAGTAGTGGTGTACGTCTTGGAGTTCTGGCATGGAACCTTCTGTGTTTAGTACGGGCCTTACTGTGCTCACTGACTCAGTGCCTGTTGCCACCAAGTCTTGCTGCAGGTCTTTTGCAGTCACTCGAGGGTTTCTCTCAACCTGCCTTATCAGAAATCTGGTTGCAGCCACTGACAGCTTCCTTTTTCTGCCCCGTCCAGGTAGTGTAACCACTGTTTCTTTCACTTTGAACTTACAAACTATGCTTCCAACGGTGTGTCTAGGAACATTCAGTGCCTTCGCTATCTTTTTGTATCCTGTTCCTTGTTTGTGAAGGGCGATAATCTCTTCTCTTACCTTTTTGGACCATTCTTTTGACTTAGCCATATTTCTAACATGCAGTCAAACGTGACACTCAACAAACCCCTAGCCAGTTCAGGTATTTCATGTGTTCCAGCTCAAGCACACCTGGTGCAACTAATGAAGCCCTTGATTAGTTGCATCAGGTGTGCTTGAGACAACACCTGTTTTGCATACTGTACAGTATGTGCGCTGTTGTGATGGATTCTATTCAGGGGGTTGAATAATTTTGAGACTGGAGAAGTCATTATAAGTTGCATTTTCAGTTGAATTTGGGGACACCACTTGAAGCATTCGTTGTGTTGAGCTATTTCAATTGCTTTTGTTTGATTTGTTCATTGCAAACAGCTGAAAGTTTGTAAATTTTGACAATAAACCTGATTTGCAATGGGGGTTGAATAATTTCGATTACAACTGTATCTATCTATCTATCTACACACACACACACACACACACACACACACTAATCATTTCCATTTCACATGTTTTAAAAATGGTTCATAGCCAGATATTCGACATAAGAAAATACATATTTGTGGGTTTACCAACATGTAAAAATAAAGTACAGCATGACTGGACCACTTCAAAAAAAATCCTACTCATACTTCACAAAACATACAGTTTTCCCTATATGGTGAGAACTGTTCATAGGTCCATGTGAATGGGACCTGACTTGAATCCAAGATATGAAAAAGGCATGTTTTGATTTCTGATTTGAGGGCAAACTAATTCAATTCAAATTAGTTGAACATTCAATTTGGAAAAAATATTCATTGAAAGGATATAACGGGGAAGCAGTAAAACACCTGTAGTTGCTTTACTTTTTGGCAGAATAGGATGAAAAAAGAAGAGATGAATACCTCTTAAAGGACATTAATTTGCCACATTTTAGCTTGCTATCTTCTAAGTTTCCCTGCAATAAATTTTGGAAACATTACCTCGCATCTCTTTTAAGATAAATTGTCCAGCAAAAAATTTAAATTGTGCTGAAACAATGCAGAAAATGTCTGATTCTAAATTAAAAACAAACTCTTTCAAAAACAATTTGAAAAGTTTTTTTCCACTTGCTTTTCAGGGGTAGCATGCTAGGCCTGAGAGTGAATAGTGATCATTAGCTTGCTTTTCTTGAGTAGTGTGCAATCAGTGAGTTTTGTGAGGTGCTAGGAGACGTGACACAGTTGGTTAACAAGCTAGGCCCACCCTCAGGACTTCTTTATTATAGTTGGCTTGGCAAGTCACCTCTTGGGAGGAATCCCCTCATCACCGTTAAAATTAATTTGTGCAGTTATGGCTTACTGGTAATATTCTATGTTAGAACCAGAAGTAGAATGGCACCATGCAAATCATCTCACAAAGGTAGACAATCCAAAGAAAAAGAGGGTGGCATAAAGGAAGTAGTGTTCACAATACCCCTATTCTTTAGGGGAAAAAACCAGTAAATGGTCAAGCCAGCTCGCTGATGTTACCCCAGCATCCATTCCCTCGTCAGAAGATGTAAACCTTGCCCAATCATGCCAAAGTTTTAAGTGAGGCTTCACACAATAGCACAGACCAGGTTGAACAGCTGTCAACCCATATTCAGAGTGCTGAAATTCCCAATTGTGTGGTAAGACTACCACAGAAGTATAGTATTCCATTAGCACAAGAGATAGCAAAATTAAGATTTGTGACAGGCCACAGAAAAGAAGCTGAGAGCTAAAAAAGTGAATAAAGACCAAAGCAATGTTAGCTTGGCATCTTAAAAGAAGCTGGGAGGGAAGAGGGTTTAACAAGGTGATAAAACTCATCACATCATTCAAATCCCCCTGGCATCCTTTAGATAAAGAGATGATGTTACAATGTACTATGTTGTGTACTGCAACTCCTGACGTACTGAAAGTCTCAAATCTTCACATCTTTTTGTAGCTACCTGATTTGATCTATTACTTGAAAACAGATTTCTGCTTTAACAATGTGATTTTATTGAAGCTTTCTCAAATCAAAGCACCTTTCGAAGCTTGGCACAATTCTACATATCCATGCAGGAATACAAAGCAAGTATCAATGGAATTAACAAAGGCTTTCTTACCGGACCTTTCAAAACAAAGTTGGTTGGGGAATATAGCCATAAATATTTTTCTCATAAATAAACCTTAGGCTACTTCAGCTATTCAGCCAAAATCAGACACTGATGCTATCAAATATTAATTAAAGCTCAACATCGTGTTCACTTAATAGGAAATACAGTAAGTTCTACACAATATAAAGTATGTTGCAGAATGCAAAATCAAAACAATTGCTCAAGGTATATTTAATTAGGTAAAAAAATTAAGCCTTGTAATTAAACTAGCATGTTGAATGTTAGTAAGTATGTAACAGTACAGCTTTCATAAACACAATGGGAGAAAAACATGGATCTAATATATAAATAATTTGCTTACCGATTACTAGTATTAGAAAACTGAATGCTGTCCACTTTGTCCTGTGTGAACAAGAAAAATTTAACAACATGACTATAAGTTATTAATTTACTTCAAACAAATAGCTAATCAATTTTGAGGAGGTATTTACAGTATGAAACTCCAACTCTGATATCTTCTCTGGCTGACCTGATCCAAAGAAATAAACCCTAATGATGTGATCTGTACTTCCAGTAGCCAGAAACATTCCACCTAAAGAAAGGCAAAAATGAAAGAAATATCACTGTCAATTTGCTAAGCAGAATTACTGAAGTACTACAATTTTACAACTTTTTTTTTTTAGCATTGGTTCAACTTAATTGCAACAAGCAGTATACCATACTGGCTCTCTATTACAATCATACATCTATTTCCCCAAATTTGCTCCAGGGTACTTCCACCATGAAGAAACAGAACATGACTCCTCCCAAAATTAATTATTTTTTTATTACACAACAGGTTTTCAATTAAGTATTAGGATTCAAGATAACATCTAAAATGGACTCTGACACTATTACGTAACTCCATACATTATAAGCTTTCATGGGCACCATATATTTGAGAGCCAGCATGTTACACTATAATCTGATTCTCCACCCTTAGCCATGGAAACTCAATGGGTGACTTTGGGCCAAAATTTCTCTTGGTCCACCCTGCCCAACAGGATTGTTGTTGTGGAAAAAATGTGGGAGCACTATGTATGTCACCTTGAGCTCTCAGAAGAAAGGCAGGACCTAAATTTATCAAACATGCAGGTAAAGTGCCTATGCATGAGTTAAGAATGTTGCCATTTAATATTAATATGAATAATATCATACTGGACATTTTTAATTTATAGATATTATTTTTCATTATACTCCAGTAATACCATTAATATGGGAGAGGGGGAATTGTGCAATTTACCAGCACTAAATGAAGAGCAGATCATTTGGACTCCAGGTCTTGGACGTTCTGTAAACTTTGTTGCCCTTGGACTGCAAAGTTTTAAAAATATATAATTAAATATTAAAAACAATTTAAAATGGTAACTGAATTAAACAGTAATTATTAAAAGATTCAACTAAATATGAACAAACATTTCTGATGAGAGAAATTTAATGAGAACCTCCCTCAAATCTTTGTTTTAGATTTGTCTATAATTCATGCTAAGTGGTACAGTAAAAATTTATATTATTTATATAGCAAAGCCAGATTCAAAAAAAGTATATTTTATAATCAAATTGGTTTGGATTTGAAGTCATTTTATGAGTGGAAGACACTTCTGTTCATCCTTGCTGATGCAGGGGAGGTCAACATCATCAACTGGCATTGACCATCTTGATCTACTCCTGTTGAATCAAACTAAAAACCCAAAGGCTTCTGCAACATGTAATAAAAATACTGAACTATAAACACTGGACATCCCCAAAGGGTATGCGTCATTGAACTGCAGCCTCTTTACAATCTCTGGTATGTCCATCTATTGTATATATGAACAACCCAACCTTTTCAGTGCTCTATTAGAGGAAAACTAAAGTGTACTGACTTAAATCACTGATTTAAATCAGGTTCAGGCTTAGCCTATTTTCATAATTAGTATATATCCTGAACAAGAATGCACACTACAAGTGTATTGCTTTGCAATTAAGGTATTTCTAAACTAACAGCACAATCTAAATGGTCATGCAGCTGACAATCCTTTTACATTGCACAACTGCATCATTTCAAGAAACTGGAAAGAGTTTAAGGTATAAAATTAATGGATCTCCACTTAGAGCCTTAACTCCTTTGAGTTAAGATCAGCTAATGATTTCATGGACACATATAGATTTCTTGGCAACAAAATGGAAGTGGTTACCAATACTTTTTTCCAGAATATATGACTTCCCTTTCTAGTCAACAGCTATGCTATTTCCTGATAATCATCCATATAAGTACTAATCAGATCCAACTTTGCTTAACTTTTCAGGATCAACCAAGTCTAGCTAGGTGCTGCCACTTAGCTGTATTGAATGGTTGGCTAAGCATTGAGAAGTTTTCAGGAGAAAGGGTAGGCTATAAAATGCTTAGGATTCAATCTGCAACAGATGTATTGGATCATGTGGGAATGCAAAGGCAGCTGATTAAAGGTGTTGGAGATTGGTACTACATTTATACCTCCACATCCTTCAAAGTTTATTTAAGAAACCATACCTGAAGCGCTGTACAGTCTTACTAATAATCAAGTTGCATTGAGTGTTTCCAAGAAACAGAAGTAACCAATATGACACTAACTGAATTGAAATAATTGAAACAATTAGTTTCAATACATGGCCTACTGCATTTATAAATCCTAACCTTGTAATTCAGAAATCTCTCCCATTTTTCTTTCCACAGAAAAGCAAGTTTTAAATAACTCTTTTTAACAGAATATTTTGTGCCCATAGACAAATGCAAACAAAACAAAAAACCTCTAGCTTTTGAAAGCTCATCAAAAAGCAACTTCAGTTTTTCAAAATATTATATGTAATCTTACAAGAACAGAATATATAAACTAACTTGATTTTAAGGGTGCCAGCATCCCACAACCAAAAACATATTGTGCCATCTGCACCGGTTGAAGACAGGTATCGCTTTGAGCCACTGCACAGGGGAGAAAACTGCAAAACAAATAAATCTATTTGGTAATTCTTTGATTTATAGCAAGCAAGGAAATGAGTGATCAAATGATCTGGAATATACTAAAATGTCATTACCAGCACTTCTATAAAAAGCTAGTTTCAACCAAATGTAATGCTGTCAGAAAACGCTTTGAATAGTTCTTTCTCCCATACACAGTATTTTTATGTATAATCATACACTTTGCCTTCTTCCCTAGTTCCATTTTTTTACAATAACGAAAACAAGTAATTCAATCATAAATTTATCTAGACCTAATGCATTTTATCTTTTTTTAATCAAAGAAAAGCATGCCTTATTGAAATACATAGTTAATTACAGCACTGCAAATGAAAAAGAACATGAATTAGGCAGCTTAAACCATTGTACTTCCTTGTTGGTCATTTTGCTTTCCAAAATCTTAAATCTTACTAATCTATTTTACCTGTAGAGATGTTATAGATGCACTGTGGCCTTGTAGAACAGCCAAAGGAGCACATGTTCGAAGACACCACACTCTGATCATCTTGTCACAGCTCCCTGCAGCAATCATGGTATTCTCATAATTAACAGCCATGTCTGATATTTCTGCTGCATGCCCTCTTAAAGTGGCAAGCAACCTTCCATCATCTGTTGCCCAGATTTTCACAAGACAATCATCAGAACCCTATAAACAGATTAATCATCAGTATTTATTTATAAGGCTAGCTAGGCTATAAGATTCTCATTTAGAAACACTTCGATCCAAGGAGTCCCTTGGGTAAGAAAGATTACTTGAAAACCATCACACATATCTGTAGAGCACAGTTTTAGACCCCACAATATACTAGACTCCTTTTTCCTGCTTTTGAGAGCGTTCAAAAGAACACACGGATAAAGGTCTGCTGTATCAGCAGTGCTATGCTTATAGTTCTTTGGATCTAAGCACTTTAAATGCCTGAAGTGTTATAATTTTCTTATCTGACAAATCTAATCACATGAAAATAAAAAGAAAAGCTATTTATATAAAGCTGATCTGCCTCAATATAGCTATTACATACATGCTAAAAAGTAAGAAAAAGCAATACCATTAATTCCAAATACTGCATTAATTGTCAGAAGCTCTATCCAAGGACTGGAAATAACTTTCTGCATTATCTTAAGGCAGAGATTTCCTATCACTAGTATTATTTGTACATTCTCAACAGGTAAGTAGAAAGCAGCTCAACAAAGAGTAACATAAAACTCTTTTCAGACACTGTACATTTTAATTCTAACTTTCATTGGAAAGTACTACTATGCCTAATAGCAGCTTCTTTCAATGTCATGTTCATTCTTTACTGACAATGTTGCAATGGCTTATCTATCTTAATGATACCTGGTAAAAATTAAAACCAAGCAATTTCAAGCACTCCTCTCATTTACTGCAGAGGAAAACGCAAGCAGGAAGCATCTTCAGCTGCTACCATAACCACCATTTACTTCAACCATCCAAAGCAAATGACCCAAGCCTATTAGGTCTCTCCCCAGACTCAGGGTGATCCCCAGTGGTATGGGAGAGGAGGGAATAGTGCTGGTTAAGGAGAATAAAGAAGACCCAAGAGATGCATTGAGTCTCAGAACATATTGTTTGTAATTTTAAATTGTCAATAAAAATATTGTAACCTCTGCATTTCTAATCTTCCTGCCTCATTTATAGAGCAAATCAGTAAGTTTCTAAACTGTTCTGGAATTTCCCCCCCCTCCCCAGAAAGCAAATACCAAGCTTCTGATGTCTGCTATTAACAGAAACCCTTTTGGAGGAAAAGTCAGCACATTTTGTCCCAATTCAGTATGAATATTAACAGCAATTTATTATTTATTTTTAATTATAAAATTTATGTCCTGTCTTCCTGATTATATAAGCATTCAAGGAGGCTCACAATTATATTAAAAAATCCCATAGAACACAAAAATAAAATCAATAAAATTAAAATCAGCATCATTAAAATCAATAACGGGATACGGCTTCTACTGCCAAACTGGCATCTGTCCAAAAGCTTCCTATCTTTAATAAACATTGCCCGAAGGTACACAAATTCTTTTACCTGCTCTAGATTTTTACTATATATTCACTCCAATTTTTCCTCTCGAACACAATTACTTTGGTCTTTGATACATTACCAAATCCATACTGTTTGCTGCATTATACGATCTAACTAAAATTCACTGCAAATCATTCAAGTTCATAGCCAAGAACACAGCATTATCTGCATACAAATGGGGACATATACTGACAATCCTAACCAATGTACTTCTAATGTCACAAGTATTCCTTATACATCTGTCCATCACTTAATTAAATAACCAACGGGATATTACACATACACCCTTGTCTTACTCCCTGCTCAATGCTGAACCACCCACTAAGCATTGTATTTCCTCTCATTCATGCTTACTTCCATCATACACTGCTTTTACTACATTTAGCAACCAACCTTCAACACTGTTTTTGTACAGAATGTTCCAGTTTAAGTCTATTCACTATATCATATACTTTTTCTAAATCAAACTAACATTTTTATTTCATACATTCATACATTTCTCAATGACGTGCTGAAAAGCAAAGATCTTATCTGCACAACCCACAGCCCAGTACAAAGCCACACTATATTTTCCAAATGTTGCTCACTGTCATCCTTCACATACTTTCAATCAGAATTTTGTTACCTTCCCAGGCACACTTAATGAAGTAATTCCACTATAGTTTTGCATTCACTTATTACCCTTTCTTTTTGTATAGAGGGAAAATGAGGCATAGATGTTATCTTCGTACAAGTTGCAACCTAAACAAGTTGCACAGTCACTCCATAAGCAAAACACACTATATTTTAACATTTTTATTACCCTGCCTGTATCTGCAGCCTTACCATTTTTTAATCATTTTTCTTTTCATATATTTTTTCTCAGATGCCAATACATACAACACCCTAATTCCCATAAAAGTAAAGGTAAAGGTTCCCCCCGCACATTGGTGCAGTCGTCTCCGACTCTAGGGGCCAGTGCTCATCTCCGTTTGTTAGCCGAAGAGGCAGCGTTGTTCGAAGACACTTCCACGGTCATGTGGCCAGCATGACGTGCGCGGAACGCTGTTACCTACCCACCGAAGTGGTACCTATTAATCTACTCACATTTGCATGCTTTCGAATTGCTAGGTTGGCAAGAGCTGGGGCGAGTGCGGGAGCTCACTCCGTCATGCGGGGCTAGGGATTTGAACCTCCGAATTTATGATCTTCCAATCGACAAGCCTGGCGTCTTACCCGCTGAGCCACTACGCCCCTATAATTACCATACAAATCCCTAAAATACCACTTTCTGCATTCCCTCACTTCATTTTCATCCCAAATAATTTCATCTCTTTTATTTTTTTAATTCCATTCATTCTGATAGAGGCTCCTTTTTTAGCTTCTGAAACGATTTATTTTTTCCATCAAAAGTGTTCTGCATTTTCTTTCTGCTTCTTTTAATCTTAGCTGTTCCTTGCTTTCTTTGAGTACATTAGTTGCTGATATCTTTTTCTATAAGGAACCCTTCATCCTTATTTTTTACAGCAACCACTCCCTTTTTTCCCCCTCACCCACAGCTTTTTACTAAGCGTTCTTTCTCATACTTCCACACACACCTGTGGCATTCAAAATAATACTTTTCATGCAGCTTCCATGTCCTCTTCCCCTTATGTCCACTTTCTACTCATTCTGTTGGGAAATTTATCCATCTTCTAACACTGTTCCACAAAGGATTCATACTTTCTCTTCCTGCAGTCATTCTGCCTTCACTCGGGGTTCTTTCATTCTTTTTCTTCCATATCTATTTTTACCCAGAGATGCATACTTGACACTGCCTAATTATGGTCTGTCCAACATTCAGAACCCCATCTCAATCTTTCATTATGAAGAATCAAATCAATCTTACTTTTTGATTCATTCCTTTTCAAGAACTAAAAATCACATTTCACGTTCATTATTTGGTCTTTGAATGACCCAGTCATTTTTTTCTCTACTCTTTCATCTTGTTCCCTCATCCATTCAGATCAGCTAATCCTAATTTCTTCTCCTGGATCACATTCATTCAGAAAGTTGCAGTGTTTTTCCCAAAAACTAATCCCAATTCTTCCATTACCACTATCTGCATAACATGTAACTTCCACCAACCTATGGATTCCTATTTTCATACAGAGCCACAACAAACTAGATGACACCAATTCATACTTTCTTATGTCCATTTTAGCCCTTTTGTTCTTAATTAAACCTTTACCTTCATTGCATATATATTTCAATTCTACCAATTCACATCTATTACATCCTCCCTCTTTCTGTTGGTTTCACAAACAATACATCTATTTTTCTTTTTCATTTGTTAATTCATACTTATCACCCTTTACTCCTCTTACACTGCATGGCTATATTTTTAAATATTTTCAGGAATCTCCACTTACTGTGAATATTCGTCTACCAGTTCGATCAAATGTTACACAATATACTGAAGACAAATGTCCCAGGATTCGCTTGTGCATTTTCATATGCTGATACACAGCAGTTGGAATAAGATGTTCCAGTCTGTATTTTCCATTAAGCTTTCTTGAAAAGAGTGTTTCAGCTATAAAAAAGTATGATAGATTCAGATATATGTTCAGAAACAGATATAATATTTGTTAAGCAATATCAATAAAGATTTAGGCAGTTACTTCAATGCATAATTCATGGAAATAAATTATGTTTCTAATGAACAATTACAATGAGCCACCTAAGTAGATTACGAAGAAAGTCTATCATGACTGCATTCTAGGAAAACATCTCATCTCTCCAAAATCTCTGAGTTCATATGAGGCAGAATATATTGCTAGAATTGCAATGTGTCAGAATATAACAAATACAAGTGCAAAGTAGAAAGTCTCAGAAAGTGATATAGAAGAGTTCTAGCTCACAGGGCTCAACAATCAATAATCGAAACAACCAGAAAAATTGTTACACTTTGAGAAATCACAGAGATCTGACCAATGTATTTCTTTTACAGTGAAAGATATTCAGTCTTAGCAGCCATCCCTGCAAAGAGAAGTTGGACTACAAACAGGTATCAACTTCTACACAGACTGCAGCAATATGAAAGTACCTTTGAGTATAATTCAAGAAAATAATGCAACTAATTAAAATGGGACAATGTAATTATTGCTCTACTTGATCATGTCCAAGACAACTTATAAAAATACTTTTCCCTATATGAATTCCTATGCACTTTTAGACATGCATCAAATGAAGCTGAAGAGTTCGGTGCCTCTTCTGTTTGCAGGCAAAAGCAGAGCTTAATCTGCCATGGATCACTTACTGTGGAATTATTTCAATACAGAGATTGTCAGATTAAAACCTTGAAGAGTGTCATACATGTAGTTC
Organism: Charina bottae; assembly: GCA_023362775.1. NCBI lineage: Eukaryota > Metazoa > Chordata > Lepidosauria > Squamata > Charinaidae > Charina > Charina bottae. The sequence goes on from JALMGJ010000041.1 coordinate 241,682, forward strand.
TTGCTTAATGACCATTCGTTCAGCAACCATTCAAAGTTACGGAGGCGCTGAATGAATGGTACTTATGCCCGGTCCCTGAAGTTATGGCCATTGCAGCGCCTCTGTGGTCACATTATCAAAATTCAGGCGCTTGACAGCCCGCCCACAGTTACAACCCCAGGGATGCTTCAACTCCCCCCACCTGCCTATCTCCCCTCCAACTCTGTCCTTTTGGCAGCATTGTTAGGGCTGAAATAGAGGCCCAGGGCCTTCAGCAGTCTCACCTGGCCATCACCATGCCCAGGCTTCTACTTCAGCCCCAACAATGCTGAGGAGTGCCATCTCAAGCCCCGCATCTTCGCCAGCCACCACAGCACAGCAGCACTAAGCCCCAGCTGACCCCGCCGCCATGCACTCTGCAGGCCCTGCCGTGCCCAGCTGACTTTCACCATCTTCCTCCCACTGCTGATGAGGTGCACCCGGCCTGGCCCTATGCATGGCAGCTGCTGGCTGCACCAGGCCTTCTTCCTGAAGCCGTCCGCGCCATTCTCCAAATCCCGTGCACCGTTCTTGCAATGCTTTGGAAAGCCTTCGGAAAGCTTCTAAGGCCTTCCGAAGCATGTGCAATTCGGAGAATGGCAGGCATGGCCTCCTCACAAGGTTTCAGAAGGCCTCAGAAGCCTTCCAAAGCATGAAATGGAAGCCCAAGGGTGGTGGTGGCCAGCTGAAACTGCTGAAGGTCCTGGGCCTCTACTTCGCCTCAACGCTGCCGCTGCCAAGGAATGGCAGAGGTGGGGGGGGAGATAGGCGGGTGGGGGGAGTTGAAAAGGGGGCAGAGGCGGCAGTCCCTTACCTTATGGAGGCTCGGGGCTGAGAGGGACCAAGCCAGGAAGACTTGGATAAGGATGGGTCCTCGCCTAACGACCAGTGGGATTCGGTTAACAACGGCAATGGGGACTGCTGGTATTGCCGTCGCTAAGCGATGTGGTCATGTGACATTGCACTTTACAACTGCATCACTTAGTGATGGAAATTCCAGTCCCAATTACCGTCATAACTCAAGGACTACCCGTGTAACACTTTGATTTGTCAAGGCATTTGGAGCTTAATATTACCATAGTATTTTCTCCTGCTTCTTATAATGCCACTCCAATTTCTGTAACTGATTGTTTTAAAGACTTTGGCCAATGGAGATAAAAATGAATGGTTCTTATTTATTTACTTGCATGCCACGTCAAGCCAAAACACCTTGTTTAATAAACAAGTACACGTGGGCTATTTAGCCCCAACAAGAAGCAGCACTTTTATATTATGTCTAAGCTCTGTATTATGATCACAAACTAGGTTTTCTGCTGGCTTGTGTAACTCTGCTTCTTTGGACACAACATAATCCTGGGATAAGACAAAATGAAGCTATTTCTCCCTGCTTTAATTACTTGTACATAGTGAGAAACAAATCTAGTATACTACCATGCTGCTAGTTCACATTATATTTTAAGCCATGAATTCCAGGTTACTTCATGGTGATATATGATTATAACTTGTTTCATATGACCAACAATATTTTTGTCAACAATAGTGCATAATTATTAGCAAATCAAAATATTTTATTTATTACATAAGCTTTAATGCCAATTTATTCTGGACTCCGTTGTCAGCAAAGCAGCCGTCACAGTCACTCTTTGTTGATATCTGAGCAAAATCAGAGCTTTTTTATTAACCAAATAAAAATTACCAAAACCAGAAAAATCAAAGGTTTCCTAGCTTTAAGACTATTTGAAGACAAACTATTCTGGCAATTTAAGGAAAGTTATTCTCTAAAATGGTTGTGTCAATTTATTATTTTGTTTCTACTTTATCTTTACTAGATATAAGCAGCACTCCTTTGACATGTCCCATTTGCAAAATGATCTTTTACATTTCCTCTTTTTCAAATTACAGTGTCACAGATCAATGGTTTATACACATCATTATTGAATACTCTATAATTAACATATTTGATTTCATCATGTATTCTGTACACATTCCATACTGTTATACAATATAAAACTGTTGCCATGTGTTAATTTGTTTCAAAAATATTAAACATTTTTGTTCAGCCTCAAAATTGATTAAAACAGAGTAGCTCCACCAGCACATTTATGCTATTAAGAAGTTAATGTCAACTATCTTAGCTAGTAGGTTTAATTTTTAAGAGCAATACTATAGATTTGAATTAATCCTCTCTAGCTCAATTTGTACAGCAAATTCTGATGTAATTAAAATGCATATACGGATATTAAAACCACACATAAATGAAAAAGCAACAACAATAAAACTGTTCTCTTACTCAAGGGACTGTTCAGACATAACCTAAAGCATAATTCAGAAGGGCACAAACCGTTATGAGTTTACACATGCTTCTCCCCACCTTTTTCTGCCTTGTGCAAGGATAAAAAAAATCAAAACATTCTACTTACAATTTTTTACAAACAGAAATTTGGATATCTGAGCTTAATGAAGCTTGAATCATGTCAACTGGATTTCTATTTTCTTAATGGAAACGTTTCGCTCCTTATCCAAGGGGCTTCTTCAGTCTGAGCAAAGTTGGTAAGGGAATCCTAAATATGTTCCTAGGTAGCTGTGTGACCTTACACCTGGGGCTAGGTCATGGTTATATTGAGATGTAATTTTTAAGTCCTTTTATCATCTAATGGAGGGTCGTTAAAAACACCATGCTGCTGTTGAGCTTCTGAAATGGTCTTAATCTTCCTAGGCACAGAAGACAACACGGGGAGGAAGATGGGGGAGAGTTTGTGCCTGAGGCCCCCACCTCTATTCAAGGAAGGATTTTCCAAGTTGGCATAAATGGATTCCTTGACCCCTCTCTCAAACCACCTATCTTCTCTGTCTAAAATGTGAACATTAATGTCCTCAAATGAGTGTCCTTTTTCTTTTAGATGAAGATAAACTGCTGACTCTGGTCCTGTGGTGTTATTTCTCCTGTGTTGTGCCATCCTCCTGTACATAGGTTGTTTGGTTTCTCCAATGTAGAGTTCAGAGCACTCCTCACTGCACTGGATTGCATAAACTACATTGCTTTTCTTATGTTTTGGAGTTTGATCTTTGGGGTGTACAAGCCTCTGTCTCAGTGTGTTGGTGGGTTTGAAATATACAGGTATGTGGTGTTTGCCAAATATCCGTTTTATCTTTTCAGACACGCCAGCCATGTAGGGAATGACCAGGTTCTTTCGTTTACTCTGAGTCTCAGCCCTATCTGTCGCTGTTTTAGGTCTGGTAGATTTAGATTTGGTGAAGGCCCAATTTGGATATCCACAGGCCTTCAGGGCTGTTCTCAGGTGCTGATTTTCATTCTTTTTGGAATCCATGGAGGTGGGGATGGTTTCTGCTCTGTGTGACAATGTCCTGATGACTCCTAGTTTGTGCTGCAGTGGATGGTGGGAGTCAAACATCAGATATTGATCTGTGTGTGTGGGTTTCCTGTAGATCCCTATTTCTAGCTTGCCACCGGTCCCAATGAGGACTTCACAGTCTAGGAATGCCAGTCTGTTGTCCTTGGTGTCTTCTCTGGTGAAGCTAATGTTGGCATCTATAGTGTTTATATGGTCCGTGAAGGCCTGTACTTCCTGGGCCTTGATTTTGACCCAGGTGTCATCCACATACCTAAACCAGTGGGTGGATGACACCTGGGTCAAAATCAAGGCCCAGGAAGTACAGGCCTTCACGGACCATATAAACACTATAGATGCCAACATTAGCTTCACCAGAGAAGACACCAAGGACAACAGACTGGCATTCCTAGACTGTGAAGTCCTCATTGGGACCGGTGGCAAGCTAGAAATAGGGATCTACAGGAAACCCACACACACAGATCAATATCTGATGTTTGACTCCCACCATCCACTGCAGCACAAACTAGGAGTCATCAGGACATTGTCACACAGAGCAGAAACCATCCCCACCTCCATGGATTCCAAAAAGAATGAAAATCAGCACCTGAGAACAGCCCTGAAGGCCTGTGGATATCCAAATTGGGCCTTCACCAAATCTAAATCTACCAGACCTAAAACAGCGACAGATAGGGCTGAGACTCAGAGTAAACGAAAGAACCTGGTCATTCCCTACATGGCTGGCGTGTCTGAAAAGATAAAACGGATATTTGGCAAACACCACATACCTGTATATTTCAAACCCACCAACACACTGAGACAGAGGCTTGTACACCCCAAAGATCAAACTCCAAAACATAAGAAAAGCAATGTAGTTTATGCAATCCAGTGCAGTGAGGAGTGCTCTGAACTCTACATTGGAGAAACCAAACAACCTATGTACAGGAGGATGGCACAACACAGGAGAAATAACACCACAGGACCAGAGTCAGCAGTTTATCTTCATCTAAAAGAAAAAGGACACTCATTTGAGGACATTAATGTTCACATTTTAGACAGAGAAGATAGGTGGTTTGAGAGAGGGGTCAAGGAATCCATTTATGCCAACTTGGAAAATCCTTCCTTGAATAGAGGTGGGGGCCTCAGGCACAAACTCTCCCCCATCTTCCTCCCCGTGTTGTCTTCTGTGCCTAGGAAGATTAAGACCATTTCAGAAGCTCAACAGCAGCATGGTGTTTTTAATGACCCTCCATTAGATGATAAAAGGACTTAAAAATTACATCTCAATATAACCATGACCTAGCCCCAGGTGTAAGGTCACACAGCTACCTAGGAACATATTTAGGATTCCCTTACCAACTTTGCTCAGACTGAAGAAGCCCCTTGGATAAGGAGCGAAACGTTTCCATTAAGAAAATAGAAATCCAGTTGACATGATTCAAGCTACAGACAATTCCACCTGGATGACTGAGAACCTTCATAGACATGAGCTTAATGAACTGTAATTAGTTTAACTTCTATTCAGTTCAGCCAAGGCGGGACTATCAGTCATGGTAGTCATCTTTGTATTAAGTAATTCTCCCAATTCAGACATAAAAATGAATTCTGATTGGTTTTAGGAATTTAGGAATGAATGGTTCTGATTTGATTTGGTACATACCAAAGAAGGCTTTTTACTACCCTGGTTAAAATGTGGAAGGAAATTATTGTCTGTCAAATCTCTCTTAGTCTCTTTTGGAGCAGAAAAAAATATCAGGACCATGAATGCCAGATTTGTAAAGGCTATGTGAAAGCATGCTCTTGTATCACCAAACCATTTTATTTTTATATTGGTATTCCTCCTGAAGGAGTCTTTATTATTATTATTTTAAGTCAATTTATATAGTTGCCCATCTCACCATTGACTCTGAATGGCTAACAACACATAAAAACAATACAATAAGCATAACAATTAAGTACAACAACAACCAAGGTGACACAGCAATCTGTAAGAAATCAGACAGCAACCTCATGGGCTCTCATCTAATAATCTGCCCCATGCCTGTGAACCACATCCAAGTCTTCAAGGATTTCCAAAAAACTGGTAGGATTAGGGCCAGTCTAATCTTGGAGAGATTAGGTGTGTAACAGAAAAGGAACACTTTCTGAGCAAGATAATTCTTTAACTGACAAGACCTGAAGCACACCTCCCCTGCCACATGGAATGGGTAGAAACAATCCGGGAGAGGTAATCCAATAAATATCCTGGCCCCATGCCATGAAGGGCTTTATAGGCAACAACCAGCTCCTTGAATTGGACCCAGAAGCACACTGAAAGCCAGTGTAGCTCACATAGCAGAGGGATAACACAAGCACACTGAGGTTTACCCATAATTGCCCATGCCACTGCAGCTTCTGGATGCTCTTCAAGGGCAGCCCCATGTACAGCACTTTGCAGGAATCTACTTGGGAGGTGACCAAGGCATAAATGACCATGACCAGTGCCTCCTGGTCTAGGAAAAAGTCCTCCTGGTTGTGGCTGCCACCTATTCCTCAAGCAGGAGTGGTGAGTCCAGGAGGACCTCCATATTGTGCAAAGTTTGGGATAGTGCAACCCCATCCAGAACTAAGGATGAAATATATTTGGTTCTAATGGGCCTTAAAACCCAAAGCCCCTCAGTCTTGTGAACCCAGGTCAGAAACCCAACTGAAAGGTTCCAGATATGCTTACTGACAGTAATTGGAACTGGGAACTAAGTTAAGCAATGCAGTTGTAAAGCGTGACATCACATGATGCTGCTGATTTACAACAGCAGTTCCTGCACTCCCAGTTGCCATTGTTAGGTGAATCCCGTGCGGTCACAGCATCCCACGGTCACATGATTGCCATTTGCAACCTCCTGCCGGCTTCCCCATTGACTTTGCTTGTTGGAACCTGGCAGTGAAGGTCGCAAATGGCGATTACGTGACCGCAGGACACTGCAATGTCATAATTGTGAGTCATATGCCAAGAGCCCGAATCACAATCATGTGACCATGGGGACGCTGCAACAGCTGCAACTACAAGGACTGATCGTAAGTGCCCCTCGTTCAGCACCATCATACAGTGGGGCAAAAAAGTATTTAGTCAGCCACCAATTGTGCAAGTTCTCCCACTTAAAAAGATGAGAGAGGCCTGTAATTGACATCATAGGTAGACCTCAACTATGAGAGACAAAATGAGAAAACAAATCCAGACAATCACATTGTCTGATCCGGAATTTATTTGCAAATTATGGTGGAAAATAAGTATTTGGTCAATATCAAAAGTTCATCTCAATACTTTGTTATATATCCTTTTTGCGTGGAGCCCCAGATCGAGGGAGATTATCAGTGGTCTTGTATGTCTTCCATTTTCTAATTCTTGCTCCCACAGTTGATTTCTTCACACCAAGCTGCTTGCCTATTGCAGATTCAGTCTTCCCAGCCTGGTGCAGGTCTACAATTTTGTTTCTGGTGTCCTTCGACAGCTCTTTGGTCTTCACCATAGTGGAGTTTGGAGTGTGACTGTTTGAGGTTGTGGACAGGTGTCTTTTATACTGATAACAAGTTCAAACAGGTGCCATTACTACAGGTAATGAGTGGAGGACAGAGGAGCCTCTTAAAGAAGAAGTTACAGGTCTGTGAGAGCCAGAAATCTTGCTTGTTTGTAGGTGACCAAATACTTATTTTCCACCATAATTTGCAAATAAATTCTTTCCAAATCAGACAATGTGATTGTCTGGATTTGTTTTCTCATTTTGTCTCTCATAGTTGAGGTCTACCTATAATGTCAATTACAGGCCTCTCTCATCTTTTTAAGTGGGAGAACTTGCACAATTGGTGGCTGACTAAATACTTTTTTGCCCCACTGTAACTTTGAATGGTCGCTGAATGAGTGGTAGTTAAATGAGGATTACATGTAATCCAATTCCTCTAGAGTTCTGGGGGAACTCCAGAATTAAGGCCTGATCTTTCAAAAACAAGAGAAGGAAAACTGGCATACACTTCATTTAAAAATCCTGCAAAATCCCTTACCAACAGTATGTCAACAAGGAAATATGGGTGTTATAAAAGTGGCTCCCGCAACTAAAAAGGTGTTTGCGGGAGGGGTGTCAAAATTCTCCTCTGCACATGACTGTTTCTTTCAAAGATCATGTTCAAACAATTATCCCTTAGGATAACCTTTCAGATATATAAATAAGCCTTTCATACCTTTATTCTTACAGTGACTAAGATTTAATCTTGCTTATAAACTGGAAAATTGTTTTGAAACAGGCGAAGATAAAAAACTAATTTCATAACAGTTCAACCAGGACTCTGAAGAAAATTTACATAGTTTGACCCAAAAGCAATGTACATTTGAAATACAAGGGAAGAAAATAAAGAGATAAAGTAACATACTTAAAATAAACCAAAAGAATATTAAAATGCATCATAGGTATCAAGAAGCTTAATTAAACAATAATGTCAAAATTCAGTAGGGAATGGAGCCAATCTGACCTCCTTTGGAAAGGAGTTCTATAACTATGTTGTTCCTAGAGATATACCTTTTGTATATGCAACTGATCTACCCTCTGGCTGACATGGTATAAAATATGATCTCTGATGAAGAACACAGAACATACACAGGCACATAAAGAGACAGACTTTCAAATATTTAGAGAAGCCAAATTCAGGGTATCAACTCCATTATCATAAATGCTAATATATAGTCATTCTATGTTGCCTAATTTTCTTTCAACTAATATCATAATATACCAACATTTCCAAAGCAGACTAACAGCAACATATTTTGTCACAAATTTCTGGTAGGCTATTAAGCAGGACAATAGTTTCCTTCTTAATTGACAATTACTTATTGCATGTTAAAATAATAATGAAGTATATGAAACTATTACTTCAGGGCATGTAACGTATTTCATCCTTCATGCAAATTAACACCAAAGGAGCTTTTGAGGCATAGAAAAGTATCAGTCTGCTAAAGCCCTACTGAGATCCAGCATGCTGCAAAATTATTGAGAGACATGTCTATGAACACATTTTACAGGTAGTCCTCAAGTTACGACACAATTGGGACCGGAATTTCCATTCCTAAGCAATGATTCGTAAAGCGCGACTGCATCACTTAACGACGGCAATCCCTGCAGTCCCAACTGCCTTCATTAACTGAATCGCAGCGGTTGTTAGACAAGGACCTCCTCACAACTTCCTGCTGGCCTTGCAACCTTCCCTGCCGGCTTCCCCATTGACTTTCTGGGAAAGCCAGAAGGGAAGGTCACAAATGGCAATCATGTGATCGCAGGGCATTGCAACCGGTTGTGTGAGCCAGTTGCCAGCGCCTAGATTGTGACCACATGACCCTGGGGGTGCTGGGACGGCCAGAAGTTTGAGGACCGGTAATAACCACCATTAGTTCAGCATCATCGTAACTTCAAATGGTTGCTGAACAAATGATCATAAGTTGAGTACTACCTGTATATAGCAATGATACTGAACAATCACCTTTGCTTCTTTTAGGATAAAACCACACATTAGTTTAAACATTTTTAAAATACACAGTAAGAGTTTTTAAAGATGGAATAGAAAAGGAATTAACTATATCTGTCAGCAAGTTGGGAAAGGCATTAACTCTTTGATGAACTAGTGACCTCAAATTGCCTTTGTCCAATCTTTCTTATCTCTAAGTACAAGGGCAGTTGAGCATATTTGCTTATAGGGATCACCTACCTAAAGGGAAGTGCTGAGAAGAAAAATATTAGACAGTCAATTTATGCTGTATAAACAGAGGTGAGTGATGGCTGAGGTGAGGATGTAAGGAGACAAATATGTAAGGAGACAAATTAAGCAACACACCCCAACCATTTTCCAATTTCTTCCATTTGTTGGGGAGACATAAATTAGTCTCTGGAAAACTTTTAGAGAATCAGGAATTTCCTGTGGAAAAATGTGCTCTTGAAAATACTGGGATTGACCAGGGATTGATCTACCTCCCCCAAATTAGAAAAGTTTACTTTCCTTACTCCAAGAAGAAGCTGAGTCCTAGACAGTGCTAACTTTAAAGAGTATAGACTCAATCAGCAGGTAGATACAGAAAATTCCTGTTTAAGGAGCAAAGAGCAGAGTTCCTTGTGAGAAAATATTTATTTAGGAGTTAGTTCCTGATCATGGATAGGGATGTTACTAGGACTTTTCTAATAACCTGCACATAACTCAACAATTCAAGCTTAAACGTTTTCAGCTTCGTTCTCCAGGTTTTGTAAACATCTAATTACCAGCTTCTGATTTTGGTATGTTATATGCCTGTTTACTGAAACTTGACTCTTGGTCCAGCCCCAGTCTAAGACATGTTTTTGACTACTGGTCAGCTTTTTCAACAGCCCAACCATGCCCTGGACACAAATTTTATTGACTGAAAAGGGATGACAATTTTAACTACACTGAAAGAAAGCAGGAAGAAGGAAAAATAAGCCACAGAAGTCACCAGAAAGTAATGCTGATTGAGAAATATGGAATATAATACTTATTATGCTAGTAGCAAAAAAGCTTCTCAGATGTACAATACATCTACTTGTCTACAAGCCTCCCAGGCAATGCTGAATTCTCCAAGACGCATAAGGAAAGGCTTGCAAATACATACAGAAATATCCAGTCAGTTGCTTAAGATAGTTTCTTAAAAGCTAAAATCAGATCTAACATGCACAAAATTTTTAAGAAAACCACACAGGAGAAGGTACATGCCAAAAACTATTGTCACAAATACAATATTACACTGGCAATATTCTACAATTATGTAATAACATTCCTACCTATGCTAGGAGGACTGCCATAATTTATTGGTGACTCTGGAGGTCTCCCACAATGCAATGCAGCAAGAGCAGAACCCTTCCATACAACATGTTTGCAACCTGTTTAAATATAAAAGACAAATATAAGCATAGAATATAGTGAAAAAGGTGATCAAGCCATTTTTGCTTTTGCATACTCATACTTTTATTTGTGCGGAGCAAAGACTGTCTTCCAGCTCCTAATAGTGTCTGGACTCCTGGGACACTTTGAGGAATTTCCTGCTCTAGAAGAGGTCCAAGTCGATGGCATATTTGCAAGAGATGATCAGGTGCCAAGTGTCTATAGTATTTTACCTGTTAATAAACCAAAAAAATTATGTACAATGTTTTACTATCATTTTTTAAAATGAAAAAAATATTTTGAAAATGAGACAAGTATATGGCACTCAAAACATTGTTTTTGTAATTTCTATTCAATACAGCTACAGAGAGAACAATTTAAAACATCATGCCCTTAAACAAGCTATAGACTAAATTGGTTTAAAAACCATGATTTTAAACTGTTCATAAATTATAAAACCATGTTTTAATTTTAATCACTACAAAAGTAATAACAATATAGGGTAACATAACTGACAATACTTGTATAATTAAAAGAATGTGCATAATCTTTATAAAATGGTGCAGATACATTAGCATTAACCACCCAGAGTCCCTCTTCTGGGGGCAGATGGCCCGTGGCAAAATTTGATAAATAAATAAATAAATTCCCATTCCTTTATTACAGAAAAATGACTGAAGTTAAGAGATAGTGAGTTACTAAGAGCCATCTAATGAATTCATGGAAAAGGCAGAATTTTAACTATGAAGTTCCTAGCTTGTAATACACATTCCAAGTAATTACACTATACCAATTACAGTCCTACATAAGTCCTTGTGGGGGGAGATGGGCGGTGATATAAGTTAGAAATAATAAATAAATAAATAAATAATAAAAGAGTGCTAGCTTTCCTAAGAAATTGTTTTCTTGAAAATAAAATTCACTGTTCAACTTTCAACATAAATCCTTTTGACAATGTGCACAAGGAATACACTGTTATATAAGGGTAAGTTATAAAGGTGAATAAATTCATATAAAAGACATTTCACATATTACAGTAACTATTGGAATATAAATCTATGATTAAAGCTGTGTGTTGACAAGGCAATTTCAATCAGACCCAAAGTGAAATAAGCAGAATTTTACTCTAACTAAATCAAAGGCTACTTCCTTTGACTCAGAAGCTCATTTTTGCCCTCTATTGTCTAGCATGGGAAAACAACACACACATTAAAAAAAAAAACTTTTCTCTGAAACAGTAAAGTATCTATAACATTGTGGAGGATTTTTGGCAGAATAGAATTTTGAAAACCTTCACCAGGAACTCACAGCCACCCTTCCTGACCCAATCCTGGATAGAGTTATTCAGCTTGGCAATAAAGTACAGCTGGCCCAGCATCACAAGACAAAGGAGAGGCAAACTAAGAAATTTGACATTCTTCTTTCTCGCAGCAAGCAGAAACAAGGAACTGGAGAAACCACTGGGAGGAACAACAACAACAGGACCACAGAGGACAAAAAGAACATGTGGGTGAAAAATCTCTCAGACAGAGAACTTACCCAACCAGAGAGAGATGTCCTAGCCAAAGGTCTTAATTTTGCCATCACTCCCAAGCAAGTTCCAGTTGTGGAGCTCATTACAGCCACAGAATCTGCCATCCACAACAACCACCTACCTTTTGAAGAAGCAGAACAACTCCGGCTTAAAATATCTGCAGCTCTGTCCAGTGCTCAACCTCCTCCCCCCAACCTTACCGTCCAAGAGAGGAGAGCCCTGACAGCCCTCAGCAAAGATGAAACCATCACCATTTTACCTGCTGACAAAGGAAGATGTACAGTGGTTCTAAACACTGCAGACTACCACAATAAAATTACCTCACTTTTGGAGGATCACCATACATATGAAAAACTGAAAAGAGACCCCACCAACAATTACAAGAAAAAGGCAATAGACAGTTTGAAACAATTGGAACATGATGGCTCCATCGATAGGATTACCTACCACCGTCTGTATCCTGGAGAAGCCATCCCCTGCATCTACGGACTTCCTAAGATCCACAAGGAAGGAACACCCCTCCGACCCATAGTCAGCAGCATCAATTCGGTAACATACAACATTGCCAAACACCTCTCTACCATACTAGCACCTCTAGTTGGACACTCTGAACACCACATCCATAATTCGGAAGAATTTGTTTCCAAAGCAAAGATCCTGAAACTGGATACAGATGAAACTATGGTCTCCTTTGATGTGTCCTCCCTTTTCACCAGCATCCCCACCACTCATGCTCTATCCGCTGTCAGGAAGAGACTAGAAGAGGACAGCACCCTGGAAAGGAGAAGCCATCTCAACCCAAACCAGATCTGCCATCTTCTGGACCTGTGTCTTAACACCACTTATTTCACATACAGAGGTGACTTTTACAGACAAAAACACGGCTGTGCCATGGGTTCTCCTGTGTCACCCATTGTGGCCAATTTATACATGGAAGAAGTGGAGAAGAAAGCACTCAACACATTCCAGGGAACGGTGCCCACCCACTGGTTTAGGTATGTGGATGACACCTGGGTCAAAATCAAGGCCCAGGAAGTACAGGCCTTCACGGACCATATAAACACTATAGATGCCAACATTAGCTTCACCAGAGAAGACACCAAGGACAACAGACTGGCATTCCTAGACTGTGAAGTCCTCATTGGGACCGGTGGCAAGCTAGAAATAGGGATCTACAGGAAACCCACACACACAGATCAATATCTGATGTTTGACTCCCACCATCCACTGCAGCACAAACTAGGAGTCATCAGGACATTGTCACACAGAGCAGAAACCATCCCCACCTCCATGGATTCCAAAAAGAATGAAAATCAGCACCTGAGAACAGCCCTGGAGGCCTGTGGATATCCAAATTGGGCCTTCACCAAATCTAAATCTACCAGACCTAAAACAGCGACAGATAGGGCTGAGACTCAGAGTAAACGAAAGAACCTGGTCATTCCCTACATGGCTGGCGTGTCTGAAAAGATAAAACGGATATTTGGCAAACACCACATACCTGTATATTTCAAACCCACCAACACACTGAGACAGAGGCTTGTACACCCCAAAGATCAAACTCCAAAACATAAGAAAAGCAATGTAGTTTATGCAATCCAGTGCAGTGAGGAGTGCTCTGAACTCTACATTGGAGAAACCAAACAACCTATGTACAGGAGGATGGCCCAACACAGGAGAAATAACACCACAGGACCAGAGTCAGCAGTTTATCTTCATCTAAAAGAAAAAGGACACTCATTTGAGGACATTAATGTTCACATTTTAGACAGAGAAGATAGGTGGTTTGAGAGAGGGGTCAAGGAATCCATTTATGCCAACTTGGAAAATCCTTCCTTGAATAGAGGTGGGGGCCTCAGGCACAAACTCTCCCCCATCTTCCTCCCCGTGTTGTCTTCTGTGCCTAGGAAGATTAAGACCATTTCAGAAGCTCAACAGCAGCATGGTGATTTTAACGACCCTCCTTTAGATGATAAAAGGACTTAAAAATTACATCTCAATATAACCATGACCTAGCCCCAGGTGTAAGGTCACTCAGCTACCTAGGAACATATTTAGGATTCCCTTACCAACTTTGCTCAGACTGAAGAAGCTCCTTGGATAAGGAGCGAAACGTTTCCACTAAGAAAATAGAAATCCAGTTGACATGATTCAAGCTACAGACAATTCCACCTGGATGACTGAGAACCTTCATAGACATGCTATCTTATCCTTTCAATCAAGGCATCGCAGCAAGCCAAGGTGTTGTCGAAGTGAAAAAATGTGCATTGTGATGTCACAACACAAGCTCCATCCCCTTATATATGTATTAGGTTGCAATGTAATTTACAAAAGGGGTGGAATTTGTAATACTGGAATGTCTTTCCCTCTTGAGGGTGCCCAAGCATTCATGAACAGTTTAGATTCAATGCCATTTTTTAATTATTTTACAACTGGTTCTCAGTACAAAACCTCAAAGGCAAAAAGTTCCCTTAAATGTAAGCTTTAGAAATCAGATATTTTAATTAGGTTCTAGCTGTATTCAGAAAATCCAGCTCTGAATTTGGTTTTGTAGAAACTATTTTTCTCTTGCTCCCTTTGACATTATGCCATTTATATACATTGAATATTTGGTGTGATATTCTTTTAACAAATGGTTTCCCCAAGTGAATAATTATGTAAAAATAAATATTTAAAAAGATGTGTGCATGTCTCTTCTCCGAACAGCATTTTAGTTCTGAGGTTAATGCAATTTGAATCCAAGAAAATGCAACACTTCTCTCCAGATAAAAAATGTTCATTATTATTTTAATTGTCACATAGAAATGTAATTATCCAAGTGCATCAGATATCTAGTGAAGTCAGTTTACGTTATAATCAGTAACTCTCTGCTCAAGAAGTGTTATGCCTTTCCTTTAAGGGCTTTCCCCTCCTAAGAGTTTGGCTGTGTTGAGCTCTTCCACACTGAAGAATTGCAGCGAAAGGGAACACTTTTTTTAATTTATATCTTTATCCCTTTCTTATATCTTTTGTATTCCAAGCACATTTTCCTTACATTTACTCACTGAACTGTATGCCCCAATGACTCAATTCGATCAAACCTAATATAAATGAATACTAAGAGGAAAAGAAGCTTAAGTAAAGCTCATTCAAGATAGCTACTTTTTTAAAACATCAAGAAAATTTTAGTTAAGAATTGGACAATATGCATTTGCAATGTTTTGGCTGTGTTCCCATTTAAGCCAATCAAATACTTTGGCCACCTAATGCGAAGAGAGGACTCACTGGAAAAGACCCTGATGCTGGGAAAGACTGAAGGCAAAAGGAGAAGGGGACGGCAGAGGATGAGATGGTTAAATAGCATCACCGATGTAATGAACATGAATTTGAGTAAACTCCGGGAGACAATGGAGGACAGGAAGGCCTGGCGTGCTATGGTCCATGAGGTCACAAAGAGTCGGACACGACTAAACAACAACAAAAAACAGTACCACAAACTGTTTACAAAAAATCACATGACATTCAGCATGTAAATAACTTATTTTGAGAATACTGTATGTACAATGAATTAAATGCAAAGCACTTGTACATTTTAAAAACACACACAAAAAAACTTGATCATATGACCCATGACAATTGGGATTAGCACCATCAGATGAAGAAGAAAGAGATGGTAAGAGGACAAGCAGGCCTGGCAGCTGCAAATTTAAATTACTGTACACGAAGACTAACTTTGCCTATCCCAATCTGATAAAATCAAGTAAGGTTTAACCACAACTTTCCTGGAGTAACCTTCATGTTTTCAAAATTTAGGGACAGATGTTCAAGAAATCAACTAGAGGCCTCTTTTGAACAGATTTTCATACTCCCAAAAATAAGCAGCATGGAGGAAGAAGAGTTATCGTTAAGTCCTGGGGTAAAAGTACAAGAACTAGAAAGCCAACAGAGACAGATTCAACTACAAGAGAAATGGAAATCAAGATTTGTCTGCTATGAAAACCTGGGGGGGTGGGGAGTATTTCCTTTGGTATTTTCTATTTTTTTTTCCACAAAAAATAGATTAGGAAAAATAGTATTTTCTATTAAATGATGCATAGAATGGTTAAGAAAAGTGTTCATATAGTACACAACCAAAATGATATAACATGAAGACTTTCATATAAGATTTTCGATAGTATGACATTACAAGAATTCCCAAACACAGTTGTCAAGCTTTTTAGTAAAACTTCTGAATGCAATGACAATGGTATTCTTCCTCCTCCTCCTCCTAAGGGCACTGAAGGGAAGGAAGGACCCAGACCTTGTTTGCTCATGGGCTTCTGTTCCCATACTCCACTAGGCTTCAAAGCACAGGAATATGGAAAACATTTGTAGCTGCACCTGTATCTTTAAAGCACTGCATATACTTTCTGTTTCCCTGTTCTGTTTTTCCTGAATCCCCTCCCTCTAGGACAGAGCTTTCCAAACTGTGTGTCGCGACACAAAAGTGTGTCGCCACACACAGTCTGGTGTGTCGCCACACAACCCGGAAGCGCTGATCATCATCCCACGGTTTTCCCACGGCGACACACCAACTGCAGTGCGCAAAACCCGAAAGCGGCAGCAGCGCTTCCGGGTTTTTGCGCACTGCCGCAAGGACGGCACTTCCGGGTTTTCCCGCGGTGACACACCAACACCGGTTGGTGTGTCGCCGCGGGAAAAACTTTGGAAAGCCCTGCTCTAGGATTTTTTCCCACTGATTCAAGGTTTCAAAAAATCTACCTCTTTACTTTAAAAAAATTGCCTCTTTCATGTCTAAAAGACTTACCACTTGAACAACTAATATTGGACATGCCAGCTGACCATTGTAAGAGAAATTTGGCCTCCTACACCATTGTTCAAAAATACTGGAATATATCCTGATGCTTAAAAATGCAACTGTTCTCATTTCAGAAACCTTAAGCAAAATCAGGAGTGATCCCACCAGAGAAGCAAATTCAAAAAAGACACTGGTTCCAAAGACAAAGCTAAAGACAAGAAAGCCGACAGTACTGTAAGTAGAAGCATGATGTAGCTAGCAATAGCTGATGCACACTGCTGAAAAAATGCTGGACAGAAATACTTAGACCAAACGAAGACCGCTAGCATGCTGATGACTTTGCACAGAATGCATTACTCTTGAAAGAGCTCCACTTCCCACAGGCCAGAATACTGACTGACTTTCTGACCAGAGCCAAGCTTTGTGCCTCTCTACTGGATTTCCTGGCATTATTCCAACCTTGAAAGAAAGAGTTCCTATACAGGGTATGGCTTCCTGGTTGATGCTGCTAACTAAAATCAGGTATTGGGTGAAAAGTGATAGAGCCAACCATAGCCTTTAAAGTACCATTGGTGCACATCTGCTACCTAGGCAGTCATACTGCAACATCCATTTATCTACTACTTGTCAGGTGGTCAAAAAAATCCAGAGCATTCTCTGATTGCCAGAATCAAAGCAAACAACTGTAGGATGGGCAAACATAGTGAAAGTGAGGGCAGGCCCTCTAAGGGCAGAGGCATCAGCAGCAATGATGCCAAATCTGGATGGAAAAATAACAACAGAAACAGCCATTCTCAACCCATCTCAGGTCTCTTCCACATGTATCAATCAGAGGTTTAAAAGCAGTTTCACTTGTACTCTTCACTTTTTTAAGCCAAACTGCCAAGTGGGGAGAGATAAGAATGGCCCCTATGGATAGGGATATACAAAAGTATAGGAAGGAAAGACTGCAAATTCCTCCTAAATACTGCCATGGGGAGGAGGGGGGAAAATCCACACCCCACTGGCTCTGAGAGGTAGTTTTCGCTCTGCAATACAGGAAAATCCAATCTTTGCTATTATGGCTTCACACCCAAAACAGGCTAGGAAAGAAGCTAAAGGCCTCCCCTGCTCTAGTCTCCATTCCAGATTATTAGCTTCCATGGCTTGTTCTAAACTAAATAAGCGAGTGGTTTTTTAAAAAAATGGGGGGGGGCTTTTAAAATAATTAATACAACCATCCACGACCATAACGTGCTATGACTGTACTGATAGACCTTCTGTTGTACAGGGGAGGGGAGGGGAACAACATTTGCTACTCTTTGCAGTCATCCCTGCTCAACTCTCATAGATGAAATGCAATGGTGACCTCTAGGCCTAAGGAATAGTGATTATGGAGCTTCATTACATCCCAATCTCTCCCATAATCCTGCTGAACAATGTTTTTCCAAAGCCCAGCTAATGACTGTTCTGTTAGACACTGAGGAAAAGTGGGTTCAGCTCCTACCAGGCTCACAGGCCACAAAAAGTACAATTAGAGGGTATCCACCCATGATTTAAGGATAACCAACACATTTCAATGTGCAGAGTACATCTGTAATTCTAACACACAGCTCCAAATGAAAAAATGAATAGATTAAATGAACCACAATTGGTTGAGTTTATATAAAACACTAAGCTATATACCAGTTTAAAACCACAATAGCTGGGTCCCTACAATCAAATAAACAACTTCAGGGTTAGTGTCAAGCCCCACACAGTTGGGCAGGACCAAGATAGCATGAACTACAGGTTTCAGTAACGTATCTTTAATGTCAATCTAGGGTAAAAACAGAATCTTAGAAACTGAAAGAGGAATTTCCCACCTGCATTCATAGTGAGTTAATTATGGTGGATACTCCTTGAATGATTTGAAATGCTTCTTCTCAGATTTCTTTCTACCTGGGCTATGTAGTATCTTATGAGATAAGCTGTCAACTGACTCACTATTTTTGGTAAATTATTTTCCCAGCCTCCCCCAATCTCTCATAGTTAATATGATTTGTGAGTTACTTCATTAACCCTGAAGTTATGGCTACTGGACTTCCCAGAGTATAGCAAAATACTATGCCAGAGAGGAGGCTCACATCATTTTCTCAAGGCAGTTTTTGCCATATTGAGGGAGCTCCCAAACACATGAAAGGATTTTTTCATCATCTACTAAGCCAATACCTGAACTTCAGGGAAGTTTAATATAATAAAATCAGGTAAGGGCCCTTTAACAATCTAGCCACATCCTCCAGAGGAAGTAAAGGTGATTAAACTAGAGATTATGGCTCCATATATAAGCCTATATATAATCAACTGGGATTATTTTAGTGTTGAAACAGCATCTCATTGTGTGGTAGAATTTCAGCTAACTACATGGTTTTGTGTCTAGTTGTATTTTCAGCTACTTTTTACCTCAACTTAGCTTGCCATTCCTAGTTATCTTTTTCTTGATTGGGTTCCATCTACTTGGCGTGATTTCACCTACCTAAGGTATCTAACTGTTCTACTAGAATCAGATTTTCCCTATAGACATCTGGTTTTCAGATAGTTTTGGCTTTCCTTGCAAAGCAGGACTTTAGGACTTTGTAAATAGATAGCTGATGGACTTGAAGAAATGCTTGGTTTGGTTGTGAACCCCCCAGAGTTCTCCTTGTGGAGAAGATGGGCGGTAATATAAATCCAATCAATCAATCAATCAATCAATGCTATGGATATGTTATCTGTTCATATCTTGCTCACAGTAAGGAGAGAACACAATGAAAAACTCCAGTATGTTCTTCCTATCACACAAACTTCAGACCAAAGTATTTTGTTTTCCTTTCTGGCCAGTTGGAAAAAATGGGCTACCGTGCCTTAGCATGCTTCTACTATCTGCTGTCCATCTCAGTTCCCAACCTTTGGCAACTAACACAGGAGCTCTGAGAGGTACTCAGGCGGCTTTTTTCTTCCTCAGGAAGCATAATCAAGAGCTCCAAACTATAAATGTAAGTTTGTGGTTTGGATTTTATTTATCAATTGCAAGAATAGTTCTAGGAAGCATTAATACAACCCAACCAGAGAGGTACTAAAAATTATGTAGGCAATTTGATCATCTGCATATCCTGCTTGTTCAACATATTCTTCTAAAAATTCTGAACGTATATATTATGCCATAACAAAAATGGATTTGGGATATTTAAATACAGAACAGAATTATACCACAATTGTGGGAGCCAAAGTATACCTTTGGTTTCTTTGATGGTGGGGGGTTGGTAGAGTAAGGGGAAAATGGTTAAGGCAAATATGCAAAACCTCATACATAAGAGCAGTATTGGAATTGCCAATTTTTTACTAGGCATCAGGTACAATTAATGAAGAATCTTTTTATAAACAATGGTAACCCTTCTTGAGGCCTTATGTTACAGTATGTTTCCTACTTCAAAACAACAACTTACATTATCAATATTTGTATTGATTGTATTGAACAATACAATAGTAAGAGGGGTTCTACGGATCTCAAAAAAAGAGGTTTAGGTCTACAAGAAACCATGGGATCACGGCTTGCCACCCCCAATTTGAACCATGCAGACCTAATTTCAGAGACAAATTTTGCTTAAGGAGGAAAGAAATTAAAAGCTTTCAGAAGACCTAACCTGAGCAATAAAAAACAGGAACTTTTACATAGTTTTGCATTGCTTTCAAACACAAATATGTTTTATTAGAAAAAAAAATTAGCCAGAACTTAGACCAGGGCTTTCCAAAGTGCTGCCGCTGGCAACATACCGGCGGCGCCGGCGGTGCGGGGGGGCATGCGGTGGCGCGTGCGTACACGGTGGCGGCGGCAGCAGCCTCCGCTAAAACGCGGAAGCACTGATGCCGCGCCACTGCTGCCGTGCACGCACACGCCGCCGCTTCCGGGTGGTGTGGCAACACACCACACTGTGTGTGGCGACACACTTTTGTGTCACGACACACAGTTTGGAAAGCTCTGACTTAGACAAATGTTTAAGTGGACATAAACAGCCAGCTTCAATGCATTAGGCCACAGATATTAGAATCAAGGTGCATATTAATCTAATGTATGGACCAAAATGGTTTAAACATGAAAACATTCTACCTGTGCATACTACATTCAGAATGTTAACCATTTTCAAGCCTCAACTTTTAAAGGAAAATGAAATAATGGTACGTGCATGCTATTAAACTGTCCTATCTTACAAGAAATGAGTTCTAAATAATGTGGACATGTGTAGGATTGTAATTAGTCTGTATTTACCTTTTATTTATAAACAAAAATTGCTGGCTATTAGAAAAGTTCTAAGTTAAATAAGAGTTGAAGCTAAATGTCTGTAAAGCCAATTCCACTCACAGACCCAGAGAGAACAATTACTTCTTCCTTACATGCACTCTCAAAATATGGTCAAAACGATATCTTAAAACCTCAAATTTTGAAAGTGTACATGGAGTTACAGCATTTAATTTATCTCCTACTTCCTCTGGCAGAAAATAGTATTGTAGACTTATTTATGTATTTGGAATTTTAATACTTCACAACCATGCTTAGAACTAATCAATCATACTGCGAGAGAGAAATGAACTATAGCAGTATTTTATTTATTTATTTAATTTTTATCCTGCCTTTATTATTTTTTATAATTAACTCAAGGCAGCAAACATACCTAATACTCCTTCCTCCTCTTTTCCCCACAACAGCAACCCTGTGAGGGGCTGAGAGAGAGAGACTGGCCCAAGGTCACCCAGCCGGCTTTCATGCCTAAGGTTGGACTAGAACTCTCAGTCTCCTGGTTTCTAGCCTGGTGCCTTCACCACTAGACCAAACTGGCTCTCTTTTTATTCTCTTAATTAGAATAAAATAAGAAATACTCTCCATATCACAATTTCCTCTTATTACAATGTAACATAAGTATTTGTAAAGAATGTAACAGCATTGGATACTATATAAAATGTAACAAGTCTCCAATTCACAAACATACAGACTTAACCTGGTGCCTATGGGCAACACTGTATCTTTGCACTTCCCCCTTGATCCTAGTAGAGTTTCTGAACTTTTTTTTTATTTCATGAAATTAAAATAACTAGATGGTAACTGGAATACATGAAAGTGAAGCCCAAGTCTGAAGCTGTTTATTTCCAACCATGCTACTAGGTCCCACACGGAGCCTTGAAACAATTTTAGAATATAAAAAAGGTAGTTGGGTGTGAACAAGCCTTTTGCTTTGAAAGATACATGGAAAACAAAGTACACTGGGAAATAGTAAGAAGCATCTTGAAAGGTTAAAAATGATAATGGGGAGGAGACTATGTCTGTGCAGTATACATTTAGCCTTTGGGTTTTGTCTCTGTGTGCCACTAGAGATAAGAGTCATATTTGGGTTTATGTGGTGGTACATATTTTGCCTGGGTGTGTTTTTGTTTCTCAGAGTAACAATTAACTTTCTGTAAAATGGATTTTTCACTAGGCTTTACATGATCAGGATTTTTGGCTTTCATACCCAAGCTCTGTTCATACTCAGATGCCCAGACAAGCTAATCATTAATCTGTGTTCTTCAAAAGAATTGTGTTTTGGAATTCAAGTTTATAATTAGCTTTATTTTCTTTTAGTCTTTACCAATTTGCAAGCCCCTTATGGTAGCCATTTTGTCAAAATACTGATGGCTTTCTCAAACTTATAAATATGCCCACCAGGGGAAAAAAGGACCTTTGGGCATTTAGAATAATCAGCAAAATGGCTTTCCATTCTCAAATTGGAACCTTTAGCCTCTTGAAGCAAGTATGAAAATCTTTAATGATTCTCCCATATTTGCTCCATAGAAATACCAAATACATCTGGAGTGGAACTATTTTGCAAATACTTAGCGTCTGCAAAACAGCTAGTATAATATGCACTATCAAAATTCTGTAAACTCTTCACAGGATTATTGATAGGTACCCACCAACTATCATACTGTACTTTTTGGTCTTTCATGTAATAAAATTAACTTTGATAACATTAACTAATAGCTTATTTTGCATTAGTTTCACCTCACCACATTAATGTACCCAGTCTCAAGAAAGATTTCAGGCAACAAAACATTTCCTTCCTACTGAAGAACATAAAAACTTATCAATATGGCAGATGTTGCAATTAAAATATTCAACTGTTTATCTAGCACTTCAGTGCATGTGGAATTTCTCCAATGTTTCAAAAAATAATTAATGGACTGTTTTTGGTTGGTACATCGTACAATTCCTTCTGAATTTCAGCCTCTACAATTATGACATATGAAGACCTGTAGCCCTACAGAAATAAGTGCTATGAATGTCACCTTGAGTTTCTGGAGAAAAGGTGGAGTATAAATATAACAAACAAACAATATTGCTACTTTTATTTTTAAAAAATAACATGTCCTGGAGTGGGTAGTCATACCAAGTTTCGGAAGCATTGAGGAGAAAAATGGGTGTCTAAATCCTCTAAAAAAATTAGAACACTTTCAGTTTTTGATGAACTTTAAGGGGCAAAACTGCTACACAACATAAAATCATTACACCATGATATACAAATTATAGTGGCTGAATTCCACAACATACCAAGCCAGAGAAGTCACATTATGGCTCAGCATGTCATGTGAACCAGGTCACTGGGCTAAAAAAAATTAAGTAAAACAATTCGGATCTGAAATAAGACAGACATCTATCAACAACTTGCATTTCCATCTATTTTATTCTGCAGATTTCTAGGATTTCAGATCTAAAACAATAATTAAAAAAAACAGTTGCCCTCACATCCTAAAAGCCCCAGTGACATAACTGGGAATTCACTGGTTCGTATCAAAGATTTAGGTAACATGCTAAGATTTAAGTTTTTCTGTAATATGATTTCATTGTAATATGATCAGTAAAATACTTATACAGTTGAAAAGAAATTAATAGATGTAGCAACATGCTTTTAACTTTCCTAAAGTTTGCCAGTAGAGCTGGACATTGCTGCCTCAGAACACAGTATTGATTCATTTGTGACAGTCCAAACACCAGTAAAGATCTTAGCTAAACAAAAATCATCTGTTTAAAAAGCAATACATGCTCTTTCATTTGATTTTATATTCAGGACTATGCTATTTGTATAAGAAGGAAATGATCATAATAAAAATCCTGTTCAACTGATATAAACCTTTAACATAAACAGCACAATTCAGCACTAAGTTAAACTAATGATAAATGATAAAATTTTATACTAGAATAGAGATTGACAATGTCTGTTTAATGGTGCATAAAACTCATTCAACAAGATTCAAGACCACCTTTAGTAGCATTTATGCACGGGTCTATAAGATGCATTTAAAAATTTAAAAGATAAAGCTTGTATGTACAACTTCTGAACCATCAAACTAAATACTGTATATCACTTTAGGCACACATTTTGCTCTAACAGTTCTTAACAAGCTAAGTTTTAAGTAAGCATTAACATATGCTCTGCAATCAGCTTGGTTCAGGCCACGTTTTTTAGACTGAGGTGATACAATTAATAAAATAAAAATGTATCCCTTACTAAACAAACACCCTTATGATAAGCAACCACTGGTTTCAGAAAATGAAGGAGGTAACAGGCAACAAAATGATCGCTTTAAAAAATGTAAGCAACTGTACATAAACTTTACCTTGCAATGATCTTGCATTCTTTATAGCTATGTACTCTATTCAAGTAGCATTATCACTGGACAATATAATTCCAAAGTAATCTCTTCTAGTCTACTGTCTACTGTGAAATTATACAACACTTAAAATTGGAACAATTTAATATGTGGAAAGACATAGTTTAACTTCATACTTTAAGTTTGAAATATAATGCAGAATAAAACCCAATCTTTTTATCTCTACCTATTTTTTAGCAAGCAGTTCTAAATTGTTCATGTTCTACAAGTATTTTCTACCAACAATGCCCAAATTTAGCTCACAGGAAACTACTTTGTCACAAACAATAGATTTAAAGCTTTTGTGAGAAGGATGCCCATTTGGAAAGGAGGCACTTAAACTACCTCCATAATTTTCTGCTCTTGCCATATATCCTACAATCAGTGTTTACTAGCACAAAATTCACAATGTGAATTTTTCTGCATCTAGTTTGCAGATTATTAAATTACCCAATGATTTCTGCTGCAGAAACACTGTATCTGTCTTCAAATGTGTCAGATCATTGTGCCTCTGCATGAACTACTACTCTGCGGCTGCTTTCTTCCAGTTGTCAGACAAGGGCAGTACAGTCAATCAAGGGGGGGTGAGGCTGAATATAGTAAGGCTAGGGACTTTTAACTCAACAGAGCTTGTCCCACGTGCTAATCCTGAGAAATTTGTCTTTCTTAATTTGCTGTCCCACATATCCCTAAAAAACTAAGGGATGCTCTGAAAAAGTCAAAAGTGGCATTGGTATACCAGTTCGAAAAAGAATCAACCAAAGTTGTCTTTCCCTTCCTCCATTCTTATAGGCAGAAAGAAGTCTAGATCCAACCCTTAGGTTGTCCACATAGGATGAAATAAAATTTGGATAAAAATGTGACACAGGACTAATTCTGATTCAAGGAAAATAGGGCTGAGAAAACCATAATCAGATTTTCCTGCCCCCTACAAGTGACTGAAATGTTTTGCTTTTGCCCTTTTGATTTTTCCCTTCATTTAAAATCAACCAAACTCCTTGCAATTTCTCCTGCAAGGGGGGTAAAGAGAGAAAGAAACAGATACTATATGCCAGTAAAAACTGCCTTAAACTACCAAAAAAATCCCCCTCAAAACTATCCCAAGCAGGAGTCTGTCACAGATCTATAACTTTTCCAGCTTAGTTCCACAGATGTTCCTTCCTGAATGTAAAACAAAAAATGTCTCTACCCAAAATTGACTAGTAGAACCACACACAGGTCAGAGAGAACATTCTACATATTGCAAGCTAAGTGTGCCTTAAAACAACACAACAGTTCATGTGTTTTTGTCAAACAGACATCAGTTTAAGAGCAATCCTCAGCTCCCACCAGAACTCAGACAGAGTTAGCTATGCAATCATAACTAACACTATCAGCCAGTGTTCGACAAGCAGCTTTTCTCTGAGCATGTTTTGCTTTGTTTTTAAGCAAAATAACAAATGGAATACAGAGAGATTTCGTCTATAAACACCGCTTATAATTCCTCAATAATTGCACAGCCCTATTGTGTATGTGAAATAGGACTGCATGCAAGAGAGCGCTCCTACAGGCCTAGTTGGCTCTCGCAAGCTTTCTCTATTCGCTCCTCCCCTCCCGCCTCCGGCTCTCCCTGCACAACATCCATGACGTACCTTTATTTCTAGCATAGTGACTCTACGGCTCTCACATTAGTAGGATTATTATTATTTACCCTAACTCCAGGACCCCAGACAGATGACTCCTGAAACAGCACCTGCTCGACTAACAAAACAAACTCGCCTATTCGCGGGCAGAAACCAGGAGTTTAAAAATTGCCCTTATTTTTTTTTTAAAGTTGTTAAAAAAAAATTGCGGGAAATTCAATTTTTAAAGGGCTGCTTGCAAACTTTCCCTAGTACATCACACCGCACCACGCCGCCTGGTCGCTTCTCTTACTAGGCTCTCATAGCTCCTAGGATGCTCCTTTCCAGTCCAGTCCGTGCGCTTGGGCAGCAGCTGGGGGAGAAAAAAGATATCGCCCGGTCACTAAAAGCGACCCCTTCCCCCCCCAGGAAACAGCCCCCGGAGTACCCGCCCGCCCCCCGGCGAGGGGGGAGGAGGCGAGGCCGCCGCAACCGCTGGCACTCCGGCAGGCGGGCGGGCAAGGGAAGAAGCGCGGGGAAGACGCTGCACCACTTACCTCCTTCTCGGCGACTTCTCGGATCAGGACCTGGAGGAGCAACAAAAAGGGGGAGAGGGTCAGGGGCAGCGCCGCCAGGGCGAGGGAAGTAGCCCCACTCGCAGGCCCAGCCCCGGCGGCAATCCTTACCTGCGCGGCTTGCTGGCAGGGTCCGTCCTCGAGAAAGCGAGCGATGAGGAAATAGAGCTCTGCAGAGGGGAGGGGGAGAAAAGGGGAGACACACACACACATCGTGAAAGCGCGGGCGAGGCGCGGGGCGAGGCGGCCTGCAAGGCGGCAGTCCCGGCCCGGCACCCACTTACCCGCTCGCAGCTCCGCCGTGTGCCTGCCGCCGCCGCTGGAGCCGCCGTCCCCGGACATGGCGAGCGGAGGAGCCCGGCTCGCTCAGGCCGAGCTCCTCGCCGACGGAGCCCTGTGAGCTGAGAAGCGCGCTCCCCCAGTAGCTGTCACGGTTTGTTCAGCAGCAACGAGAGTCAGAGCTCCACCATTCAAGCCCCGGGCAGGAGGAGGAAACAACAACTCGCAGCAAAACCCGCCGCCGCCGATGCCGCCGCCGCCGCCGCCGCCGCCGCTCCAATCCGGCCGCCTCAGCACCAGCGAGCGCGATCCCTCCGCCGCGACAAAGAGTCCCGGCCCCCTCCCTCAGGGCGCGCACACCCCCTCGGCCACGCACCCCGGGCCGCGTCGCCTTCGACCTCCCCTCCACCCCCGCCCCCCGCCAAGGGCTCGGCTGCCGGTCCTCGGCGCGCTGGGGCGGACGGGAAGCACTCGCGTGCCGGCTGAACGGCGGAGAGAAGATGTCGGAGCGGCAGAGGCGGGGTGGAGGGTGGGCGGGTAAGCTCGCTCGGCAGAAAGGCGCTTTCTCTGTGAAGAGCTGGGAGGCCTCGGCGGAGGGATACCTCGCGCGGGAGGGGGAGGGGAAGAGGCCCGTTGGCGGCGGTGGCGCTGGAAGTTGCTCAGTTTCAATGTAGCCGAAATAGGAACCAAATGAGGCAAAAATGCCCCCAGGGACCGTAGGCCTCACTGGGTGAGGCGGGCATGAGGAGCTCTACTTAGCCCTCGTTATCAGGGCCTTTTGGAAAGGGAGGGAGGAAGGTTGAGCAGGGTTCTGCCAGGCTCTCTTGCTTTCATGTCCCTCCTTGCCGCCTTTAAATGGTACAGCTTTCCATCTGCTTGTAAGTTATCGTGTCATGTATTAATATATAAATATATATATATATATATATATATTCCTGTGTGAGTGTTCCTCAGTATGAGCGGGAGAATCGGAGTGAGTGACAAATAAAAAAAAATGTCGAGTTTTTAAGCGTTTTCTGTAAATTGTCCTTTGTTGTGTGTTTTCTCTGGTTGAGATGATGGATAATATTCTGTTGTTATGAACTGTGCTTAATTTTAGCCTCAGTATTCTTCCTGGTCGCTGCCAGTTAGTGGGAGATGGTGGGCTATCCCCCCTAATTTGTACGAACAGTACAGTTTCATGAAAATGAATACATTGAGAAGGATGGAACTGGATGGAAGTATGGTTGGATTTGAGGTGAGGTAATTTACAGCTGGATCAATAAGAAACAGAAGGGTTCTCAGTACAGGCAAGCTTAATAGTCACATTTCCTTTTTGTCTTTCATGCCGTATATAGGTATTGAATAGACTTAATCTGCCAAAACAAACCTGTTTTGTTTCCTTGTAGGAGAGCGGGTTTATTTATGTTCTGGTGAAAGCGTAGCAGTACCTATTGGTTCTGTGGAAAATCCATGATTGGAGATAGAAATTAAGACTTTTTGTCTATTCTGCCTCCAAAACAAATGACATATAGCCCTTGGAATAAGGTTCACATTAGTTAAAGGCCACTTAACAGACAAATTTTGATAAGTGTATATTTAACAGATAGTAAAACTAGGTTAAAATGCTCTTTTTTTCCTGATTAGAGAATCTGTTTAACTGATGTGAGCTATATAATCTTTAATTAATAACTGCATCTATAGCATTGCAGTCTAAGTTATATTTATGATGATTTAAACATGAAGTTATAGGTCAAGTTACTCAGAACTAGGCCCACAAAAGGAAACAGTTACTACATGAATGCTTGTTTAAGCATGAAACTGTTGTAATAAGAGGAATTATAGCAATAATGTTTCAGCTTCATTTTACACTAGAAAAACTTAAAATATGTATAGGAAAATTAAACTGTATGTAGCTAGTTCAACACAATTGGTGTTGCATCTGGATATGTGAAAGAAAGTAAACATTCCATTTATGGTACCTTGATTAATAATATAATATAGACTAAAGTTACATATACTTTGAATGTTACTTTTGTAACATTTTAACTACTTTTGTACTATAATAGACCCACTATATCCATCATTTTTATACTACTGTTCTATGGTCTCTATTTGAGTCTAGATTCTTATATTTGCCTATAATATACAATTGAATACAAATTTTACTTCCATTGCTCTTTTCTATAAAGATTTACTTTTAATAAGGTATTCTGTAACCCTTTATTTAGGATACAGAATGTGAAAAGCAATTCTAGGAAATTGTGCTAATATGTTTAAAAATGTATCTATCTGCTTTTATAATTACAGATGGATGCAAAATAAGCTTTTTCTAACAAATTATGATTAAGTCAGATTGAAGGTATATTTCATTATTATTTAATATGGAAAGATTTAAAATTTTTACTTTGAAAAGATGTAATTAGTGTTTTAGTATTACATATTCCATAATAATTCTGTTTGAATTCATATACAAAAATACTTCTGTATCAAAAAATACTAATCATATAAATGAACAATGCAGTTTTTCATTTGAACTTTTATTCGGTATTAAAACTGTATTGTATGCAAGCTATTTATTCTTCTACAGAAGGTTAAGTATTATTTTGGTATTGAACCAAATTGAGGTTACTGGGGATATTTAGTTCTGAAACTATAACCATATTGTATTATCTGGTTTTAAATATAATTTAGCAGTTCATAATACTTAATCTCAGTAAGATTTTCCAGGTTTCTTTGCATAGTATTGCTTTTAAACTGTTTTATTCTGTCATTCTTGTTTTAGTTGCACTGGCTCATTGTGATGAGATGATTCTTTGTGAGCCAATTCTGTTATAAATGAGGCATGCTTTATATGAATAACATTGTCCCTTTTAATTTAAAATGGCTGCTCAAAATATAGTATGTTATAATAGTGATTTTATAGTTTTCTACAAAATCATATTGTATTTATGGTAATATGTTGTTGACATATGATTTTGTTTTGGTTTTCTAAAGATCATCATCTCACATTTTCTATCATTAATGTAGTCTCAGGAAACCTACCATCTCCCCATCCATGATAGTACTGCCAAAGGATAACAGCTTGCTTTATAAAGAAAATAAGTTATCTTTAGTAAGAAATTAGAAATATTAATCATAAAATAACATTCACTATCATTTATATTTGCTAACATTTAATGACCTGAGTGATTGATTTCCATAAGTAGGATATTCTTAACATTCAGAAGATAAAGTACATGAATGGACTTGTGTTCATTTATTAGTGCAATTTCATGAACTCTTGTATCCCTGTTAATACCTGATCTATCATGCAAAACATTATAGTGATCTAAGTTATAGTATGTAACTATGTTGTATTTAGACGTGATAGTTTTGTAGGGCCACAGATAGGAGTAAATGTTGGCTTAAATACTTTGTCTATTGCAATAGTCCTACTAACAGTTGGGATTCATACAGTTGTGCATTGCATGGCTTGCTTTCCAGTGCAGAAGTAATTATATCTCAGATATTATGGCTTGGTTTGCAATAGGGAACTTGTGGCATCAAATTTATTTGGGTTTGCTTTGCAAATATGAATAGGATATCAGCAGTGAACTATTAAATATATGGGATAAAAAGCCTTTTTGTGATCAAGAACTTTGATCCAAGAGGATCCTGAAGGTAGAATGAAGAGAGAAATGTGTTGCCAATTCTACCGCCCTCTCCAGCCTTTTTGCAATATATCCCATGCTGTTAGAAAACTTCTGACCTACTCTACCAGATGTTTGGGTAGTCCAGAGAAAATCAATTATGCTTCCTGTTCTCTTTTAGCAACTGGTTGTCCTTTTCAATTCAGCTTCTAGGACCTCTGATTTAATCTAGAGAAATGACATTAGTGAAAAGTTGCAAACTGTTGTACAGTATATACTTTAAACAGTTGTTCAAGACTTGAGCTGTCAAAAGCACTTCTGATAATTTTTCATACAAAAGATTTCTACTGAATTATAAAGTTTCATTAGTAAAATACCCATTTTTGGATATTTTGGGTCTAGGTTTCTGTAAAATGTATTTGATGTTACAATAAAATGACATATATACATATACAATATGTAATATTAATAATTATATACCGTTAGAGATACAGTTTTAATACGTTCTGTTTAGTCCAAAGATTACAAAACTGGTTTCAGATATACTATTATATTAGCGCATTAAATATATATTTCCAGAAAAAATCCTTTACAAAACAGTGAAATGAAGATTGTTGGTATAAGTTGTTAAAAATTATTGTATAAAAATATTTTTGCAAAAATATTTTTATCTTTTACCTGGAATGTATTGTATTTCTGAACTTCTACATTTTATAAGGAAGAACAAGTGGAGTGAATTTAGTGAAATGCTAAATATCTTTGATTGCAAGAGTAGGTTCTTAAATTTGTTAAGTATACGATAAGAAATTTATTATGTTCTCCAAGGAAAAATATATATTTGTTATAGTCAAACTGTATAGTTCAAACTGGTGTTAGGTATTAAAACAACCAAACTAAGCATCCTTGGAAGCATTATCTCTTACCTTATTTTTAATAAATAAATTAGGTAATCAGATATGATACAAGGTTAACTTTTCTCCATTGTCTTTCATATTATTGTTTTTTCTCTTCACAAGCTGATACATTTTAATGCAATATGTAGACCAGGTGATCTACAATTTATATTGTGATGTACCTGTGAAAAGAATTATTGGTTCATGCTATCACTTTTGCCTCTTGCAGTTACCTACCTTATTTCACTGTGGTTACTAGGAAAACAGAAGGAAGAAAAAACTTTGTGACAACTTAAAGAAATAGCAGTATATTATAGCCTAGAGTAAACCAATATTATAAGAAGTTATAATGATAAAGACTTTAGTGTATAATAAAGTGTTCCTGATGTTTCCTGATCCAGCATATCTGCTTTTAAAATCAAGACTAAGTTGCTATTTTTTTTCTGAGAAGAGGGGAATTTCCTTTAGTAACACAAGTTTCTGAGGGGATCCCTGAATTAAAAGTACAGCTTTCTGTAATAGTCATAAAATGTCTCTCAAAGCAACAGAAATTAGAAAAAGACGCCTATTTTATTTATTCGTTTATTGTGTAATTTATATTGTGTGCCTATTCAGTGTTCTCTGGGCACGTCAAATGAAATCATACACTTCTATCCATTACATTCAAAGAACAAAACAAGCCAAGTTTATCTAATTCTTAGCTTTACAGTATAGTCTCAAGTTACTGAGCCATAGAAAACCATCTGAAATATTTATTGCTTAGCTTTTGAGATATCTTACATTCAGAATCAATTCAGAATCTTTCTTTAAAATGTTCTAATGTGTCTAGAAAGCTTTTTCAAAAAAGTTAGTCTTTATCAGTTGGATAAGAAGGAGAAGTGAATCCAAAACTTCTTTACCTTTCACAAAAGGTTGATAAGTTAAATTTTAAACATTTTAAAATAATTATCACATTCATGTAGGTTAAATCTTAAATCTTTCAGCATTTTTCAGTCTTTCCAGTGATTGGCCAAATTATTGGCCTGGCCCAGAGTTCAACCATTTAGCTGTAGTACCATGCAACAGAACATTATGATATTTTATACTGCGGTTACATATATCAGTACTTTCTATTGTATACCATCAGTAATAGCAAAATAACACAGAAGTTATGCACTATTGTGATTTAAATTTATTCACACAATTAGTAGTATAATCTGTTCATTGCCTCAGCTTCAGTGATCTCTTTCAGCCTCATAAACTGCCTGTATCTGATATTAAGTCAGAATGTCTTGGTAATGAACTTTGGTTTATACATGTTAGGACTGAAGCATCTGAACTAACATACAAGTGGAGAAAGGGAGCAAGAGGAAAGGGCAGTCATATTTATAAACCATGGTTAACTTAGGACGAATTATCTACCTGATCACTGTAATGTTTTCTAGTGTGTTTCATTCTTTCATTCTCTAAATAGATGTTTGGACTTTCTATATAAAGAATCACTTGGTTATCATATGGATAGCTTTTTGAAGAGATAATTCAGTTATTTCAAGTGTAGTGTAGTGTAGTGTAGTGTAGTGTAGTGTAGTGTAGTGTAGTCTGTCTGTCTGTCTGTCTGTCTATCTATCTATCATATTTATATCCCGCCCATCTCCCTCTCAAGGAGGGACCCTGGGCGGTTCACAACAAAACACTTTAAAATCAATAAAAACCATAAATAATACGATATATAGAATATATAGAACAGAGACAATCTTTTTCAGGTAGAGGTTCCTTGTGACCTTTTAGTGAAGTGTGAGGCACTGCATTCCAGAAAGAAGGTGAGGTCAGGACAAACATTGACTTAAATTGAATTAAATACAATTAATACGATTATTTCATTGTATTTAATATTTTTCTGTCAGATTTAATATTGTACTTCTGTGGCAACTTTGCAAGAAGGGTAGAACAGCATCCAAAACTTTGGGAGGGCCACAGAATAGGCACTACTGGGCCTATGAGTTCCTAAGACTCCTCTTAATAGGGCTTAGTCTCTACAAAAATAAGGATGATAAAGTTTGCTGGATCAATTATCTGATTCTGCATAAAATGTAAACTTTCAAATGATGAGATTTACAGCACACAGTCTAATTAACTATCTTTTTTCATCTTGAAGCATTTTGTTTTCTTTTAAATTTTAACTATAAGCTGCCCAGAGTTGGGCAGCCTCAAAATTGAAATAATAAATAAATAAAAATAACATTTTCTGTAGACATAGTGAAGCGTTCCCTGAGAAGAAATATTTCCAAAGTTTTACACCCCTAGGAAATAGATTATTTAAAAGCATGAATAGAATAACGTTTTCCTGCAGATTTTGCCATCAAATTATATACTAACCTGCATATTTTCAAGGCCAATCAAGTGCCTGAAGAAACCTGATTTCATGTTGGTTTTTCCTTAGGTATATTAGTGTAACCAAATGCTTATCCTAGTTTACACCTTATCCTAAATTAAGTGTTTATAGTATGAATTGATTCTATCTAACCAAACTTCTTAGAAGTCATCAGGTTCTAAAATATATACTGGAAGTTTTGAAGTCTATTCTAATTATTTTAGAATTCACTAAAACCCTAACAAATTAATGTGCCTTCAAATATGAAGCTCATTTCCAAATGCTTATTATGTGTCTGTTAAATAAAGATCATATATAAGTATAAAATATATACCAAAAATAAACTATATCGCAAGAGTACTTTATTTTTCATTATAAAATTTACAAGATATTTGTGGAGAAAAATCAATTATTGCTATTGGCTCTATTGTATACTTTTGCTGTCTTTGGGGATTTAACTCCTACAGCCATTGTTTATGGAATCAATTATATATGGGGTTATCTACCCGTTAAAGCTTGTTAGGCAATTAATCATCTGACCTCTAACCAAATAATTTAAAATAAATCTGTATATTTATATACTGTTTATCTTTGAAGTTGCCCTAGAATATTGAAGGAATTCTGAGAACATTTAGTTTGATCTCAAGTGGTGGCTTGTTCTAATAATCATTTTAATATTTTCCTTTTATACTGTGTAATAGGCATACTGTGGGGCGTGGTGGCTCAGCGGGTAAGACACCAGGCTTGTCGATCGGAAGATCGCAAGTTCGGAGGTTCGAATCCCTAGCCCTGCGTGACGGAGTGAGCTCCCGCACTAGCTTCAGCTCTTGCCAACCTAGCAATTCGAAAGCATGCAAATGCAAGTAGATGAATAGGTACCACTTCGGTGGGTAGGTAACAGCGTTCCACGCGCGTCATGCGGCCACATGACCATGGAAGCGTCTTCGGACAACGCTGGCTCTTCAGCTAACAAATGGAGATGAGCACCGGCCCCTAGAGTCGGACACGACTGCACAAATGTGCGGGGGGAACCTTTACCTTTTAATAGTCATACTAAACTAAAACATCTCCAAAGAACTGTGCCTTTAATATTTAGTGGATGTTACATAAGTTTTCAAGTGCAAAAATATTGTAAAACTAGTGATATATTTCACATATAAACAAAATACAGTAAGATATGTGTATCCCTGGTGGCCACTTCAAACACAATATTTTAAATGTGCATGTGTGTTAGTAATCAATGCACTAAGATTGTCCTTGTCCTACCAATGCACGCCCATGCACTAATAAGCAGGAGCAGCCTCTCAAGTGCTCCTTTATCTATATTGGAAGCTTCCTTTATAGTCTTAATTGCTGAATTTTTATTCAAAGCTTATTTCTTCGCTTGTTCAGTGTATTTACATAAATGTATTATGCAACTGCTCAACATACACAGTTTTAAAATTTTAATCTGCTGCCTCTGCCTCTTTTATTGGATTTCAGTTGTATTTTTTCATGCAAAAAGTCAAGCATTTTTACTTATATATAAATTTATTCTTTGTATAGTGAATGATCAGACTAATTGATATTCCGCTGTGGCTTTGCCTTAGCAGAAAGCACCGCTCTAAATGCCCTAAATGTTATCATTACTTTCTGATGGTACGACTTTTTTCTTCTTTCATTACATGATTGACTAGTAAGTTCCATTCTCAAAAACTCTCTAAATAAGGCTTTTTTTCACTTATTTTTAAAATAATTAAACCAGTGCTACAGTAATGCACCATATGCTCATAGTGAAATCAGAGGCATTGGCAAGCTAGGTTCCTGCCCTGAATTCTGTACTGGACTGAAAGAAGCACCAAGTTCTCAAGTGTTAGATGCAGTGGACTGGAGTAAAATAAAGCAATAGAAGAACCCTTTAACCTTTTTTCAAGCTCTCATCACTTGCTTAGGCACTAACTACAAAAATGTTCTTAAAATTAATGAGTTTTAATTGTATTTCCATTTCCAATTTGGCATCTTTTCTTTTAGATAAAAGTTACCTGATGAACTGAGACTAAAATGAGATCTTGAGGTGAATAATTTATTAAGCAATGTGTCATAAACATAATCATTCAGAAGCAAGTCCATTGATTTCAAAAGGAATTCCCATTCAAAGTTGATGGACATAGGACAGGGCTTTCCAAACTCTTGCCGTTGGCGACACACCAACGGCCGGTGCGCAAAAACCTGGAAGCACCGCTGCTGCGGTGCACAAAAACACAGAAGCGGCGCCGCTTCCGGGTTGCCGCCGCCACCGTGCTTCCGGGTTTTTGCGCGCAGTGGCGGCGGCGGTAGCATCGTCCTAGAAACCAGAAGCGGTGATGGCCCGCAGCAGCAGCAGTCCGGGTTGTCACGCGACACACTTGGGGCCCCCAGGCGACACAGTAATGTGTCGCAACACACAGTTTGGAAAGCCCTGACATAGGAATAATTTGTTATGCTTAATTTAAAACCTTGGGATCAAGCTCAACTCCTGGTGACTATGTCCATGTGGTTTTCTTGGCAGCAGTATAGTCATGGTTTGCCATTACCTTCTTCCAGGATATTTTTTAACTTCTCAGTCTACCCTACAGTCCTGAAATTCCTGGTGTTCTCCCATTCCAAATACTTAATAGGTCCAGCCCAGTTTGGTATATGATACAGAATAGCATTATTTGTTGGGGGAATACAAATTTTAATACTTTTTTCACAATCCTATTATTAATTGAAAATAAGCCGTTTTAATAGTTGCACAGACATTTATTTTTCAGTGTTAAGTACTGTACAGGTGGTCCTTGTTTAATGACCACTTGTTCAGCGACCGCTCAAACTTATGACAGCACTGAATGAGTAGTACTTACAACCAATCCTCATAGTTGTGGCCACCGCAGGATCCCCACAGTCACGTGATTGTGATTCGGGTACTTGGCGACCTGCTCTCAGTTATGGTGTTGCAATGTCCCATGGTCACATGGTTGCCATTTGCGACCTTTACTGCTGGCTTCCAACGAGTAAAATCAATGGGAAAGCCGGCATGAGTCGCAAATGGAAACCATATGACATCACGCTTAATGATGGCAACTGGAAGTGCCAGAACTGCAGCACGGTCATGTGATGTCACACTTTATTTCTGCATTGCTTAGCGATGGAAATTCTGGTCCCAATTGCCGTTGTTAACCGAGGACTCCCTGTAATTGTTAATGTAGAGCAGGAGCTCATCATACTACTCTTCAGTCATAAGAAGAAAACAGTTCTGAAGAATATAAATGAATTATTATACTGTAAATCAGTCAAAGTATAAAGAACGGGGAAGTTAGGGATTAAATATGTCCACTTTTTTCAAGCAGCTCCTTTTTTTCTTCTTTTTTCTTTTAATATTCATAAATAACAAATAACACAGTGTGGAGACTTAAGTATTAAGCTTAAAGATCTAAACCTTTGTATATTATAAAATAATATGCATTTTGCAACTTTTTATCAATATCATATATAGCATTAATTGCACAACTTAATGTTCAACATCTTAAATTTAACATTGATATATAAACTTTTTGTCTCATATTTAAAGGTTTAATTT
Organism: Charina bottae; assembly: GCA_023362775.1. Lineage (NCBI taxonomy): Eukaryota > Metazoa > Chordata > Lepidosauria > Squamata > Charinaidae > Charina > Charina bottae. Next base: position 278,830 of record JALMGJ010000041.1, read on the forward strand.
ATCTAAATCATCACAGAGCTAACGAAACTGTTTCTATTGTATAAATACCACTAACTCAGTTATCTGTATTCTATAATGTATTATTCATATTTTATAATGCAGTAAAACAATTAACTTGGGAAAAAATAAAAATAGCTATGACATTAAAAAAAAGAATATAAATGAATTATTCATGCAAGAAAATAGAACAGAAGTTAAGTTTGATGTAGTGCCTTGCATTTCCTTTATCAAAATCTAAAAAAAGAGGAACTACATTTAATGTTCCATTTGTCTTCTTTCTATCTTATATGTGCTATTTCATTGCACTTAGGTATCCTGGCACTTCTAACAACACCAGTCATTGATTCTAATTAGTTGTTAAAGTTTGTCTTGTTAAAAAAATCCATCAAATTTCATGTAATTAAGAGAGAGAGGAACAGAAATTCAGACATTTCTTTAGAAATTGTGTGCATTTTATAGTACTTTACCTGTTATTGAGCTACATCTAACATCACATGAAAAGACTTCAGCTCCTATAATTGGAATTTCATTACTTTCCCTATCTCCACATGTACATCTCAAGTCTTCCGAGAATTCCCCAAATTTCAGAGCATACTTGAAGGTGCATGAATACATAGAATGCAATTGTATTTATTTTATATTTTTGGAGTTAAAGGTTACCCGACTCCCAGACATCTTTGGGTGGGTTACATTTTAAAAGTGTGAAACAAACTCTTGTTTCACACTTTTAAAATGAGAAAAATATATCGGGGGGGGGGGGGGGAATCAAACCCAACCTGTGGGGGTGGGGGGGAACTAACAGAGGCCCAACAACTATCCTAGTTCAAGCCTGGGAGTGAAGCCAGGTTTTCAAAGACTTTTAGAACAACTGCAGGCTGGGAGTTGTATAGATCTCCGGAAGGATGCTGTTCCAAAGGGTAGGCACATGACAGAAAAAGTGTGCTTCTAGGGCCTGATAGGTGGCATTATTTGGTTGAAGGAGCCTGGAGCGTACCCATTCTGCCCAATCTTACTGGGCAGGCAGGAATTATTGGAAATAGGAAGTCCGTCAAATAACCAGGCCCTATGCCATGAAGGGCTTTATTGGTGATAGCTAACACCTTGAATTGCACCCGGAAGCCAAATGGTAACAAGTGTAGCTTGTAAAGCAGCAATAACACATGGGTATATTGTGGTTGTGCCACTGCATTCTGGACCAGCTGTAGCTTCTCAGTTGCCAATGGTCACTAAACGAGGGCTTCTTGCCCTGTCTTCAAGGGCAGCCCAATGTAGAGTGCACCGCAGTAATCCATTTGTAAGGTAACTGGGCATAAGTGAAGGTGCTCCTACTCTAAGAATGGGTGCAATTGGCACATTAGATGGGCCTGTGCCAAGGCCCTCCTGGCCACAACTAACACCTGCTCTTTGAACAGAAGCTGTGAGTCCAGGACAGTCCCCAGATCTTCCAGTGGTACATGATCTGCTGGTGACTGAAATCTCCTTAACCTCTCTCTCAACCATTCTTAGTGCAGCAACAGACTTTTCTAAAACCTTAATGTTTTTCTGAAGTCACCTATAATGTATTGTCGAAGGCTTTCACGGCCGGAGTTCGATGGCTGTTGTGGGTCTTCCGGGCTGTGTGGCCGTGTTCTGGAAGTTGTGGTTCCTAACGTTTCGCCAGCATCACTCTACCTGGGCACAGAGATTTCGCTTCTGTCTGTGCTCCTGCCGTCTGAAGATTCTGGCCACAGATGCTGGCGAAACATTAGGAACCACAACTTCCAGAACACGGCCACACAGCCCGGAAGACCCACAACAGCCATCACCTATAATAGTTTTCAATTCTTAATCAGCTGCTAACAAAAAACATACAATAATACCTTAGGAATGGAAAAATATCAAAACTGCCTAGTATTGCCTGATTAGTATATTGCAGAGTAGTATTCAAAGCTGAAGACAGAGTCCTTTCTTCAAATGTAAATCGCCTGTTGTATAATTCTAGAAAACATTCAGAAGTACTGTATAAAGTGTTTATCAACTGTTTCCTAAAACTGTCCACTTGTCACTCATAATTTCACTGGGAGAGTTGTGGATTCTTTTACACCCACTCCTTGTTTAACGACTACCTTGTTTAATGACCATTGGCCAATACAACATTAATAAAAAATTCATTTTCCAACCAATGCATGCATTTATGACCAAATTTTGCACATCTAACAATGTATGCCGGAGAGTAACGCTGGTGTAGCTGTACGAGATCTTTATCTGAGACAGCATCAACCACTGATCTTTGCAGCATCTCTCTCTTTCACACAAACACACAGTCACATGTTTACTTAGCGACCATTTCACTTAATGACCTGGCCGTTGGAACGTAACTTGTTCATTAAATGAGTGGGTGTAAAAGATTACAATTACTGTACTTTTACTTTGTGTGTGTGTGTTAATGAAAACAAAATTCTTTTAGTTGACAACTATCTCAATACATTCAAGACCACATCTAAATAACATACATAATTAAAAATTCTTGGTTTTAGGGATATTTTCTTACCAGATTCCTCAATGCCTTCAACAATGGCAGGGCTGCTAATGTACTAGAAAAGTTCTTAAAAATTCGGGGAGACATTCAGAGATGTACCTGCCCTGAAAGTAGCCAATGTTGAACTGTATAGCACAAACATCAGGGGTTGACCACAGGAAATGTTTTATGACATTTTGTATCATGTCATAAAATGTTTTATGATAATGATTTTGGACACATTCTATAAGTTTGCCCATTTGAGGTACCTTGCTTCAAAAAATGTTGCCCTATGATGTACCATTTGTTTTGCCCAGTTAAAGGTTACAAAGTATCAGACATGAGACTTTTAGTAGGAGGGAGATAGATAGATCCATACACATGCTGTGTAAAACTTGACAAAGGATGAATGTAATAGTATCTTAGAAATTGTGGATGTTCCAAATCAGTGTGCTAGTGGTTGTATGCTTAAAGGAATACTAACAATATAAAAGCATAACATGGAAATGTAATGGATGAATTAATCATTGTGATCTAAACAACTCTGCTAAAATAGCAAACTGCCTACATAACTGAAGGGTCATCAACGTCTGTGGGCCTGTTATATTGCATGTAACCAGAAATTAAGTTTATATGGAGAAATTAATGTTTCTTTCATCAAATCTGTGTTTAAAAATATGCAACAATAAAATTTGTGTGCATGTTCTAGTACAACTCAGTGAAGCCTCCCAGTTATATGGCTGTTTTAAAGATGTGCATCTGTTATATTTTACCTATGTAAATGTAATAGGAAATGTTATTGTACTACAGGAGACCATAAAGTTTTCTTAAATGCAGAGTCACTTGTAGAGTGCTTATTAATTTTCACTTTCTCTTTATAATGGGATCCTGAAATAGCAGCGTTCTGGGTCATACAAAAAAAACATCCTTAGAGTTAACACCAAGTGCCGCATGTAACATACTTGAAAAAAACAAATGGAGTAAATCAAGTATTTAAATGACAAATGTGATAACAAAGGAGGGGTGGGAATTGCAAGAATGCATTCACTGAGGGCAAAGATACAGACATTGCCTATAATAAAATGCAAAATTGTGGGGATTGTTGGCTAGTGAGGTAACCAAGAAGTGGAGTATAATCTATAAACTGCATCAGTTTCTTGCAGTCTTTAGTCTTTCACAAGCATACAGAAGGATATTCACCATTTACCTTGAAAGCAGCATTTAAATTTACCTAAACAGTACTTGATGGTAAGCAAAGTAGTAGCTGGCCCTCAGGATAAGAAAGAGTTGAAGTTATATTTGCTTTATGTATCTGGATTAGAAAGAAAAGGAAAAAGAAAGATGGACATCCCCGTTGCAGAAGCAGTTACACTCAAACTTCCACTCTGTAGTGGTTCCCAGGGTGAAACCGTTAATGTGTCTGGCTAGAGACTTATTTCAGACAGAAAAGCAGAGATGCAAAGCTAAAGCAGATAAACAGCACCTGCTCCCTTATTAGAAAGACAGATGATGATGTGCGAGTCTGGTGTCTTCCTGTTCCCTTAATGCTACAGCAAGGGACTTCGGAAGCAGAGTAGGGACAGTCAAGTGCTGCTGTTTTCCTCATTCCCCATGCAGCAAAATACTTTGGTAATGATGGATGTATACTTTGGCAAACTCAAGATTTCCCTCTTCACCTCCAAACGAGAAATGCCAACAGTGTCTCGCTCTCACATTTTGTAAAATTATTTTTTGGAATATTAAAACCATGGGTATTTAATTATTCTCATTTACAGTCATACTAGATTTCTTTTAACGTTTCACACCAATATGTTCTTTTAAATCTCAAAACTAGAGAGATAATTATATTTCTAACAGGCTTAATGCTGTTAGAAATTCTCTTGCTACCAATCCATTTCAGATTTAATTCAAACCACTGGTGTTTTAAACCCAGTATAACTCAGGATTCAGTTACTTGAAGAATATTTGCTCCTACAGAAAACTGCATGCATAGTTATCATCCATGTCTCCCTGCTATCCAAGGTCTGAAAGGTATAGTAATTTTAGATAACTTTGGTTGTGATGTGCCATGAATGGAATTTCCTGCCCAGAGAAATTGTAAAGGTTCCCCCCGCACATTTGTGCAGTCGTGTCCGACTCTAGGGGGCCGGTGCTCATCTCTGTTTGTTAGCCGAAGAGCCAGCGTTGTCCGAAGATGCTTCCACAGTCATGTGGCCGGCATGACGCGCGCGGAACGCTGTTACCTTCCCACCGAAGTGGTACCTATTCATCTACTTGCATTTGCATGCTTTCGAATTGCTAGGTTGGCAAGAGCTGGGGCTAGTGCGGGAGCTCACTCCGCATGCAGGGCTAGGGATTCGAACCTCTGAACTTGCGATCTTCTGATCGACAAGCCTGGCGTCTTACCCGCTGAGCCACAAACAATGCTATGGAGGGTTTGTTGTTTGCTTTGCTTGTTTTAACGTATTTTAAATTGTTGTTTTATTTGAATTAGTATTTTACCTTGTTTTAGTAAATTTACCTGGAAACATTGTTGAATGGAGCTGTATTAATATTTGAAATAAACATGTATTATTATGCATATACAAAGAGCTACTTCATTCACTTTTACCCAAGTAAGCAGCAACATCTTTTGTCAGAAAAAGTGGGGAAGATGGCTGGTTGCTAACATTAAAATGGCTGGGCAAGTTTTGTTTTAGACACATAACTGATTTTCATGGTTTTTGCACATGTGCCATCAACAACGGAAAACTACTCCAGTCATTGCTAGATAACAGTCATTTGTCTATCCCATGTTTCTTGGCAGAGAGATTCCCTGCTCTACAAGAAAAAGTAGTGTCTCTTTTCTAGAAAGAACTTTCAAAGGTTTGTGTTAGTATCGGAGAAAATTATTCCAAGTGTATTCTTATAAAGTAATATTCTACTAGTCTTAATACTGTTTCTCTTAACTGTATGTGAGGTTTTGTTGTGACCTCAGCTTTTTAATTTTTGTTTATAGATTAAGCTTCCCTTAAAATTCAAAGTTTATTCAGTTCCCTTTAATCTCACCAATTGTATAGTTTTCCCATTTCTGTTTGCAACTTTCCTTGACTTGATCTTATAAAAATAAGATCAATTTCCTTCCCTTTGACTTTCATAACAGTGAGGCCCACCTGCATTGACCAATTGCTATTTGGATCTTTGCTTCTCAGAACTGGGTTTTCTAAAAACTATTGTACAAAGTAATTATGTAATCACTTATATTTAGTATCTGAATTTCTCACATAATTTCCTTACATTTTTTTTCATTCTGTTTGTACTTTGGCCTTGGAATATAATTATTTTAAACTCTAGAAAAGTCAAGCGCTGTGACAAAATAATGTACGCTACCAGCCAAATATTCTACCTAGTCACCTATAGCTTCCGCTCTGAATGGCCTGAGAAAGGATATGGCCAACAGCTCCTATGTATGTTTCAATGGTGCACAGAATCAAAATGTGAAGAGGAAGAGTAAAGGTAAAGGTGATAGCTCTATTCCATTCTCCATTTCCACTGCTTTCTAAGTACCAAGAGTTACCTCTGCTGAGTTTATCTTTTATTTCAGGCTTCTTACAACATCTAGAACCCTGGTTTTAGTCTCTGCATGTAAGTGGAGGCTTCTACTTAGATGTTTGCCCTACAGCCCATGTAGGAGTTCATATCAATGGAAAATGATACTTGGAAGGGGCAGGGCTTGACATTATGTATGCTCCCTCTCTCATCTGTTACCATGTGAGAAAAGAATGTCCAAGTAGATGCTAATTTGTCAAGTGTTTTCTCTGCAAAGGATAGTTCCATCATAAATAGAAACCTGTGTGTTCTAAGTAAACTAAGACATTTAGCAAAGGTACCTCTTATCTCTTGTCCTCTGCCATTTCTTTCTCCGTTCTATCTTAAATGCATAATGTAATTGCTGTGGGGGGAAAACTACACTAAATAGGATTCAATTTTATTTTTTAAAAATGAACTTTTGAGGAACATTTATTTTAACATTTCATAATTGAAATAGTGAGTTAGATCAATAAATAATTCAAGTTTACAGATTTTTACCTACAGTCGTGCCTGCATTAAATAAAATTTATGACCCAACATAGTATCTTTTTTCAGTTCCATCCAGCAAACTAACAGTGCATTTTAATTTGGAATTGTGTATATGTAAATTACAGCTTGTCAAACAATGGAAAATTAATAAAACTAGTTTTAAAATGAATTAGACTTGGGGAGAAATAATGGGCATAGTGATACATAAAGGCTCAAGTACTATGACTTGGGAGCACTTGACTAAATTTTTGTCCATGACATGAACAAATTTTTTCCATTTTCAATCTTTTTTCAATTCTAGGAGAATGCACTATTCATTCTTTTTCTTCTATTAATAGAAAAGCTTTAAGGATTGGGCAATAAATCTCTTGTCTCTTAATTACCTAACTGTAAGATGGAGAATAATAAGAGCATCCTACATCAAAGAGATGCTGCAAATAAATTCATTAGTGTTTGTATATTAGAAACTTATTGTAGGTTTTATTGTGATAAAAGCTAAATAAGAGTATCAGTAGTGCTTTGCTGTAGAAAACAATCACAAGACAATTGTCTTACATGTTAAGCCTTTACTCTATGAAAAGAGTGAGCTGCATATTATTCAAAACCCCATCCAGTGCTTTGAATCTTTACAAAATGTTAAGGACTAGGAAAAAACATCATTTTCATATAAACACATTTTCAAGCTTTTGATGTATAGCATCTTCTTTATTGTACATATCAATGCATGATATGTTTTTATTAGGTTATATTTTTTTTTTCTCAAGCAACATAAGTGTAGGAGAGGAACTGAATCTGTAAGTTTTAAAACGGAATGAGATTTTTAGTAGTAGTTGATCACTGCTGTTAGTATCATTTTTGCTAAATGCTAAATAAAGACATTTGGGTTGGGTGATAATTACTTTATTGGTTGAAACATGCATATAAGTCCAGACATTATGGCCACCAGCGTAGCAATAAAAATGTTAGAAGAAAATTTTTCCAAACCCTCAGAAGATAAAAATACTCAAATTCCAGGCAAGAAGAGAGGAATAACTAGATGCTTATAAGATGCTAAAGTAGTGTTAACATGAGTACTAGAAATAATTTTGCTATTTTAACATTTTTAATTACAATTTAATTACAATTAGTGACTCCTTTTAAAATATTTTTTCTACATAATTGCTTCAGAGGACCCCCCCCCCCGTGTTTTTAATCTCCATTTTCTTACAGAAATGTAGGTAAATGCAGAAAAGCAATAGAAATTACCAAATGTAGGTTGAGTTGAGAGGAACTGTAGTTTTCATAGCCTTATGTATTTATATGGATTGGGAGACAGTTAAGAGAATGAGATACAAAATTGAAACAACTGTTCTTTCAAGAAAGCATTAACTACTTTCCACTGTTACAATACTGTAGCATAAAACAGTGCTGAAAAAATACCTTGTTATATAATCCATGGGCATTTTAGATTTTTTTTCTGTATAAAGTGTAAAGCCTTCAAGATGTGTGAACCATCCAGGCATGTAAGTTAGCTCACCAGAGCTCCATAAACATTCCAGTTTTGCATCCAGGCTTTGGGTGTTCTGGTATGTTTGGCAGATAGCTCTGTAAAGAGGGTGGCTGCCTCTTACAGCTCTGCTAGTTTGCTTAAAATACCTGAATTGTAAATGTGATTCTTATCTCTTGTTCCCAACCATGAAATACACATTTTTTTTAATACTGTGCTGTAAGCCCCACTGTTTTCATGGGCTACAGTCTTGATTCTGAAATCACTGTCCTGTAACAAAATTTCTAAATAAGTGTGCTTAATATTTTTCTGACAAGCACTAGAAGGCATACCTCTGATTTAGAAAGATTCTGGTGAACCATATTTGCTAGCACTGAGACTTTGTTATTTTAAAAAATGAAAAGAACCCCATATAGTCAGTAGGTAGCCAAATGTATACATGTTTCATTAAAATCGCTTAATCCTTAAGTACAAAAGCACCACAGATTATTGCTCTAGGGGGAAAAAATGGCAAGAAAAATATGAACATCCACAGTAAAAACACCACCATATGCACCAAGACTTACATTTCTGAAAAGCAAATATATGGAATGCTTGTTCAACTTTACAAATACTTTTTTTTTCCAAAGTTGTGTTAATGATGCTTTTTTTTTTCTTAAGTTGACAACGTTGGGAATTTCTAGAAGCATTGATACGGAAGGAAGAAGTGTTCATATATAGTTTATCAACTTATTGTAAGTCCTAAAAAAATTAGCCTTTACAAAATACTTGATAAAAATATCTTTTAAAAGTTGTCAAGAGGTACATAAAAACATCCTCAAATGTTCATGTCAGTTCACATGCACTTGTCATCTATTGAGTCAATTCTGTGCCTGTAAAAGGGAAAGGGGAAAATGTTATACTAGTCTGCCTTTTATAAAGTAAGATAAACCCTACTACTTCATCATAGCTAGACAACTTTTCAGCACTCGCCATCTTTCCTTTTGCTACAGAGGTTTGAAGCAGACCAAACAGGTTATTTAACAACTATAGTATTATAGACAGGACAATTATAAACACTCTTAAATTTACAGGTTCCTGGTTTGCAAAAGCCATAGAAACCTTACCTGCTAGCTTCCATTGTTCACAATGAAAAGCACCACACTACTACCTGTTCCTATTCACTGCATATGCAGAATGCTCTACTGTACCCTTAACTTTCACTGTTTCAATCTGCCCTTTTACTGACATGTGCTGGGTAGGACACTTCTGGATGTTGAAACACTAACAGTTGAGCGAGAGATGCGAATCTGTAATAACATTACGGGGCAATAAAAGAAAGTATTATGAACATGCTTTCAACGGCTCAAACTGAATTGTAAAACACACTGACTCAATCAGCAGGATATATATAAAGTACCTCTTCAGCTTTACTTTCACCATTTTCAGATGGTGTAGTACCTTCCTTTGCAGCTTCCTGTTTTTCATCCTTCTTCCCTTTAGAACCTTTATTAGCCTTTGTTCCAGGTTCCTTCTGATAACAGATCAAATGTACAGAGTGATTTATTATACAATGGAGAAAGTACCCAAGTAAAACTCCTCTCCAGAAACTCTAGTTCTTTGAGAACACATTGGTGCATGTTTGTGACATAAGTTTCTGGAATTATGCAGAACCACAATCAATGTTACAGAGTTGAGAAAATTTTGGTGAAAGCCCATCTGACTCTTGATGCACAACTTCAAGGTATCTTTTGCTGTCATGTCACATTCAGGGTTGGAACTGATGTTATTTAATAAATTATAATTATTATAGCTGGAATAGTGTGGAGTTTAGTTGAGTCAAGACTATGAAGGCTCCAAGAAGAAACCAGCATAGCAAATGGCAGGTAGCTACTCTTTTGGGTAGTATCGAATAACTAAATGAGAATCCCTCATCAGGAGAGAAATACAGAAATGGTTGATGGGTGAAATAGTGGGGTTCCTTACCTTCATAGAGGAGATATCTGGCAGAAGGCAGTAAATGGAGTCAAAATTATGCTGACTGGCAAGATTACAAAATGGCATTTTACAGGAAAAGCAAATGACTAGCTTCTAAGCAGCAGCATCTGTGACCTCACATATTTTTAGTAGAAGAATCAGGTTGGTTGTATTTCCCAAGAATCTGAATGTCATAGCAGTATACGTATCCTGATGTTACAGAGACTATCAGTAGGACAACTGGATTTAGGTCTGACATGATAAACTATAACTGCAGTAGCAGTAGTGCCTCACAAAAATGTTCACATCCTACTCTAACTTTAAAATCACTATAGTAGGGAGTGGAATGGTAGGCGTGCATAAAGAAATGAAACTGACCCTTGCCAAAGTTTTCTCACATCTAGCATGTTCTGACTGAGGCTCTGCCCATAGATATAAACAGAATCCGTGACAAAGAACCATGCTACTTTTACAATTAAAAAACAAGTCTTTAAAAACCACCAAAATGCCTTTAGGAAAATTTACAGATTTTATTTGTTTAAGTGAAATCTATGTGATTTGACACTGCCAGAAAATTTTCTCTACCATTAAATCTGAAAGATGGAAAAGTACTATACTTTGCCTCTGATCATTTGCACTTTTTCGCTCCTTTTGGCCCACTTCCAAGTAGGAAGAGAAAAGATGTATTTAATGTGTGTCTATCATGGGAACATGTTTCTCTCTCTTGTGTAAGGAAATGAGATAACTCATGCTTTTTTTCTCCCTACTTCTCCAAAAGACAATGAAATGTATTATTTTATTGTTGTTGGTTAATCTTGCCCATTAAAATATTATTTAATTTAGGATTATTTCAGCACAACAAATAATAAATGGGAAAATGTCCACAGGTAGAGGAAATTTATTGAAAAGAACATGGAATATGCTGTTGGGTGAAATTCCAAGAAATAATCCAAAGCAACATTCCCAGCCTGTAGGCTGTTTGTATCTTAGACTAAACACACTAATGTATGATTGGATCTGGATTCTGCCTCAAATAGGTGAGATGTTTCAGACCCAAGGAAGAATGTTGCTGCACAATGGAGGAGCACTTTTGTCAGTTCCACTGCACTCCTTTATATCCTACTTCCTGGAGACCTTCTAAAAAACAGGAGAGATAAGAGTTTGAGCTGCAGGGATGGAAAATTGGTGAAAATCACCTAGACCATCCTTTCCACTCAGAATTGCTTGTTGATTGAAAAGAAGTTGAATCCAACTATTTGTAAATAGGAACTGAAAGAAAACGGGATCTATTGCCAGGTCCGTTGGCATAAGGTTACACTCTAAAGAAAGTTGGAATGGTGACATCTCAGGTTGAACAGCTACTCTATGACACCCATTTTACTAAGCTGAAAGCAGGGAAACTTGTTTCTTTATAGACATGCATAGGATTCCACTGTGAGTTGTCATACACCATGAAGGTTCGGTTCGGTTCGGTTCGGTTCGGTCCTATTCCTATTCCTATTCCTATTCTATTCTGCTTGTTAAATATTTTTAACAAGGTGATTACTAATATTCCCTGTTGGAAGACAAGACCTCATTAATCCATACTAGACTTGTGATGTTAGAGGTCTCCTCCCTGCACCATTATTACTGGTGCTTTCTCCTAAAAATGCTTCCCTATGCATGGTGTTTGGACAGAAAGGAATGCCCTGTGCTCTTCTTCCCTATGCCAATTGGAGATAGTGCTCCAGCTAAGCATATATATAGAAAGAGCTTTGATGGAGAGTTTGGGAGGAAGGTGCAGAAGGTAGGGTAACTCAGATGTGGGACTGAATTTAAAAAGCTATAAGAACAGATTAGATATAGCACTGAATTATAGAGGGTAGACCTTGCAACTGTTTCATAAAATATGCTTTTCATTAATTGTGAGGTTTTTATCACCATATTATCTCAAACCAATTACCTTGTCATGGCTGCACCCAAAACAAATGGCATTGTCAACTGTGATATTTATTATGTTTATATCCTGCCTTTCCTCCATGAGCAAAGAACTAAGTACAATTTTTGTCCTATTTTATCTGAAAACGACCTTCTGATGATAATAACTGGCTCAGCAACACCCAGTGGGCTTCCTTGGTATACTTCACATTAATGAACATTAATTATCTGTGTACTAGACCCATGTCCTTCCTGGTTGGCCAAGGCCCCCTGAGAGGTGACATGCAGCTGGGTCCAACGAGTGATGAACGCTTCCTTGCATGAAGGGATGTTTCCACCTGCCCTAAAGGATGCAATGGTCTGCCCCCTCCTCAAAAGGTTATCCCTGGACAATTTTTGTTCAGTTTCCAATTTTCCTCTTTGGGGGAAAGTTGTTGAGAAGGTGGTAGGCTTGTAGCTCTGAAGGGCTCTGGAGGAAGTGAATTATCTGGACCCGTTGAGGTCAGGTTTCCAGCCGGGTTATAGTATTGAGACAGCACTGATTGCACTTGTGGATGTCTGGTGGGCCTAGGCAGGGGATAGTGCATCCATCCTGGCCCTCTTGATCTCTCAGTGGCTTTTGATACTATCAATCATGGTGACCAACTCGGGGGGTGGGAGTGGGCAGCTCAGTTCTTTGGTGGTTCTCCTTCTTCCAAGGTCAATTCAGTTTTTTTTTTGGGGGGGGGCAAGACGTCCAGTCCTAGGCTTCTGTGTGGAGTGCCACAGGGCTCAACTCTCTCCTTGGCCCTATTTAACATGAAACCACTAGGTAAAGTCATCCACTGGCACAGGATAAACTATCATCAGTATGCTGATGATACTCAGTTGTACACGTCTGCCCCGGGCCATCCAAGTGATTCTGATAGTGCTTTCTCAGTGCCTGGAGGCTGTGTGGGTCTGGATGGGGAAGAACCAGCTTCAGGTCAAGCCTGAATGGCTGTGGGTTTTAGGGTCCTGTATCTAGTGATTTTCCGTCATTAACTCTAGATCGGGTAACACTTCCCCAAGCACTGTTGGTGCGCAATCTGGGGGTGCGCCTGGACTTGCAGCTTGTGCTTCAGGAGCAGGTGGCAGCCATGGCCAGGATGATTGTTGTACAGCTACATCTTGGCCACCAGTTGTGCCCATTCCTAGAATGGGAAGCACTACTCAAGTCACTTATGCCTTAGTCATCTCCTAACTGGACTATTGCAACATACTCTCCATGGGACTGCTCTTGAAGAGCATTTGGAAACTTCAGTTGCCCCAAAATGCAGCATCACAGGAAAAATTGGATGCAAAATTGGATTCATCCAGGTACCACTACTGGTACATGAGCTGCACTAGCTGCCAGTGGGCTTCTAGGTATAATTCAAGGTGCTGCTTGTCACCTTTAAGGCCCTACATGACATGGAGCCAGGTTACCTGCAAGATCACCTATCCCCAATGATTTCTGCCCATTGCACTAGATCTGGGACAGTGGGCATGTTCCAGGTCCCATCAGAAGCAGTGTCATCTGGTGGGCTTCAGGAAGTGTGACTTCTCTGTCATGGCATCTGTCTTGTGGAACAGCCTTTCCCCTGAGATATGGACAGCCCAACCCTGTTGGCCTTCCAGAAAGCTGTGAAGTCTGGGCTTTCCCCCCAGGCACTGGAGCTGGGATGTTGATGGAGCTCTGGTGGGGATATGGTTTGTTTGATGAGTTGGTAATGATTTTTAGGGGCTGTGACCCAGTTTCTTTTTAATAGTTCTGTATAGATGGTTTGCTTTTATTCCTATTTACCACCCAGAGTTCCTTGGGTAGATGTGCGGCTAGATAAATTTGTTAAATAAAATAAAAATAAATAGCCACACGTCTGTGGAGCATTCAGAAAGCAAGCCTCCATTCTCCCTTCCCAATACAATACAGAGTAGTTGGTACCTGAAATAGAAGCTTGATACACAGCTACAAGCACTCGCACAAAGAAAGAATACAATTATCTATTGTTCCGGGGGTTATTTTGCCTAAATAAGGGACAATATTTTTGCTTATGTGATGTACTGTACATCTGATGGAAGTTATTTCAGTAAAATAATTAATCTCCACAGACACCTTTAATTTGTGTATCCTGTAACAATTAGATTTGTTTGGATTCTCATTAAAAAAATTGTAATGTTGTACATTTACATCAGCAATAAAGAATTATAACATCTTTAATTTGTAAAGAAAAAAATACAGCTAATCCATTTTCCATATATCTGTCCAGACCATGAGTTCAATATGCAATCTAAAGGCTCTTCAGTTATGATTTTATAAAGCAGAATAAATCAATTGATTGTTCCCCTTTCCATAATAATTAGTGTTTTCTTCGAGTATGGATACAGGTGGTCCTCACTTAATGACCGCTCGTTCAGTGACCATTCAAACTTATGACGGCGCTGGATGAGTGGTACTTTTGACCGGTCCTCGAACTTATGACAGTCACAGCATCCTGTGGTCACTTGATTGCCATTTGTGACCTTCTGTCCCAGCTTCCTAAAGCAAAGTCAATGGAGAAGCCGGCAGGAGGTTACAAATGGCAACCACATGACATCTCACTTAATGAAGGTGTGAGATTCACCTAACAACAGCTACTGGAAGTGCCGGGATTTCCATCACTAAGCAGCGCGGTCACATGACGACATGCTTTCCAACCGCATTGCTTAGTGATGGAAATTCCAGTCCCAATTACCATAGTTAAGTGAGGACTATCTGTACAGTCTATGCCATTAATGATGCCTTATGTGGCAATAATTTCTGGCATTAAACCTACAATCCACTATTATTTCTAGTGTTAACAATAATTGTGTTTTAAATATTGATGGAAAATAATCTCCTAAAACAATGATCAGGTGACTGGAGAAATCCAACTTCTAGCCTGTTCACTGAGTGATTTTAGGCCAGTTTCTTTTTCTCACCCCAACCTACCTTAGAGGGTTCTCACTGTGAGGATGAAAAGAAGGGTGACCCCTACACATACCACTTTGAGCTCCTTACAGAAAAAGCAAAACCAGAAAACAGACCAAAAATGATTAAGAACCATATGAAAATATTCATTGTACATGGTATAGAAACTTGAGTGTTTTACCTTAGTGGTTTTCCTCGGCTTAGGCTCAGGTTTTGGTGGGGCTGGTTTCTAGAAAATATTTTCAGAAAATTCAACCATTAGCACAGCTGCTAACAAATGTCAAGTTAATCCTTCTCCTTCCCTCTTTATTGTGATAAGGAAAGAGCTAATGTCTGTAAACAGGGTTCTCCTTTGTGAAAATTAGCTTCTCTACCTCATCAGAACTTCTGAAGTTTCTTTCCCTACAAATCATAAACACATTCTAATAATCTGAACTGGGTTCTCTCTAGCTAATCTGAACTCTCTCTCTAGCTCACCAAATATTATTTCCTGTAATGGAAATGAAGCCCAATCAATACATATTTATCAGATTAGTGATTGTTACTGTGAACTGATCGGTTATGAATGAGCCTGGACTTTAACAAATCAAATTTAATATGACCAGTAATGTCTTCTAAATATCCTGAAATTTGTCTCCAGCCAGAGGGCGTGTGGGGGTGTGCACGTCCCAGTGTTATGCTTATGGGCACATTATGCCCACAAGAACTTCCCATGGCACCCACAAGTGTCTTCCTGCGAGAGGATTTTAACATTTTTCCTCTTTTAAATTTTTATGAAAGTTGAGCTGGCCTGTGCGTTTTCTCTTTGGGATTACTTTCCCAAGCATTTCTGAGGTCTAGACTGGCTCAAGCACCCAGAAAAGCTTTCCCTTTGCCTCATGAACTGGCTGCTTGCTTATTGGGTCTGTGTTAACTGGGGTTGGGGTGCTTGAGTCAGAAGGCTGGGAGACGACAGCACCTATAATTGCAAACAATTGTTTTATTTTGATTAAAAGGGATGGGAGATAGATAAAGAAAAATGAGTTTGGTTGATGCTGCTGCTTAGCTGCCAAAAGGCAAAGTAGGAAGAGGCAGGAAGAAAGAAGAAAAAATGAGAAGACAAAAGGAGTTGATCATGAATGGATTTTTCCTAATCCGCTATGGATAGCCAGGTCTCTGAGGCAATTGTTTTGTGTTTACTTGTCCTGCAGCCACTAGACGGTGCTGGCCATCACATCCACACAAACAACCAAGTGTTCCCCAAGAGCCCAAAGGATAAGGGACCTCTGCTCTAGCCTTTGGGTAGCAACACCTTCCATCAAAAGAAGGAAAGAAAACTAATTTGGAGCTTAGGAGGAAAGAGGCAAAGATTTTAGTAAGAGACATGGCTTTTTGCAAATCGTAAGCAGAAGCAATACTGATTAAATGTGCAGGAGAGTTTGATTTTTTCCCAACAAGTTGTGTTCTGCATGCATATTTATAGGTACACTAAATGTTATAACAGTGTCCTAAATGTCCAGTGTTCTCAGCTTCAAAATAAACTTCAATGTACAAACCTGCTTTGGGACTTCCCAATGTTCATGGAAGTGAAAAACACAGCAGTCCTTAGTTATTCCAGAGATAAGAATTAATCTGCATTATTCTCTTTTGTGGGTAATATTTTAAAAAAAAACAAAACAAATTAAGGTGGTATTGTCTTGCCTATCTCCATATGGCATGACCAACGCCAACTTGTATGGATTGAAATAAGAGATATTGTGGCTTCTTATTTACAGAAACAGCTCTTATAAATACTTACAGCTGATAATCTTGCAGATCGTCTTGTTGGCTATAAAAGAGAAATAAAATTTCTTTGTAGATTCATGGTACTTGTTAAAAGGGGATTTTTTGGGGGGTGTCATTCATTTGCCAATAAAGTAAAATGTGTATCAAAAGCAACAGAAGCCTCTCCTATCTTATGCCAAGATATTTACAACCTGTGCAATTGTTTTAGACACATGCAATGTACTTGACTAGGATAACTTAATTGTTACATTTTGAAATTTTATCTTCCATTTTTTTTTCTCCATTGTAATGGAAGTATCTTGTGGTTGGATCAGGGCTAAAGATTTGACAGATTGTACTCAAAAGTACAGTATAAATTGACAGCACTTTAAATCACTGTTTTGGTAGCCAGATAATATTCTCTATGTGACTTCTGAAGCTTTCTAAAGATAAAGATGTCATATTTTATTTTATTAACACTCAAACACAAGATAATGAATATACAGGTAAATATTTTGCTTAGCTAAGCCAACCTTCTCCACCTAACCTAGGGCACTCCAGATGAGATTAGACTACAACTCCAGGCAGCACAGCTGTAGTGTGTAGTGTACAAGGCACTAGATGGAGGAAGGGTGCATTAAGATGAATACAGATACACACACAAAAATACACAAACACCTCACTACACTTGAAGTAGAATTTGGATTCTTTGTACCACTGTCTAAACAGCACTGATGATTAACATCTGGTACTCATGACAATAGGTAAAGGTAAAGGTTTTCCCATGCAGAGTCGTGTCCGACTCTAGGGGGCGGTGCTCATCTCCGTTTCTTAGCCGAGGAGCCAGCGTCGTCCGAAGACGCTTCTGCGGTCATATGGGTGGCATGACACGCGCAGAACGCTGTTACCATCCCACCGAAGTGGTACCTATTTATCTACTTGCATTTGCATGCTTTCGAATTGCTAGGTTGGTAAGAGCTGGGGTGAGTGTGGGAGCTCATTCCATCACGCGACGCTCGGGTCTCGAACCACCGACCTTCCAATCAACAAGCCTGGCGTCTTAACCACTGAGCCATCGCGCCCTCTTGACTCATGACAATAGACATTAGTAAATAATTTTTTTATTTGATTTACTATTCCCTTTGGAGTGCAGCCTATAAACTTGAAAAGTTGTAACTGGATGCTGGTATTGCATGTAAATGTACATGGAAAATTTTGGGAAATGATAATTGTCACTGATTGGAAAATGAGGCAGGAGGATTTTAAAGATTTGCTTTAGGACATTCTAGCTCTAAAAATAAAGGCCAAATACAATATTATAAACCTGGATCACTTCCAACTGTTTCTCCTGTTTTAACAAAAAATGGAGCACAGATTGGAAGAAGAGCTTGCCTATGGATATGTCCTATTGGAAGAATAACAAATTGCTATATATGGGTAAGAAGAGGAAGACAAGCTCATATCCAGCTGGGGAAGGTGTTACCATGTGCTGTTGTCCTGCCTAAGAATCTGCTCTCATGCTGCCAATTGTTTGTTTGCACACAATAAGCCAATGAGGGAATGCCTGTTAGTGCAACTCCTCTGTCCCATGTTAGTGATAAGGCTCATGTGGAATACACCAAAAGGAAAAGGAGGATACCATCATAAGATTCATAGTCTTCTGCTATGCTTCTGGTTCCTGAATGCACTATATATTGTCAGAAACAACATACTGCTGCAGAAGCCACTGGCCCCATTTCAGAATATATTTTATGATATACTGCAAAAGAATTTGGAAGTGTGGCTTTATTGTTCCAACTTATTTCCAGCACTGAAATATTCACATGTGGAAGGATCTGCCTCTTAATATTGAACAAAATCACTGGAGGCACCATTCTCCCAATACTGTTTTTCTCAGTCTGTCACCTCAAAGCCTTCTAACTGACATTCAGAGGATATGACTAAAAACGCAGACTGAACCTTGAAATTCAGTTCTGCCAGCCATGGGTTTTAAGCTTCTGTGCTATGTTATAGATGACATTCCTTAGCTGGGTGCCTTTCAGATTTGTTGAGAATTTTGAGAATTGTAGCCATCAAGCTGGGATAGGCTGTTACAGATCTTCCCTTTAATCCTCTGAATTATGAATGTTTCTTATTTCTAAAAATAGATTAAATGTTTTGCTGCATGGCTTATGTATAGTGTCGTTTTTTTCTGGAATAGCATGTGATTTTAGTACAATTATCCTAAGTACATCTTTGCAAGTATCTTATTTAATACACTTTCTCCCTAAACATAGTTACAAATTGGTATTTCCATAATTTTCATTCATTATCTGTAGAATAGACTACTGCCTTGGAAATGACTGCCTCTGACTCTCAGGAGAGACTATCCGGGGCCTGCAGGAACCTGCGGAGTAAAGGAGGGGACATCCCTTCTTACAAACCCATTCCACAGATAGTGTTCTTAGGAAGGAGGCCTCTGCTTTTAATTCACACTAGAATAGCCTATTTTTTTCCCAAGTCATTTTGAGAACTGGTTTAAGCAGAAGTGACAGGGTAGACACATGTTTTAAAAAAGAAGGTAACCAGTGAAATGTCTGCTATGTTACCACCTTGGCAGATATTATACCTCCAAAAATTTTATACCTCCAAATTTATACTTGTGAGTCTTTCCCTTTCTTTCTGGGCCTGAGCAGTCACCAGATATGACAGCTGTTCTACCAGTGGATTGATGGTGCATCCCTTCCCCACTTCTTTAAGTCATGCAAATGTAAGATTGCTTTCTAAAATACACTTTTCTTTCTAAATAAGTACATTTAAATCGAACAGCATGCAGTCTCTGGATCTTAAGGGAAAAAATTGTGTGCAATTTTCTCCACTGTAATGAAAATAACTCCATTGTAGTTAAATGGAGAGCCTATGTTTACACAAATGTTTACAGTTGGGATCTGTATCAGAGAGTGAAAGAGGATTATTTAACTGTAGCAAATTTATACAGCTTATATTTAAAAAAAACAATTCACTAGTTGTGGCTAGTTATTACACATTCCAAAAACAAAATAAAACTTTTCTTCCTTGTGGACATCTTTAAAATATATGCACACAATTCAGCCTAATCCAGTTAGCATCACAAATTTTTACACTTCTAGTTTCCCACAAGTAACATGAAGTTTTTTAAATATGATCCCTAGAGAACACTGACTTGATTAAAAAGAGCAGCAATTCATGGTTAATTATTCAGGACAGTTGCTTTGGTAAATTAAAATGTGCTTTCAGATTGTCAATGCTTTTTTAAAAAATAAAAAGCATCCATTCATTTCAGCTGATCTGGAAACATTTTCTTAGTATGTCCTGGTTAAATACGCCCTTTTATCTACTAAAGGCAACACCAATCAAATGTTCTTTAATGAAACATTAGCTCAAATGTAAATCTGCCATAAAACCTATTTCAACAGAACTAAGGAAAAGTACAACCTAGCAATGACCCCCAGTGAAACAAACCAAAACAAAAATCTGGTTAAAAAGAAAAAAATGCCTAAGCAAATATTAACCAGGGCTTGTTGATGCTCAGTCACCTGAATGATTGTCAGCCCTAGAGGTAGATGAGACTAAGAAACCAATGCCACATAGGGCAGGACTACTTTTATTGTAACAGCTACAGTAATAGAATATTGCAAGTCTGAATGTACTTCCCTTTCTCTTCATGTGAATCTGGAAGGGGCTTGTCTGAAATGTTTTCTCGTTATTTTCTAGGCCTGGGTTCAAGCTACATTTATCTATTGCTTAGGTTATGTTGGCCCTGCTGCAGAGTAAATACAGTTGTATTGTATAGAAATACTGCTTATTTCAAGACTGCTATTTTTACTAAATGGAGCTTCTGTCTCATTTTCCTTAAAATCAATTTCATTTATAACTGGAAACCATGCAAACAAATGCAGCAGCAGGGGGGGGGTTCTTTTAAAAAAAACATAGTATGACAAGTAGCAAAAAACTACTTCACGCTATTCCCAAAAGGTTCCAATATGGGGGACAATTCTAAGTCTTAGAAGCAGTTTCCACATTTAAGCTACTTCAGCAGCAGACCAATGGAGTGAACTAACATTGTACCAGATGGGAATGAGTTCTCTTGCAGAGCAGACATGCCCTTGGAGATAAGAGCATTCTATCTCTCACAGTCTTATTTGCACATTCCTTCTGATTTAACACAAGGAAGCTATAATTTTGAAAAGGAGTTAAAATAGCAGTTTACACTAAGACTTTGGTAAAACTGTGTATTCCATGCAGGTATGAAAATACCATGTGAATGTGCAAATGATTTTTGAAGTCATTGGCATTTGATCCTGTCCACCCTGACTGCTGTACCTGTATGCAAAGGATCTCTACAGGATGATATGTTTTTTCTCCTTACATCTCATGGCAAACTTGAGCATGTTTGAGGGCATTCAGCCAAAGCTATGGCATGGTATAGGTAGCCTATGATTGCCCAGTTCACTCAGCTCCCATGGACATAAAAGGAAAAATGATATTCCATCATTTCTTATACAAGTGAATACTTTTTGACAATCAGGAACAAGCTCATGGTATCTGCATGATACTTATTTAAGTGTTTAAAATGCTAAGAAATTCGAAAATATGTAACTTTGCTGCATAAACTACAAAAAACGTGCAAGACTGATGGTCAAAAGAAGCAAAATCCCACATCTACATCTAATGATATGGTCTCAGGAAACTGCCTTTCTCAGTCACACCCCACCCACCCATTTCAAAAGTGGGATAATGATACTGATCTGCTTTAGAGATTGTAAGGATTACTAAATCAATGTGTATGAAGTCTTTTGAACCTTCTATGCATTCTATACCTCCCTGTACATCTAGGTTGGGGAAAACTGCTCTAAAGTAATAGAATAGCACAAATATCTCTATATTTTGGGATTTGGGAGCATAATACTGACTCAATGAGCTAATTTACACATGATGATTCTGGTTTATTGCAAAGGAGCAAATGTACCAGGACATAGCTGCTTGCTTGTTTTCCCTTGGCTCTTCCAGCTAGCAGATGCAACTAAATTATTTTATCTGTGAGCTGTTCAGTATTTTATCTGAGCTGGGAATCCTAACTTCTTGTCAGAAGGACAAGTCAGGAGCACCACAACCTTGCTTGATCCCATTACTTTCAAACTGTAACTCTGTATTAAGGACCTATAGCTCTGTATCAACATCTGAACGGAGGACACTTTATAGCTCATACTTATAGTCATCATTACGGCAACTCTGTTATGTTATGTGGGAAAGAGCTTGGGAGACTGGGCGAAGAGACGCTGCCAAGGGAGCGGTCAGATAAGAGACAGCATAGCCCGCAGCTGGATAGTGGTTGGGGCAAATGGCTCAGAAGAGACCCTCCCTAGTTTCTCAGGCTGTAAAAGAGATGGGGGGGGGACTGTACTTTCATACTTGCAAGATTCTGTCAATGTAGCTTTACATTCAAGTAGAATTAGCTCATCTGGTTTTGATTCCTATCTGGTTTACCCCACAAGGCCGACAACTGTCACTTGAGACAAAGTTCAGCATTCTTAGAATCTTAACTTTCTCTCCTGGTCTCTCTTTTTAAATCAAGCTTCTGACTCTTATGTGGGAAACATTACTGAATTTTAGACATTGGGGGCAGCATCACTGGGGGGGGGGCTTACTGTACTGCCAAAGGTGACTGCCCTACCATGTGGAAATTATTGAAAAAGTTCTTCCTGTCTGAGAAACTATCCCTCTAATCGGCCCACTAATATGGTGGAAGAACTTTGAGAGGCCGCTTGTGAACAACTCTTGTAGCAATCATAACTGACAGAACATTAAGCTTATCCATGGACATCTGTTCCTAACCACAATGATGCCAAAATGACAAAACAACATGACATCACAATGCCACCTCTGACATTTCAAACTTGTATCACAGCACTGCACACAAGTTTGTAAGGGGCAATGTTTGCATCACAATGCATGTTTTGTCACTTGCTTGCTCCTATGAATGCTTATGATTTATTTACAATTGTGTGTGTGCGTGCACGTGTGTAATAAGCAACACTTAAGAATCCTCTGCACATTTTCCTTTTCCCCTTGTAGACCCAACAGAAAATGGAAGAAATTTAGATAGAATCCATGAAAATGTGTTCACCCTACATTATGTAAATTAATGGATTATGGGTGTTTTGTTTTTTTTGACCCAGAACATTGTTTGTCAAAATGTTACATTTCAAGGAAAAGGATTTGCTTAAGTATACAAAATATATGAAGTGTTAACCAGCTGTCATGAAAGTGCCACTTCATTAGATAGACTGAGAGGAATAGCCAGAGAGGAATGTAGTTGTTTGTATCTTTTTTATTATTTAGCCATCAATAAAAGAAAGAATTGGAAACAATCACACTTGCCTCTTGTTTTGTTAGTTTTGCTGCATCCTTGGCTTCAGCACCCTCTGGGGACTAGAAAGGAAATTATACAATTAAGTCAAGTATATTGCATTCTCCTTAGTTAAAACAGACAATCAGAAATATAGAACCAAATGGAAATCTTACAGGTTATACTATAACTATACTCAATAAAACAGACAATGAGATTCATGTAATTCCATCCTTATTTCTAATGAGCCAGAGATCACCTGAGCATTAGATTATGACAAACTGAACTGTTTTGAATATATAAATATTCACCAGGGATTAGCAGCTTGCTATTTTTAAAAATATTTCTTTAAAAGGAGATTAAGCAGCAGTTTTAAGTAGAACCATTCTACTTAAATATGTACCATATTTAGGTTAGTTTTCAAGTCACTATAAAATTAAAATGAAAAGAAAAATAATCTATAATCCAGTTTTGACCAAGGTACTAAAACATAGTGGTATAACTGTTTGTCTCCCATCCAGTCCTCAATAATGGAAGCAAACAACATACTTTCTTAGTAATGCCACAAAATAAAATCTGTAGACACTTAAATGAAATACTGTAAAGGAGAACTAGGTTTAACTTAGTGGGGTGAACTTCAACTAGGTGTATGTAAATTTAGATTCTTACTGTTAGAATAATGTTGTTTGGCTTGGTTATTTTATCAGAAGCCTTATATTTTATAAGATGCTTAGGTGAACAACTCAAACTTCCAAGACACTTTTTTTTAAAAAAAAATATAAAAACATAATATTGCACTAAAACTATTTCAAAACAGTAAAAATGTGAAACTAGCAAAGCCCCATCTGGATCTATGTCCCATATATGATGGTACAGGAGGATTTACCCAACAATTTGGAATACAATTTCAACACAGTATAAACTCGGCAGGAAGAGGCATCTGCAGCAACAGTCAGTGGCTTCCAAATGGGGGGCATGACTGGATAAAGTACATACAGGTAGTCCTTGTTTAGCAACTGCCTCATTTAGTGACCGTTTGCAGTTACAACGATTATGAAAAAGTAACTTTACGGCCAGTCCTTGCATTTACAACCTTGGTAGGTCTGTAAAGCAAAGGAAAGCTGAAGTAAGATTGTAAAATCATGTTTCACTTAGCAACCGCTTTGCTTAACAACCAAGTTGCCAGTCTCTATTGTGGTTCCTAAATAAAGACTACCTGTAAAAGGGGCAGGCTTCAATCGCCTGGTCATACCCACCATTTTGAACCACTGACCGTTGCTGTGGATATTCCTTGGGACAGGGAAACATAGGCATCTGGGCTTCCCAAACAATGCATTTATTACATAAATATGTAACAATATATACAGGATTTTATAATGGAATAGTTATTTAAAAAATAAAGAATCAGATGAAAAAAGATAATTGAGTTCTACACTTCATGTCTTAATTGGCCTTTCCAGGTTTCTAATAGATGCTGGAGACAAATGGCCTTCCCCACATAATGCCACGTAATATATTGAAACTACAACTCCCAGAATTCTCCAACCAGCATGGCTACAACTGCAGCGCTGTAATACACCTCACCTCATAAGAGACTGTAAGGAAGAGGAAGGAAAGAGAAAGCTGTGCTATAAACATTATTCCAGCAGCCTCCAACATTCCTGAAAATAAATACGGCATGTGCAGTCCAGTAGTTCACAAAGCAACTAAATTTGTTATTAAATGGAAGGCAGAGGAAGCGGGGTATTTAGCTATCTGTCTAGTATCCTATCTATATAGATAGAGATAGAGAGATAGAAATAGAAAGAGAGAGATAGGAAAATAAAATCCCACATTGGCTGCTTGAAATCCCAAATCAGCAAATGGTCTGTAAATTGGACTTTCCCCCAAAACTTAAAGCAACCCACATTTTTTCCCCACAACCCAGTGAAAGATTTCTCAGACCTAGTTTGTTACAGGTTGCTAATAATGAGTCTTCTGGTAGAAAATGGGTTTCAACATGAAATGCTTTGATCACAATCCAATCTGACACTGCACTGGCTCAGTTGGACCAAATCTGAAGAGTTCATCTATGTAGATGCTATCTGACACCCAAGACTATTCTTACCACTTTACACCTTTATTCCACATAAATGTGCTAAAGAACAGGGGTTACAGCCTTGTGCCTAACTAGATGAATCATTCAGCTACAGGCAAGAATGTACTCTTCAAGAAAAACACTTCCTCTTCTAAAGAATGTGCTGTGTATGATTATGCGTGTGTATATGTCTCTCCCCCTCCCTCTCTCCGTATATGCGTCTGTGTGTGTGTGTATGATTAATATGGCTAATAGAAATTATCCAAATTTCTATTTTTTAAATTATCCAGTTTTAAACAATTGGTTTAAACTTTATTAAACTCATTAATCTTAACAGGAATAATGGAAGAAACAAAATGTTTTAAATTAAAATACATCAGCATATTACTGAAGCCTAAAACTTGAAAGTCAAAGGACTTTATAAAATACCTGCTGAATCAATTAAGAATCTTATAGTGTACAATGCACTGGGCTGGGTGAGACTCGGCCATGCCCTCCCAACGGAACAGGATGCATTCTCACCATGGGAAGCGTTTCAGATTTGATGAAGAATGTCACCGTGGAGTGCAAGGGGGGGGCATGGTCTTCCCTCTTCCCGTGCCCCAAGCTAATAGCTGCTCTAAGAGTTTGGGGACTCTCTGGACCATCTGAGGTGGGAGGGGAGACTACAAAAGAAGTGGGGAATGACAGGAGTTTGCCCACCTACGCATTGCATTCACTTCTTCCCGTTATTTGCAGACAGGTACATCTGCTGGTCAAAATCTATTCAGGGAATCCTCCAGCCAGTGCAAACGGAGCCGAGGAAGAGAATATCAACCCCATGATAGCCTGTTTAATGCAAGCTTAACAATAATAATAACAATTTAAAGCCTTGCATTGTGGCAAATGTTTGGTTTGGTGCAAATGCCAAAGTTGAGGGCTGGGAACTGAAGGAGGTGAAGGGTGAAATTGGATTCTCCAAGACAAACGTATCTAATTGTAAATTATTCTGTTGCTGTATCTCCATTTAACATTTAAGTGCAATGTTGCTGTGGGGTGGTGATGAGAAAAAATGTATTGATAAGCCTTGCCTTATTAACTGCTTCAATTACCATTCCTGCTGACTGAAGAGAAAATATTCCCAATTCAGGCCAAGAGCTGAGCAAGAGCTCAGAAATTTTATCTGTGGAAAAATGATTTTAAAAATGTAATTGTCATATATTTGACCACTCTCTCATCTTCTTCAACCAGCAGGTCTGAGGAAATACTTTGGATTTTTACATCCTACAGTTCAAACAAAGGCTATGTTTATAATTTTACTTTGTTCCTTTCATTCCCTTCATAATTGCAAAATTAAAATGGCTTGCAAGGTATCATCTGGTACAAGTTTATTTTGTGAACTTGATCTGACATACTACTTTTTCTATAGCAGACAGAACATCTAAAGGCAGTATCAGTAACTAGGTTCTATGTGAGATTCTGATGAAACTATTTCCAAGTTACAATATCTGCTTCAAAAACCTGCTCATAACCAAAGACTGCACTTTATATACAGTATATCCTGGGGAAAAGTTTGCAGAGCTGAGAATTATTACACGTGCACCTGAAACATATTTCGTAAAATAAATTTTACATGCAGACACACCCTGCAGGATTTCAGGCACTGACACAAACATATGACAAAAGTGATATAGTTCCAATTTTCTCCATTTTGACAAATGCTTGTTAACATGGCATGCTTAGATCATAGATGGGTGGAATTCTGTGTTGTCTGAACACCACAATTCAGTCAGTGGTCTGGAGGTTTTAGCCTGAGACATCTCTAGGACTGTTTGGGGTGAAACTATCCTTTACTGAAGCATAGGACTTCTCAACACTCCAGGCCCCAATTATCACAAGAAAAATGAATGAGAAGCATTTCAACCACACCACAGCCCCACGATAGAAGTGTCTGAGCCTCAGAACGATAATGGATGTTTCCAAATTATTGTGGAAGAACGGATGGGACATTTTTGTGATATCAAATAAGCAGTTAGCATTCTCCCTATTAAACTAATTCTCAGAAAGAGTATCGAAGGCAATACGGAAGCCCCACTTTAACATGCTCACTAAAAAGTAAGGGCTAAGGTATACACATCCTAACCCCTTTTTCCTTGCAATAAACCTACCTGATCTGAAATCTGTGAGAATCTTTTGTCAGACTTTGGCACTGTTTCAGGAGACCAAGCAAGTCTTATGATCAGTCCTCCTCAGGAACAGCCTCTCTGATATAATGCTAGTTATAAGTTAGGGAATTAGCCTAATGGTCAAAGACTGTCAGTTGTTTGTAACAGCTACTGTTATAATAAAAATGATGTGTGAGTTTCTGGGAAGCTTTAGCTAAGTCATGCCTGCCAGAGGGAAGCCTGACAGATATCACAGTTAGACACATAGGCCCATGAATCACTTGGCACCCACCAGGCACTGTGTTGTAATACAGTCTACCATGGTAGAGATGGGCGGGGTATAAATTCAAATAATAATAATAAATAATAAGCTTTCTGTTACAGAACTCAGGACTGGATTCCTATGGTGCAAGGATGTGAACATGGACCAATCCACTGCACGAAGCCTAGATCCCAAAAGCTCTAGGTGAATGCGCACTCATCCCCAGCTTTATTAATATCTATTATGTAGTGTATTCAGCACTCACACCATCTCACAGATTTCATGTTGTGGATTTACCCCAATACACACAGTCCTATGAGAGGCCCTTAAAATTTGTAAGGGATCAGAACCACCCATCACTCCAGTGACAGAACAGAGCACCAATTAACATCTCACTTATGCTTGGACTCAAATGCAATACCCTCTCTTCCCACATTTTCCTTTCTGTAATGATAAACTGGCTTTTTGTTTGCCTATGTAAGTGAGCATTACTTGCTTACATGCTTTGCACTCCTGCCCTAGGAAAATTTAGCTGATAATGAGACTCTGACATTACCACAAAGCACCCATCTCATGAAGTGGCTGATGGAAGGGTCTTTCTTCGGTTGATCAATGGTGGCTGATGACTCATAAACAGTTGCTCTTCAATACTATCTCAGGTTAAAGGATACTTGAAGGCAAGATGAGAGTCCATGTATAACTTCCTCAAAATAGATGACTTCGTCTCATATGACATAATTACTTGCTGTATATTCCATAACATCTATGAAAGCCATAGGGATGTGTTGCAGGTCAACTACTTGATTAATGGCCTTTAGGAGCACTGTTGTATGCTTGGCAAAGATTACTGCAGAGTGTTGTGTGCATTAATCTTGGTTCCTCTTACTCCCCATCCCAGTTTTTGCTATGTCCCCATGGAGCTTTCTTGCTATTGCCTCTTTCTTGTTAAACATTTTCTTTTTCTTGTTAAGACTGCAAAGATAATTTCTAATAACCTGTTTCAGGAATATTGGCTGGACAGTTTGTGTAGCAGAGGAATGGGTGGAAGGTGTATCCTTATGCCTATTGCAGTCTGCTTGACCAATTGGGAAGGGGCTGGTGATATCACAAAGACTTGCTAATACTCTCCTGACACAAGGGCTCATTGTGGGATTTTACATTCCCGCAATGGCAATGATAATTCATAGTGGACAGAGAGCTGAAGCAGAGAACACATCACTAAATTCTCCACCCTTGTTTGGGCAACCAAATTATTGACTTAAGTTCCAAGTAATGGTTCATATTTAAAGATCTCCATTGTGATTGGAGAAAGTATCTACACTCTACAATTCCTACAGAGTTCTCCATCATATCATACCTCCATCATGTCCCACATCATTCCAAGGGAGCCCTAACCCTCAGATTCAGTTTGATGGGTGGTGTAGAGAAGCTGCAAAGGGAAGGCTTGGAATGCCCCATTTTATATGCAGAATCCCACTTGAGGTTCTCAAGATAAAAGCCAATAGCTGCATTCTCATATAACGCTAAGCCAAGATGTTTTAAACTATGATTTTTTTAAGTGACACAAAATTCATCTTGCAGACAAGCAAATAATCATGACTTATTGGGCAAACTCATATAATACCAGTTAAATGAGAAAGTTTCAAAAACAATATATAACCACATTTTAATGACCATTTATTTATTTATTTAATTTTTATTTTTTTTTATTTATTTATTTAATTTATACCTTTATTATTTTTATAAATAACTCAAGGCGGCGAACATACCTATTACTCCTTCCTCCTCCTATTTCCCCACAACAACAACCACCCTGTGAGGTGGGTTGGGCTGAGAGAGAACGACTGGCCCAAGGTCACCCAGCCGGCTTTCATGCCTTAGGCGGGACTAGAACTCTCAGTCTCCTGGTTTCTAGCCCGTTGCCTTAACCACTAGACCAAACTGGCTCTATACTTGTATACTCTATACAGCTATATATCAAATGTTCATTTTTAGGTGCCCTAAAATTTCATGTTACTATATCAATACTATATCAATGTTTTAAAGCAGGCCTGCACAACATACAGCCTGCTAATGTTTTAAAAGTAATACATTCACCACACCGAAAGATGCGCTGCCAAGTGCCTCCAAGCCTCACCGCCACTGCCAGCTCCAGCACTGCAACCGCTCCACTAGCCACAGAACAGCTTTGAAATTGTTTGAATATGCTTATAGTGAAACTACATTACTTTTGTTTCATTCAATCTTTTCCATTCAAATGTTTTTGGCTATTGGAAAAATGTGAAATAATTAATATGAAAACACAATGTGATTACCTTAGTTTTATTTAAATAATAGTAATTTATTGATTAGCCATAAGATTTATTTAATATGTCAAATTAAAATGCTAACTCATGTCCCAAACTGATTTAGGACATTCCAAAATTTTCCAGAAAAACAATTCTGATTCCAGAAAGCCTACATAACTGGTATAGAGATCAGCTCCAATTAAAGGCAACAATAAATAAGTACTGCCTCCATTCTGGCAAAATCAGCCATTTCTATTCCAGTGCCAGTTTCTACACTATTTTCTTTTGTGGTACAAATCATGAAAAGGCCTGGTTTCAAACAAGAGTTGTTATTTTATGCAATAATAAATCTACATTGTTCTCCATTTTATAACACATGCTATTAACATACTCATAAAGACCTTGCGCTTGGCAATCCAGAGGTCTGGCACACTACCAGTGGGATTAACCACCTCTGGAAAAGAAAATAAATTTGAACTCCGAAGAAATGCATCAGGATTATATAGTTTTTAATTATGTTTTATTCACTAGTTTTAATATGTTTGAAGGATCTTTTTACAAAAATACTGAGGCCAAATTTGTAGGCATCAGCCTGGGCTTGGCAGATTGAAAATTACACAATTTCAGTAAACATATTTAGATTTTTTTAAAGCCAGACTTAACAGTTGTTAGAATGGCTATGCTAGAACAAAACACTATATATTTTTAAAGCCAATGGGGGCATCCCCTTAAAATGCACCTTTTTCCTCAGATATGAACCTTAAAGACAGAAGCAAATATGTTTTTTGAGGATATACAATTCTGTAATCATAGAAAACAAAGTCAACCTAAGCTTTATATTCAGCACATATAGTGGTCCTGAAATATATGCATGTTGTGTGTTATTATTTTTCTACAGCAGTATAAGGTTATTATTAAATATTTAACTAACTATAATGCATGGAAATTCAAGTGCATTTATACTCTAAAAATACATGCTGGATACAGAATCATAGTTTTCTACTTTTAAAGAAGGTAATGTCAACATCATACAGTGACACTTTCTTGAGATGATAATTAAACAAGCAGTAGCAGTCTGGGTTGATATTAAATATTAAGACGTTAAAAATAATGCCAAACTGCATATACTGTTAATTCACAGCTAACAGAGAAGTGGTGAAGTAGACGGCTTTGTTTTCTTGGGTTCACAGATAAAGATGGATTGTATGCTGGAGAAATACAGAAAAGATTAACTCTAGGAAGGAAAGTGATGACAAACTTAGACAAGACCATGAAGGATAAGGATATTTCTGTGCAGTGCTTTATATCTGAAAACAGAAAGATGCTTGGGGCATGCAGGGATAGGAATGTAGCTATCATTGTCTGCCATTCCTTAACCAAATGTGCCGTATTCCAGGAAAAGGCATGGCTGCATAACCCTAATCTCTATGCCAACAAACATCAGAATAATTAAAGCAATGGTCTGGGGCTAACTGAAGTTTTGCAAAACTGTGACCAGCTTTCAAGTTTCAGGATTGCTTCATCAAACAACTTCACCACAACACAATCCCAGGAAAACCCACAAGCACAGTGTTGTAGATGAACTACATTTATGCTACTGCATCTCCCCAACATTTTTTTGCAGATCAAACCCAAAGCTATTTCATAAAAAAACACATGCACTTGGGACTAATATCTGAACAGCAACAGTCATAGCCTACTTAATATCCAGAGTCCACAAGGTCTACTCTACCTACTGTCCAAATTCTTTCCAAGCCTGTTCTCGGGATTGAGAACAGCTTTCTACAACCTGACAATCTCAAAATATGGTTGCAATTGTAGCTCCTAAAATTTTCATCTAGCACAGCTTGGCTGGAAATCCTGAGCTGCAGTTCCAACATACCAGGAATGAACCAGAGTAGAGAAAGCCCATGTAGATGGTGAATCAGGTAGGCTGTTGGAATTAGGGCAACCATCTGGTGGTAACTTTTAATGATATTTAATCATCAGTTAGAGTGATTGTTGCTGTTTATTTTTTATTCTCAGGCTGGGCATTATACAAGTTACAATCCCAATAGAACTGGAGGTGAAAACTTAAGGAAATCAATTCTAAGTGATGACCAAAATAAGCAGACTTCATAAAAAATGCATTCTTGTTAATGTAGATTGTATCAGAAAAGTAATATATTTCAATTAAGGTTGCAACCCATTAAATCAGGATTGCAACCCAATTAAATAAATTGTTAATCGATCACACAAAGGATGAATGATTATTCTATCAAACAAATGTGCATACAAGTAAAAAATAATTTAATGCGGAGGCCCCTTTCTATGAACTGAAAGCCTCTTCAATGGACAGAAGAGCTTTTTCTGACTTAATACAAGATACCTATGGTGGGGGGAGGGAACTAAATTCAAAACTTCCGTCTATGAAAAAATACTGCCCGGTGCTCCACAATGTGAATTATCACAAGAATACTGCAATCTTCTGCATGAACTTTTGTTCCATCTTATATTGTGCCTTTTGTTTTATAATTTGCATATTGTTTCATGGAATAGTGCCACTATCAGAGTTTATTCTGTTCACATTCTTTGGATCCACTGAAATATTTCTGAAGCAAGAAGTTCTCTGTGAATTATATGTAATGGTATTCTTCTATGAAAGAATATAATAAAAGAGTCATAAGACTTCGACCCTTTGTGGGAGCTAATTCTCCTTTCCCCCTGCAAAGCTCCTCAAATCTGTCCCCAAAGATTTGGGGATCCTCCAGATTAGTATAGAAGGTAGCCTATGAAACTGCAGAAGAAAAGAAAATTCAGTTAAAATAACACCTCTTCTCTTTCCATTAATGGAAGTTAAAAGTAAATCTAATTTTAACTTTTGAAAGTTATTCAAATAACTATTGAAAGTTATTCAAATAAAAGGAAGGACACCTTTGGACATCTTTACATGTGTCATAGCAGACAACCTCTGAAAAAAAGACATTTCCCTTGTGTGCAAAGAAAATGAAAACCCCTCTTTTAAAATACTGCTTGCTGTGGCATCTGAGGAACCATTTTGCCTTTGAGGGGCAAAGAGAAAATCAAACAATTTGGTGAGCTACTGTTGTCATCCAGCTCCCATAAAGGGCTCTCCTTTCTGCAACGGTCACCAGAAGAGTTTCTGAGGAACCATGTTGTGCTAAGAGGTGAAAAGAAGATGGTTAAGCTTGATTTCAAGAACAGAAAGCAGAAGAAGAAAGCAGAAAAATAAGAAGAGGAACAGACAGAAAACAGATGCAAGGGAAATGTGGGGGAGGGGCTTTCTATTTATCTGGGGAACTAGACTAGTATTAATTAAGTAAATCAGCATTAATTGTTTTATTTATTGGTTTTTATTGTATTTCCTGTACATTATTGTTTTCATATACTGTAAGCCACCTAGAGTCACAAGAGTCGGCAGCATGCAAATGTAGGCAATAAACAAATTAATTACAGTACCATCTTCTTGATTTCTTTATTTATATATATCCCGCCTTTATTTTTATAAATAACTCAAGGCGCAAACATACCTAATACTCCTTCCTCCTCCTATTTTCCCCACAACCACCACCCTGTGAGGTGAGCTGGGCTGAGAGTGAGTGACTGGCCCAAGGTCACCCAATTGGCTTTCATGCCTAAGGCAGGATTTATTTCAGATTGCAAGCCTAAAGAATGAGAACACACTAATTGGGAGGGGATTTATTGTTTTGGGGATTTACATATTCTGATCAAATAGAGCAGCGGAAGGTAAGATGTAGGCCAGCTAAAGACTGCATACAGTATCAAATCAGGGTTGGCACTACTATCTGATACGCCTTTGCTTCTTCATGCTTTATTAACTTTATATTTGTTCTCATGTCTAGCAAAAATCAACATTTTCATTATAGTAATATAAGCATGGGAGGAGAGAAAATATAATACATAATGCTACAGTCCTCTAGTTTTCCTGGAAATATTTAATTTCCAGCACAAGAGCAACAAATGTGCTCCATGAATAATAACTCTGATAATGTGAGGTACATAACTGGAGAAATACAGACCAACCATGGAAATGGTTATTGCTTCCATATTGTCCCTATGGGCTTACTGGAAGCATCCAGCTAAAAACGGAACAGTAGAGTTGATGGATTAATTTAATCCAGCAAGGCTGTTTTTCTGTTCTTCATTTGTACCCATTCCAAGTTCAGTTGTTCAAATTGATGTCCCTTGGAAGACTATACAAATCCCTAATTCTTGAACTTCCTTACTATTAAATAGAACATTTGATAGAAGTTTTTATTGTTTCATGACATAACTTATGAGGAAAACTGCTACCATAATTTATGAGGGAAAACTGCTACCATTAGGAAGTCTTCTATAGCTACCTTTCTCACTTCATCTGGGAGTGAAAGATTTCTGCCTATAGACGTCCAGGGCCAAGAGACTTCTTTAAACTGCTTTAAAATTATGAATCTTTAGGGAATAACTAAAAGTAACTAGTTAAAAGTGAATGGCAATAAGTAGTGGGCACTTGACTAATAAATAGCTTGTCAGATTGTATGCTAAAGGATAAGTTTGTATCTACAAATATTAGAATAATTTTGCAAGGATTTACAGACATTTATAAGCTATTGGGTGACTTTACACACTCATACAGAGACACAAACACTCTAGCCAAACATAACTGATTCTAATCTTTTCTTTGAGAGACAGACCCTTGGGTATGACTAAACAAGCTCAACCAGTTTTAACCTCTTAATTTTGCAACAGTTTTTTTAAAAAAATCAATCCATGCTCATTAATATTTCAACATGGGACAGGCAGATATGTAAATCTAAATAAGAGTAATAGCAAAAGGCATATACTAAATATATTAAATAAATCAGATTCTTTCAATAAACCAAAATGAATTTTACTTATTTTATTCAGGGAGATTTAAGTCACATATAGGGAAATCGCAAAACCTTAAGATTCAGCCAAACATTTTGTTTGGGAGTTATTTTGAATGTCATAAGCTTCTTCAATAACCATACTAAAAGGCATTAAATGACATACTTTCTGTATTACTCCCAGGGCCGACACTTTTATTACACACCAATCAATATCCAATCATGCTAAAGCATTTGCAATTGTTAATGAGAACTTAACAGGCTAAAGTTGCAATATTCTACACAAATTATTGGGGTTACATCTAATGTGAGACTCGCTTCTGCCCAAGGATGTTTAGGGTAGCATTATGAGATATGTTTGTGTTGAAGACTGCAACTGACACCTTGACTTCCTATTTACAGAAATCCAAAGTAGGACACATAATCTTCCTTGCTAACAGTAAAACCATCCGAAGGCAGAGGGGCAATGAGGCTTGCAATGAAGCCTTTTCCTAGTATGCAGGGTATTCCCCTCCTTACAGCACAATTGGTATGTACAAGATGGCTCTGCTCACCCTTTAAACTCAATATGGTTTAAATCCAAGGCCTGATCTTCAGGGTGAGAACTGTAAAAACAAGAACACTTGCACGTTTTATTTGTGAAACCCTTGCTTTCCTACTTAAATATAAAACATCACAATGCCTAAAAATTTCACAGTAGTTAGTTTTCCTACAAAAACCTGTGCGTAAAAAAAAACTCTAAAAAGAAATGATTAATAGTTAAAAGATTGGTAGTAAAGGTAAAGGTTCCCCCACACAGTCGTGTCCGACTCTAGGAGCCGGTGCTCATCTCCGTTTGTTAGCCAAAGAGCCAGCGTTGTCCGAAGACGCTTCCGCGGTCATGTGGCCGGCATGACCCACACGGAATGCTGTTACCTTAATTTAAAGAATCAGGGAACATCTGAAACCACTTTTATCCAAAGAAAAGCAAAGCATTTTTTTTTTGCATTTCCTGAATAACAATCTTCATTTGTAACACTGAACCATAATTTTGCATAGGCTGATATTTCCTATCTCCTTCTCCTACCTGACCAGGAAGATGAAGTCACCAAAATTCAATTTTACTTTAGCAAATTCCTGATTAGTCTTAACATACTAATAGGACTTGGGATTAAAAAAAAACCTTGAGTTTATTAAGCAAGCAAGTAAAACAATTCAGGGTTTGTTGTTGGGTTGATTAACAATTGACTAGAGAGTTAGGTTTACACTATACTGTTTTCAGATAGCAAATACCTACATTAACAGGCAAAGTTAACAATTTATTTTTCTTTTTCTTTCATGTACGTAAAGCTATTTGTCACATGATAGTGAGAGTTCCTCTTTTCTGAATGGCTGATGAAAGAATATTATTCATACAACAGTTGCATCGTGATCAATCATAAGGCTGATCTCTTAACTAATGGTTGCTTTGGTTTCAGCATTACATTCTGCAAGGATTTTAAAACATGCAGAAAAGAAAATATCATACTTCTGGGCTATAAATACCACACTGAAATTCTAGTTTATCTACTGCTCATTCAATATTTTCTTTCTTTTTTATAGGCATATATGTGGAAGTTTGACTGGAAGGTCACAATTTTGTAATAAACAGCTCCTTCTTTGCACAAATGCTTTGTACTGCCTTTTCCAGTCCACTGGTGATTACTCAAATTTAAATATAAACTAATTCCATTAGAGCTGAAAACCTCTGGTTTAGATTGTTATAAATATATTCCTTATAAGCTGCTCAAAAAAATAAAGGGAACACTGAAATAAGACATCCTAGATCTGAATGAATGAAATATTCGTATTAATTACTTTGTTCATTACATAGTTGAATGTGCTGACAACAAAATCACACAAAAAGCAATGGAAATCAAATGTAAGCAACCCCTGGAGGTCTGGATGTGGAGTTACACTCAAAAATTAAAGTGGAAAAGAACACTACAGGCTGATCCAACGTTGATGTAATGTCCTTAAAACAAGTCAAAATGAGGCTCAGTAGTGTGTGTGGCCTCCACGTGCCTGTATGACCTCCCTACAACGCCTGGGCATGCTCCTGATGAGGTGGCGGATGGTCTCCTGAGGGATCTCCTCCCACACCTGGACTAAAGCATCCCCCAACTCCTGGACAGTCTGTGGTGCAACGTGGCGAGCACATGGAGGGCTGTGCGGCCCCCTAAAGAAATGCCACCCCACACCATTACTGACCCACTGCCAAACCGGTCATGCTGGAGGATGTTGCAGGCAGAACGTTCTCCACGGCGTCTCCAGACCCTGTCACGTCTGTCACATGTGCTCAGTGTGAACCTGCTTTCATCTGTGAAGAGCACAGGGCACCAGTGGCGAAGTTGCCAATCTTGTGTTCTCTGGCAAATGCCAAACGTCCTGCACGGTGTTGGGCTGTAAGCATAACCCCCACCTGTGGACGTTGGGCCCTCATACCACCCTCATGGAGTCTGTTTCTGACCGTTTGAGCAGCCACACGCACATTTGTGGCCCACTGGAGGTCATTTTGCAGGGCTCTGGCAGTGCTCCTCCTGTCCCTCCTTGCACAAAGGCGGAGGTAGCGGTCCTGCTGCTGGGTTGTTGCCCTCCTATGGCCTCCTCCACGTCTCCTGATGTACTGACCTGTCTCCTGGTAGCGCCTCCATGCTCTGGACACTACGCTGACAGACACAGCAAACCTTCTTGCCACAGCTCGCATTGATGTGCCATCCTGGATGAGCTGCACTACCTGAGCCACTTGTGTGGGTTGTAGACTCCGTCTCATGCTACCACTAGAGTGGAAGCACCACCAGCATTCAAAAGTGACCAAACCATCAGCCAGAAAGCATAGGAACTGAGAAGTGGTCTGTGGTCACCACCTGCAGATCCACTCCTTTATTGGGGATGTCTTGCTAACTGCCTATGCTTTCCGCCTGTTGTCTATTCCATGTGCACAACAGCATGTGAAATTGATTGTCAATCAGTGTTGCTACCTAAGTGGACAGTTTGATTTCAAAGAAGTGTGATTGACTTGGACTTACATTGTGTTGTTTCAGTGTTCCCTTTATTTTTTTGAGCAGTATATTTCTGCGTGTCTATTCATTCACAGAGGAACTATTTTTCAGGCATTATAATCATATATAAACTCTAAATTAGGGATGGGGGCAGAAAAAACATACCAACTCAATGCTATCTCAAACTTCACATCACCCTCTACATTTGAACAATGAATATGTGCGGTGTAGAACCTTCTCTAGACATTCCCTTGATTTTCTAGGATTTTAAATCCTGCAGAGATTTAGATACACAAATATACACATAGATAAAAAGGATTCAGGAGAGGGGAAGATAGTGGCTGACAGATGTCTGAAAAAACAAAGATAAAGATTTAATGGCTGTTGTGGGTCTTCCGGGCTGTGTGGCCGTGTTCTAGAAGTTGTGGTTCCTAACGTTTCGCCAGCATCTGTGGCCGGCATCTTCAGAGGGCAGGAGCACAGACAGAATGGCCATTCTACCTGAGCACAGAAAGAGCCTTCTGTCTGTGCTCCTGCCCTCTGAAGATGCCAGCCACAGATTCTGGCAAAACGTTAGGAACCACAACTTCCAGAACACGGCCACACAGCCCGGAAGACCCACAACAGCCATTGAACTCCGGCCGTGAAAGCCTTCGACAATACATAAAGATTTAACTTTAAACATTTGACCTTTGTCTTTGGGTCTAGTCAAGTAATGCAGACATGAGATACAGTCCAGCATCTAATAATATTGTTCCTAAAATGCAAAAACTATTTGGAACTCTATCTTGCATATGCAGAGTTAATATGACAGTATGAAGGCTATGCTAACACCATCTAACCTAATTTGTATGCAGAGAAATCTCTGAGGCGGCACTATAAAAAATAAGGCATTTCTCATGTGGAGATGGTATCATACTAGATAGGGAAAGAGGTAAAGATTTTCCCCTGCACAGTCGTGTCCGACTCTAGGGGCCGGTGCTCAACTCCGTTTCTTAGCCGAAGAGCCAGCGTTGTCCAAAAATGCTTCCGCGGTCATGTGGCCGGCATGAAACGCGTGGTACGCTGTTACCATCCCACCGAAGTGGTACCTATTTATCTACTTGCATTTGCATGCTTTCAAATTGCTAGGTTGGCAAGAGCTGGGGCAAGTGCGGGAGCTCACTCTGTCACACGCCGCTCAGGTCTCGAACCGCCGACCTTCCGATTGACAAGCCTGGCGTCTTAACCACTGAGCCATCGCCCCCCTATTATCATACTAGATACCTATGCTATATACTCTGTCTGAACTTCTGAAATGAATCTCCTATATCCTGCCTTCCATGGGTCTGCCAATATTATTTAGCCCCTAAGAATCATGGGCTTCCTCTTATATCTAGAATAACAATATAAACTTCATGTATAAAGCTAGAAATGCCACAGGACATAAACTCCGTACATGTTACCCCAGGTCACATTCTAACACCACAGACTTCACTCCAATTCATAATTACATCCCTTTTAACTGACATTGCTCTTCCCCAACATTAATTAATTTATACATTTATATATCAACGATTCTGGAATGGCTCTTGTCCACTAATAAGTACATGCACACATATTAAAAACCATATAATCTGTGGTGCAGCAGCAACACCTGAAGACAAAATCACAGTGGGAACATGGAACATACAAGCATGAACAAGGGAAAGGTGAACACAGTGAAAAATGAAATAAATCGACTACATATTGACTTTTTAGGCATCAACATATTGAAATGGACCAGAACATTTTTCAACACTTTCAGTTGGAAGATCACACTGATTATTGTTTATTTCAGGATATGAAAAACAAAGCAGGAATGGCATTGTTTTCATAGTCAGGAAAGATATAGCAAAGACAGAGTTTGGTACGATGCAGTCAGTAACTAAATAATATAAATTAGACTTTGCAGATAACTGTTTAATATGATGGTTATCAACGTTTATGCTCCAACTACTGATGCAGAAAAAGAGGAAGTTGACAAATTTTATAGTCTAGTTCAATCAGAAAGTGACAGAACATGCAAGCAAGATGTGCTGCTTGTCAATGGAGACTGGAATGCTAAGACTAGAAATACAGGTAGTCCTGGAGTTACGATTGGGACCTGAATTTCTGTCACTAAGCGATGCAGTCATAAAGCATAATGTCACATGACTTCAACACTGCTAATGAGGTGGTGCGCCTGGCCACACCAGGCCTTCTTCCAAAGGCCGCACCTGCCCCTTGTCCAAATTGCCTGCAGCCTTCTCACAAGATTTTAGAAGCCTAAGCAGCAGCAGGAAGGAGATGGCAAAGGTGGGCAGGGGTGGCAGGGCCAGCAAGCACAGGGCAGCCAAAAGGGCAGAGATGGGGGAGGAGATAGGCAGGTGGGGGGAGTTGAAGCGCCCCTGGGGTCATAAGTGCAGGCGGGATGCCAAGCACCTGAATTTTGATCCTGTGACCGTGGGGGCGCCGCAAGGGCCGTAACTTTGGGGACTGGGTGTAACTACCATTCATTCAGTGCCGCTGTAACTTTGAATGGTTGCTGAGCAAATGATCATAACTCGAGGACTACCTGTAGTATGGAAGAAAATGT
This sequence comes from Charina bottae, assembly GCA_023362775.1. Lineage (NCBI taxonomy): Eukaryota > Metazoa > Chordata > Lepidosauria > Squamata > Charinaidae > Charina > Charina bottae. The sequence goes on from JALMGJ010000041.1 coordinate 319,057, forward strand.
AGTTGGACTGTATGGCCTAGGAAACAAAAATGAAGCAGGATAATGACTTACCAGTTTCCAACAATACAATGTTTCTTCATTGCTAACACATTCTTTGTTGTTGTTGTTGTTCAGTCGTTAAGTCGTGTCCGACTCTTCATGACCCCATGGACCATAGCACGCCAGGCCTTCCTGTCCTCCACTGTCTCTCAGAGTTTACTCAAGTTCATGTTCATCACATCGGTGATGCTATCTAACCATCTCATCCTCTGCCGTCCCGTTCTCCTTTTGCCTGCAGTCTTTCCCAGCATCAGGGTCTTTTCCAGTGAGTCCTCTCTTCGCATTAGGTGGCCTAACGCATTCTTTAAACAACCAAAATAATGCCTACATACAGGGTCATCACCAGATGGAGCCCAGAGAAATCGAATTGATTATATTATTGGTACAAAAGGTGGAAGAGCACAGTTATAGCCACAAAGATGTGGCCAGGGACTGACTGAAAACTATCATATGCAAGTTCCAAGTCAAGCAAAGGTGGAAGAATAAAGCCAACTGATACAATCTTGAGTACTGTATATATCCACCATTTTCAATGAGAACATCAGCAATCACTCTGAGGTCCTGAACTTCATTGATAGGGAACCAGAAGAACCAAAGAATAAAATCAAAGAAGGTGTTAAGGATGAATGAGATATTACCAGACCAAGAAACGTAAGAAAGCAAACTAGATGTCAGAACAAAGAGTAAAAATTGCCAAGAAGAGAAGAGAAGCTAAAGCCAAAAAGACAAAGACCTCATGAAGGAACTAAACAAAGTATTTCAGAAAGCTGTTAGAATAAATAAGAAGCAGTATTACGACATCTGTAAAGACACTGATGATGGAAACAGAAAAACAAGCAAAGTCTTCCAAAAGATCTCCAAGCTCAGGAGGAGGTTCCAACCTTGAATTGGTATGCTAAAGGGCATCAACAGACAGATAGATATTAACTGATTCAAAGAAGATAGAACAAAGATGGAATGAATATACTGACATTCTTCAAAGATGTCAACGCTCAAAATACTTTAGAAAATAGTCTTATTTACAAGGATCTCTTGTACTAGACAATGAAGTTAGATCAGTACTCCAGTCATTGCCAAGTCAGAAGGCTACAGGAATTTATGGAATATCTATAGAAACATGGCAAGCAACAGAAGAAGAACCAGTAAAGATTCTAACCAAACTATGCCAGCAAATCTAGAGAATAACACAGTGGCTAACAGACTGGAAGAGATCAATCTACATACCAATACTAAAGGAGGAGGCTTAACAGAATGTGCACATTATCATACTCCTAGCAAAATAACACTTAAGTTCATCCAATTAACATCAGACCCCTATGTGGGAAGGGAAATGCACACTGGATAATTGAGAAAGCCAAAGAATACCAAAAATAATTCAATATGCCATTGATTATAGAAAGGCCCTCAATTGTGTTGACCATGTCAAGCAGTGGTATGTGTTTACAAAAAACAGGAATCTCATAACAATGTATTGTCCTCAGGCAAAACCCCATACACTGGACAGGAAACCACAGTACAGACAAAACATGGCAAAACAGTTTGGTTCCAGGTTGGCAAAGGAGTGAGACAACACTGTATACTTTCTTCTTGTTTATTCAAGCAGAATATATATTGAAGGAGGCTGAATTGGAAAAAGATAAGTGTGATTTTAAAATCGGAGGAAGAAACGTCAACAACCTGCTCTATGCTAATGATGCTACTCTGATAGCTGAAAATACAAATGACCTGCAAGCTCTGGTAATAAATGTCAAAGAGCACAGTGAAAAAAATGGGACTAACATTAAATATAAAGAAGACCAAACTAAAGATAACAGGTATAACAACCACTGTAAAATTGACACTGAAGTGGTGGATAGCCTCTGCCTTTTAGGATCAACTATCAACAGTAAAGGAACTAGAAGTCAAGAAAAATGCTGCAGACTAGCACTTGGTAGAGCATAAAGGCCTTGAAAAAGATACGCAGATACTGTGATGTGTCTATACCGACAAAGATCAGAATCAAGCAGGCAATGTTTTTTCCTCTGACATTCTATGGAAGCAAAAGTTGGACTTTAAAGAAGCAGAATAGAAAGAATATTGACACTTTTGAAATTTAGTGTTGGACCACACTCTTAAGAATACATGAGTAGCCAAGAAAACAAGCAAACAGATCACAGAACAAATCAACCCAGAGTTCGCACTTGAAGTTCAAATTATCATACTTTGTACAGATTACGTAACAACCCAGATCCCTTGAGAAGTCCATAATGCTAGGAAAGGAAGGAATGCTAAGAAAAGAAAAAGAAGATGGCCAGCAGCAAGTTGGATGACTCTATTGTAATAGTATGAATGCATCATTGGGAGACCTGAATGGCCAGATTAACCTGGAGAAGGACTATCTAAGAGTAGATACCAACCTGATGGCACATAATGAATCAACCAACCAACCAACCAACCAACCAACCAAATGAAGCCCCCTCCACAGGAAAAGCAAAACATAGTTAATTTCTGCAATTTCTAGTCTCCAAGAATCAATCCACAAAGAACACAATGCAGTAATCTGGTAACCTTGTGGTTACCAGAGCCTGTATCAGGACAGGACTCTCTCTGACATAACAGATTTTTCAGCCAAAGTTGATTCAGGGCATTTCTTGCCTCAGATATTATATGATTATCCAGCATCAATGCTAGATCCAGGAGGACTGCAGACCTATTCCTTAGGGGGAAGTAGAGACTGATGCAGAACATAACTTCTTAATTCTGAAGTCTAGCTCCTAGAATCAGAAACAATTCCATCTAGTCCAAGTTCAACTTAAGCTTATTTTTCCACATCCTGTCCCTTACAGTTTGGAAATCTGCACAAGTTCTCAAAACATCCAGGTAAGAAGTACATCTTAGTATCAGTAATATCCTGCTGGCAATTGGCCTCAAGCCAACATCTGATCCTGTCCAGTGGCTTAACTTACATACTGACACATGAAATAAGATGGAATCTTGCAAAATTTCCAAGGAATCAAGCATATGTCTCCCGATAATCTCTTCCGATATCACCACCATCATAAAGCAGTATCTCTAGTCCCCAGCTTCTTCAAGTACACCAAATTATTAATGAGATCAAACACAAATGAGAGACCCAGGAGTACCAATAGGGTTGTATTCCCCTTCTCTCTCTCCCAGTATGAAGCGATGGCCAGGGGCATTTGTGTGCCAAGTCTAGGTCTCAACCCAGAATAGAATGAATCAAGATTTCTTCTAAGAATTCTAGTCCAATAAATCCATCTGTCTATTCTTCATCTACCCACATCCAAAATGTATAACATCATATAATAAATGATGACCTGCTCCTAGCTATGATATCTGAGCCACTATACACATTATGCAGAATGATTGAGGTTCTGGTGCAAGAGACAGTGGATATCAAGGAAAAATTTTATACCCAGCTGGACACCATCTTATCAGAGATACCAAAGGAGGATAAAATTATCCTCCTGGGCGATTTCAATGCAAGAGTTGGGAGTGACTTTGATTTGTGGCCGGGGATCATTGGGAAAGAAGGAGTTGACTATAGCAACATGAATGGAATCTTACTTCTGATTAAAGGTGCAGAGCATAACCTTGTCATTACTAACACACTCTTTCGCCAGAAAAATAAATTTAAAACATCATGGAAGCACCCACGGTCGAAGCACTGGCATCTTTTAGATTATGTAATTGTCCATGCTAGAGATCGCCGTGATGTACTTCTCACCAGAGCCATGACGAGCGCCGATGACTGCTGGACAGACCATCGATTAATTCGATCCACGATGGCCATAAAGATTGTCCCTCATCGTAGGCTCCAAGGAAGAAAACCAAAGCGTAAAATGAATACACTGGCCCTTCAAGATTCTACTAAACGAGCTTGCTTTCAATCAACTCTCAAGGAACATCTGCCTATGGAACTCCCTGAAAATGTTGAGGAACACTGGGTTAAATTGAAGACTTCTATTATTTCAGCCTGTGAACAAACTATTGGATACCAAACTAAGAGACATCAGGACTGGTTTGATGAGAACGATAGTGAGATTGAACATATTATTGACAAGAAAAGGAAAGCCTTCCGGATATGGCAAAAAGATATTAACTGTGCCGTTAAGAAAAAAATCTACGCCAGTGCAAAGGCAGAAGTCCAAAGAAGAACTAGAGAACTTAAGAACATATGGTGGATAAAAAAAGCCCAAAAAACCCAACATTTTGCAGATGCTCATGATGCACGGGGCTTTTATAATGCCATAAAGGCCATCTATGGACCAACAAACTATGGTACAAATCCCTTACGCTCAGTAGATGGTGCTAAACTTCTAAAGGACAAAGAGTCTATTGCACTGCGCTGGAAAGAGCATTACTACAATCTCCTTAATCGTCACTCTACTGTGGCTGATGAAGTCTTCTTGCAAATCCCGCAAAAACAAATAAGAAATGAGCTTGCAGTACCCCCTAGTTTGGAGGAAGTCAGTAAAGCCACTAAACAAATGAAAAATAACAAAGCTAGTGGACCTGATGGGATTCCTGCTGAAGTCTTTAAAGAAGGCGGGCCTGAACTTACACAACAACTTCATAAGCTCATCGAAAAAATCTGGATGAGGGAGGAGATTCCAGCAGACTTTAGGGATGCCATAATTATCACTCTCTTTAAAAAGGGTGATAGAACAGACTGTGGAAACTATCGAGGCATCTCCCTTCTAGCTACAGCAGGCAAAATCCTGGCAAAGATCATCGCAAACCGTCTCCTATCTGTATCAGAAGACATCCTCCCTGAAACGCAAAATGGCTTCCGCCCTTCCAGGGGAACAGTGGATATGATCTTCACTGCACGACAGCTTCAAGAAAAATGCAAGGAGCAAAACCGCCCTCTGTACATGGCGTTTATTGATCTGACTAAAGCTTTTGATACTGTAAATCGTACTGCTCTCTGGACCATCCTTCTGAAAATCGGATGCCCTGATAAATTTGTGAACATCTTGCGGCTATTCCATGACGACATGATGGCAACAATCCTGGATAACAATGGCTCTCAAAGCGATCCATTTAAAGTGGAATCCGGCGTTAAACAGGGATGTGTTATTGCTCCAACCTTATTTGCTATCTTCATCGCTATGATTATACACCTTGTTGAAGAGAAACTTCCTACTGGTGTAGAAATTATATATCGAACAGATGGAAAGCTTTTTAATCTTAGTAGGCTGAAAGCAAAAAATAAGGTAATTACAACTTCTGTTATAGAACTTCAATATGCTGATGATAACGTAGTCTGTGCACACTCCGAGGAAGATCTTCAAACTATCCTAAACATCTTTGCAGAAGCATATGAAAAGCTCGGCCTCTCGATTAACATTAAAAAAACCAAAGTGCTTTACCAGCAAGTTCAAACCAATCCCTCTGCAGCGCCATCAATCCAGCTTAAAGGTGTGTCACTAGAAAATGTCGACCACTTTTCTTATCTCGGCAGCCATCTATCTACAAAAGCCGACATCGACGCTGAAATTCAGCATCGCCTGAGCTCTGCGAGTGTAGCTTTCTCCCGAATGAAGCGTAGAGTGTTTGAGGATCGGGACATTCGCAGGGAGACCAAAATGCTTGTTTACAAAGCCATTGTACTACCAACCCTTCTGTACGCCTGTGAAACATGGACCCTCTACAAACGCCACCTCCAACTTCTTGAAAGATTCCATCAACGCTGCCTCCGAAAAATTCTGCAAATTACTTGGGAAGATAGGCGGACTAATGTTAGCGTATTAGAAGAAGCGAAAACCACCAGCATTGAAACAATGATCATCCAACATCAACTTCGCTGGACCGGCCATGTTGTTCGAATGCCTGACCATCGTCTTCCAAAGCAGTTACTTTACTCCCAACTTAAGAATGGAAAATGGAATATTGGTGGACAGCAAAAGAGATTCAAAGACACTCTCAAAGCTAATTTTAAAAAAATGTAATATCAGCATTGAGAACTGGGAAGCCCTAACTCATGAGCGTTTCAATTGGAGGTCAGCCTTTATTAAAGGCGCTATGGACTTTAATAAAGCACGAGTACTTAAATAGAAGCACGAGTACAGGGAGAAAGGGAGAAAAGAGCTAAAAGGAAGGTACGTCAAGCAAACCCTCATCACGACCGTCTCCCACCCAGAAACCTATGCCCTCATTGTGGGAGGTTGTGCGGATCCAGAATTGGCCTTTACAGCCACTTACGGATCCACTGTTAACATTTTACCCTTGGAAGACAATCTTACTCGGCTACGAGTGATCGCCAATGAATGGTGCAAGAGAACATCAAACAAGGTTATCAAGGATAAAAATAAATCTAAAGCAACTAGAGTCATAATGCAGAAAAAAAATCCACTAAATTCAATGCAAGTAACTCTGGTAAATGTGTATAGTATAAGATTATGTCTTAATAAGAGCCAAATCTTTACCGAGATCTACTCAGAAGTAAAACTCGACTTAATTCATGAACCACATCACATGACTGTAGGCCTTAAAATATTTCAACACTAACTTGAAGTTTCAAACAGTAATATTAAATACTTTCAAAATTGTAAATCACTTCCAAAAAGGGGAAAGTAAAAGCAACGATAAGTATGAAAGGAACATGCAATAACTGTATAAATTATTTTCAGACAAAAAATACAAATTCCTTCTACGGCTATTGAAAGTCTAATAAGCAGCTTACATTTTTAAAAATAGTATTCATTTAAAGGAAGCTTAAAATACTGGATTACTAGTCAAAATGACAAATATTTCACTTTTATACCCAGTATGGCACATGAATATACTGTATTTCCATAAGAGTCATGCAGAAATGATATACTTTTGCTGTTTCTTCATTGGCGTTATCCTGACACCATTTTTGTGTTGTATTAATTACTATAACGTAGAATTAATATGTAAATATAAAATTAAAGGAAAAGCGCTATGTTGATAAAATAATCAGAAGTACAAAAGTTAGGGATTTTTAGACAGCTCAGCTTATTAGATAGCCTAAAAATGCCATAAATAAATAGCCACACAAACTTATTTTTATTCTCTTTCCAAAGAGACAAAACAGAGGCCGCTTCCCTCCATTATAGTCAGTTATGGTGCAGTTGGGTTGCTTGCATTTTTAAAAGTCTTCTATAGAGCCATTAGTGAGCATTACATGCCACGGAAGACACCAAGCACAGCTATGCAACTCAGGGTCTTGTAGGTGGTTTGGATGATGACTCCCACAAAGTCTTGTCTTCGGCTGTGTTGGCTGGGACTGATGGGAATTAAAGTCTCAAAGGTTTGGAAGACACTAAATTGTACTGTATACCGATTACAAGCAAGGAGAATCCTTACCCTTAGTTTATACAGGTAGTCCTCAATTAACGACAATAGGGACCGGAAAATTGCTTGTTAAGCGGTGTGGTCGTTAAGTGAGTCACCACGTGACCGGACCCGATTTTACGACCATTTTTTACAACAGGGGTCGTTAAACGAATTCAGTTTCCCCAATGGACTTTTTTTTTGGCAGAAACCTGCAAAAAAGGTTGCAAATCGCGATCATGTGACCACAGGATGCTGCAACTAGTCGTAAATGCGAGCCGGCTGCCAAGTGCCCAAATCGCGATCATGTGACTGCGGGGGTGGTGTGACGGTTTGCGATGGTCATAAGTGTGAGTACAGGTCATAAAGCACTTTTTCCAAGGCTGTTGTAACTTCGGACCATCATTAAAGAAATGGTCGTTAAGCAAGGACTACCTGTAATCTCAGCTTCAGCACAAGGGATATGGAAGCTAGTCTAAATTTGAACTGAATAAGCCACTGCTTCAATTATGTACCCTTGTTCATATTTTCTTTGGATGTATATCCTGCCTTTTCTCCAGGAACTCAGCTAGCATACACAGAATTTCCTCCTCCAATTTTTCTCACAACAACTCCTCTGTGGGGTAGCTTGGATTGAGCAGGAGTGACTGGTCCAAAGTCACCCAGTGAGCTTCCATGGGTAGGGGTGGCCTCGAAAGTGGGCAGTCCTAATTCAGCCCCTGAAGCACTAGGACACAGTAGGCTGAATTAGGGACTGGCATACTTCACCCCACGTTCACAGTCTTTCGACTGCGCAGAGCACATTTGGGGGAGCCATTTGATTGTGTACAACCCCCTCTGATTATTTCCAATAATTAACATGAGGTTAAATAATCTCTGACAACTTCAGCCTTGGGTGCCAGTTAGAATTTACACAGAGATTGCCTCTCAACTCACACCCTGGAAGAGGGAGAGGGAGAAGGCATTTTATACTAGCAAAGCCAAATGTGACCGGGAAAGCGGAAACCTTTCGGAGCAGGGAGGAGAGACAAGTGTGCAGCAGTCGCTGAAAAATCCCAGCAACTGTTCTGCAGAGGGAAAAAGCACGAAGCAAAAGGAAGGCAAAGGAAACCGCGAGCAGGAGGAAGGGCGACATTTAGGCTTCTTCATTAAACTACCTAGCCCGCATCTGGAGTAACTGTTACAGCCGCTCCCTCCGCATCTCGAAGGTGCAAAGCTCCTCCCACATGCCTACCTCGGGCGCCCTTGGGGCGCTTTAGAAACTCTTTCCCGCTGCCTTGGCATCAGATTCCGCCGCCACCGCTCCGACTGCCCAAGGCCCAGCCTAATCAGCCGCCACTACTAAGAGACCCAGGAGTTGGTACATACGGGTCTGTCACACGGAAGGCAGGGAGAAGGGTAGTTAAATATGGCTCTTCTCTTCCTTTACTTTCCGCCCCCTCGCTCTCATGTTACCTTGGAGCCACCACCATCCCCAAGGCAGCTAGAGAGAGGCGCGCACGAGCCAGAGCCGGAGTCCCCCAGGGGGCGGAGAGCGGACTCTGTGTGCGTATGTTTCGTAAATACGCGCGCAGGCACACACTCACATATACATACACCTTACCCAGCTTCTTGCTCGGAGTTTGCAAGCCCTCGCTTCTCCCCAGGGGCGGAAGAAGGGCGAGCCGCCGCAGGCCTTCCCGGGGGAAAAGCGCGCTTGATGTTCCTGGGAACGAGATGGGCCTGCGGAGACTGACACCGACCCAAGCGCGCAGACGGGTCTTCTCCGCGTGCCCTGAAGACATACACACCGCCGCAACCATATACAGTACAAATGGAAATGTGGCCACGTTAAGACAACACAAGAACCTGGCGTCCTATTATTGCAACAGGCGGTTAAGGGGGAAAAAAGAAAGACCTCGCCGCGGCCTCCCAAAGTGAAATATCAAGCCCGCGACTTGTAAGAGGGCAGTCAGCGGGTGGCGAAAGGCCGGCGGGGGGATTATGTTTTTGCTATTTTTCCCCCCTCCCCGAGCGTAGAGCTGTATGCGAGATCGGCGTGGGCGAGCGAGCTGGACGGCTCTGGCGTTACCTTTCTCTTCGGCATGGTGTTTCCTCCTGCGGGCGGCTGAAGCCAAGCGAGGAAGAAGCGGCTGGCTGTGCTCGTCGCCGCACCAGCGCGGATCTCTCCTTGCAGCCCCTCGGGAAATGGCCCGCCACCCGCGTTCACCAGAGCTGGCAGCCCGGACGCTGGGTTGACCCCTCCCCGGGCGACAGCTGAGCAAGGGCGGCCTCCGCCTGCCGACACCGCTGGGCGCCCACCGCTTCGATGGAGAGCAGGAGAGGCGGGTGGGTGGGTTCGGAGAGGTGCAGCTCTGGCTTGCGATTGGCTCCCCAATTCGGTACACCGCCACCCCCGGTTTGGGAATAGAACCTAAGGAGGGGAAGTCCTTGCGGTTCAGAGGCAGGACACGCTGGGGCGAGGCGGGATCCCGTGATTGGCCAGCAGGCAGCTCTCGGATGGGGAGAGCGGAGAGGCTGGAAGCGGGAGGAGAGAGCCACGGCGCCGGGAAGGTCGCCAGATCACTCAGGGTATGTGCACTCCGAGTAGCGGTGCTTTGCGTAGAGTTGTAGTTCCCCAACCGCAGACTACCTAGGGCCCGCGTAGCGTACGATGTCCCACTTCTTTCATGTTTTGCTAAGAAGATAAAAACCTGTTTTGTTCTTTTTCCCCCAAAGCCAAGATTCGTAATCGTGTCATCACTTTGCATAAGCAATAAATATTATTTTAAAATGTCGCTAGGGTTAATAGCCTGTACTGTATTCTATGAAGTGTGTTTATCAGTAAATCCGTCGGATGGATTTGTTCCTTGCAGACATTTAATTCAACGCGCCTTGGGTTAGTTCCCTTCTTAGGAGGAACCGCCAGTGCCTTTCGGGTAGCGGCGAGAGGGTCCGGTTCCAAAAAAATTTAAAATAGCGTTATGGTTTGCAAAGAGAAATTGCTATTTTCATTATTTATTGTCAGCATATTTCAGATATTGCAGGGATAGGCACTAAGAGACTACAGTACTTCATTGATGTTAGGTAAAATAAAATAATCAAATCAGAGCCACCCCTTGATTTACCCAACCAGCAAATTAGGCCAGCTTCTGGACAGGCACTTGTCAGCGGACAGCAGCACCTACCTGAGTTGTCTAAGCAGGATCGGGCCTGGTTAGGATTTCAAAGGGAAACCCCAAGGCTGCAAGCTAGACTGGGAAGTTTAAAAAGAAAAACGGAAGGGGCCAGTGGCAAACAACTTCCACATGGCCATCAAGAAAACAGTGTGAGACACATCTTCGAATAACACTTAATTCGCTTTAATTTTTCAAGGGAGAAAAGAGAGTGGAGCAGGGCTCCACCATAGCCCTTCCATTATATGACACAGAATTATTCCCCCGCCCTCGAGGTTTTCTCTCTTTATTGCCAACTTCTACTTTGCAATTTGCATGTGTGTGGACTGCTGTTTTCCTGCCTTGTATGTTTAGGTTTCTGGTTGTTTTTATTTATATTGATTCTATATACTTATGCAAATGTTTGAACATTTTAGTATAAATATGATAGTTGCTAATGATAATTTTATTATTGTTATTATTGTCAGAAGTTAATCAGTACTCTGTTTATCTCCAATACATCATTTCACTGATGAGTTTAACTCAGTAAGTTACAGACTGCGCACGCCTAAAGTAAATGAAATTCATGGTTTGTTTCATACTTGCACATATTCCTGTCCTAGATTTTTAACAGTTTAAAGGTTTTCCCCCGCACAGTCGTGTCCAACTCTAGGGGCCCGGTGCTCATCTCTGTTTCTTAGCCAAAGAGCCAGCGTTGTCCGAAGATGCTTCCGCGGTCATGTGGCCGGCATGACGCGCGCGGAACGCTGTTACCATCCCACAGAAGTGGTACCTATTTATCTACTTGCATTTGCATGCTTTCAAATTGCTAGGTTGGCAAGAGCTGGGGCAAGTGCGGGAGCTCACTCCGTCACGTGGGACTAGGGATTTGAACCTCCAAACTTGCGATCTTCCGATCGACAAGCCTGGCATCTTAACCACTGAGCCATCGCGGCCCTACTTTTAACAGTTACCACCACAGAAATTAATAATGGAGATAGAACTTCCTCCTGCCTTCCAATGAATCTCTCAATACTTCCTCTGCCCTTTCATAGGACTCTTCTGATGCCAAGGGTACCTTAATGGGTAACTAGTTTGTCACATAAACTTTGTGTGTTGAATCCTCTTTCACCGGATAAAGTAAATGATATCCTCAATTAACAGATTGGCACATGCCTCAAAATGCTGCAATGTCTATCCCTGTTCAGGTTGACAGCCAATCCGTTCTTCTTAAAGGATCTTGTGATCTTGACACTATTTTGTTCCATAATCAAGGCATTGTCCTATTATAAACGTTAGCATATTTCTTATGGTCAGCTCAGCTATCTTTGCTGTCTCTTTAACAAAAATAATTTTGTTTAAGATTTAAACTCAGTCATTAAAGTCTTATGTCTTTTGTCTCAGCTCATCTGACTGACCAAGTCTGTTTATATAACTCTTTTTAGTCCAACCAATAACTGATAGTTTTATTTATTCTATAATTTTTTGGTGTATAACACCCAGCATGCTACATGTCTTGCTGAGAAAAGGGGAAATAATTAATATTTGGTTTAAAAATATCCCATTAACTCCAGGATCTCAAGTAACCATTCCCAGATTATTTGTAGGCAACAATTACTGCTTTTCTTTTTCAGTAAATGCAGATTCTGCAGTAATTGCCAAGAGGATAATATTGGGGTAACATCTCTGTTTGGAGTTTGACTATGCAGAGATGAGTGGGGGGAAATTCAAGTTTATTAACAGTGCAATCCTGTACATGCCTCAGAAGAAACTTACCTTGATTTCAGTTGACCTTACTATCAAGTAAATATACATAATAGATTCCCAGTCTAGTAGCTTCCAAACATGTTGGTCTATAAACTCTGTAATTCCTTACCATGCTGGCTGGGGCTGATGGGAATTGGAGACAAGTGGATTGACTTTTTCTAGACAACCGTATACTTGTGAGGATGATGAAAGCTGGTATTCATCACACCTGTACAGCAAACAGGTGGAGAAAGAGTAGTGTACAATATTGCAGCTAATTTGTTATTTAATTAAAGGTTCCCCCCGCACCTTTGTGCAGTCGTGTCCGACTCTAGGGGCCAGTGCTCATCTCCGTTTGTTAGCCGAAGAGCCAGCGTTGTCTGAAGACGCTTCCGTGGTCATGTGGCCGGCATGTCGCGCACGGAACGCTGTTACCTTCCCACCGAAGTGGTACCTATTCATTTACTTGCATTTGCATGCTTTTGAATTGCTAGGTTGGCAAGAGCTGGAGCTAGTGTGGGAGCTCACTCCGCACGCAGGGCTAGGGATTCGAACCTCCGAACTTGCGATCTTCTGATCGACAAGCCTGGCTTCTTACCCGCTGAGCCACCACGCCCCTTATAATTAAAGGAAGACACTTTTAAAATATACAGATGTTGGTTTTCTCTCCCTCCAACCAAGTGAAATTAATTGAATTTTCTTAGAAGCTACAGGCAGGCCCTGGTTTGGCACAGGCTGTGTAAATTGCTAAACGAAGAGACTGGAAGTTTTGGGCTTTCATTAAATGATTCTTCTTAGGGACCAGCCAGCTCTGCCTATTTTCCTAATTTCATTTCCTTAATCCCTTCCCATCCTTATCCTTGAAAAAAGTAGATTCTTGCCAAAATATTCTGTGTATTTTCAGCACCGTTTGATCCAAGATAAACCCTGAAAGGCCTACCCACTGAAAATGAATAGGGAGAAACATTATTCTTCAGAATTGCTCTGTGAAGAGAAGTACGGATAGATATGCAAAACCACACCTGGCTTTACCATTCAAGCAGACTGGAAGCAGCATAAATCAAGGAATTCATCCCATGCCAGAATAAACACTTGCAGCCCAACTCACCTCACAGGGTTGTTGTTGTGGGGAAAATAGGAGGAGGAAGGAGTATTTGGTATTTATTTATTTTATTTATTTATTTTCTATCCCGCTTTTATTATTTTTATAAATAACTCAAGGCAGCGAACATACCAAATACTCCTTCCTCCTCCTATTTTCCCCACAACAACAACCCTGTGAGGTGAGTTGGGCTGAGATATATCAGGAATACAGGTACTGTAGATGCTATAATGCAGTAACATAAAAAGGTTTGGAGCACAGCGTTGGGTCTTGAGGAATATGTCTTTGCTCCACTCAAACCAGTCTTTTCAGTGCAATTCCTAGAATGGCCAGTCTTGGAGGATTTCTGGAAGTTGTAGTTGAAGCCCATTTAGCAGTCTGTTAGAACTACTGAAATGGAGCAGAGCTGCAAAGTTCGTGTACAGAAAAAGAATATTGTTTAAAAACAGAGCCCATGAGCATATTAGAGAGATCCAGGTTAGTCTTACACCCTTAGCCCACCCAAGCATAAAGAAATGCACGCCTAGACATGGCAGATATGAAAAGTAAGTACAAAAGAGTCCTTACGTTTATTCACTGCAGGTACAGCATTTTGATAGATAAATGATGTTCCATTTCTTCTTCCTATTCCCTAAATTTTATACTTCTTGCCCTGCTTGCTGCAAGAGATGCATGTAGAAAGGGGGGAAAATCTCCTAGGCCCATCCATGGCCTAGAATGGAACAGCACACAGCCATGTGCTTGCTCCCGGTCCAAGGAGGAGAGAGAGAGAGAGGAAGTGGGAGTGGCCACAAACAGCTTCCTCAAAAGCATGGAGAGCTTGCATCCTAGAGCAGCCATCCATATGCTGATGAGGCATGCTGGATTTGCCAGGATCTCCAACAGTAGTCACAGTAAATCTTGAGGTCATTAGGCTTGGAAAGGTTGGCATAAACCAAAAAATGCTGGAAATTATATGCAATAGATGCAGTAGAATGCCTATTAATAATCCCATGTGGTTTGGCCAGAAAGGGCTTTCTTGGGAACCGTATGAGAACTTTTAAAAAAGGCATTTCAATATTTCAATCCTTCCAATTATTAGGTATTAAGAACTCATCCACATTGGGGTAGTGTAATAATTGGATGGTGGAACTGCCAATCAGAGCAGAGGATTACAGGACCCTTCTTCCTAATTTATATTTTAAGAGAAGGAGAGAACTTAGGAGAGAGGGATTTGAGAGGTATGGGTCGAAGGAGTGGAGGCCCAGAGGTCTAGCCCAGAAAGACTTTAATCTGTTAGGGAGACAGGGGTAGGAACATATTTACTGCTAGCACAGGCAAGTATTGATTGGCTATAGATACATTATAGAGTTAAGTGAACTTGTTTATAAACCATTCAGAGATATTTTTAATAAAAGTCATTTTTTAAAAAATATAACCAAGTGACTGTGCTGTTGTATATTTCCCCTGCATTCTACTTAGTCATGTTTCCTCAGAGGTATAAAGAAATAAAGGAGAAGAAGAGATTAATCTCTAAACCAAAGAAGGAGTGGCTTAGTGGTAGCAGCAAGACAGATAGATTCTGTAGATATCTCTCATAGTTTATGGGATTTCATTTTATTTTAAAGAACAAAAAGGTAATAAGAAAAGGACACCCACAACCAGGAAGGTACATAACAGGTATTAATTGACATATTACACCACAGTGAAATAAGGATGTGTTTTTTTTTGGATCTTTACAGACAATACCATCATATTGTATTATGGTTCTACAGCTTGAATTAAGGATTTCAAAATACCTTAAAGAAGCCTCATTCAGTTAGTGTCCTGTTCCAGCACAAACAGCAGAAAGCAGCACATCCAGGGAAGCAAGAGACTGAGATTATAAAATAAAATATAATCATCAAGCAAACTGAAGAATGAATCTTGCTGACAAAGCAGCATGGCTTCTGCAAAATTATGTCCTATGTTACTTACTTGAAGACTTCTTTTTAGAGGTGAACAAGCATTTAGAAGTTTTCCAATAAACATTGTGCATGTGGATTTTTAAAATGGCTGTGACAAAAATCCTGACCTAAGGCTCTTAAAAAACAATTTTAACAGTTGTGGGATAAATGACAAGTCCTCTTACAGATGAGTACTTAGAAAAGAGGAAGCAGAAGTTAAGAATAAAGAATAAAAGAACAGTTTTTAAAATAGTAGGATGAAAGAAAGGAATTTCCTTGAAAATCAGCATAGAGAGCAATATCTTATATAAGCCGTACATGAAGTAGATAGAGAAAATTCTTTTCCCTCTCTCACAATATTAGATCTTGAGGTCGCCCACTGAAACAAAACACAGAGGCATTCAAGATCAAGAGGAGGAAATGTTTTTTCCACATAGTACATAATTAAACTTTGGAATCCGCTGTAGCCTTTGTAATGGCAGCCAATTTGGATCATTTTGAAAGAGACAGACAGGTCCATGGAGGAACAGGCTCTCAGTGGCTGCTAATATTGGTGGCTGTCTAGTCCAGAATCCTAGGCAGCACACCTTAAAGACTGCTGGAAAATTACGGTAGAAGAGGGGCTCTTGTCAAGACGATTACTAGGAAAGTTTTAACATGGGATGTTTTCATATACAACTGTCGGAACTTGGAGCATAAATATTAATTTGTAAAAGAGGCCAGTATTTCTAATCATCATTTAATTCATAATCCAAGAGAGGACAGGGCAACCTCAAGTCCTACTATCATATGTGGCCCTGGATTCCTCCCTTACTATAATAGCCAAACATTCATAGCAAGATTGCCCACTATGTCTAGTTGAGAACTGCACAAAAACAGTGTAACAGAGGTAACATAGAAAAACAGAAAACAAACACAACCCTAAATCCCTAAACCACAGAAAATAGAAAATCTTGGCCTTGACACATCCCTGCTCTTTTCCCATTGATGCTTCTCTGACTACAGCCCTTGCCTACTGAAAACTAGGTGCATCCCCACCTACCTATTCTTTAGACACTGCAGGAAGTGAGAAGAAGGATTTTACAGTAACTTAAATGTGTCTCATAGCCATGTCTAGGCTAATACAATCAGTTCCCAACCACATTCATATTCCAGTACTGGAATCATGTCAGTGATGAGTGTAGTGGTCTATCTTTACAGATGGAAACCAGTGCCTGAAACTTGCTCTGAACTTTTTTTTTTATTTGCTAAGTAAGGAAGAAAGGAATACCAGTGTGCTAATCAAGATGCTTTAATTTGCTAGAATTTTTTTCTGGATTTTTTTCCTGACTTATACATGCATATCTAGGCCCTTTCCCTGCAATAGCCGGAGGTTCTGTATCTGAAGTGGGTGAAATTACTACAGTATAACATTCTCCAGCTTTCCATTACTCATAATTTCTATAGAGCTTCCAAGTACCATTGCTTCATTGCCAGCGTTCTTTCTAAATTCTTGATTTTGATGACTCATTTTCCTCTCAGCATCCCAAAGTTTAGACACAAAAGAGGAAAGTGTGCATTAATTAAAATCCCTCTGTAGCAACCTACTTATAAACATCATTTCTACTATTCTTAGGCAACATAAGAACCTCTTACTTCCTGTTGATGAATGTATTGCTGAATGTGCAACGTCAGCTGCCCTAGAAAATGCCCTTTTGACATAGCTGTGGTACAACCCTGTTGAAATCTTGCCAGGCTGCTCTTCTGGAAGACAGAAGATAGAAGCTCCTAGTAGTCCCCTGGTCTCTTGTCAGGTGGCAAAGGCCACCAAGTGCCTCACTTCAGCAAGTGGCATTAGAAGCTCAGTTCTCTTTCTAGCAGGGAATAGGGAAACAAGCTCCCTCAGCAGTTCAATCATTATCTGAGGCCAGGCTAACCTTCCTTATGTCATGCTGGTCTTCCTGAGAGGCAGGGGACCTTATCTTCTATTAAACCCAAGGCTGCCTTCCTTCAGCTCCGCTGTCCCATCTGAAGTTTATCACCAAAACCATCATGTCAAAACACAAATGAGCAGAACAATTATACCAGTATGGGAGAGACCCATCTTATCCAAAGCCCTTCTGGATGCGTATCAGCAGGGTAAAAACTAGGGGGGAGCAGCTTATTAGCTTCAAAGCATGATGGTTCTTTCACCCATTTTAGGCCCATGTTTGAACGCAAGTGTGCTTTGAACCTTGACCAGCCCCTCAATCTCTCAGACCACGTTTTTGTGTTTTCCAACTTCAGAGTAGGATTACAAACACAGGCCACATATTTCCCTTTCCACTCTTAGAAAGGGAGACCTGGCCCAAGAGATCCATGGCAGTGTTTAATCCTTCTCAGTTAAATTGGGGGATCCCCACTATAACAAACAGAACTATTTACTGGTAGTACCTGAGAATGTCAGCATTACTCTGATCAGATTGCCCATATCATTTCGGAATATTCCACATAGGAATGTTAATTCAGTTTCACCACATTCTTTCCTTTCTCTGCTTTATAAATCATTCTAATCTAGACATAAGAATGATCGTAAGCTTGACTCAGCTGATCAGGGGCTGAAAATCACCCATGGAAAGTTTAGCAGTAAAGCTACCCCGACCCAAAAGTATCCGTAGATGAGCAATTAGCTCTTGGAGTTTCCAAAGAGTATAGTTTCCTTTCCTCAAAGCCAGGCATTTGGTTCCTTACCCAGGTGAAGGTATAGATTTAAAGCCTTTCCTCACTGACACTCCCTAAAAGTACATGGATCTTTCTGTGATGTTAGAACTGCTGGTATAATGATGCATTGTCCTGACTCTTTTCACTCTCCTCTTTGTTTTGTGGTGGAATTTGGTAGGATATGACTGCGTAAATCACAGCTCAGGGACAAGGCCAGGCCAGCATCATAGGATCCGGTGATAAAAACAGGGGTTGCCAAGCTGTTCAGGCGATGCTGCAGATGACTAGTGCTCTGAATTTACACCAGATCTTCATGTTGCAATACTATTTGAGGGAAGTAGGATGATAGTTCACTGGCACATCAGCGTCTCTTTAGGGTTTTAATTTTACTAAGCTTATCTTTGAACCAGACTGTCAGGATGGAGGTCGAGTCTGATTCAGAGGAAGAGGGATTGTTAGTTGAGGATGCCGGAACGAGTGAGGTTGGCACGAAATTCAAATCAGAGTCAGAGCTGCTGATTGGAGACAGCCTAGGGGAAGTAGCGGCCCCACCTATCAGCGCGTGAGAAAGGAGGTGGGAAAGGCGGGCAGAGCAACACGAGGCTCGATTGGCTTCCGTTCGCAAATGGCGTGAAAATCAAAGACATAAAAGGTGAGCGCAGCGTGCACCCATTGCCGGAGACAACCGTTTGAGATCCTCGTCGCCCGTGCCAGACCTTCAGCCTCAGCCTCGTCGTTCCGCGCCAACCAGGCCTGGCCTCGCACAACTGTCTAGATCCATGCCGGAACCTTGCCTTGCTGTCTCGCCAAGTTTCACCCCGGAATTCAGCCCAGCCACGCTTCACGCCGGAGCCCTGCCTTGCTGCCCAGCTGCGCTCCACGCCGTAATCCTGCCTTGCCAGCCAGCCACACTTCACACCGGAACCCTGCCTTGCTGCCCAGCCGCGCTTCAAGCCGGAATCCTGTCTTGCCGCGCTGCCGCTTCTCATGCCTAAGCCTCGCCGTGTCGCCGCACCCAGTCCCGTGCTGGAATCCCACCTTGCTGCCCAGCCGTGCTTCGCGTCGAAATCTTGCCTTGTTGCCCAGCCATGATTTGCGCTGGAGTCTTGCCTTGCTACCCAGCCGTGCCTCGCACCGGAACCTTGCCTTGCTGCCTAGCCGTGATTTGCACCGGAATCTTGCCTTGTTGCCAGCCGCGCTTCGAGCCGGAATCCTGCCTTTGCCATGTCGCCGTACTGAAGCCGCGCCACATAGTTGCGCCCAGCCTCGCATCGGAGCCTTGCCTGTCGCTGCACCAAGCCTCGAGTGGAACTCTTGCCCTGAACCCGTAACGAACCAGGAACTGTTGCCTTGCTCCGCGGCCACGTGGTGACTTCCATGTGCGCTCCAACCAGGAGTTAGCCACGTGGTGCCTCACATCCCGTAAGCAGCCCGTGTCCTCCGCATGTGTGTGTCTTATTTTGTAAATAAAGAACTTTATTCCACCCCTTCCCGCTTCGAGTTTTAGTCGGAACAGGACACAGACTTTTATTTTCTCTTCTGTATTCTGCTTGCTTTTTGACTTTGTGACAACCTTTTTCAAGGATTCCATACTGTATGTAAAATATTTCTAGGCTGAAAAAAACACACACAAGAGGAAGGAGGGTAAGGGGGCAATGGTCTGATCTTTATTCGGCTGTAAACAGAGCAGTGATTCATCCAAATCTTCTCTTGTACGAATCTCCACACTTGAGGGCTTTTCGTTTGAGTGCTCCCTCATCTTCCTTTCACCATCTCCCTAGGCTGAGAAGCAATTCCCTTCAGAACAAAAGGGAGAAAGTGATTTTTCAGAGAGGAAAAGCATCTCCATGTTATGACTTATAAAATGAAATTTCTAAAAAACTAGCCAACTTACCAGTAGGCCCTCTATGTGCATTGCTAGAAAAGTTGCTAGAAGTTACAGAGCTGTCTTCAGTAATATATTGACTTTGATGACCTGAGTAAGATGGTTTATGCAGACAGTGGGCATTTCTTTGATTACTATTGTATTCAGGCATAACATTTCCATTCAGGAGACGGAGTCCTAATATGAATAAGCAGAGACTTAAAAGAAGTAAAGGAACATATTAGTCTTTTGAATTGGATCCAGAGAAGTCTGGCTATAAAGTTAGTGTCTGTAGCTTGAATCATGTCAACTGGATTTCTATTTTCTCAGTGGAAACGTTTCGCTCCTTATCCAAGGAGCTTCTTCAGTCTGAGCAAAGTTAGTAAGGGAATCCTTAAATATGTTTCTAGGTGGCTGTGTGACCTTACACCTGGGGCTAGGTCATGGTTATTTTGAGATGTTATTTCTAAGTCCCTTTATCATCTAAAGGAGGATCGTTAAGATCACCATTGTCCTTGGTGTCTTCTCTGGTGAACCTAATGTTGGCATCTATAGTGTTTATATGGTCCGTGAAGACCTGTACTTCCTGGGCCTTGATTTTGACCCAGGTGTCATCCACATACCTAAACCAGTGGGTGGGCACCATTCCCTGGAATGTGTTATAGATGCCAACATTAGGTTCACCAGAGAAGACACCAAGGACAACAGACTGGCATTCCTAGACTGTGAAGTCCTCATTGGGACAGGTGGCAAGCTAGAAATAGGGATCTACAGGAAACCCCCACACACAGATCAATATCTGATGTTTGACTCCCACCATCCACTGCAGCACAAACTAGGAGTCATCAAGACATTGTCACACAGAGCAGAAACCATCCCCACCTCCCTGGATTCCAAAAAGAATGAAAATCAGCACCTGAGAACAGCTCTGAAGGCCTGTGGATATCCAAATTGGGCCTTCACTAAATCTAAATCTACCAGACCTAAAAGAGCGACAGATGGGGCTGAGACTCAGAGTAAACGGAAGAACCTGGTCATTCCTTACATGGCTGGCGTGTCTGAAAAGATAAAAAGGATATTTGGCAAACACCACATACCTCTATATTTCAAACCCACCAACACACTGAGACAAAGGCTTGTACACCCCAAAGATCAAACTCCAAAACACAAGAAAAGCAATGTAGTTTATGCAATCCAGTGCAGTGAGGAGTGCTCTGAACTCTACATTGGAGAAACCAAACAACCTTTGTACAGGAGGATGGCCCAACACAGGAGAAGTAACACCACAGGACCAGAGTCAGCAGTTTATCTTCATCTAAAGGAAAAAGGACACTCATTTGAGGACATTAATGTTCACATTTTAGACAGAGAAGATAGGTGGTTTGAGAGAGGGGTCAAGGAATCCATTTATGCCAACTTGGAAAATCCTTCCTTGAATAGATGTGGGGGCCTCAGGCACAACCTTTCCCCTATTTTCCTCCCTGCTTTGTCTTCTGTGCCTAGGAAGATTAAGACCATTTCGCAAGCTCAACAGCAGCATGGTGATCTTAACGATCCTCCTTTAGATGATAAAGGGACTTAGAAATAACATCTCAAAATAACCATGACCTAGCCCCAGGTGTAAGGTCACACAGCCACCTAGAAACATATTTAAGGATTCCCTTACTAACTTTGCTCAGACTGAAGAAGCTCCTTGGATAAGGAGCGAGACGTTTCCACTGAGAAAATAGAAATCCAGTTGACATGATTCAAGCTACAGACAATTCCACCTGGATGACTGAGAACCTTCATAGACATAAAGTTAGTGTGGTTAAAACCTATGGAGCTCCATGCCTGAATGTTTGTGTGGCCTGCTGTGATACACCAGTGGCATCACACTCCAATCCAGTGAAGCTCAATTGCAATTATTTGTAATAGTTTGAAGAAAATTCACATAGTGAGTTGATAAATATTGGTAAAAAGGGGGAGTATTATAGTTAGTGGTGCCTGTTGTGTGGGAGAAATAAATGTTTAAATACATTATAAGCAGTTTGCACATAGCTAGTCCAAGAGATTTTGTTACCTGAGGGGAACAAGAAGTTGATGTCTCATCTTTCTTTCCATGAACAGAGAGTTGATGGAACTTGGAGCTGAATCTACCTTCAACACTACTGGTAGGAAGATACCCTTCACAATATTTTAGTGCGGCAGGGCATTTCGGATGATTAAGTCTAGGCATATGACACGCGGAGCTCTGTCCTCCAACATTTTGCCTTGGTTTCTTGCCCACCAGCATCTGCTGCTTGTAGCAATTACATCATTCCAATTAATTGTAGGGCTAGTTCCGATTTAAAAAAGCAAAACAAAATCAGCATTTTCTTGGTCCAGCAAATACACTAATATTAAGCTGTATGCCTGTTTAGAAACTTTAATATAAATAATGATCAGTAATAAATTTTATGCATAGGGATGATAGAGCTTCAGTATTGCCAAGAACATTTTTTGTTGCTTTTAACAGAGCAATTGTTTAATTCTTCAGATAAGAATAGCAAAATGGCTATGTTCTACAGTCATATGAAAATAAACATAGTGAAACCTCATTTTAATGGACTTACAGGAAGGAGGGAAGAATACATCATGGCAATTTTACATCATTTGAATGAATTATGTAATTATGTAAATGACATAAATCACCATGGAATTTAGTCTCTTGAATGCAATTTTTTTTGTATCTATGTCTGATAAATTGTGGTTCCACTGTATAACTGTTAGAGCAGTGAAATGAAAAAAGATATACTAGGATATTTTTAGACATGTCCTATAGTAATTTTATGCTGAGAAGCAGAACAAATGTTTAGAGAGCTTGCTGCACAAAACAAGGATTAGTTTTAGGGTTAATCATACTGTAATAATATCACCTATAGTTTGTATCTATATTTTTGGGGAATGAGACTTATTATGATTACTGTACTCTGCTTGTTGGACCTGCTTGGAAAGAAAGAGTGTAACACCTTTGAAATTTTGGCATGTTGACTACCTGTAGAATATCCAGTTTTGCAGAAACAGTGGTTCGAGGTGTTTAAAATTTTTAAATACATCTATTATAATTTAAAAATGGAATTAATTAATCAGAAAATATTATTCTGTGTTTATCGGACCCCCCAAAGAATGTTTAAAAAGAGATGGACATTAGGATAATTTTATGTAATTGGAAAGAAAGTTATTCTCTTGATTTTAAGGGATGGATCTGGAATATGAGTGTATTATCTATTTTTGAAAAGTATCTGTGTTCTAGACATGAGAAGATGGCATGTTGCTAAGCGGTCTAGATTTAATTATCATCTTAATGATTGAAGTAACTGTATAGTTATTTATAGTTATGATATGGGTCTTTTTCCTGTTAATTTGGGATTTTTTTTGTTATGTTTTGTTTATTTGATTCACTATAAGTTCTTTTAATTATATTTCTTCAAGTATAATCACTGTCCTTTTTTGTTGTTGCTAGATGGCTATGTAGAATTTTTTTTTTGTATTTTGTATTTGATTATTTTAAAATAAAATAACAGCTTTAAAAAATGAAAGAATAGTTTTTTAAAAACCTACATGCAATATAGGTTGGATCATCATTACAAATACAAAATGCTCCTGGATCTGCAGTTCCAGCTAGTAATGGTTAGTTAATTTCCTATTAGCAGATGGCTCACAAGTCTAGCTCCCCCAAATCATTAAACAAAACTTCAGATTTTTCTGCATATCTTTTTGCAGGCACCATATTATTTGGTTAAATATTAGAATTTGATTTCCAAATAATTGTATTAATTTGTGACATCATTCACAGATTCAGTTTCACAAAGATTCCCCTGAAAGAGATCTGAGGCATCACTTCCAGCAGCAAGAACAGTATCAAATCAGAAACAGGATGTTTCCTACAATATCATTTGCAGTCTTGAGCATGTAATACATTGTCAGTATGTATGTCTGTGTGGTCTCTGTGTATACCTGATTTATTTTGCAAACTATGGTATGGCTGTGATTGTTGAACTTACCACTATACATGTGCTTTGTAACTTAATAGTTGCATATGTCATATTCTGGGAAGAAGTCATTACATACATTAACTTGATTTTGAGACCGGTTTTAATAATTTCAGATGTCTATACTTACATGGAAACTGATGGCTGGAAAATGGAAATAGATTTAGTTTCCACACCATTCTTGTTGCCAAGATATTGTTCTTCAGTATTGGAAATATAGATAAATTTATGATCCCAATTACTCAATGGACTGAAGACCTGATGTTACTTGCCACTTACGAATGAATAGACTATGAATGGACAATTATAATGAAGTATCCTCTATTGAAACAATTGTGTAAAACTCTATATACAACCAAGATACATATATACATTATAAGAGCCAGTTTGGTCTAGTGGTTAAGGTGCTGGGCTAGAAACCAGGAGACTGTGAGTTCTAGTCCCGCCTTAGGCATGAAAGCCGACTGGGTGACCTTGGGCCAGTCACTCACTCTCAGCCCAACTCACCTCACAGGGTTGTTGTTGTGGGGAAAATAGGGGGAGGAAGGAGTATTAGGTATGTTTGCCACCTTGAATTATTTATAAAAAATAATAAAGGCGGGATAAAAATAAAAAATATATAGTTTGGTCTAGTGGTTAAGGTACTGGGCTAGAAACCAGGAGTCTGTGAGTTCTAGTCCCGCCTTAGGCATGAAAGCCGGCTGGATGACCTTGGGCCAGTCACTCACTCTCAGCCCAACTCACCTCACAGGGTGGTGGTTGTGGGGAAAATAGGAGGAGGAAGGAGTATTCGCCGCCTTGAGTTATTTATAAAAATAATAAAGGGATAAAAATTAATAAATTATATATATATATATATATATATATATATATATATATATACACACACACACACACACACACACACACACACACACAATTTACTTTTTTCTTTTCTGTTTAGTTAAAAAAAACACATTTTTAAAGAAATGCTGGCATTCATTTGAGCTTTGTTGTGTTAATGTCTATGAAGGTTCTCAGTCATCCAGGTGGAATTGTCTGTAGCTTGAATCATGTCAACTGGATTTCTATTTTCTCTGTGGAAACGTTTCGCTCCTTATCCAAGGAGCTTCTTCAGTCTGAGTAAAGTTGGTAAGGGAATCCTAAATATGTTTCTAGGTAGCTGTGTGACCTTACACCTGGGGGCATGGTTATATTGAGATGTTATTTTAAGTCCTTTTATTATCTAAAGGAGGATCGTTAAGATCACCATGCTGCTGTTGAGCTTGTGAAATGGTCTTAATCTTCCTAGGCACAGAAGACAGAGCCGGGAGAAAGATGGGAGAAAGATTGTGCCTGAGGCCCCCACCTCTATTCAAGGAAGGATTTTCCAAGTTGGCATAAATGGATTCCTTGTTGTGTTAATATTATGTGGGGATGTAATTGATCAATGACAATTATTTTTAGAGGGGAGGAGATGATTTGTGTGGAACATATCCCTTTATGAGTAGAAATAATTAAGATTCAATCCTAGACTTATCTAATATTGTAGGTAATCTGAACCTCCAAAAAGTTATTTCCCCATTCATAAATTTACCCAAAATATTCAGACTCCAGTCCAAACCCATCTAAGTGCCAACCATTTTTTATTTTAACACTTCCCTGTCATCATTTATAGCCTGATTAGAAATGAGATTACTCACATCCATTTTTAAATTAAATGTGATTAAATTTTAAATTCCTGCTAAAAATACCTGTGATTTAAAATACAAGTAAAAAGAAAGGAGTGATTATTTTATGATCGTGCAGCTGGTTTTCTTCTTGTAGTACTTACAACTGGAAGTAAGTTTCTGCTGAAAACCAAACAGAATAGCAACTGTGAGAAAATGGCTTTATCTATGGTACAAAGAGAGTTAGCATACATTTCCCACTTCTAACATGGTTTACTATTCCATTCCTCTCCATTCACATTTTACAGAAATTTAAGCAGGATTTGTGTCGGCAGTGTGACCACAGCTGGAATTAAACAGGCTGTATTTGTAGAACACATTGAGCCACAAACCAGCCATATTTTAATTCAGTTAGTTGTATAGACCTGGCCTTTAGTTTTTGCTTATGTATCTGTGAGGTTAAATCTTGAAAAACTGCTACATTAAATATGGGTAAGCATATTGCACAAACACAACCATTAAGAGTTGGGGTTAATAAATAGATTGTGTTTAAACCATTAAGATGTTTCAGCCAAGAGTTTAGGTGAATGTAAAAAAAGTTCCAGAAGAAGTTTCATCATGCAAGAAAGAGAACTGACATTTTTTTTATCTTACAAAGACCAACAGCAGAATGGAACTAAATGAGCTGTAGCCTTTGTGGAGGTGGATGACTGAAACACAGTACAATAAAAAGACTGACAACTCTCCTTGGAATGAGCCTTCATTAGTACCTTGGCAGCTTGCCCATGTGTTTCCAAAAAACTCTCATTTGGTTCACACTTTTTTCAGCATGGCAAAGAGCTGATGATTGCAGAAACATGCCTGCGTCTCCAGCATACAAGCAGGAGTACAGGATGGCAGATGAACTTCACAGTTTCTCCAGTGAGGCAGAGAATTATTTGAAATGTTAATCTAGTTAAAATCCTTACACCAGAGCCTCCTTTCCTCCTAAACTATTTTGTACTCATCATATTTTGAACGATAATGCAAAATCCCTTGTTTTGAGATAACTATTTTTACAAGTGAACACTGTGAATCCAGCAGGCTCCACAGAAGCCTAGGACAAGGTTTTGACAATTAGACAACAATATTAGAATTGCGTAGGTGTGACAAATTTCAATTACCAAGCATTAGACTAGTGGCTTTCAAGGTGTATAAAAGAGCATTAACTGTGTCCTATCATTCTGTTATTTTTTTTCTTAACTTTCAAATTAAATTCCTATTTCTGGATTTTAATGCAAATTGAAGAGTCTTTCATGATGAGACAACATAAACACGAGCCAATTCAGTGTAGTGATTCAGCTGTTGGACAAAGACCTGGGCGACCCAGTTTTGGATCCACCTTCAGCCATGGAAACTCACTTAGGACCAATCACATAGTCTCCCAATCCACGCATTCACAGGGGGGTTCTGGGGAAAAAATGGAGGAGGCAGTGCTATGTATAGCACATTGAGTTCCTAGAGCAGAGCTTTCCGAACTGTGTGTCGCGACACAAAAGTGTGTCGCCACACCATCCAGAAGCGGTGGCGCACGTGTGCACAGCGGCCGCAGCGCGGCTTCCGCGTTTTAGCGGAGGCTGCTGTTGCCACCGCCGTGCACACGCGCACCGCCCCACGCCTCCCACGCCGCCACCGTGCGCACGCCGCCGCACGCCCCCCGCGCCGCCGCTGTGTGCGCGGCCGCCGCTGGTGTGTCGCCAGCAGCGGCACTTTGGAAAGCCCTGTCCTAGAGAAAAGGCGGGATAGAAATCTAATAAATATACACACAATTCTTGGTGACAAAGGGATGCTGTATGAGATAAAGTCTCAAGCTGCAGGGAGATACAGCCAGTCAACAGAACCCTTTAGAAAGTACCCGTGCTTAAATATTACGTAGTATGCTTTAAGTATGTATCAAACAATGTGTAATGCAGAATGAGGAAAACCCTCTTATGCCTGCCTAAGATTACCTTCTGTTGTTTGAAACCCTTGGTCCAGAAATATAACTGATCGTATCAACTTTGTCCTATCTTTCAAAATTTTAAATGCATGCCAGCCAGTCACTCCTGCTCTAAATCATCTGTCAGATCACAAAACTAAACTTTTTGGTTTGAGCAAGTTGCAAAAAAATTCCTTTAATTCACCAAGGTTGATTCTCATTTCTATATGCTTTGTCACACTTTCCTTTAAAATGCATGGTAGTAGGAATCCACTCTGGGCCCTGTGATGTTCAACTGGACATCAGCCCCATATAAGACTAGAGAATGATACATAACTGTATTCTGTATTCTGTATCCTCTAGCACCTGTAAGTCTTAACCTGCAATATTCCAGGTAAATGTTATGCAATCATGGCTCTTCTAGATAAGTTTATATTGAACATCTGTCCCAGGCTTTCAAGACTGTTAAAATACCCTAACCGCATTAAAGTACATTCCAAGGCTCCTATCAACTCCTGTTACCTGATCTTGCCTACCTTGAAGGGCTCCCTACTCTCTCATCAGAGAGGCATCAGATCACGCCTTCTAGACCTAGAGTATGGCAACAGATCCTCAGGGCATAGACCAGAGCTTTCCAAACTGTGTGTCGGGACACGTTAGTGTGTCGGCTGCAGTGTCTGGGTGTGTCACGGCTGCTGCTGCCTCCGAGCCCTGCCAGGATTCCGCGCAGGTCCTAGTGCCTGCCTTGTGCCTTGCTGCCTCCAAACCTGCTGTGATTCCACGCAGGTCCTAGTGCCTGCCTTGTGCCCTGCTGTAAGAGTGTGTCGCAAAATGATGCCCTGCTGTAAGAGAGTGTCGCGAAATGATGCATGTCTAAAAAGTGTGTCACCAACATGAAAAGATTGGAAAGCTCTGGCATAGACAAAGCTGCAGTGCAAGAGTTTCACTTTCCTGTATAACATCTAGAAAAGCCTTTGCAAGTTGAGATGATTGATGTCAGGCCTCTCTGGTTTGGTCCCATTCTGCAGCACTCAACTGCTCTGCACCATGCAGAATTCTTGCAAATGAATGTGACTGGATCCATGTACATTCCTATTTTCTTGGAATAGAAAACATAACACATAATCCTGAAAACACATAATCCTGATATGCATAAGATTTATGTAATTTCTTTCTCCCCTCAATCTTGTCAATAACATGTGTGCAGGACTTCAGCACTTTCCCTTCTTCCCCTCTCCTCCCATGCCATTATCTGAACCTCTTTCACTGCCAGAAAAGTGTGCAGATTTTAGGAAGAAGCAGTCACTAACTTGTCTTCTCACGAGGAATGAGACTGCACCACCACCTTAAAACCTGGAGCCCAGATCCCAGCAAAACAACAATACCCTATGTCTACTCAAATGTTAGCAACTTTAAAAGATTCTAGAAGACAATCTGAGAAAAGGATTCATTTGCCCTTCTTCTCCCACAACTGCATCCTTATTTTTTAATAAAAAAGAAAAATAATTATTCTTTGCGACTTGTCCATGATTATAGACTTCTAAACTCTGACCATTAAGGACCACTACCCACTGCCTCTTATTTCAGATCTGTTGGACCACCTTCAGAAGGCACCCAATTTTTTCACTAAATTGGACTTGAGAGGAGCATACAGTTTGATTCAGATGAAAGGGGGACATGAATACTTAACTGCCTTTGACATTCAATATGGAAAATTTGAATACATTATAATATTCTGTGGTTTAGTTAACTGCCCTACCATGTTCTCCAGATTTATTAATGAAATAATGTGTGATATTTTGCACAAATATATAGTGATTTATTTGGATGACATTTGGATCTTTTCAGAAGATTCTTCCCTACTTTCTACTCATGTCTGGAATGTATTACAGCAGCTATGTAAAAACATAATGTATGGTAAATTGGAAAAATGTGCATTTGATCTGGGGTACTGGATCTCTACAGAAGGTTTGCAGATGGATCCTGCAGAAGTTCAATCCATATTTACGTACATGGCAGGAACCTAGAAATGTTTAAGAACTCCAATATTTTGGAGGTTCTGCCCACTTTTATAAGAGATTCACCCCTGATTTTGCAGGGGGCACAAGACTGCTAATGAACTTCTGAAAAAAGGACACCAATTTAATGCTCTACTCAACAGCAAACTGCCTTTTAGGGTCCGAAGAGTCTCTTTTCATCCCAGCCTCTACTCAGACATCCAGATCCCAGCTGCCCCTTTGTTGTGCTGATGCTTCAAACTGCTTTAGTCTTCTTTTTCTCCAGGCTTTTTTGGGGGAGGGGGGACCTCTTACATTGCACTTTTTACTCAAAACTCCTTTTCCAGCAGAATGGAACTATGGTATCTTCAACAAGGAGTTGCTCACAATAAAAGCAGCATTTCAACAATGGGGACATTTCTTAGAGGGAGCAACCCATCCAGTACAGGTGCAGATAGATCACAAGAATTTGGAGTACCTGCAGAAGGCATAGACCTTCACTCAGTGTCAGATGAGGCGGGCACAATTTTTCTCTTGCTAAATTTTTTACATTACCTGTGTTCCTAGCTGACAAAATAAACTGCCTAATGCCCTATCATGCAAGCCTGAATTTGACATTCCCTGCCTGCCCCCCATGATCTTGAAACCACAATTTTATCCCCTCAAGAAGGGACATTCTAGAGATGCTAGAGGTGGGGAGTCAGGCAATTATATCTGTTGGATCAGATTCACTTACAACAAAAAGACCCGTATGTTAGGGCCTGGATGGATGACCTCCAGGGAGTCCCACAGACTGATTCTTCTCCCTTCTCAGTGACTTCTCAGTGACAATTTCACAGCAGTCATTTATATGTTCCTCTTCCTCTCTGGGAAGGTGTATTGCAACTTTGCCATTACAATATAATTGCCAGACATGGGAGAATGTTAAAAACTTTGCATCCTTTGCTCAGGCAGTTCTGGCAGCCAAGGTTGAGAGCAGATGTCCAAGACTGTGTTTCACCCTGTTATATCTATTGATGGGCCAAGATGGTTGCTGCTTACCCAACTGGTTTGCTCCAGCTGCTCTCCTTTCCTGCAGGACCAGTTTCCTTGGACTTTATTACCCATCTTCCAGATATGCAAAGTTATATAACCTGCTTACCAAGATGGCTCATTGATTCCACAATTCTTTCTTGACCACATTTTTCAGTACAGGGGCTTAGGCAATCATGTGGAAAGCCCACCTGCTGGATATTCATATTCATTTGTCATTGCTTCATCATCCTAGAATCAAATGGGTACTCACAGAACACTAATGCTATGCTGGAACAATTTTTGCATTGTTATGCACCCTGTCAACAGGATAATTGGCCTGATTTGTTGTGATTTGCAGAATTTGTATATAGCAGCTCTCTGCATTCCTTGATTGATGGTTTACCATCCTCCTGACCATCCAAGAAACTTGTTGACTGAAAGTTTATTAGCACCTTCCCTGTCATAGATCAGATTAACTCAGCACTTTCTGTTTGAAATTGCCCACCTCAACAAAAGTATTCCTGGTATTTTAGTGTTCTTTCATTGTGTGAGAGGGGCCTCCCTGTTCCTTATGTTCAGCACCTCCTCCTCTTCCACCAGTTCTCATAGACAGAGAAGAGGAAAACAAGATGGAGTTA
This sequence comes from Charina bottae, assembly GCA_023362775.1. NCBI lineage: Eukaryota > Metazoa > Chordata > Lepidosauria > Squamata > Charinaidae > Charina > Charina bottae. Next base: position 350,116 of record JALMGJ010000041.1, read on the forward strand.
TTTTGGATTCTAGGCAAAGGGGAGAGAGGCTTGAATATGTGATTAACTGAATGGGCCACCCCAACACAGAGTGACTCTGGGAAGCAGCAGAGTTGTGGTTTGTTCTATATGAAATACCCATGCAAGCCCTATTTCCTTGAACTGCCTCCAGACTCCCCAGACAATGACCACCAGGAAGACGACTCCTTGCTTCCTGCCATGTTGGTGTCTCCTCTTGCTGTGCCAAGACAAAAAGGGGGCCCATCATCATCATCATCATCATCATCATCAGTTAAACTTGTATGCTGCTGGGCAACATCCAGATTCATCTAAATCTTCCATCTTGGACTTGTCCTTTGAGCTTGATAAGCTGCCAGGTCTGTCCCCATGAAGAAGGGGAAGTGACTCAGACTGAGGAGGTGGTGCAATGGAATGCCGGTTTGACTCAGAGAAGCAGGAGGGGAAAGTCAAGCCATTACAGAAAAGATACTTGAGTCCTGGGGAGATTAGCACAAGAAACTCAGAACAACGTTCCCTTGATTGTTAGGTTACATGTGGAAATAGAGAAAGTGCTTTGATAGGCTTTCGAGATACTGTTACAATACTCTAACAGCATTACAGTATATTCCCAAACTCCTAGTGATTCCTGTTCCCTGACCTTGCCTTCTTTGAAGGGCTGATAATACATTATATTATGCCCAGATTGTTGGATAAGCCGTAATGGCCAGGTTTATACAGAATATTAATTCATATTGAACATTCATCACAATGTACAAAGCAAAAACAAACCACTTTGTGACTTAGATCTGTCTCATGGGTATTTAAGCAGCATGGGAGTTGCATGATTTGCCCCATTCATCTGACTTACCTAGCAGGTTGGTATTGGTGCTCCACGTGCAAAGAAATGGAATAAAACAAGATTCAAAAACAGCAAGATAAAAATGTTCCAAATTACATTAACACAGATTACAGTGATGTAAGTTTGTGAATGGATTTGTCACTGTTGTAAGCACATGCAATTGTCATGATATCAAGCTACCCTGTTCCCCATTTCAGATCCTTGGAATTAAGTGGAGAAATATTTAGGTTAGCAAAAATAGCAAAGTACTTGTTGGAATTAGAAATACAAATACTTTAATAAAAATGTTTTTGTTAAAAATCAAGCATATTTCCAGGAGGAACGTGTACGTAAAATATAAACTTATAAAAAACTAACATTTACATAATAAATATATTTTCAACCAGTACAGATGAAATACTAGAGCAATGGGGTGTGTGTTTTATGCAGACTCTATTTCTTCTCAGTGATAACAATTCTTTTTAAGAAAGAATGAATACCAAATCTTTATTTTTGCATTAGAAATGCAAGGATTTCTAGTTGTTTCCAAAGATGTACTGATAGCAAAAACATCATCCTACCATCTCGGTTCTAATTGGAAGCTAGAAAATATCTATGATAAACCAAACCCCACGTGTGTGAATTCTGGATGATTACAGAGTAGAATACTAAAACTCAGGCTGCACAAAAGCCTTTTGTTTTGCCCATGTGTCACAGGAATCTTTCCCTAAAGTCCACTGCACTCTTTTCCAAATGCTCAAGTAGCCTGGAGGCTAAACTAGCAGTCTGGGAAACTAAAAAACTAAATGCTACTTTGGTACTGCCTGAACCCACAATTTCTGCCAGTAAACATGACACTTCAACATTGAGATTAACCAACAGTAATGACAATGGGAACTATGCAGCCCGACGCTGTTGGAAATGGAAAGCTTTACTGTTTTCCTCTGGTAGAACTTCTTCTCAGCTTAGTTCCGTGGTAACCAAGAGCCTTCCCCTTTGTATTTCCATAGCTTTGAACCTCACTCTAGCACCTGAATGTTTTTCTTGCCTTTAACTTCAATTATTTGAGATCTTGTGCCTTGCTTAAGAGATAATCAGCAAATAATAAGGACATGATTATCTGTTTTGATGGACTGGATACAAGCCTTAGGTTTAAAGAGTTCTATACATTTGTAGTAATGCACCCAGCATCCTTTTCATTCATTTGTTTTCTGTGTTCAGTATGGAGCATGGAAATGATGTTCCCTAGACTGAGGCAATTGTCTGTAGCCAAAATGAAAAACAAAGCAAAATGAGGATCTAATTATCGGCTTCAGGTCTTTAGGTGTAGCTAGCCAATTCCTTTGCTCATCTTTTAAAATATTTTTCAATTGAATGTTCTATATTGATACAGACATTTGGTGCAGCCCACTAGGAACATTAGCATAATCACCAAAGTTGCATTGCACATATACTTCACTTTGCTTTTCACTTTGATTTTATTCATGTCAGTAATTCACAACCCAGTTATTGTATTGTAGTTTTTAATAGAGCTGGCATGGTACAATTAAAGTGTAGGTTAATTTAATGGGCATACATTTTTTGTTTCTCTGTTAAACACTTTTTTCATAAGCTTTCCAACAGAAGATACGCAATAACAAATTACAACATTCTCTATATTGCCATCAAGTCTTACAGTCAATTTTATTCAATGACAGAGGCTGATAAACATCTATTAAATTTATAGCAAACATTTAGGCTTATTATGCACAACTAGAACATAAATTAAGGTTAAAGGGACAATCCAGTCTTTTCTGCATTAATTGTTTTGCCTGCACCCTCAATTTTAAAAACTTAAGATTCTCCATAAAGGAAGCACTCTCTACAAGAGACACTTAACAAAATGGTGGTGGAAATATGCTTTTAAAAAGAAAGGATTCTTGGCTATCTTTGCATGGATAAATTCAAAAGCAACCCCACTTATTTGGATGTGCTACTGAGGTGTCGATTTGAAGTGACTGATGAAAAATACGTAGAGAACACTATTTTCTTCCAAGTAGAGGGACAAGTGATTCTATTAATAGAATAAAAACAGGAAAATAACCACAGTCAAGTACATCTTACTTTATCTGTTAATTGTCACCATTTTTGCTTAGGGCACTAAATAAAAAGCTGCATTCTTGATCATTCCCCAAGCTATATAACCTAATGTCAATCACTTCATATTTATAATATCCAATAAGTATTTAAAACTATAAACATACTAAATATATACTATTTACATATTTTACAGAATAAAATCACTGCAATAATACTTCCTCGATGTCATCTTCTAAACAATCAAATGCCTTAACTGCTGGTCTATTTGCTGTGTGTTGCAGCCGGTGTCTTTGGGGATTAAAGTTCTTTCCTTCACTAAAAAAAAGATCAGTGTCATTTTTAATGTTGACCATGGTGCCTTTAGCCTGAAAACCACTGTTTGTACTACTGTCTTGTTGAAAATCATCTCTCTTAGGTGGAGTGATTGTATTGACACTGCTACCAAACAGCTGCTCCATTAAATTAGACTTTCTCTCTTTCTTAGTATCAAGACCTACATTTTCCTTAGTGAGTTCATCTAAGAAGTCAATTTTTTGATTAAGCCAGCTTGTCCTCCCTGACCCTTTCCCAAAGGAAGGTACGTAACTACCAAATATCAAATTGTTGCTTGCGTATGTGATGTCTGTAGGTTGCTGTTTCTGGATTTCTTCTTTGGTAGCCATACTAAAGTGGTCAGGTTCTGATAATCCATTAGGCAATTTCTCTGTCGTCTCTGACAATTGGTATAGTCTCTTATTTTTTTCCAATATATAAGGTACAGTGACAGTATCTGTGGTAAGTTCTTGGGGAGCAGTCTTTATGTTGTTTTGAGTTTCCCTGTCGATTTCATACATCTTGGCAAGCAGAATTTCTTTCCGTTTTTCCTCTTCTGCTCTGTCATGATTTTGTGTCTCTTTTTCTGAAATAAATATTTCTGTCTCTATCTTTACTTTTTCATTTTCAAGCAAAATACTGTTTTCTTTCTTCTTTCTGTCTGATTCTTCTTTCTCCCATTCTGTAGGTTAAAATACAACATTTAGATCTACATATTGGTTGCATTCACACATGATGCTAAACTATAGTTTAGTATGACATACATGAGTTGCAACAAGCCATTGGGACATATTGTCTCTTCTCCTTCAGTAAGGCTGGGAAGAGATTCAGAAGCTTTATGCTTTCCCATAGTTGCATTGTATTTTGCCATTTAGGGCAATAAAGTGCTACTAATACTATACAGTTAAACATCTGTGAACCCTTTTGAATTTTCAACATTTCTGCATAAACATGACCTAAGTCATGATCTGTTCTCCACACAAATCCTAAAACTAGATAAAGAGAACCCACTTAAACAAATGAATGAAAAACATTATACTTGTTCATTTATTCATTGATCCAAAGCTACATCTTTGTGCGTGGCAAAAGTATGTTAACATCTAGGACTATCAGTTATCAGAGAAAATTAATGGTTAAAAATTAATGATTAAGTGCAACTGCATAATTCAACATCTTAGTTATGATTTACAATTACAATATCCTTTTATTACAATAGCCATATTTCTTCTAGGAGACAGTACCATAACTGTGTGACATAACCATCTTAGTCCTACTCACTACACTGCCAAATCCACAGGTAGAACTATAAGCAACAGTTCTCCAGTTGTTCTTGACATATGGGTTGGGTAGTACTGAGGATGACAGGTGTTTTCTAGGTATTTTGGTCCTGAGCCATTTAGGTCTAGGTAGACTACTATCATCACCTTGAATTAAGCCCAATACTCAGAGAAGGTAGCAGCATCTAACAACTACCCATTTCAAAAACAGCTAAGGAAGTCAATCCTGATTAGTACTTGGTTAGGTAGCCACAAGGAAATCCCAGAGCTATAGGCTTGATAAGCAAAAAAGCAACCACAAGAAGGCAACGGCAAGCCACTTCCATACTGCTGCCAAGAAAACTACATTGATGTGTCCAGGTAGTTACCAAGAAATGTACTTGATTCAAGGGAGTCCTTATCTTTTGCTCAGAGGCCCTCAATGCAGTGCTTAAGGATCTACATCAGTGGTTCTTAAACTATATGACCCAATTACCTCTTTGGCAGTCTTGAATAATGTTATTACCCCACAAAAACAAAGAAAAAACAAAACAAAAAGAGTTTTACACAAGCATCTTGGCAGTAGCAGTCCCGAATTGGATCCTCAACTCACAAACAAGCAATTACAAATTGCTCTATTATCCCCAGGATACGTCCAATTACCCCATTGGGGGTAATTACCTCCAGTTTAAGAACCACTGATCTGTTATAGGATTCCATTTAGGTGCCCCACAACACACACAAATACTTGTCCGTAATATTTACTTATTACATCCTAAAAATAAAAGTGATTTCCTTATCATCTGAGAAGAAATAATAATTATATAAGCAATACAGATGATAATAATTGGGGGAAATCATATAGATATGATATATATAAATATATATTCATATTTATGCTATATATATAAATCCTGCTAATATTAACATTTCTACTTTACCATCTCTCAGTTTCTTGGCTCTTTCTTCCAATGCCTGGAGTTCTTGTTCAGTTTTTAGTCTCTCTTCTCTTTCTCTGTTCTGCTCCTGCTTGAAATGTTCTGCTTGTTCTTTCCGGTCTTTAACTATCTGTTCCTAAGAATATAAATGTAGAATGGAAGATTCTTCAAAAACCATTTGGATGAAATTAGACTGTATACTGTCATTTCAGTTAATTAGAAATAAGTTTCCATTAAGTAAAAATATCAGCAAGTTATGATCAAAATACTCTTGGTAGAAAAATGAGATTGTTGGGGCCAATTTTTCATTATATATGTTTCCTCTGGGAAATCCAGTTTACTACTGACTTAATCCTAGAATTAGATCAGTTCGTTTTGCCCAAGATCATTTTTAAAATCAGAGTTCAGAGATTCTATTTCAAATACAAGTTTGGTATATTTAAAGGAGAAAATTTGGTACTTGGGAGAAAAGCCTATCTCATGCAGACTACTTGCCTGCCACCACCTGATATTCAGGATCCCTTTTACCTCCGCTGCCTTGGCCTCAGTCTATTCTATTCACTAATTACTTCCAGTTTTTAAGAAAGGCTTTTCAGGGGTATGAGAAGGGCTCCAGCGCAGAGCAGCAGATGAAAGGATGCTGCCTGCTTCCTCTACATGACTTTTAGTTGGATTCAGCTCACAGAATTTTCAGATCTTAGATAACTGAAGAAACCTGGGCATTCCTATATTTTATCATAAAAGGCAGAGCTTGAAGTCTCATCCAATCATTTAGCAAATCCCTCTTCTGTTTGTAAAATCCACGTGCAACCAACCAATATCCCTTAGTTTTAGTCAGTTTTAAGCAACTTCAAAAAAGTGTATTCCAAAATGGGATGGTTTAGTAGTTTTTATTATAGTAAGCATTCTTGCATTACTGCTTCCTCCTCTTTAGGAGTCATTTTACTAAAAAGTTCATACTAGTTTGGACTTTCAATTTGCAGTTACTGAACCTTCACTTTAAACACAAAGTTTTTCTTTTTTTTTATAAGAACTTTATTAATTTTCAAAGTATAATTAAAATACAAAATATAGAATATAGAAAAGCTAGAATATAGAACTAAAGAAAAAAGAAAAAACTATAAAGGTGCAAAACAGACAGGAACAAGTGACTTCTGACTTTCTCCAATACAGATATAAATAAATTTACAAATATAATCTCTTAGTTAAACCTTAGAACCATTATTTCAATCAAAACAAACCATTTAATCACTAAAACCCCAAAATCAAAGTTTCATTTTTTTCTGATACAAACAAGTAGTCTAACAGTGGTTGCCATGGGGAAACAAATCCAGAAACAGTATTTTCTCTTATTAACGCTGTTAACTTAGCCATTTGGGCCAACTCCATCAGTTTAATAATCCAGTCCTCCACTGTAGGTATTTGTGGATCTTTCCATCGTTGTGCATAAAAGAGTTTTGCTGCTGTAATCATATATAATAACAAAGTCCCATATTGTTTCTCAAGCTGCTTCTTAAACACAAAGTTTTTCAATGAAACAGTAAGAAGCTGGTTGTTACAAAGACGACAGTGAAAGGGAAAACATAGTTTAAACTCACCAGTTGGAGATGCCCATCCTCTTCCTTTTTCTCTGGAATTTCATCAGAAATGAAATCTGGTGGCAATGGAAATTCTATTGGTGAAAAATATCCAGCAGTCTGTACCCCTTTTGTGTTCTGTACTTCTCTTGTAGTATTTTTATCAATAACTGTAATAAATATATAAATTGCACCATGTTTTAAATAGTTTTATTTAAATAAAGAGTTTCAGAAAGTTGAAACCCACTTGTTTTATTATTAATACAAATGACTTAAATGCATACCAAAAGAGAGTCCATTAGAACATCTGTAATGGAATATGGAGCTATAAGATGTTTGGAATGTTTGCTTTGATCTCCACTGACAGCAGTAAATATTTAAAAACCTCTTGTTAAGCCAACTGCTTCATACATAACAATGCCATTATATAATTATTTTTTATTCTTTAATCAAGCTAAGAGTTGGTTTGCTTCAGTTTTCAAATGCAAAAATTAGAATAAAGATCATTTACTTTTCAAATTATTAAACATTGAAAGGAATAGGCAATGGATTCAAAGTCCTAGAAATAGAGAAGCATTGATCATTATTGAGTGATACACTCTTTAAAGTAAACCTGCCATTATTTTGTATATAATGGTTAATACAGTGTTTACCTTTTTTTCTTGGTGTTATATCAACATGCTTTTTGGGTGAATGTTTTAACATGCGATTAGCATATATATTTTTTGTATCTAGCTCTCTCTCTTTTTCCTAATAAAAATAGAAACAAAATTGTCAGAAAACAAAATACTTTTTACATTTTAAGTTAAGTTAAGGTTTTTGAGGATATACACACAATATTTGTATTTCAATTTTTATAACAAATATGTGTCTTGAAATTCAGTATGTGAGTAACCAGATGATTGTGAAGTGTTCAATCAAAGTATTCAGCCCAGATGTTTTATTACGTTGGTAAGATGATATAATACACCCTTTCTGCCCAGAAGATAAATTCAAATACTCATGGAGGCAAAATTAAATAACTTCCAGGTGTGGGATGGGATTGCATAAGATTATGTGACCAAAAGTGTATTCCATTGTCCAATTTTACAGGGCATGAATGATCCTGTGAAAGGAAGGGTTTACTTTGAACAATCTTGAAATGGGCCATTATCATGTTTTTACAGGGAGATACATTATATATCTACAGCCCAAGGAAGACAACTTTTGAATAACATTATATCCATGTTACAGCCCTAATAAGACTAATGAGCCTAACAATTTAGACAAAACCAGAAGACAATCCAGTATCACAGGGGTTCCCAAACTCCATCATACCCTAACACCCTAAATCAATAAAATGAATTTGTGTAAAATTTAATGATTTCATGGGAGTCAGGGTGGAGGGGTGTGTGTGTGTGTGTGTGTGTGTGTGTGTATATATACTATATATATATATTCTAATAATTACATTTTGATCTTTATATAAAACAGCGAGAGAACCTTACAACTTTATAAAATACAGGTAGTCCTCAACTTACGACCGTTTAACGACGGTTCAAAGTTACAACAGCCCCAGAAAAAGTACTTTACAACCCGTACTCGCACTTATAACCATTTGTCTATGAAGGTTCTCAGTCATCCAGGTGGAATTGTCTGTAGCTTGAATCTACAGTACCATACTAGCACCTCTAGTTGGACACTCTGAACACCACATCCATAATTCGGAAGAATTTGTTTCCAAAGCAAAGATCCTGAAACTGGATACAGATGAAACTATGATCTCCTTTGATGTGTCCTCCCTTTTCACCAGCATCCCCACCGCTCATGCTCTATCCGCTGTCAGGAAGAGACTAGAAGAGGACAGCACCCTTGAAAGGAGAAGCCATCTCAACCCAAACCTGATCTGCCATCTTCTGGACCTGTGTCTTAACACCACTTATTTCACATACAGAGGTGACTTTTACAGACAAAAACACGGCTGTGCCATGGGTTCTCCTGTGTCACCCATTGTGGCCAATTTATACATGGAAGAAGTGGAGAAGAAAGCACTCAACACATTCCAGGGAACGGTGCCCACCCACTGGTTTAGGTATGTGGATGACACCTGGGTCAAAATTAAGACCCAGGAAGTACAGGCCTTCACGGACCATATAAACACTATAGATGCCAACATTAGCTTCACCAGAGAAGACACCAAGGACAACAGACTGGCATTCCTAGACTGTGAAGTCCTCATTGGGACTGGTGGCAAGCTAGAAATAGGGATCTACAGGAAACCCACACACACAGATCAATATCTGATGTTTGACTCCTACCATCCACTGCAGCACAAACTAGGAGTCATCAGGACATTGTCACACAGAGCAGAAACCATCCCCACCTCCATGGATTCCAAAAAGAATGAAAATCAGCACCTGAGAACAGCTCTGAAGGCCTGTGGATATTCAAATTGGGCCTTCACCAAATCTAAATCTACCAGACCTAAAACAGCGACAGATAGGGCTGAGACTCAGAGTAAACGAAAGAACCTGGTCATTCCCTACATGGCTGGTGTATCTGAAAAGATAAAACGGATATTTGGCAAACACCACATACCTGTATATTTCAAACCCACCAACACACTGAGACAGAGGCTTGTACACCCCAAAGATCAAACTCCAAAACACAAGAAAAGCAATGTAGTTTATGCAATCCAGTGCAGTGAGGAGTGCTCTGAACTTTACATTGGAGAAACCAAACAACTTTTGTACAGGAGGATGGCCCAACACAGGAGAAGTAACACCACAGGACCAGAGTCAGCAGTTTATCTTCATTTAAAGGAAAAAGGACACTCATTTGAGGACATTAATGTTCACATTTTAGACAGAGAAGATAGGTGGTTTGAGAGAGGGGTCAAGGAATCCATTTATGCCAACTTGGAAAATCCTTCCTTGAATAGAGGTGGGGGCCTCAGGCACAATCTTTCTCCCATATTCCTCCCTGCTTTGTCTTCTGTGCCTAGGAAGATTAAGACCATTTCACAAGCTCAACAGCAGCATGGTGATCTTAACGATCCTCCTTTAGATAATAAAAGGACTTAAAATAACATCTCAATATAACCATGCCCCCGGGTATAAGGTCACACAGCTACCTAGAAACATATTTAGGATTCCCTTACCAACTTTGCTCAGACTGAAGAAGCTCCTTGGATAAGGAGCGAAACGTTTCCACTAAGAAAATAGAAATCCAGTTGACATGATTCAAGCTACAGACTTATAACCATTGTACCACCCCCGCAGTCACGTAAATGCAATTCGGGCACTTGGCAATCGGCTTGCATTTACGACCGGCTGTAGTGTCCTGCAGTCACATGATCGCAATTTGTGACTTTTGCCTGTTGCCTGTTTATGGCAAAAAAATCCATTGGGGAAACTGGATTTGCTTAACGACCATTGTAAAAATAGTTGTAAAATCGGGTCCGGTCACATGATGACTTGACTTACGACAGAAATTCCGGTCCCAAATGTAGTCGTAAGTTGAGGACTACCTGTAACCTTGGATAAAATAAAATTGGGATTTACTTTTGCTTATTTCCAAAATTTAAAGTCGTGTTTTTAACAAGAAGGGTGAGTTTGCTTACTTTTGCATAATGCCTGAAATCTGGAATTCATTTTGAAGACAGCCACTGTCATTCATTAAAGATGAATGGTAGGGGAAGTATATTTCCTTGCCTTAAATCAGCTTCTCTTAAAATGCTGCAGCTTACAAAATATTGGTAGGCTATATGTTTCTATTGTGCTCACTCACAACAGAGCCACACTGAAATAACCACCACAATCTTTGCCCCTCCTCCCTTCCCCTCTGTTTTAATTCCATCTCCAGAGTGGACATCAGGTCAGTCAGGACTTTATATAGAAGTCTTGTACCCTTCAAGCATGCTTATTTCTCCTTTCAAAGGCAAAAAGCGGTGTCTCAAAAAAACAAAAGTATTTGGGCTTCATACAGGATTCTGAACGTTCACATACTTTTGCAATGAATTGTTAAGCCTGCTTGGAAAGAAGTGCAAGGAATGGACTCTCTGGAAACCCACTGCAACCCACATTTTGAGAAATGCTGTTATATCAAAAACTATAGTTCAGTTTTCCATTAATAGTTATATTGAAGTGAGAGAGCTATGAAGTTTATTTGGATTAGAAGATATGTTGTAAAGATGTTCTATGCTAGAAAATGTCAATTTTTACCTTTAATTTTTGTTTTAACCGTTGGATTTCCTCTTGGATAATCTTATTTTCTTCTTGGGCTTCATACCATTTCTTTTTCTCAGAATGCAGTTGTCTCTGGAAACTACTATTGCTAAGATCAAGCTTCTTCTCAAAATCCTACAATTCAGTATAATAGTAAAATCATCACGTTTTTGGTAAAAAGATTTTTTAAGGGGCAAAACTGAGGAACTGTTTGTATTGAAATATTTTTTCAAAACAAAATATTTCATTTAATTTCATGGCCCCTCTCAGCCCTATCCCCTTAAAATATTAAAATTAAGAATTTCACTAGATTTCTCTTTATTTGTTGATGTCAGTGATTGGACACAATATGTGATGAGTCAGAAGCTGACTATCTTGTTCTTTTCAGCCAAAGTCTGATAAACTGAAAGGAGATGTAAAGATGCATAAACTCATCAATATACCTGATAGAACAGAGCTTTCCAAACTTTTCATGTTGGTGACACACTTTTTAGACATGCATCATTTCGCGACACACTCTTACACCAGGGCACAAGGCAGGCACTAGGACCTGCGCAGAAACACAGCAGGTTTGGAGGCAGCGAGGCACAAGGCAGGCACTAGGACCTGCGCGGAATCACAGCAGGTTTGGAGGCAGCGAGGCACAAGGCAGGCACTAGGACCTGTGCGGAATCACAGCAGGTTTGGAGGCAGCGAGGCACAAGGCAGGCACTAGGACCTGCGCGGAATCCTGGTAGGGCTTGGAGGCAGCAGCAGCAGCCGCCGCAACACACCCAGACACTGCAGCCGACACACTAACGTGTCGCGACACAGTTTGGAAAGCTCTGTGAAGTCTGAACTTTAACCACTCAAGAGGCCCCAAAACAGAACAAAATAAAGTGCCTCCAGTTTATCATAGGGTTTGAATAGAATTGCATGGTTTACTCTACCTGGACAAATGCTGCAAGTACAAAGGCAAAAAAAATTCCATCTGCCCTCTTTTCCAGTTCTCTATTATTGAATGCTAACTTATTTTCACACAGAGTAAATTTCCCCTGACCTTGCATTGCATTTTAGAGAGACAGCATATGGTCATATGTATGACCTTAGAGAAGAGGTAACTTGATGACAGGTTCTGGATCCTATATTAGAAATACAGTACTAAAAATTAATCAATACCTAGTCAAGGAATTGTACTGAAAGTATAAATTTTCTAATGGTGGTAAAAGGGAGGCTAGAAGTAGATGGAGGCTTCTTGCCTGTTTTACTTCACCAATATTCATGTTATTCTGTTTTCTTTCTTTTTTCATTCATTTAGACATTTATGGTACAATGTTCAACTCATAGTGGATGGTAAATAATAAGTAAAAAAATTTTTTTAACAATAGAACAAAAACAAATTATAAGCATACTACCATAAACATACTGTAACCATACAACCACTTTATAAACACCTGCAAATAGAATGACAACGTATCCTTACAGATTTTATCCCTTTGAGTTTGATGAATGAAGGGCCCTTAAGTAATGGAGGGATCTACTAAGGGAAGATTGGGGACTATTTTCACCAATTACCTGTCTCTCTACATCACCTCTATATAATTCCAGAAAATTCCCATCCTCCAGAACAGCTTTTCTCAGAACATAGGGAAGCTGGTGAAAACTACTTCAGCCTTTTTTATTAGCAGGTACACAAAGCAGCCTTTCTATGAACTCAGCCCCTCCTACTACAACCTTAAGAATCCAATTAAGGATTCTAATGAATTAGCAGTATGTCAAAAGAAAAGGTGAATTTAAAATTTCTTTTTACAGTGAAATTTTGTACATATTTGTTTAGAAGTAAGTCCCACTATTTACTGACTAGGATTTTATATCTGTGACAAACAAACAAACAAACAAATCTTTATTAGTCAAAGACCAGCACAAATATACCTGTAAATTATAATGACAATGTTAGTAAATGTCAAATTCAAAGAAATCACAAGACTTAGTCGGCCTGTTACACATCTATTTTGTTTTTTTTTCTATGTGCAAGTGGCCAGTAAGTGTGTAAATATGGCATGTACCCATAGAATGTACCCAATGAAACTTATCTTTAAAAATGCTTTTTTTTAAAAAATGCCTCTCACCTTAATTCTCTTCTCACTATCATCCAATCTATTTTCTGCCAGTGCCAGCTTCTTAGCCAACTCTTCCCGTTCAGGGAGATGCTTATCTTCTGCAAGTTTTTTCAGTTTTTGCAAACCACCTTTAGCCTTGAATAGCTCTTCCTCTGAAGCCCTGAGTTTCTTCTCAGTTGTTTGTTCTCTTTCTTGTGATTTTCTTAAGCGCTCCCTTAGTATTCTCATCTCATCATTATGCCGTGCCAGAAGTTGAGAGATTTCATTTTCTGTGTCTTCAAACTTATGGAGGGCTTTCTCATGTCTGTACTGAAGCTGCTTTAGTGCCTTATTTTCTTTCTGCAACTCATCAAGTTTGACATGCAGCCCAGTCAGTTCATTACGAAGCTCGTTAATTTTCAGCAGCCTAGCAGAAAGCACTCTTTTTGTAACAAGACTAATATCTTTGGCAGGAGACTCCCTGTTGAGGCTCTGGGAGTAAAAACCCCAGCGGTTTCCTCTCTTGCTGGGTGCATATTTAGAGGAAAATTGCTTTGTGGCTGCAAAGAAATATAACAAGGTTAATGTTACAATGAAAATCAGTGAAATCATACCAGGACTGAATTTCTCAGATGTACAATTCCTCATAGCTTGCAAACATTATTAACAATCTCTCAAATTTCACTTTGAAATCCGCAAATATGAACTCTTGCACCAATTATTTTTAAATCCTGCTTTCCTAGAAGCCTAAACAGTCTTTTTAAAAGAAGATACCAGTCTAACAGAGTTCAGCAATTGGGCACAGTAAAGGAGAACACTGAATCCTTCAAATCTATTGTAAATCTTAAAAACAGTCATGGGTTCGGGTAAGAGGAGAGAGAGGCAATAAAGTTGGACAAAGGTAAACGAGGAGGAATTAAAAATAGACAACTAAAGTATCTAAAATAAAACTAAAAAGAAACTAGTATCATATCTGGTCTGCAAAAATCTGAACAATTATTCAGTACATCTAGTGTACATCTAGTGTCATCTGAGATTTTGCAGCCCAAACACTATTGTTAACACCTTGTGACTAACCAAATATTCATTATGTAATTAAAAACAGAGGAACAGCTTTGTCAACCATTTTAAAGAGAAGCAGATTATATCCTGTACTGTCTGTTCATGCAATGTTATTGCTAAATAAATGTTTAATTGGTCATGATCAGTTGATCTTCTGAATGAGTGAGAGATGCAATACCCACTCTCTTTGCTCTCCTGTATCTAAGATACTAGACTATCAGGTAAAAGAAGGGGGACATTTATACCCGACTAAATTCAATTAATACATATAATTACAAGAACAAAAGTATGGTTCCAATGTAATTACAAGGAAAAAGCAAAGCCAGTGCACTTCCTGCTCAAATAAATTGTACTTTTTAAGTAATCGGTATTACAAATGTCAGTTCAGCTATGCCATAAAAGGAAATAATTTTATTCTCATATAATTCATTTAACACTGTGAGATAGATAGATAGATAGATAGATAGATAGATAGATAGATAGATAGAGACAGACAGACAGACAGACAGACAGACAGACAGACAGACAGACTAAATGTGTTTTATCAACTACTTACCATGATAAGCTGCATGGCTTTTCAAGTTCTGTATTTTATTACTTCTGTTTACAGTAGGTATAGACTGAGTGCTGATGGTTGGTGAGTGATCGGAAGCATGAGATGAATCATCATCAGAGTAATACGAATTACTGCTTTTATCACTGTCTGATTTTCTGCTGTGCCCAGAATCCAGACTCCTTCCTCTTTCTTCCATTACAAAAAACAAAATACTCCAGACTTTTCCTCAAATAGTCATTTTCCAGATAAAGGCTCATACACAGTCACTATTGGCTTCTTGTCAATTCATTACCTAAGTTTAGAAGAGCTGCTGACTTCACTTTGTCGATCAATATTTCTCATGTATGTTTTTATCTGAATTCAGAGAGGAAAATGGAAGCTGATTATAATAACCATTTTAAAATGTATGATAGTAGCTAATAATTCCTTCATTTAATGTTTAATTGAGTCTTATTTATGTACATTTGTGAAAAGAAATTCTGGAGATTAGAGTTTGTTAATTACAAACTGATGTTAACTATATACCATTTTATCAACACTGGTAACACAACAGAGGAACTTCCTCAAAGGAAAATATTAAAAAGCATGTGCAGAAGGGCAGCACATCACTTGAAAACAAATACTTTAATAATAAATAATTCCAAAGAAATTATATATGAATAAATCATGAACAATATGAGAACATTCGTAATTTTATCAATTATTAATTTATAAATACATGGAAGTCCTTTGATTTGAAAACAGCCAAACGTTTTTGAAGTTAAGCAAATATTCATCTTAAATAGTCTCAAGTAGCTGTTTTGTTCAGTATTTTTTAAGCATTACAGTAAAGACAAATCTAACAAAAAAAAATATGGTCTTACTAGATCAGACCAAAATGAATCTAGACCAAGCATTCTCTTTCCCATAATGACTAATCACAGGACATGGTGCTGCTGCTGTATCCTTCATGTTCCCAGTGATTCTAGTTTCTATATCATCTAGAACAGAGAGGCTTCACAGTTTTTATTATTGCTAGATTTGTTCTCCCAAAATTTGCCTACTCAAAACCTTTAAAAATACATCTAATTGTGAACAGGATTACTTTTTTATAGTAGTGAATGGTATAAAATACATCATATAAACATTAACAATTTTGCTAAGCACTGCTACTCAATGGAAAAAATACTGAGCTAGATGAACCGATATTTTGATTTGCTGTAGGTAACAGCGTTCCACGCGCGTCATGCCAGCCACATGACTGTGGAAGCGTCTTCGGACAACGCTGGCTCTTCGGCTAACAAACGGAGATGAGCACCGGCCCCTAGAGTCAGACACGACTGCACAAATGTGTGGGGGGAACCTTTAAAAAAAAATGACAACATATAGTCGTTTGTGTCCTTTCATTCTAATATCAGAAAGAAGACTCTCCATATTGTTTAGCATATGGAAGTCTGCCACATTATATCTTAGTCACTGAAACTAAATGTCTCAGAGGCTTTAAAGTGTCCACCTATGACATTTCATTTGGATATAGTTCCTCACTCCTTTGCTGCTTACTCTAAATATCATTTGTTAATTTCTTTAGTACAATGTGGTGCAATTTCCTCTCTTTAAGTGAATGGATATGCATCTTCTCGGTTTAATGTTCCCTCCAAGCCAGATGTAAATTTAACCATAAAGTATGAAACTGAAGTCACCTTTATAGACTCCAACATTTTGGCTACAATTCAGATCTCATTTAATCTAAAACTGCTTCAATAAATTCCCACTGATGTCTTTTGGAACAATTTCTGCCTGTGGCATGATTATTTCAGCCTCAATGTTCATTTGACAAAATAAGTAAATGGGAAGCTGTTATTAAAGAGAAATTGTGTAGAAACTGGACTGTCTTCCACAGTAAGTACATTGTACAGAGATGAAAAATAGAGACCTGATTTTTACACATCAATGTAAATTGCAATGGAAAGAAGTGTTTTCAAATTGAGTTCATAGTAATTTGGAGTAATCACACACTGATACATATGTATATGCCTCATTTCAGATTATATCTATGAGGAAAATTTTGATAATTAATTAAACTCAATTTACAAATGCAGTTTAAGAAAAATTGCAGATTTATTAAGTATCTCTAAGCAAAGTTGTATGTGGGTAGGTATTTTTTCCACATTTACAAACTATCAGAAATAATGTTTTAACATTACTGTTGTAATTCTAGGACAATTTTTTTCTGACAAGTTCCACTGAATTTAGTGGGATGTACTTTTGATAGTAGCAACATAAAGCAGCAACCATAAAACAAAACTCCATAAGTTACCTGTAACTGAGGAAAGCTTTCAGAAAGAAAGGTAGTAATGCAAATGCTCTCATACAGAGAAAATTTTTACAAGTATAATGTTGCCCCATCTACATTTTCTTATTAAGTTTAATTTGCTTTGAACATTGTGTTATGGATGTGTTTTCATAAAAGAGATTTTTAGCATTAACATTTCCCAGTAGAATGACATCTCAGGGTGAAAGCATCATGTTATAGAATACAACATTAAATGTAATTAGTTGTACTGAAGATGCCTTCAACTTGAGCTTGATTCCTAGGGACTACAGCCATACAGTTTTCTGGGCAGTGTTATAGAAGTGGTTTGCCATTATGTTCTCCTAGAATTTTTTCAATTTTCCAATTTAGCATACAGCCCTAGAATTGATAGGTAGTTTCTCATCCAATTACTTGCCAGGGCTGATCCTGCTTAGCTTCTGAGATCAGCAAGGGTTGGCTAGGTGGGTAGGTGGTGCCACCTGCTGAGGCAACTAATTATAGGCAGAAAATAAGTAATACTTATTTGGGGGAAAGTCCCTAAATATGTGTAAACTCAGCAATCAAAACTGAATTCTATTTAAACCAGACATATCCTGCTACTCTGCATGTTTTGGTGGCATATTAAGAAAATCACTTGTGACTAAGGTATTAAATTATTTTAAAAGCTATTTTGTCAGTTTTTTTAAAAAAGACTTTTTATATTGCACTGAGAAATACTTAAACAATAAGCATATATTTAGGAAGGTATGATTTTCTAATTTAATATTATTCCCTTCATGTTATACTAGCAAAGTGAAATTTACTAAGAAAATGCTGATAAATGTAGTATCAAGATGAATCTCAAATGAAGCTTCTAGTACCTTTTTTAAAAAAAGTACTAGTAGTAGCCTGACCACTATTAGTCAAAATATCCTTCTAGAATTACTGTCTTGCAAAATAGTCAAAGTTACAAGATAATACATATTTGAGAGCACAGCAGCACAGCCTCAGAAGAACCGTATCACAAACTGTGATGAGCCTGCCTTCAGCAATGGTTTCTTGCTGGTTCTGCACATATCCTCTTAGACACCCAAATAAAAGGGTTTGCATTTGTTTTGCTGATAGGGAGCCGAGCGCACATATTACTTTAGAATCTCATAGGAAATAGCTGTCTTCGGAAAGGAAGGGAAGCAGATGTGCTGGTATCAGTATCAGATGCACGCTGACATTAAAAGTGAAGTTCTGAAACACTTGCAAGGAGAACTCTGGGAAGGAGAAGCTGGGAAATGAAGGGGACGGATGGCTGCTACAAAGGCCACAACGGACTTCGGCAGCTCTAGTGACTGTTGAAGATGTGCTGCTGGTTTCAGTTCAGAAAAAGGGTGGCTTTTGGTCCTAAAATAGGTTAGGCAGGTTTTGTACCGCTGAAGGCTTGTTAATGCACGTGTGATCCACAGTCCGCAAAGCATTTGAGGGCACAATCTGGGGAAAGAGTGCTGAAGAAGAAGAGGACTGGTATGGGACATAATATACTCATGACGACAGAGGACCTTCAGTGCGGTTGAAGATGACGGAAAGAAGATGAAAGGTTTTACTTGCAAAAGGATCACTAGCTAGATGAAGGCCAGCTGACACTTCATCTGCCTGACAGAGAGAGAGGAAAGATTGCAACCAATACTTGTAGGTGCTTTTTCAACTCTTGAATCAGGAAAAAAATAGTAGGGGTAGAAGTGGTATTAGAATAGGGCACACATATATTAAGCCTGTATCATAAAATGCACATATTTACATGCTTAGAGTTGGCCAGAGCTGAAAGTTGGAGTTCAGGGGAAAAAAACGAGCTCATTTTTACTTTTGAAATACTGTCTTATCTAAAGGGGATGGAGAAACTATTGATAGTAGTATGCAGAGCAATTTGAGTATAAAGTTTGTAGTTGCAAATCTTGATAAAGAACTGAAACTGCTTTTGCTTTTATCAGTAGTTTGAATAATAAGGAAAACTGAAATATTGCTTTGCGCTGTCTCTTTTCAATCAATCCTTTGAACCCTTAGATACACCCCATAACCCAAACCATTTTAAATATTTAAATTACTGTGGCACTAGAATCTGATCTATTTATTTAAATTTAAATTCTCCAATAGTGTAGGAACTTCCAAGAATCATTTTTATTGACTAAATAAATTTTTACATTTTACAGATTAAGAACAACTTACTACGTGAAATCAGACATAGTCTGCCAGGCTTTGCCCAGTTTGATACTCTGTGAGCTTTTAAAGTAATTTCATCAGCCTAAAGAAATATTGTTAGTTTTAGAGGCTGATGAGTTGCTTTGAAATTTGTGTTACTTTAGCAAGTATAAGAACTTTTACAATTAAAGACCTTCTTGGTCCATTGCCTCTATCTATCTATCATGAAACACTTTCACTTAATTATTATCATTTTAATTTCAACACACACAGAGACATTAAATCCTCAAGGTTATCTATATTTCCTTGAGTACTATGAGAACATACTGTATATATTTGTGAATAAGCCAAGAATCTTAGGTGCCAAAATACACCCAGAAAATTGGGTTTGGCTTATCTGCAGATGCACCTGTGAGTATATACAGTATTACTTTTTAAAAGTACCCTTGTATCCCATATATACTTGTGAATAAGCCCATTTGTGGATCAGCTGACCCTCAAATTTTTAACCAAAATACCATGAAAAATGGATAACCCATTTTCACAAGCCAATTGAAAAAATTAAAACAAAAAAAATTTGATAGCTTATCTGCAGCTTATCATGCTGTTTTGGTTAAAAATTTGAGGGTTGGCTTATCTGCAGATGGGCTTATATGTGAGTATATATGGTAGTTTAAAATTCAAATAGATTTTGGCTAGATGGAAAAGCTAGTAAAACACTAAAAGAGACATGCAGCTTCACTTGCTTAAAGGTAAAGGTTCCCCCGCACAGTCGTATCCGACTCTAGGGGCCAGTGCTCATCTCCGTTTGTTAGCCGAAGAGCCAGCGTTGTCCAAAGATGCTTCCGCGGTCATGTAGCCGGCATGACGCACGCGGAACGCTGTTACCTTCCCACCGAAGTGGTACCTATTTATCTACTTGCATTTGCATGCTTTCGAATTCCTAGGTTGGAGAGAGCTGGGGCTAGTGCGGGAGCTCACTCCGTCATGCGGGACTAGGGCCTCAAACCACCGAAGTTGCGATCTTCCGATCGACAAGCCTGGCGTCTTACCCACTGAGCCACCACACCCCTGCCAGCCACCACGCCCCTGCCAAAAATGGAAAACAAATCAATAAACAATTCAATATACCAACTCCTGAGTTGGCATATTTTTAAAAATTTGGAAAAGATTTGTGTAAATGTATGTTACTTGAGTGTCCTCATAGTAAAGGTAAAGGTTTCCCCTGCACAGTCGTGTCCGACTCTAGGGGCTGGTGCTCATCTCCGTTTCTTAGCCGAAGAGGCAGCACTGTCCGAGGACGCTTCCAGTCAGATGGCCAGCATGACGTGTGCGGAACGCTGTTGCCTTCCCACCGAATTGGTACCTATTTATCTACTTGCATTTGCATGCTTTCCAATTGCTAGGTTGGCAAGAGCTGGGGCGAGTGCGGGAGCTCACTCCGTCATGCGGGGCTAGGGCCTTGAACCTCCGAACTTGCGACCTTCTGATTGACAACCCTGGCGTCTTAACCGCTGAGCCATTGCTTACTTTGATGCAATTTTCCTCCTACCTTACGATTGTGGCTGTAACACCGAATTCTCAGACTTCAATTCAAGTACCAACTTGATTAAATTCAATGCAATTTCAACTTGATTCAACAGCTTGTGTATACTGGACAGATAGTGCACAACAATGGATCAGTTCGCACGGTGCAGCATAGAATTATTTTGCTCTCTCTAATGCTGATCTAATGACTTTGAGAGTATATGACTATCATATGTATTGTAAACCGCCCAGGGTCCCTCTTCTGGAGGGAGATGGGCGGTGGCAAAATTTGAAAAATAAATAAAATAAATAAATATGTGGAGCAAAGGTTTGAGATTTACCTTGAATTATAACATGAAAGAGAATTTTTACAAAATGATGTACCACTGGTATTTAACACCTGATAAGTTGTCAAAAATGTACAATGGGATATCAAATGTTTGTTGGAAATATTTACAGGGTGAAGGAACTTTTTATCATTTATGGTGGACTTGTGGAAAAGCTAAGAAATTTTGGAATCAAACATGTACTATTATTCAAAAGATTCTCAAAGTGGATATACAAATGAAACCGGAGCTGTTTCTCTTAGGTTTGATGGATCAACAGTTTGAGAAGCAGCATGGGACTCTGTTCTTACATATGATAACAGCAGCAAGACTTTTATATGCTCAAAGATGGAAGGATTCACAAATTCCTTCAATGGATGATTAAGTTAATGGAACTGGTGCAAATGGCTAAATTGACAGCATTGATAAGAGAAAATACCATAACTGGATTTGTTTCTGCTTGAAAGCTACTTTTGGACTATTTGCTTGTAAATGAAAAAAATGAAGTTTTGATTTTGGGTTTTGATGATTAAACGGTTTAGCTCCCGCACTCACCCCAGCTCTTGCCAGCCTAGCAATTCGAAAGTATGCAAATGCAAGTAGATGAATAGCTACCACTTCCGTGGGTAGGTAACAGCGTTCCACGTGCATCATGCCGGCCACATGACCGTGGAAGCATCTTCTGATAATGCTGGCTCTTTGGCTAAGAAACGGAGATGAGCACTGGCCCCTAGAGTTTCGGACACGACTGCACAAATGTGCGGGGGAGGGGGGAACCTTTACCTTTAACTGACTATCACATCAAAAGCAACATTTGTTTTTGTTATTCATATGATTACCTATCCCTGAAGGAAAGAAAAAAGCCAAGTAAATGATTACCAACTTAGAAAATACATTAGTTCCTTTTAAAATGTTACTTCTTTATTGTCTAGGAATACAAGGAGGACTGAGTGATAACACTCAACATTTTTTTAGATTTATAATGCATGAATATAGCAAGAAAAGATGGAACACCTCTCAGAGATAGTCATATTCTATGATATTTTTACTTTAAAGAAATTTATTTGATATTAACCTTGGAAAGTGATTTTAAAAATATCAGTATCCCAACATTCTTATTTTAAGTCCAAAGCAAAAAGCAATCACCTAAATAAATAAGGATAAAAGCAAATTTCATTCAGACCAGGATTTCCACCATGTTGCAATCTCAAAGGAATACTTTGGGGACATTTTACCCCATGAGATATCAGAATGAAAGCAAGGTGCATTTTCCTTTTCATCTTAATGTAAAACAGAAGTACTTTATACTAAATATTCTGGGATAATTCAAATCATTCATGTTTATTCAGAAGGAAGTCCCAGTGCTCAGTGAAGTTTATTTCCTAGAAAGTCTTTTTACGATGATAGCATTTATATGATAAATGTACATACTTTAATGATTATGTATTCAACTTCCCATCACCAACAATTTTTAAATATAGTTACACTAATCAAGTGACCAGCCATCAAGAAAGAGAAGACTTGTGCCAGTAAAAACATACAGCTGCTAGGAATTGTGGAGTATTCACTTGAGTGTACCTAGCCAACCTGAAACACCTATTAAAAAATGGAAAAATATCACACCAATAACCCGATTTCTCCTATATTATAGAGGATGACATACAGCATGCATTTTCTCATCAACCAATTTTGAAATGTTACAGGGTGAACAAAATACCATCAAGTAATTAGGAAAAAAACATCTTCGGAAGATGTTTTTGTTCTCATATTAACTTTCCATGGGGATCACTCCGCTTTCCAAAAAGCTTCTCAGCAAAACAGTTACGTCTTGAGGCTTTTGAAATACTATGATTTGTTTATTTTATTTATTTAATTTTTATCCCTTTATTTTTTTTATAAATAACTCATGGCAAGGAACATACCTAATCCTCCTCCTCCTATTTTCCCCATAGCAACCACCCTGTGAGGTGAGTTGGGATGAGTGTGTGTGACTGGCCCAAGGTCACCCAGCCGGCTTTCATGCCTAAGGCGAGACTAGAATTCACAGACTCCTGGTTTCTAGCCCAGCACCTTAACCACTAGACCAAACTGGCTTTGGTTGCAAATCCTGGTCTCACTAACTTCCACTTAACACAATGAGATTTGGCTGTGAGTAAGCACACCTAGGATTGTGTTACCTTGCAAATATTTCAGGTCCTTGAGCCTTTAATTATCCTGTGTATATGTAAACATAGAGTTATACTGTAAAGGGGAAAATGTCAACAGTGGCTATGCCATGAAAGAAATTCTGCTTATGACATTTCTACACAAACTTCAGTTGTATGCAACAAGTAACATTGTTTGGTTTTTTGGGTTTTTTTTTTAGATTTCTATCCCACTTTTCCTCCAAGGTGACATACTTGATATGCCTTCCTCCATTTTTTCTCCACAACCCTCCGAGGTAGGTTCGGCTGGGAGAGAATGACTGTCCCACCCAGTGAGCTGAGGGTGGACTTCAGCCGTAAAAATACACAAGTCAGCTGCGTCGGGGAGGCAACCGACACTTTGAAATGCCAGCCAGGCACGTCCTCCTATCAACCACTGGCACCCCAATAAAGCTGCCTGGCTTTACGGAGCCACCAGTCGCTTTACAGCGTGTGAAACGAAAAAAAGACCTTTAACAAAACGGGCCCCCCTCAAAGGGACCATTTCCAAACCTGGAGCAGAGCGTAGCAGTGAGGCAACGAGACAACGCGACCGGCCGAGCAGCCTCGCCCTGTAATGCCCGCCCGCCGTCCCGGGTTCCCGCCTTCCTCCCAGCCAGTCCCTTCCCCTACCTGGCTCCGGGGGCTCTACGTCCCCCCTGATGGAGCCGGACGGTTGCCGGGGCTCCCTTAAAGGCGCCGTAGCGTCACCAAGGCGTCCCAGAATATTTACAGCAGATTCCAAGGTAACGCGGGTGAAGAGGAAAGCAAAGGGGCGGTGATAAGAGGGAAGAGGCGGAGGAGGCTCTCTAAATCTGTCCTATTGGCCGCTTGCTTTGCCAAAAATCCTCACCGGGAAAGCCAATCCCCGCGTCTGATTAGTCCGGAAAGGGCGGGGAAGAGAGGGTAGGAGCCGCGTTCTTTCCATTGGGTAGAGGCTGTGCAGGGAAATTGCCCTATTGGTTCCTGTACCGGAAGATTCCGAGAGCATGGGAAGTCCTCTGGACCCGATGAAGCGCGCGAGCGTTCTCTTCTAGCTCAGAGGGGAAAGTTGCCAGCTTACGGTAGGTGTAAGTCTGGCGCCGCGTTCGCACTGCAGTTATCTCGTGGGTTATCGGTTCAAAATCCGTAACAGTGAAGCACGACTAGCACCACTTTCTTCACAAGCTCTTCAAATGTGCTCTTGCTTAGCAAGCTTAGAAAGTAAGGTATATTTGATCAATACTTATCTGCGGAGGTAAATGTTAATAACTTCCTTCTAAGACGTTGTACTCAAAGGAATGACACCGAAGAGCCATACATTTAAAGCGCAGTGAAAGCTCGATTTAGTGGACATGAGTGCAATGAATTTGGCATGCAATAGTTCGGTTTTCTGGACCAATTAGTGTGATTTACAAATTACATAATGATATCCTTATGCAATCCAGAAAATTAGAAACATTGGAGGTAAATTCCAGGCAAAAATGGGTATGATCAAAAACAAAGATGGCAAGGACCTAACAGAAGCAGAAGAGATCAAGAAAAGGTGGCAAGAATATATGGAAGATCTGTATAGGAAGGATAATAATATCGAGGATAGCTTTGACGGTGTGGTCAATGAGTTAGAGCCAGACATCCTGAAGAGTGAGGTTGAATGGGCCTTAAGAAGCATTGCTAATAACAAGGCAGCAGGAGACGACGGTATCCCAGCTGAACTGTTTAAAATCTTGCAAGATGATGCTGTCAAGGTGATGCATGTCATATGCCAGCAAATTTGGAAAACACAAGAATGGCCATCAGATTGGAAAAAATCAACTTATATCCCCATACCAAAAAAGGGAAGCACTAAAGAATGTTCAAACTATCGAACAGTGGCACTTATTTCACATGCCAGTAAGGTAATGCTCAAGATCTTGCAAGGTAGACTCCAGCAATTCATGGAGCGAGAATTGCCAGATGTACAAGCTGGGTTTAGAAAAGGCAGAGGAACTAGAGACCAAATTGCCAATATCCGCTGGATAATGGAGAAAGCCAGGGAATTTCAGAAAAACATCTATTTCTGTTTTATTGACTATTCTAAAGCCTTTGACTGTGTGGATCATAACAAATTGTGGCAAGTTCTTGGTGGTATGGGGACACCAAGTCATCTTGTCTGCCTCCTGAGGAATCTGTATAACGACCAAGTAGCAACGGTAAGAACAGAGCACGGAACAACGGACTGGTTTAAGATTGGGAAAGGAGTACGGCAGGGTTGTATACTCTCACCCTACCTATTCAACCTGTACGCAGAACACATCATGCGACATGCTGGGCTTGATGAATCCAAGGCTGGAGTTAAAATCGCTGGAAGAAACATTAACAATCTCAGATATGCAGATGATACCACTTTGATGGCTGAAAGCGAGGAGGAGTTGAGGAGCCTTATGACGAAGATGAAAGAAGAAAGTGCAAAAGCTGGGTTGCAGTTAAACCTCAAAAAAACCAAGATTATGGCAACGAGCTTGATTGATGACTGGCAAATAGAGGGAGAAAAAGTGGAGGCAGTGACAGACTTTGTATTTCTAGGCGCAAAGATTACTGCAGACGCTGACTGCAACCAGGAAATCAGAAGACGTCTACTTCTTGGGAGGAGAGCAATGACAAATCTTGATAAAATAGTTAAGAGCAGAGACATCACACTGACAACAAAGGTCCGCATAGTTAAAGCAATGGTATTCCCTGTAGTAACCTATGGCTGCGAGAGCTGGACCATAAGGAAGGCTGAGCGAAGGAAGATAGATGCTTTTGAACGGTGGTGTTGGAGGAAAATTCTGAGAGTGCCTTGGACTGCAAGAAGATCAAACCAGTCCATACTCCAGGAAATCAAGCCAGACTGCTCACTTGAGGGAATGATATTAAAGGCAAAACTGAAGTACTTTGGCCACATAATGAGAAGACAGGATACCCTGGAGAAGAAGCTGATGCTAGGGAAAGTGGAAGGCAAAAGGAAGAGGGGCCGACCAAGGGCAAGATGGATGGATGGTATTCTGGAGGTGACAGACTCAACCATTGGGGAGCTGGGGATGGTGACGGCCGACAGAGGACTCTGGCGTGGACTGGTCCATGAAGTCACGAAGAGTCGGAAACGACTGAACGAATAAACAACAAATCCTTATGCAAATGACACAAATCACTGCAGTGCTTACTTTCATATTTAACGGACATTTGTGAATAATGGAAAGCCTCACTCCAGCTAGAACATTAAAAATGACTAGTGTGAACATCAATCTATATATGTCATATAATACAGCCAATCTTAAAAATTGCTACCTTCCGCTTTTTGTTTTATATCAATTCACCCAGTGGTTCAAATGCTATACCAGAAACTCCAAACTGCTCTTTATTATTATGTATGAAATACCTATCCTTATTTTATTTGTGTATATTTTTTCATTATGTTTTCACCTGAAGTGGCTCACAGCAGATTTTTTAATGTGGAATGCAGAGTTGAAACAGATCTTTTATTTTCAGCCCAAACAGTACAGGTTCTATCTTTTAAAAGTATAAAGATATGCAAGACCAAATAATGTGTCCACAATCTATTGTATAAATAAACGTAGAAATACATTGACATTTTTGCCATTGCTACCATTTCTTGAACTTGACTATGAGACATATCAACAGGCTGGATCAGTAATCTAATTTTATAAAATAATGAAAAGCCAAAATTTAAATTTAGAAATATTTCTAGCTTGTAGAAAGAAAATAAAAAACAGATTGCTCTTCATGTCCTGGGTGGCATTCAGCAATTTAATACATATTGGTTTTGAACCAATTCTTCATACTTTCCATGTCCATCTCTTGCTCTCTCTTCTGTTCTGTGTTTTTTATTTCTTTACTTTGCTGATTGTGTTATATGATTTGCTCATCTTCAAGTTGGGTTAAAAGTCAAATTGTACATCATAATCTCTACAAATGTAAAGCAGTTATGAAATACACAAAACTAATGAATGTTTACTTCAAAATAAATCCCACTTAATTTAAAGGGATTTACTAATATCAGTGCAGATTAGCGCCATTGAGTTACGACTTCCATGTAATTGGTTTATAAGACTGCAACTTCAATTCTTTTTTTAGTGATGGCAGAATGTTTTTATTTATTTAGATAACAAATTGATACATTTCAAGTTATGTCATTGCTGATCATTATTTTAAAATTTCCAGATCCATCTTCCTATCATTAGTAAACATTCATCTGCTTGCTCTATTTTTGTCATTTATACATAATTTGCAATTGTTCACTTCATTTTCCCTGTCAGTTCAGAACTATCTTGGGTTTGATACATTAGTTTTCATATTGATCCTCTTTGTTCTAACAACAGTGGTAGAGTTCTTCCTGTCATTACTACTGCTTTGTACTTTTTGATAGGCAAATGAGGATTCATCCATTGGTGTCCACAGAATCTGTCAGTATCATCAGAAAGATAAGTGTCATGACACAAGCTTCATGCCTAATGGAACATCACAACACACGTAGAAAAGGGGCATAGCTTGCATCATGATGCTTATTTTGTAAACAGCTGGATTCCTACCACATATTAAGGCATTTTAGTTTTGCGTTGTTTACACCAAATTTAATTATTTATTTTCCCCAAATGAGACCTGTAATCATATTCAGCCCAAAGGGGACAGAACAATCTTGAGCCTAGATAGCTCAATGTCTCCTGAAATAATTTTAGTTAAGTTGCATTTTCCCCACCTCCTCTTTCAACCCAAGTTGTTTTTTGCTATAGATTTACAGTAATAAATACCTTAAAGTAGTTGGTTGCTCCTGTTTACATTCCCTGAGTACATTCCCCCTCCTATTTCTGTGTAAATCTGTCAAAAAGCTGCATGGGATTGGGAAGTCAGTCTTCTAATTTATTTAATTTTATTACATTCATATCCTATTTTTCCTCCCAAGAAATTCAATCTGGAGCATAGGGTCTTACCCCAACAAAGTTTTGTTGAATTATTTTCTCAACTGGCACAAAGGTTTTAATTGACCTGAGAACTTCCAGGGACACTTTTGTAGGTTTTGCTAATACGAATGGACTAACTTGTTTTATCCACTTTCTTGAACCATTGTTTCCTTTCTACTTTCTGTCAAGATTCAATCATATTGTTGTTTGCTTGTTTCTGGCTTGGCCTATATGCAGCCATTGTGGTTTGTAAATTTACTTATTTTACTTACTTATTTTCTATCCCACCTTTATTATTTTTATAAATAACTCAAGGCGGCGAACATACCTAATACTCCTTCCTCCCCCTATTTGCCCCACAACAACCACCCTGTGAGGTGAGTTGGGCTGAGAGAGAATGACTGGCCCAAGGTCACCCAGCTGGCTTTCATGCCTAAGGCAGGACTAGAACTCACAGACTCCTGGTTTCTAGCCCATTGCCTTAACCACTAGACCAAAGTGGCTCTAAATTGTATTATATGGTTTAATTTATGTGAACTCAACCAATTGTGGCTTATTCAACACACTGTGGCTTAGCATATGATGTGAACCAGCCACCTAGGGTCATGACGGTGATTAGTGTTACTTTTGCAGCTTTGTGAAAGCTTCTGAATGGATGTGAATCTCCTTGCAGTTGTCAATGAATCCTCTGAGTGGAGCTTCAACTCTGATTCAGGCAGTTGTGATGAAACTCAGTTTTGCTACAGCAATAAGTAATATAGTGGTACATACCAGCATCTTGTAGATTACTAGCCACAGAATCTAGCTCAGGCACATATTGCAGTTTTATTTTAAATGGTTAGGAATATTGATTTTAAGGAAAAAATATAGGGCACTTCCAGTCACCAGTCTTGCCCATTTATTTATTTAATTTATTTATTCAATATATATGGCCATCCATCTCAACAAGTGATTCTTACCTGTTGTTGCACTTTTGCAGCATTTCATGAGTGTTCTTGCAGCTGTTCCCTGAAATTTCAATAGCTGGAGGAGGAGGAAAAAATAAGGCCAATGAGGAAATTAGAAAACCAGCATGCTCTTGCTGCATTTCCTTGTGCAGCAAGGAAGAGAAAAAAAGTGAGTTGGGGTGAAGGGCAAAGCCACTCCTCCCAACACTCCCCCATACCAGGTGGGGTGGGGGTGGAAGCAGGGCATGGAGACTTCAGATGGGAGGTGGGAATCCCAGGAGGCAGGTTTCTAATAGGAAACCAGCTGTTCCACAGCTCTAAAGGAAATGCTGCAAAACTGCCCTCATAGAAGGCAGTGTTGAAGTAGAAGCTGAGCTGAAAGTTAATCAGCTCAGCTTCCCATGCGCCACGGAAATCTGAGGACGACATGGGGATGCAGGAGGAAGCATTGGCCCTGCCTGTTGAAGGGACCTTAGATAAGTATGCTTTGACTTCATGGGCAAATTTGGTGCCTTGAATAATAGATCTTAAAAAAAATAGATAACAATTATCATGGTCACCCTTCTGTTGCTGGCAAATGTATTACACTTTGAATCTCAAACAAAAGTACATATCTTCATTTTCAGGTCTCCAGTTATCAGGAACTATGTCTCACACATTTAATGATTTATCTTTAAAAGTGTTCATAAACAATAAATCAAGAGTTTATCCAAGTGCAGTAAGGAAAATAATGATCTCCCAGGGAACCCATAGTGACCTCTCGCGGAACCCTAGGGTTCCATGGAACCGTGGTTGAGAAACCCTGGTCTAGTGGGTGAGGGTATTTTGGGTTTTCCCAGTATCATCTTTCTGAGGGTCTTGGCTAGAGATCTTTTCCAGCCTGATCTTAAATTCAATTAAGAAACTAAACATTACTGAATATATTTGTAAATATTTTTTGTAAAAGTAGAATTGACAAATTTCAAATCTTTTAATATGATGGTTTCTACAGAACTGGAGAATTTTGAAGATTGTTCAGTGGAAGAATATTATTGTAGAATTACTGTACTTTTTTTTAAAGGAATAATGAAAAATGATGGAGGATGTTATACTTTCCTGAGGAAATCTGAACCCAGTTTTCTAACCAATAAATTGGTTTCCTAACCAAGAAGGATGTGATTTCCTTGGATCTATGTAGCTACATTCTGCTGGTGACTAATTGTTCATAATAAGTGTCCATGACAGTTGATTTTGCAAAGCTAACCTCACAGTTAACCATTATATCTAATAGCCATTCCACCACCTGTAATCCAGGCAGTGGAATGGCTGAAAGCTTTATTATTTATTATTTAAATTTATATGACCACCCATCTCCCCCAATTTATTAGCTTCTAAATAAAGTCTTTCAAGCAAAGAAGCTTGAAAAGTGTGTGTGTGTATGTATGTATATGTATATGTACACACACACACTGTGTGTATATATCAAGTTGCTCACACTAACCAATTGCCTTTTGATCAGTATTTTTTAAACTGTATAATCTGACAGCAGAAACAAAGTTGCTAGACTATAGATTATAGAAATAAGTGGGTAGGATTATGGCTCAGCAGTAAATCTAAGAAAGGAACGTTTCTCATTGCTCCCCCCCCTCCAGACACACATATCCAAGTTCCTGTGCCACTTTTCTCCTATTCAGAATCACAGCATCTTTCTCTTTCTCACATACTGGGTTGTGCATTTCTGTTTTTACACTCTGTACAGTTTACTTCTAAACAGTATATGAGTGCTGAGTGTGTGTGAATTTTTCTATGAAAAGCAGGGGGGGGGAAGTGTTACATTCCTTCTCATCCCTCACATGATAGTCTCAATCTGGATCAGTCTGCTGCTTTGTTGCAATTAAATAACATTTTAAAACACCTATTGGGGGAAATATACAATTGATGTATTGTCTGATTTGCCCTTAAAATACCTGTGAGGAGCCCTATTACTTTTGGATGCAGATGTCTAAGCTCATCCAACAATGGAGAGTTGGTAACCTGAACATCCTAATTTTAGGAGCTAGAATTGCCCTAAGAAAGCATACTGTAGATGATAGATGGAAAATGACTCATTTGGCTCAACTAGGCCAAGGGGAGGGGGGTAGTCTCTTACATTAATCTGCTAGAAATAAAAAAGGAGGATGAAAACTGACTCTGCTTATAGCAGGAAAACCTGTATCACCACCAAAATTTGGTGGAGGGAGGAATCTCTTGGAGTACTAATGCTGAATACCCTTATCTTTCATTCAGCTTGTATATATGTGTAAGGAGGCTTTATAGCATAGAAACATCAAAAATTTCTAGTGACCTTATCCAAGAAAACAATTCTGGATGAATGCTGAAATCCCTGAATTTTTCTAATTCTTGGAATGGGATGGATGCTTATAAAAATAGGTTTAGTTCTGTTCCATAACTGGATGTTTATAGATTTCTGCTGAGCCATAATCCTACCCACTTATTTCTATAATCTATAATCTAGCAACTTTGTTTCTGCCATCAGACTATACAGTTAAAAAAAATATTGATCAAAAGGCAATTGGAGTCCAGAGAAATTGCCAGGTTGTTTTCTCTTATTTTAGTAAGAATATTCATGGCAGCTGAGCACTATACATAGACATGTCTTAAATTAACATTTGCAAAGTAAACTGCAGTTTTGAGAAATATTTAGTGAACAGGGTGGAAGAGAGATAATTTTGAACGCCAACAAAACTTTAAAATTCAAAATATGAAATAACGGAGGGGAAAGGGATCTTCTTTGTTACCTCACCTGCCCTGTGGAAGAACATTTCCCCCAGAGATTTAGATTACACCAACTGTGTTGGACTTTCGCAAGGCGTTAAAAGATCTGGATATTCCCATAGGCCAGAGCTTTCCAAACTTTTCATGTTGGTGACACACTTTTTAGACATGCATCATTTTGCGACACACTCTTACAGCAGGGCACAAGGCAGGCACTAGGACCTGTGTGGAATCCTGGCAGGGCTCGGAGGCAGCAGCAGCCGTGACACACCCAAACACTACAGCCGACACACTAACGTGTCACGACACACAGTTTGGAAAGCTCTGCCATAGGCGTTTGGGTTGGGAAATAAGCGAACACAACTTGGACATAGGTTAGGTTAGCTGACTCGTCTTGATGTCAAAGAAAATGGAGTCAGACAAATAGCATGTTCATAGAATTCACTTCTTTTCCTGTGTTTCTTCACGTATTTGGAAAAAGATAATCAGATTCACTGGATGATTGTCTTTTACTCTGCTTGGACAGGGCTGCCAAATTTATGACTGGAAAGCTACGTTTATTACTCAAAGATGCTCTTTGCTGTGAGCCTGTATGAGCCCCACTAGATTTCTTCCAAGTGCCTGTGCAGGGCAACCCTCTGCAGTGGCAGTCTACAGTGTACCCAAGTGACCTGTTGGCAGATTCTATTGATGTTTAGAAAACACTTTTCCAAGTGGGTGGTAGAGCACGTCCACATGGCTCTACAAATGCTGCCCCCCCTTCCGTCCCTTTCCATTTTGCTAGGGTGGTGTTTTTTTCAACAATGAGTCACTGATGATTCTCCCATTGGATTTATTTAGTGTGATAACTGCTGGTGCTGCTAGGTGTGCTACATTTATTATTTAAAACTGAAATACAGTAGTTCTGTAGCCATTTTTTTTAGTGTTACTTTTCTGCCCTGCCTTCAATAGGCAAACCATTTAGAAGTGTTATCAACCGATGCATCTATTAATAATCTATTTTGCATTTAACGTGATGACAGTACTTAAACCATTGTGAAAACAGATTCCCAGAGAGGGCAGATGATTGGCTGCTGGATGATATAAACCTCCTATCTGGGCAGAAAGGAAATGTCACTGCCTAAGGTCTCTTTGGAATGGTGGGGGAAATGCTCAGAGCCATTGCTAGTCTCTTTGCAACATTCTGAATTTGATGGTCCTAAGAGCAGAGTATGGGGATGCAAAAAGGAGGTGGTAGTTCCTCGTGTTCCCCAGACAGGATCTGAACTTGGGCTGAGCAAACTTTTGTTCATCACAAGCCGCATTTAACATGTAGGGGGAAAGGGGATGTCCACAGTGAGTATGGCAAAGTTGCAAACAGGCAGGGCTGTCTCACCTGCGTGGGAAGGGCCAAAATGTTCTGATTCTTTCCCTCATGGGTTTGGGAGGAGATTTCCCCCCCCCCCTTTGCTCTGAAAACCTTGTTCTGCTAAGTTCTTCAATCACATAAATGGCACCCTGCACTTCACTGCCTGTGTGACCAGAAGGAGACAACAGAAAGCAGAGCACCAAGATCACTTGTTGGGCTGGAGGCCTGCTGAGAAAACACATAGAAAATGGAAAGCGGTGCTTTGCCAGGATGAGATGGGGCAGGGGGCAGGGAGGATCAGGATACATTGGCCCAGAATGCAGTCGTGTGAGTGGTGCCATGTTGGTGCAATGTTACTCTCATGTTGAGATAACTGCAGTAGTTTGAGGCTGGTTTCTGTGCCCAATTCAAGGGGATCACTGTGGTGCATTAAGTCTTATATAGCTTAGATTCAAGTTGTAGGACTACCTATTCCCATAAATTGCATATTCTTTGGCCCTCAGTGAGACATCTCTTGCCATGGATACATTTAACATTAATAATCTTTTCAGTAGCAGAGTGTATATTTTGGAATAATTAAGAATTGAGTCTTATTCTCCCTCCTTGTAACAGTTTAAGAGTGGACTAAAATTGATTTAGTTTTTGGAGAAATAGGTTGACAATCTTGCAGGGGATCAGCCAATACTGTTGCTAGTCTCACTGAGGTTTTCTCTTAATCTGCATACTGGCTTTCTACTACCTGTAGAGGACGAAGAGTACATGCAAAAGTCAGTAGCTAGAAGTCATGGGCACTAGATCTTTTCTCATAATGGATGTCCATGAAGAACTAACTGATAAAGAGCAGTAAGGCCTAGCTCATACAGCACACTAAGCCATGTTTTGTTTAAGCATGGCACAGTGAATAAGCCACAACTGATTGGTTTGCACACAACACTAAGATAAGATCAAACTATGTTTGGTTGCTGCAGTCAGCATCTGCAGTAATCTTTGCGCCTAGAAATACAAAGTCTGTCACTGCCTCCACTTTTTCTCCCTCTATTTGCCAGTGATCAATCAAGCTGGTTGCCATAATCTTGGTTTTTTTGAGGTTTAACTGCAACCCAGCTTTTGCACTTTCTTCTTTCACCTTGTCAGAAGGCTCCTCAGCTCCTCCTTGCTTTCAGCCATCAAAGTGGTATCATTTGCATATCTAAGATTGTTAATGTTTTCCAGCCTTGGATTCATCAAGCCCAGCAAGTCGCATGATGTGTTCTGCATACAAGTTAAGTAGGTAGGGTGAGAGTATACAACCCTGCCGTACTCCTTTCCCAATCTTAAACCAGTCTGTTGTTCCGCGGTCTGTTCTTACCATTGCTACTTGGTCCTTATACAGATTCCTCAGGAGGCAGACAAGATGACTTGGTATCCCCATACCACCAAGAACTTGCCACAATTTGTTATGATCCACACAGTCAAAGGCTTTAGAATAGTCAATAAAACAGAAATAGATGTTTTTCTGAAACTCCCTGGCTTTCTCCATTATCCAGCGGATATTGGCAATTTGGGCTCTAGTTCCTCTGCCTTTTCTAAACCCAGCTTGTACATCTGGCAATTCTCGCTCCATGAATTGCTGGAGTCTACCTTGCAGGATCTTGAGCATTACCTTACTGACATGTGAAATAAGTGCCACTGTTTGATAGTTTGAACATTCTTTAGTGCTTCCCTTTTTTGGTATGGGGATATAAGTTGATTTTTTCCAATCTGATGGCCATTCTTGTGTTTTCCAAATTTGCTGGCTTATGGCATGCATCACCTTGACAGCATCATCTTGCAAGATTTTAAACAGTTCAGCTGGGATACCCTCGTCTCCTGCTGCCTTGTTATTAGCAATGCTTCTTAAGGCCCATTCAACCTCACTCTTCAGGATGTCTGGCTCTAACTCATTGACCACACCGTCAAAGCTATCCCCGATATTATTATCCTTCCTATACAGATCTTCCATATATTCTTGCCACATTTTCTTGATCTCTTCTGCTTCTGTTAGGTCCTTGCCATCTTTGTTTTTGATCATACCCATTTTTGCCTGGAATTTACCTCCAATGTTTCTAATTTTCCGGAAGAGGTCTCTTGTCTTTCCTATTCTATTGTCTTCTTCCACTTCTGCGCATTGCTTGTTTAAAAATAATTCCTTATCTCTTCTGGCTAACCTCTGGAATTTTGCATTTAATTGGGCATATCTCCCCCTATCACTGTTGCCTTTTGCTTTCCTTCTTTATTGGGCTACTTCCAGTGTCTAGCAGACAGCCATCTTGCCTTCTTGGTTTTCTTTTTCTTTGGGATGTTTTTTGTTGCCGCCTCCTGAACAATGTTGCAAACTTCTGTCCATAGTTCTTCTGGGACCCTTTCTACTAAATTTAGTAACTTAAATCTATTCTTCACCTCCACTGCATATTCATTAGGAATATTAGTGAGCTCATATCTAACTGATCTGTGGGTCTTCCCTATTCTCTTTAGTCTGATTCTAAATTGTGCAATAAGAAGTTCGTGATCTGAACTACAGTCAGCTCCAGGTCTTGTTTTTACTGACTGTATAGATGTCCGCCACCTTTGGCTGCAAAGGATGTAGTCAGTCTGATTTCGGTGTCGACCATCTGGTGAAGTCTACAGTATGTATAAAGTCGTCTTTTAGGTTGTTGGAAGAGAGTGTTTGTTATGCACAGTGAGTTGTCTTGGCAAAATTCTATCAGCCTATGTCCTGCTTCATTTTGTTCTCCCAGACCATGCTTACCTGTAATTCCAGGTGTCATTTGACTACCCACCTTAGCATTTCAGTCTCCTGTAATGAGAATAACATCTCTTTTTGGCGTATTATCCAGTAAGTGCTGCAGATCCTCATAGAACTGATCTACTTCTGCTTCTTCAGCATCTGTGGTTGGGGCGTATATTTGGATCACTGTGATGTTAAATGGCTTACCCTGAATTCGAATTGAGATCATTCTATCGTTTTTTGGATTGTATCCAAGCACTGCTTTAGCCACTTGATTATTAATGATGAAGGCTACTCCATTTCTTCTGTGGTCCTCTTGTCCACAGTAGTAGATCTGGTGGTCATCTGATGTGAAGTGGCCCATTCCAGTCCATTTCAGTTCACTGACACCTAAAATGTCTATATTTAATCTTGACATCTCACCATTAACCACATCCAATTTGCCCTGGCTCATAGATCTTACATTCCAGGTTCCTATGGTGTGTTGATCTTTAGAACATCGGATTCGCCGTTCACCACCAGCACCGTCGGCCGCTAGCCATCCTTTCGGCTTTGAGCTAGCTGCATCATCACATCTGGGGCTAGTTGAACGTATCCTCTGTTCCTCCCCAGTAGCATTTTGACCATCTTCCAACCTGGGAGTCCCATCTTCCGATGGTATACCGACATATCTCTGGTTGTACTGATCCATTTAGTTTTCACGGCAAGAACACTGGGGTGGGTTGCCGTTACCTCCCCCAGGGATCGTATTTAGTCTGACCTCTCTGCCATGACCTTCCCGTCTTGAGTGCCCCTTCACAGTTTAGCTCATGGCGTCATTGAGGTGCTCAAGCTCCACGACAAGTTAACGATCTCCTTTGCTGGAGTTGCTTTGCTGGAGTAACACAGAATGTTAGGGTGTAAGTATGTACAGTATATGCACACCCAGACAATGACTTCTCTCTTTTCATTGTTTTTTTTCCCCATGCCTTCTTTGCATTTCATCTTTCCACAAACTATCTGTTAAAGAGGTCAGTGAAATCGCTGTATACTGTTTTTTGATTGATGGGGCTGGGACCCAGCTATCTGGAAGCATCCACTGGCTGTGCAGAACAGGCTAATGTGGTTGGCTGGGTTCTGTGTTGTGAGAACCTAAGCAATATATTCAGTGGGCTTTGATCCAGTTAGCTAGATGCTCAGTCATTATTTTATCAGACAAGGTTGTGAGGCTATACTTGTAGATCCTCCATCCTACTGTTGTCAGTGTCAATTGATATTTTCTTTATCTATTCCATTGGTGTGTCATTGAGTATGTATAGTCGAAGGCTTTGACGGCCGGAATCCGATGGTTGTTGTGGGTTTTCCAGGCTGTGTGGCCATGTTCTGGCAGTTCTGGTTCCTAACGTTTCGCCAGTCGCTGTGGCTGGCATCTTCAGAGGACAGGAGCACAGCTAGAAGATTCTCTCTGTGTCGTTTGTATATTTCTGTGGTTGAGTAGAGTTCATTGACCTTTTGCAAGCTGTGTTTTTCAGGACTGGCAGCCAGGTTTTGCTGATCTTTAAGCTTTCTTCTTTTTTATTGAAACTGTGTTGGTGTTTATGTATTTCAATGGCTTCCCTGTATAGTCTAACATAGTGGCTGTTGGTGTTGTCCAGTATTTCTGTGTTTTCAAATAAGATTTGGTGACCCGTTTGCTTGAGAGCATGTTCAGCTACTGCAGATTTTTCAGGTTGCTGTAGTCTGCAGTGTCTTTCATGTTCTTTTATCCTGATGTGGATGCTGCGTTTTGTGGTCCCAATGTATACTTGTCCACAGCTGCAGGGTATGCGGTAAACTCCTGCAGCGGTGAGGGGGTCCCTTTTGTCTTTTGCTGATTTTAACATTTGTTGTATTTTTCTGGTGGGTTTGAAGACTGTTTGGAGGTTATGTTTTTTCATTAGTTTTTCATTAGTATTAGGTATGTTCACCACCTTGAGTTATTTATAAAAATAATAAAGGTGCGGTAGAAAATAAATGAATGAATGAATGAATGAATGAATGTGTATTGCCTGTATTTATTTGTATATCATCCTCCTCCCATTTTAACTTGAAAGGAAAGGGTTCCTCAGTTGGAGTCTGGCCCGTAAAACTACACTTCCCAGACATCTCTGCACCCTCCACCCTCCCTTCCCTCGCCTCCTTCTCTTATCTTCGGAATCCTGCCGCATCTCGGAGTCACTCGCAGCCCTGCTTATCTGCGGCGCGCCCTGCGATCGCCGGGTGGTAGGGCGGAAGGGCTGCGTGCTTAAGAGTGAGGCAGACTAGGCAGACTAAGCGACGCGACCCAGAGGCGCGGAAGGCTCACCGCTTCTAGACTTGGCAGAGGGACCTGCCGTGAAGCGAATGTAGGGAGGGAGGAAAGAAGGGAAGATGGTCATTCGGGTTTTCATCGCGTCCTCCTCTGGTTCCGTGGCGGTGAGTGGAAAAGACAGGCAGGGAGGCTGGGGAGCGTGAAAGTCCAACGAGTAGGCGAGGGAGCCACTGAATTCCGCCGCTCCTGCCCCTTCCTTCCTTCCCCCCTCCCCCCTCCGTGGTGTCCTCAAAGATGTTGGGCCGGACTACAACTCCCATCACGCCTAACCCCGTACGGCCCATGGCTGGGGATGGTAGGAGTTGTCCACCACACGCGGGGCGCGAGGTTAGGGAAGGCTGTGCCTTCGACAGACCCCAAGGAGCATCTGCGCAAGGGGGCTGTCGAACTCGCGATCCGATCGAAAACAAAACGCGCGAAACCTTTCAGAAGGAAAGCGGCGGAACCGAGAGAGCGATTTCTGCCGGACTCCAGAAAGTCCGTAACTCGGGAAAGCGGCGTAGTTGCTGTTCGTCACTAACAGCAGCCTTTCGTGGTTGCCTCTCTTCCGCTTTCTCCCGCTAGAGAGAGGCGAGCGGTGCTATCACAGCCTCTCCATTGCAGAAGCGCTGGGGTTGGGCGGGCTTGAATGCATGTTGCAGTTTACTAATCAGTGTTCTTTACGTCTCCCGCTGCCCCGTTTCCTTTAATTTTGTAATCTGGAAAGGTGAAAGAAAATAAGGCGTCAGAAGTACCACTGGCGTCGTTACCCTTTTCGAAAAATGGGAGTGACCCATTTTAAAATGAACACTTAGTAATTAATAACGCTCTATTTTACTCTTTTTTTAAAAAAAAGAATCCACATGTAGAAATGGGACTGTCAGGTGTATCAGAAACCCTTATATATTTATATGATTTATATACCTGCCCATCTCACACAAGTGACTCTGGGCAGTTTACAAGATTAAAACACAAAACCCACCACACATAACCTCTAAGGCCCAATGATAAACAATAACCCCACTCACCATCAATACCAGAGCTCATCTACGCTGATAATGGAGCTAATGGAGCGTTGTAATTATATGCATATAAATGGGTGTAAAGCACATTAAAGTCAATGTAATATTGCTGCTTCAAAAGCACTTTTCAATCATCAAACTCAAAATGATGTATTTCTGATGCAAGTCAAATTTAAGTCTGACTAAGATTGTGGTATTATACTATAATCCATTGAAGGAAGGTGGGGGAGGGTTTACACTAAAATGATTAGAAAGTGCATACTACAATACAATTTAAACCAACACCCACAGCTCTTCAAATAAACATTTTAACTTGGGAGCATGTGCTGTTTAAATATTTAAACTTCCTCTGTAAATGTGCTTAAATTTCAGCTGCATGTCTAGTTGGCTTATCCACAAGTTTTTTTTAATGTTAGTTTGTTTGGGTGTTCCTCACCAATATTTTCTTCCCCTCCCCTCAGTACTTACGTTTCTGCAGCCTCAAGATACTCTCAAGTCTTTAGATCCTCCCTCTTGCACAAACACAATGATACTTTGGCTCTGTAAGGACTGCCACTCAGAGAATGTAGGATTGCTATCTCTATATATGATAGTGTGATTTCACTTTCATTAACACTTTGAGGTTTACTGTCTTTGTACAGTAACATCATAGACCAGCTTTCTCTGATCTCTCATCCTGCCGGTGTTGTGCAGTTTGAAATCTAATGTATCTAAAAGGCACCAAGTTGGGGAAGGCTCCTATACGTATTGTGCTGGTAGTTTATAATCCCTAGGACTTTCCGTTGCTGTAACTAATTTTGCCATCTCTAGAGACCTCTGTATTTCTATTTGAGTTAGAAATTTATAATCTTATCAAGGTAAGCATAAAGATGGATCTGCATGTGCTTTTTATGAGAGTCATTGAAGGGGATTTTCTACAACAGTAACTGCTTATGCTTCAGTATTGGTGATACTGAACTTTGCCTTCTGCAAAACACACTTAGGCTATCCCTATGGACTCTACAGTTTCTGTTAGAAGATCTTTAGCTATGTGATACTTGCATTCAGTTCGTGTAATAAAGGCTGAAGCACCATGTGGTTTGGCACAAGTATGTATCATGCTAGGTAGCTGTATGCTAACAGCCAATAATAAGTAATTATCCATTTCAGGAGGCTGCTGAGTAACTATTAGATATCTTTAGAACCTGTATTATGAGTTGTCACTGAACATTCATAATAAAAGCCTCCCTCCTAGTAGAACTGTCGGTCTATTCTTAGCAAATGGTTTATAGTAATACATCATCAAAATGTTTAATCTGTGTCACATATTCAAAACAAATGATTAAAATAACCAAGAAACTGCAGATGCTGTCCATGTCTCAAATAAAAACCTGGGATTAAGCAGGCATATATCAAGTTGTACTATTTATCTGTGGCCCTGTGCATATTTACCTTGTGCAAATCAGGAAATCCTTTCTTCTCTTAAGGTTTATTACTCATATCTTGGGTGCCATATCTGTACCATTGTATGCATAAACAACTGAAATAGGCAAATTATTCTCTTACTCAAAGCAAAGGAACTGTGGATGTCTAACAAAGCGGTACATGAGTAAACTAAATGCTTGAATATTTTTTCTACTTAGTGTACTGTGGAAAGTGGTATGGCCCTAATAACTTACTTTCACCACCATTGTTCCCTTCTCAAGAAACAATAGGGTCTGAGAAGGGCTACTGGCAACTCTGCAGCAGTAATAGTGCAACATCCACAATATAGACCATTGCCTATATCATAATGCATAGCATCAGGCTACACCATTCTGCTCTTCCCCTTTAGCTACAGCACAAATGATGGAGTACTTTGCACACACGGAATAATGATGTAGAAGCCATATCTGTCGGTAGATAATGAAGAGAGGATTTCAATTCTCTGCCTTTCAGATATTCTCTCTTAGCACTCTAGTCATGCAAATTAGCAATTAGGCTACAAGGACCTTTACCACAAGGTCTTTCACTCTGGTAAGCTGGAGGGGGGAAGGCTATTCTTCAGATGTTGACACCTGAGCTAATCTACCTTTGCTCTCCCACCCACCCACCCCAGGAAAAACTAGATTCACAAATTACTGTAGTTTGCTTTCTTTGTCAACACATCAATAAGTGACTATTATTACACAGGGAATAAAATACAGTGATAAAAAGATACCCAAAGACAAAATACAGAAGAGTAGACTAACTTAAACTTGCCCACCAATAAGTAGGTTTTCATCTGAAACAAAATGAGGGTGAAGCTGGCTTCAACTACTTCTGTGGGGACAATCTTCCATAAAGGTGGTATCATATCACCTTAGTAGTTATTAAGCCCAAGACATTTTTGAGAAGAGCCGCCTCTTCCAAACTTAAAGTATAAGCTGATGCAGGGAAAATATTCCTTCGTATATTTGGCACCCAAACTGCCGGGTTTTAAAGGTAAGTACCAGAGTCGAAATGGCCACAAAAGCAAGCAAGCAAGCAGTGGAGCTTGCTTAAATTTGCTGTACTCTGTTTCCAAGTGGTTGTGCTCATTAACATCTGAAGTTTCTTTGTTTCTGTCAGGAGGCTATCAAAGCATGGACCACCATGGATAAGCTACATTAGCCAGCAACAGCCATAATTTTCCAACTGATGGTAAAGGCACTCCAGTGCATTCCATGCCAAAGTTGGATTGAGGCTTACTGGCCCTCCATCATTCAGCCATTTGTTAAACACTTAAGACAGCCCTCATTTGATTCAGGTGGCAAAGAGAGAGGTGGTATTGCATGCATGTAGAAGACACTTACTTCATGCTCTTGATGGCAACACATTGCTATTAAAAAGTAGGAACTTGAAGGATCCCAAAATATACATGTCATGGAGTATAACAGATTTCTCCCCTCCCCACCGCCTAACCACATATATTCCTCAAGATAGGAGTAGAACTATTCTCATAATTAACCTGATAAAATATTGTGGTCATTTGTATCAAAAATAGGCTGGCACATCCTTCTATCTTCAACAAAACATTGGGAAAACACATTGGAAATTACTGAATTGACAGTTCTCTTCACTTAATAGACGGGCTTCATTTCCCTTACCTCCAGTACATTATTATTACTCCAGTACAGTCCTATTATAGATACTGTAGTACAGGGCTTTCCAAACTTTTCCCGTTGGTGACACACCAACGGCGGCGCACGAAAACCCGGAAGCGGCAGCGGTGCGCAAAAACCCAGAAGCGCCATGGCGGCACGCTTCCGGGTTTTTGCACACCACCACAGCTCTTCCGGGTTTTTGCATGCCGCCACCGCCACGACACTTTCGGATTTTCGCACGCCGCAGAGGTGACAGCAGCAGTGTCCTGCTGTGTTGTGCAAAAACCCGAAAGCGCTGATGGCCCGCCACTGCCGCCGTGCGCGCAGCCATGTGCCATCATCGTGTCTTGAGTTTTGACATGACACACCTGGGGCCCGCAGGTGACACAGTATTGTGTCGCGAGATGCAGTTTGGAAAGCTATGCTGTAGTATATAGATAAAAGAAAATGTCAGGCTTGTGGAATCTCCTTTGCATTTTATTACAACCTTGAAGTTCTATGTTTACTCAGTAAAAACAAGCTGAAGCTTTTAAATTAATTTAAAAGCCAACCCCTTTATCACAGCGTAACTCTTTGCGTGTCTGATAAAATGGACTAATGTGTGAATGTTTTTGCCATTTTTTAAATTTTTAATATGCTATAAAATATATTTTTTCCTACTGTGGATTAATACGGCTGCCCTTCTGAGATTTTTTTTTAACTTGGAAATACTCTCTACATTACTCAGGGACCTTTCTTCCATGTAAGTGTATCGAGGATTACAGCAGAAATTCATTTTTAGCAATTCTTTGATGTTACTGGTAAAATTGCTGTTTGTGCCAGAAGTTCAATCGGATGGCAAAAAGGAATAGTAGACTCTGATAATACTGGCAAAATGCAAGACTTTAATCTCAGCCTGCAGTCTTTCATCCTTGATTGTCATTGCTACCTTATTTATTTATTTATTTATTTATTTATTTATTTATTTCTTATCCTGCCTTTATTAATTTTATAAATAACTCAAGGCATAGAGCTCTCTTCAGAATGAACAATAATCTGTAGGATGATGACATCTTTCTATGAAATATATCTTGTGTGAGAACTCCTTGCTGTTTTACTCTGGTCTCTAAACACGAAGGTTTTAATATCTCCACATCAATCATATGGCAGATGATTTCATTACATACTGGCATTCATTGGGAAGGTGGAGGCAGATAGTACAACTTGTAATTTGTACCATCAGAAATAATGGTGCCAGATACATGTTTAGAAGGGAAATACAGCCCATATATTTCATATACTCAAGGTTTTAAGGACCATGCCTTGATTGGTAATGCTTTTCACTGTTGTTGTTATTATTTTATCCCGC
This sequence comes from Charina bottae, assembly GCA_023362775.1. Taxonomy (NCBI): domain Eukaryota; kingdom Metazoa; phylum Chordata; class Lepidosauria; order Squamata; family Charinaidae; genus Charina; species Charina bottae. The sequence goes on from JALMGJ010000041.1 coordinate 393,966, forward strand.
CTTTTTTATGTATAACTCAAGGCCATGAACATACCTAATACTCCTGCTTCCTCCTCTTCTCCCCACAACAACAACCCTGTGAGGTGAGTTGGGCTGAGAGAGAAGGACTGACTCAAAGTCACCTAGCTGGCTTTCATGCCTAAGGAGGGACTAGAACTTACAGTCTCCTGGTTCCCAGCCCAGCACCTTAACCATTACACCAAAATGGCTCTCAGTTTGTTGAAATATGGTACGTGAATTTGATCAGATTGTGTGGTTTAGAAAATACTCAATATAGAAAGTTAAATGTTTTGAATGCTTTTCCTGGCTTCTGATTGCACAACATAAATATTCTCCCCCCCCCCAAAGCATTCTTAACCCCTTTCCTAAGGCGATTAAATTAATGTTGCAAGTTCTAGAATTCACACATGTTTTGCTTAATCAAAGAATGTTTCAAAATTCTAAGCCAGAACTCAAACACCTCTGTTGAGTAACAGCTGGCATGTTTTTGGTCTTATTTTACCAATCCCTGTCTGGCTGATGTACATTCTGAGTCATTTTAAACTGCTTAATAATATTGACATTTGCTTACCCAACTCTTGTCATCCATCTGCTGATTGTGCTTCCAGATTTAGTTCTTAGGAAAAAAAAGTACCAGCATGCAGAAATTCTAGATCTGTGTCTTCTACCAGTTGCTGAGCTAATTGCCCTGTTTAAAATAGGTGTGCAAGATACCAACAGAAAACAGTCATTTTCAGTACCTCCATAAATTTTACTAATGTATGCTCTGCATGCAGTCAGATGTAAACTTTTAAAGCAAAAGCAAATATTGCCTTTCAATTTTTCATATCAGAAACCTTGAACTGAGGATTTTAAGGTTGTTTTTTTTAACCATTAAGTGCATAAGAATAAAATTTGTACAAACAGGCTAGTTAAATTTGCAAGCCTCAAGTGCTTGGCTGTCTTATTCAGCTTAATCTCTGGATTCATACAACACACCAAGATGCGTGTGGCATTTATTTGGTTCCAGCTTCGCAAATTTTGCAAAGTTTACGTTGTGATTTATAAACCATGAGTTATGGTTTTTGTGGCATATGTGGCACATGTGGCACATGGCATTGTGTATGAGCTCAGCCATTGTGACTTCTGGAAAAAATGATTAAAATGAACTATGTTGGCATAGTGCTGTGTGTGGTCTTAGAATACACGTTGTTCAGTCTGGATGCTGCCTTGGCTTCTGTACCTCCAGTTCCCTGACACACTACTAAACATCTTCAGAACTGTTTGTCAATCAGTCACACCTTGCCACCAATAAAGTATTCCTAAGCTGTCTACAAACCACTAGCATTTAGAACATTTTTGTGAAATATACTGTACAGTAATTTCTGAGCAGCCTGGCGGTGAGTACATCACAACCTGTTTTTGACAGGTAATGGCCAGCTTTTCTCTTTAGCTCATTTGTGTCCCACTTTTCTCAGTTACTGGGCACCACTAATCTGCAGAGCTGTGCAAATTCTTTGAAAGGATGATTCAGAACCTGTAGAGGGTGTGCTTCTTTTTGACCGCTTGAAGCAGCCTTTCCTCTTTTGAGGCTTGCATGGTTGCTTCAGAAGCTGCTCCTGGCTGTCTCTGCCTACAGGTGCATCTACAGCTATTTTGCTTCCTATTAGCATGCAGTGAAGCAAAGTACCTGTGAATGCACTTGAATGGGGAGATAGGATTAACTGAACAGCTGGGCCAGTGTGAACAAAGATATGGCTTCAAAATGATGTGCTTTCTATGCACGCCACCTTTTCTAAAGCACCTCTTTTGAAGGATTGCACAGCCCTATTAATGGGGGAACCATTTGCAGGACTCCAAACCCCACTATTCTGAGAGTCTTGGAAAACTAGACATAAAAACTGCCTCCTTGTCTAGCAATTTCCTGGATTGCATAAAGTTCATTGGGTAAAATTGCAAGTTTAAGCATAGAAAAATACCACTTGTTCAGCTAGAGTAAGTTGTTTTGAAAAAGCAGAATGTTTAATAAAATGAATAATTTGAATAGAACCAAACAGCACATTCTGGATAAAGTCTGGTAAAATATTACATACTGGGAACTGAGAAAGGCATTTTCTTCTTTAGAGTATTTGTGAGTAATTAGAGAGTAATATATTTTTCTACATGAATAAGGAGTTTGGGGTTTAGGATTATGCTTGATTACTCAGAAAGTTAATAAAATGTGTTACTTACTTTAATTTGCATGTAAAGCTCTTTGGATTGAAGGTGTACCATATATACTCTCAGATAAGCTAAACTCGATCTTTTGGGTGTATTTTGGAACTTAAAATTCTCGACGTATCCATGAGTATATACGGTATATTTCTCAGATTGCCTTTATGAATCTCTTAATCACCACTTTGTGTCTTCCTAGCCATTTCATTGGGGGGGGGGGGAAGCAGAGATGATGAAATGTGGCCTTCCAGATGTTATTAAACTTCAGCATTCATTGTTCCTAACCCATGGCCTTGTTGACTAGGACTGATGTAGTTCAACAAAATTGTTCCTTCCTGTGGGTCATCTGAAGGCATATTTTTTATGAATTGTAAGGGCAAAACTTACAATTTGTGGTGCTGGAGAAGACTCTTAAGAGTCCCTTGGACTGCAAGGAGGTCAAATCAATTCTAAAGGAAATCAACCCTGACTGCTCATTGGAAGGACAGATACTGAAGCTGAAGCTCAAATACTTTGGCCACCTAATGCGAAGAGAGGACTCACTGGAAAAGACCCTGATGCTGGGAAAGACTGAAGGCAAAAGGAGAAGGGGACGGCAGAGGATGAGATGGTTAGATAGCATGACTAAACGACTAAACAACAACAACAACAACAACAAAGGGCAAAACAGCTTTTGGTCAAGACAAAGGCAAAGAGGGTAAAGTAGTATTTACAGTCCATATGAAGGATTAAAAGTGCCTTAGAAGATCTTTCCTCTGTTCTGAAGAAGCAGAAACATTGTATAGGAACTCAACAGTTTGGGCCATCTATAGTTGAGATGCCTCCAGACACTGAGCTTTTTGGTGGGATCTCTGTTTCAAAGATACCAATTTCTCTGGATTATGTCTGTCAACTGCATATGCTGGACTTGAGTTAGCAAATTAATCATCCATTGCTTTTAAAAAACAAAAACTGGAGAGCATATTGTAATACATCTTCCCACATAGCCTTTGTAGTACTGTTGAACATCTGCCTTGGTAAATAGCACCCTCTCCTGAGATGTTCATATTGAGGCAGTTGCTATGGCAAACAGCTACTGAATCCCCCCCCCCCCCTTTTGGAGGTCCTTGGTAAAACTTCCATAATGAGTAATGTTGTTTTGATAGTCCTCTGTATATCCCACTGAGTAAATTATGAGTTGGAGAAATGGCTTTCAGTGTCTGTTGCTTTATTGTATTTCATAATACAATAAAACAAAACATAAAACAAAAAACTCTTCCCTGAATCTTAAGTTCTTTTTAAAAAAACTTTAAAAAGGCGATACTATCTCTGAATTTCTATAGGTATAGCCACCTCCCATGTGGAGAATGTGATTTTCCAGAATGCTGGTCTAAAATGCTAATGGAGGGGAATTAGAAGAATTTTTTAAAATGGGTGCAAATAGGTATGGTTTAGGATCTACATCAGTATTCTTTTGTGATTCCCAGAGTGAACTGGGTCAATTATTTGCCTTTTTTCTAACTAGGGACTTGCAGGGCCGCAACTGAGGGGGGGGGGCAAGCGGGGCATGTGCCCCAGGCGCCGCGCTGGGGGGTGCACCAAAATGATGCACGGGGGCACCAAAATGACAAAATAACCCATGGGGGGGGGCGCGGAATCCATGTTTGCCCCAGGTGACACAGACCCTAGTTCCATCCCTGGGGACTTGAATGGGGATTAAGGAGTAAAAAGGGTCCCTGAAGCTTACAATTGCTTAAGGCACCCCATTTCACCTTTTAAAATTCCTGACACCTCACAAAAAGGTGTAGAATTGTGTACAAATGATGAACACGTAATTGCTAAAATGTATAAACTTTTATTGAAATTTGAAACGGAAGAACAAGTGAAAAAATGTATGATAAAGTGGGCTAAACATTTTGGTTATAATATACAGATGGAACAATGGCAAAATACGTGGTTGAAAGGATTGAAATTTATTTTATTTAATTAATTAATCCCACCTTTATTATTTTTATAAATAACTCAAGGCAGCAAACATACCTAATACTCCTTCCTCCTCCTATTTTCCCTACAACAACAACCCTGTGAGGTGAGTTGGGCTGAGAGAGAGTAACTGGCCCAAGGTCACCCAGCCAGCTTTCATACCTAAGGTGGGACTAGAACTCACAGCCTCCTGGTTTCTAGACCGTTGCCTTAACCACTAGACCAAACTGGCTCTATGTTATAATCTTAAAGAGAATTTTTATAAAATGATGTACCATTGGTAAATGACACCAGAGAAATTGTCTAGAATGTATAAAGGCACTTCAAATTTATGTTGGAAATGTGAACAACAAGAAGGGACATTTTATCATGCTTGGTGCATGTGTAAAAAGGCTAGAAAATTTTGGATTCAAATACACTGATTTAGAGGATTTTAAAATTAATATACAATTGAGACCGGAAGTCTTCCTCTTGGGACTGATGGACAAATAGTTGGGAAAAAGTCATGGAATTTTGTTTTTCTATATGATAACTGCAGCGAGATTACTGTATGCACAAAGATGGAGAGATTTGGCAATACCCACAATGGAGCAATGGTTGGTGAAGATGATTTGCTGAGATGGCCAAACTGACTTCTTTGATCAAAGAAAAGACAATATCTACATTTATTGCTGACTGGAAATCCCTTATGGACTTTTTGTGTAAAACAGAAAAAAATGTACTTATGATTTATGGTTTTGATGATTAGACAGGATAGATTATAGAAAGAAGAGAGTTATGTTGTAATCAAAGTTGTGAACCCCTGCTTTAAAATGTTACTTAGCCCACTCCCTCTTTGAGAGTAATCCAGAGCAAAATGGTCTAGGACAATGTTTAGACTTTGTAATCGGTTCCCTTGTTTCTGCAGAAGCATAATCCAGAATTTCAGAGATTCTGTGTTTATTACAAAAGAGCTCACTGCTCATTGATAGACTATTTGCTCTCAGCTGACTCTTCCTACTAGCTGGAATGGCTGTATGAAGCAGAACATTCTGTTTTAGCCATCCCAAGCATCCTGGCTTGTTTCACTTTTTACCAGCCAGGATCTTAACCAGGAGTTGTTCTTTGTTTATAAATCCTGGAGCTCCAGTTTGAATGGCACTTTGCACAGGCTATTCCTGCCTTGTTACCTGATTGAATGGGAAGTAAGATTTTGTCTTCAGGCTGCTAATGAACACTACAGTTGGGTGGACACAAGCTCATATTAAAAAAAAGTGTTGCCTTTAGTTCCACTGGTGTAAGTTTGATTAGGAAATAAATTGCAAGGCATTGATCTTAAAAGCATCTAAAGGGGTTAGCCCTTTTTTAAAAATTTGGATATGTTAAAAATATATGAACAAGTACAAAAGAGAACATGAAAAAAGAATAAAATAATATAATACAGATGAATAAACCAGGTTATTAAAATGTCATGGAGGTTATAGCTTTCTAATATATCATTATGTATTTGTAAATAGGTAAATATATTGTATATATTATATCATGTCAAAAAACTGATTATTCTTAAAGAATCATCAAACTAAACTTTGCCATGATTGACTTACACAGTTGGCCTGGCAACAACTGATTACCTCTTAGTTTTGCCTTTCTTTTTTCCAGATAAAGAAGAGGCAGCAAGACATTGTACGATTTCTGGAAGCCAACAAGATTGACTTTGAAGAAGTGGATATCACCATGTCAGAGGAGCAAAGGCGATGGATGTATAAAAATATTCCTCAAGACAAACTGCCTGCACAGGGCAACCCTCTGCCTCCCCAGATCTTCAGCAATGATGAGTACTGTGGAGTAAGTAATTTTCAAAGTTTGTGGTTTCTCCATTTTGTTACAGAAGAGAAACTAGGAGTGTGTTGGACAATAGTGCCAACATCCACAGATAGCATGAATATGGAGGGCATCATGGTGAAGGCTGCCCAGTTAGGTCCCCTCCCAAGTGCTCTGGAGGAATGTTCAGATTATACCAAGGAATGATGGGATAAAGAAACACCTAATGGCTGATTCCCCATTTCTGCAAATATAAAACCCCAACAATCTGACCTATTTCTAGCCTTAGATGAAATTTAAAAAGCCCTTGCTTGGTGGAAACCAACAGGAAAGAGAAGCATGGCTATACTCTGCTTGTTCCCTTAAAGCAGCCATCTCTGAGAAGTTTTGAGTGTATCTGAGTAAATACATTCCCAGTGCTTCTTGGTCTCCTGAGATGTCAAACATCCACTGTCCATAAAATAAAAACAGGGTGATTCCCAGTCATTTGTCTTCACCAGAACCATTATGAAGAGTAATATGTTCCCCAGTAGGTCAGTGTATAATTTTTTGTTGGGTCAAGTTTCAGCTTATTAGAGAACTTGCTGTTTTGTTTTACTCTGTGTTCCTCTGTTGTACCATCATACGTTAGAACAGTGATTTGGATATTGGAAGCTGGTTGGTTGCCACTCTCTGATTTATTACTCATGAGCCAGGCTGCTCAAATATCTTCCTCCTAGTAATGATGGGAGAATGCTTGTTGGCTCTATCTGTGCTGGAGCTTCAGTTCTGCGAGCATCTCTGTAGCCCATGAAACTAGAGGCACAGAGACAGGATCATGGCAGAACTACCTAAAGCAGGAGAGGTCAGCCTCTGTTCTTCTAATTTTCTCTTAACTTTTGGGAGGCCACAGGCCAAAGGTAAATGAAGCTGAAATCAGCAGGAGGAGCCACATGTGGATGGGGTTCTGGGTTGCTTTCCTGACTACCCATTTTCCCTTTTTCTTACAGACCATTTTTCTCTCTCTCTCGCCTTCTCTGACTCTTTTCTGTCACACAGTATAGGCTGTTAGGGAAGGAAATGATTACTTTCGCCAGAGGGATGAATATGTTGTTTGCTGAAAGTTTTTGAAATTAGATTAAGAACTCATGAGATTTGGTTGAGAATCTTATATGGCCTGAGATCACCAGATCTACAAGTTAAGGCTCTGTCTTTCTTGCCCTCCTGCCCCTTTCCACCTCCAGGTTTGACTATGTAATAAGGTCCAGTAGTTTAATTTGAAGAGATTACTTTTGCATAATCTAGTGGTTAAGAATAAACACGTTACAAACAGTAATATTTCATCTTTTGCAGATAAGAAAAATCTGTTCCTTCGCTTTTATGTTCCTGTTGAATTCCTAACATTTTCCCAATGATACAATCCTGAAGTGCTTTTGCTCTTATATGGGCTCACCCATAACCTGTTTGCCAAGTTGATGCGTCATTGCATTAGCTAGCACCTAAAAGCCCTTGTGTGTGCCTGTTAATATTTGTAGCAATTGAGCCATATTGCTTATATTGGAATAAAAGAATGCTCTAACTCTTTCCACTCCAGACTGAAAGGAGGCAGAATTGTAATGGGAAAGAGTTATCCCAAATAATGCAAAAAAGCTCCACTCATTTGTTATGGAGCCATTTCATATTTATGGGAGAGGTTCTTGGATCTCTCAAATAAATTTAAGGGTTTTAAAGATTAAAGGGCCTATCATGAACAGTAAAAAACTACCATAAAATATTCATTAATAGAATACATACTTAGCACTGAAAAAATCATCAAAAAGCACAGCATAATGAAGTAAACTGTTAATATTTGTGTTTCTGTGTGTATGCATGTGTGTGGGGTTGCACTTTTGTGACTAATGTGAGTATAGCAGTTGCCAACATTGCACTGGATTATTAATTGAACAGTGCTGTTGATTATTCAGCGAGTATATGTTGTGAGTATTGATGTGAGTATCCAGGCATGGTTGGATGCCCATTAAAGAAGATGAGATTTGGACAGAACCAACATCTGGATACATCTGCCAGTAGCTCTGTACTATGCATAACAATCCTGTTAGCGTATCTGAATTCATAATATCTGTTTTAATCCATTTACAATTGTTTGGCCATTCTGTAATAAATAGCTGAGCTTTGAAAATCAAAGGCTAAAAATGACACCTTCAGTCTTGTGATCATTAGGTCATGGGGAATATAAATCTGATTTCCAAAGTATTTTTGGTCTTTCTGTACAGAAGCCAATTGCTACACTTTCCAAATAAAGCAGGCCTTTAACAACAGTGCTTTATAGACAATGAAATTTAGTGTGTATAAACTTGCAATAGCTATTTCTGTAATAATGTTAAATTTCTCTCTGTTAAGCTTTCTTTTTCTGTATGTTTTCAAGTGTTGTGGAGAAAATGAAGCAAATATCCTTGGAGATTTTCTTATGGTTGAGCAGAAATCCTGAAGATGCTACTTTTTGCTGATAAATTTATAACAATCGGCAGCTGGCTACCAAGGACACAATATTACCCTGTTGGTGAATGTTGACAAAGCTATTATATTTTTTTTTACTAAAATTAATGTTTTGCTCTCTTGCTTAATTTTTAGTGAGCCATAAAGTTGAAAGCTTTATTTTTAAAGAAAGACACTCTTCTTTATATTTATATTCTTTATATTCCTGGAACGGTGGTTGGTCTGGTTTCCCGGTTGATCATAAAAACAGGAGTGTTTTTAGGATTGATCCAAGACCGCACAGCCTCAGATTTGGTTCAGGGCCTCACAGATTATGAGGGCCCTCAAACAACATTAACAGACTGATAGCAATAATATGCAGTTGTACTAGCTAGTCAAAATTGCAGCAACAGCCCACCATTTGTAAAACAAAGAACTTCTCCAGATGCAATTAACAGCACCTGAATTAATCACCTTTGGGGGTGAGCAGCCAGTGAGGATACTAATCCAGCAATAGGCTTGCCCCTTTGCCATTCATTGGTCATACTCCTCCAAAGGCAGTGTTTTTCAGTGTTTTCGCACTGAAGATGTTGCCTAGACTGGCAATGAAACGTCTGCAAGAAAACAACAAGGCTCAGAGAGCACCAAGGACTCCACAGTCCAAAGGCAGTTTCTGATTTGTTCAGCTGTTTATAGAATTTTTTTTTTAAACTGTGCATGATTTCTGCAATGGCTGAAGTTTTAATGCATCCCTTCTGCAGCATATTGACCTATTGACGGTGCAGGAAGTGGAGGCATCAGAAAACCAAGTTATTTACATGTGGTTGTCTTTCAGGAAAGAGAAAAAGGCATGGGCATGTAAATGCTTGTCAAGAATTGCTTTGGTGGGAGTAGCTTCCTTGAGTGTGTTTGTTATAGCTGCACACACAGCTTAGTGGAAAATTCCTGATCCTACATAAAAGGCGGATTGCCAGCTGATAAATAGGCTGCAGGTGGTGTTTTACAGTCACAACAATACACAACACACGCCCTTGTTCAAAATAAGACTGGGTTGGCAGAAAGCTCCCAGAGGTGGAAGCTGCAGATAGTGGGATGTACATAAGAACAGCCAAAGATAATTAGCAGGCAAGATTAAACAACAGCTGCCCATTCTTTCACTTGTTCTGAAACAATAGTCATCTTTGTCTGCATTAGGAGGAAGATTGTTTGTGGTAATAGAGCTCCTATTAACCACTCAGGCAATAGCTTCAGGATAAAAGTGGGTCCTCCATCATTTCTCTCTCACACAGTTGTCCACTTAGGTAATCGATTTAAAAAGCAAAGCAATACAGTAAATGTGAACTCCTAGCTGCCATCTAGAGGTCAGGTGGATTTGGGCCCCCAGAACTGGTAGCCCTATTTTTAGCCCTCTGCTATTTGCATCTTGATTCTGCTTTTCTTGTGCCTACTTGTTTGTTTCTTATGAGCTGCTTTGAATGTTGTATAGCAAGAGTGGCAAACTATGGTCTAAGGCAGTGGTTCTTAAATGGGGGGTAATTTGAGCATACCCTGGGGGTAATGGAGCAATTTGTATTAGCTTGTTTGTGAGTCAAGGATCCAGTGTGGGGCTGCTGCTGCTGCTGCTGAGACGCTTGTGTAAAACAACAGAGGCTGGGGTTTTCGGGGGGGGGGGTAATGACATTCGAGACCAGGAAAAGGGGTGATTGGGTCAAACAGTTTAAGAGCCACTGCCCTTATGGCTGCATGCCTTCTGGAGCCATCTCCTGAAGGTCCCTGAAGTCCCCCGGTGCCCAATTATGCCACTGGAATGTGATGAAATGCCTCACTATTGAAAAGCACAGGGGTGGGTGCCTGTTAAGAGAAAAAAGTGTACTGCAGTGATTCATGTTTAACTGGCTTTGGTTGGAGGATTTTTAAAGATTTTTTTTCATGGTTCTCACCTGGCCCTGCCCTTGCTTACATATTCAACCAGCTAGGTTTTTACCTTGTCCCCCCAGAAAAAAAAAACATGTGTGACCCTCTTCCAGTGAAAGACAGCCCATCCTTAGCATGTAGAAAGGCAGACAATAATTTGTAGAGATAAAGGTGGAAAAGCTAGAGGGCATGAGTATATGAGGGCATCTCATGTGATTAAAAAAGAAGTTCCTGCAAAGGTAAACTTAAAATATTTGCCAAATGTTTTGATATGCCAGCATGCCAAAATGATCCATTTGCAGTGGTTTCTCCTAACTACTGATGTGGGAATATACAGGAATGCTATAACTCTGTATTCTTTTCAAATGCCTGTAGCTTGAATCATGTCAACTGGATTTCTATTTTCTTAGTGGAAACGTTTCGCTCCTTATCCAAGGAGCTTCTTCAGTCTGAGCAAAGTTGGTAAGGGAATCCTAAATATGTTCCTAGGTAGCTGTGTGACCTTACACCTGGGGCTAGGTCATGGTTATATTGAGATGTAATTTTTAAGTCCTTTTATTATCTAATGGAGGGTCGTTAAAATCACCATGCTGCTGTTGAGCTTCTGAAATGGTCTTAATCTTCCTAGGCACAGAAGACAAAACGGGGAGGAAGATGTGGGAGAGTTTGTGCCTGAGGCCCCCACCTCTATTCAAGGAAGGATTTTCCAAGTTGGCATAAATGGATTCCTTGACCCCTCTCTCAAACCACCTATCTTCTCTGTCTAAAATGTGAACATTAATGTCCTCAAATGAGTGTCCTTTTTCTTTTAGGTGAAGATAAACTGCTGACTCTGGTCCTGTGGTGTTATTTCTCCTGTGTTGGGCCATCCTCCTGTACATAGGTTGTTTGGTTTCTCCAATGTAGAGTTCAGAGCACTCCTCACTGCACTGGATTGCATAAACTACATTGCTTTTCTTATGTTTTGGAGTTTGATCTTTGGGGTGTACAAGCCTCTGTCTCAGTGTGTTGGTGGGTTTGAAATATACAGGTATGTGGTGTTTGCCAAATATCCGTTTTATCTTTTCAGACACGCCAGCCATGTAGGGAATGACCAGGTTCTTTCGTTTACTCTGAGTCTCAGCCCTATCTGTCGCTGTTTTAGGTCTGGTAGATTTAGATTTGGTGAAGGCCCAATTTGGATATCCACAGGCCTTCAGGGCTGTTCTCAGGTGCTGATTTTCATTCTTTTTGGAATCCATGGAGGTGGGGATGGTTTCTGCTCTGTGTGACAATGTCCTGATGACTCCTAGTTTGTGCTGCAGTGGATGGTGGGAGTCAAACATCAGATATTGATCTGTGTGTGTGGGTTTCCTGTAGATCCCTATTTCTAGCTTGCCACCGGTCCCAATGAGGACTTCACAGTCTAGGAATGCCAGTCTGTTGTCCTTGGTGACTTCTCTGGTGAAGCTAATGTTGGCATCTATAGTGTTTATATGGTCCGTGAAGGCCTGTACTTCCTGGGCCTTGATTTTGACCCAGGTGTCATCCACATACCTAAACCAGTGGGTGGGCACCGTTCCCTGGAATGTGTTGAGTGCTTTCTTCTCCACTTCTTCCATGTATAAATTGGCCACAATGGGTGACACAGGAGAACCCATGGCACAGCCGTGTTTTTGTCTGTAAAAGTCACCTCTGTATGTGAAATAAGTGGTGTTAAGACACAGGTCCAGAAGATGGCAGATCTGGTTTGGGTTGAGATGGCTTCTCCTTTCCAGGGTGCTGTCCTCTTCTAGTCTCTTCCTGACAGCGGATAGAGCATGAGTGGTGGGGATGCTGGTGAAAAGGGAGGACACATCAAAGGAGACCATAGTTTCATCTGTATCCAGTTTCAGGATCTTTGCTTTGGAAACAAATTCTTCCGAATTATGGATGTGGTGTTCAGAGTGTCCAACTAGAGGTGCTAGTATGGTAGAGAGGTGTTTGGCAATGTTGTATGTTACCGAATTGATGCTGCTGACTATGGGTCGGAGGGGTGTTCCTTCCTTGTGGATCTTAGGAAGTCCGTAGATGCAGGGGATGGCTTCTCCAGGATACAGACGGTGGTAGGTAATCCTATCGATGGAGCCATCATGTTCCAATTGTTTCAAACTGTCTATTGCCTTTTTCTTGTAATTGTTGGTGGGGTCTCTTTTCAGTTTTTCATATGTATGGTGATCCTCCAAAAGTGAGGTAATTTTATTGTGGTAGTCTGCAGTGTTTAGAACCACTGTACATCTTCCTTTGTCAGCAGGTAAAATGGTGATGGTTTCATCTTTGCTGAGGGCTGTCAGGGCTCTCCTCTCTTGGACGGTAAGGTTGGGGGGAGGAGGTTGAGCACTGGACAGAGCTGCAGATATTTTAAGCCGGAGTTGTTCTGCTTCTTCAAAAGGTAGGTGGTTGTTGTGGATGGCAGATTCTGTGGCTGTAATGAGCTCCACAACCGGAACTTGCTTGGGAGTGATGGCAAAATTAAGACCTTTGGCTAGGACATCTCTCTCTGGTTGGGTAAGTTCTCTGTCTGAGAGATTTTTCACCCACATGTTCTTTTTGTCCTCTGTGGTCCTGTTGTTGTTGTTCCTCCCAGTGGTTTCTCCAGTTCCTTGTTTCTGCTTGCTGCGAGAAAGAAGAATGTCAAATTTCTTAGTTTGCCTCTCCTTTGTCTTGTGATGCTGGGCCAGCTGTACTTTATTGCCAAGCTGAATAACTCTATCCAGGATTGGGTCAGGAAGGGTGGCTGTGATTTCCTGGTGAAGGTTTTCAAAATTGTATTGCAGGGCATCAATGGTGAAGTGGACTTGCCTTATTCTTTCATTTAGAAGATGTCTTTGTGCCTGCTGCAGGATCTGATCTGCTCTGTGACCCTTAACTGTAGATTGCAGGCGTAGGCTTGTCGGGATGAGTCTCTGTTGTCTGCATCTGAGGTTAAAACGTAGGTGGTTTCTATAGTCTGCCACCTTTCTTGCTGTCTTCTCGAATTTCCTTACCAACTTCAGGGTTTCATCCCCAAAATGTATGGCAATATGTCTATGGAGGTTCTCAGTCATCCAGGTGGAATTGTCTGTAGCTTGAATCATGTCAACTGGATTTCTATTTTCTTAGTGGAAACGTTTCGCTCCTTATCCAAGGAGCTTCTTCAGTCTGAGCAAAGTTGGTAAGGGAATCCTAAATATGTTCCTAGGTAGCTGTGTGACCTTACACCTGGGGCTAGGTCATGGTTATATTGAGATGTAATTTTTAAGTCCTTTTATTATCTAATGGAGGGTCGTTAAAATCACCATGCTGCTGTTGAGCTTCTGAAATGGTCTTAATCTTCCTAGGCACAGAAGACAAAACGGGGAGGAAGATGTGGGAGAGTTTGTGCCTGAGGCCCCCACCTCTATTCAAGGAAGGATTTTCCAAGTTGGCATAAATGGATTCCTTGACCCCTCTCTCAAACCACCTATCTTCTCTGTCTAAAATGTGAACATTAATGTCCTCAAATGAGTGTCCTTTTTCTTTTAGGTGAAGATAAACTGCTGACTCTGGTCCTGTGGTGTTATTTCTCCTGTGTTGGGCCATCCTCCTGTACATAGGTTGTTTGGTTTCTCCAATGTAGAGTTCAGAGCACTCCTCACTGCACTGGATTGCATAAACTACATTGCTTTTCTTATGTTTTGGAGTTTGATCTTTGGGGTGTACAAGCCTCTGTCTCAGTGTGTTGGTGGGTTTGAAATATACAGGTATGTGGTGTTTGCCAAATATCCGTTTTATCTTTTCAGACACGCCAGCCATGTAGGGAATGACCAGGTTCTTTCGTTTACTCTGAGTCTCAGCCCTATCTGTCGCTGTTTTAGGTCTGGTAGATTTAGATTTGGTGAAGGCCCAATTTGGATATCCACAGGCCTTCAGGGCTGTTCTCAGGTGCTGATTTTCATTCTTTTTGGAATCCATGGAGGTGGGGATGGTTTCTGCTCTGTGTGACAATGTCCTGATGACTCCTAGTTTGTGCTGCAGTGGATGGTGGGAGTCAAACATCAGATATTGATCTGTGTGTGTGGGTTTCCTGTAGATCCCTATTTCTAGCTTGCCACCGGTCCCAATGAGGACTTCACAGTCTAGGAATGCCAGTCTGTTGTCCTTGGTGACTTCTCTGGTGAAGCTAATGTTGGCATCTATAGTGTTTATATGGTCCGTGAAGGCCTGTACTTCCTGGGCCTTGATTTTGACCCAGGTGTCATCCACATACCTAAACCAGTGGGTGGGCACCGTTCCCTGGAATGTGTTGAGTGCTTTCTTCTCCACTTCTTCCATGTATAAATTGGCCACAATGGGTGACACAGGAGAACCCATGGCACAGCCGTGTTTTTGTCTGTAAAAGTCACCTCTGTATGTGAAATAAGTGGTGTTAAGACACAGGTCCAGAAGATGGCAGATCTGGTTTGGGTTGAGATGGCTTCTCCTTTCCAGGGTGCTGTCCTCTTCTAGTCTCTTCCTGACAGCGGATAGAGCATGAGTGGTGGGGATGCTGGTGAAAAGGGAGGACACATCAAAGGAGACCATAGTTTCATCTGTATCCAGTTTCAGGATCTTTGCTTTGGAAACAAATTCTTCCGAATTATGGATGTGGTGTTCAGAGTGTCCAACTAGAGGTGCTAGTATGGTAGAGAGGTGTTTGGCAATGTTGTATGTTACCGAATTGATGCTGCTGACTATGGGTCGGAGGGGTGTTCCTTCCTTGTGGATCTTAGGAAGTCCGTAGATGCAGGGGATGGCTTCTCCAGGATACAGACGGTGGTAGGTAATCCTATCGATGGAGCCATCATGTTCCAATTGTTTCAAACTGTCTATTGCCTTTTTCTTGTAATTGTTGGTGGGGTCTCTTTTCAGTTTTTCATATGTATGGTGATCCTCCAAAAGTGAGGTAATTTTATTGTGGTAGTCTGCAGTGTTTAGAACCACTGTACATCTTCCTTTGTCAGCAGGTAAAATGGTGATGGTTTCATCTTTGCTGAGGGCTGTCAGGGCTCTCCTCTCTTGGACGGTAAGGTTGGGGGGAGGAGGTTGAGCACTGGACAGAGCTGCAGATATTTTAAGCCGGAGTTGTTCTGCTTCTTCAAAAGGTAGGTGGTTGTTGTGGATGGCAGATTCTGTGGCTGTAATGAGCTCCACAACCGGAACTTGCTTGGGAGTGATGGCAAAATTAAGACCTTTGGCTAGGACATCTCTCTCTGGTTGGGTAAGTTCTCTGTCTGAGAGATTTTTCACCCACATGTTCTTTTTGTCCTCTGTGGTCCTGTTGTTGTTGTTCCTCCCAGTGGTTTCTCCAGTTCCTTGTTTCTGCTTGCTGCGAGAAAGAAGAATGTCAAATTTCTTAGTTTGCCTCTCCTTTGTCTTGTGATGCTGGGCCAGCTGTACTTTATTGCCAAGCTGAATAACTCTATCCAGGATTGGGTCAGGAAGGGTGGCTGTGATTTCCTGGTGAAGGTTTTCAAAATTGTATTGCAGGGCATCAATGGTGAAGTGGACTTGCCTTATTCTTTCATTTAGAAGATGTCTTTGTGCCTGCTGCAGGATCTGATCTGCTCTGTGACCCTTAACTGTAGATTGCAGGCGTAGGCTTGTCGGGATGAGTCTCTGTTGTCTGCATCTGAGGTTAAAACGTAGGTGGTTTCTATAGTCTGCCACCTTTCTTGCTGTCTTCTCGAATTTCCTTACCAACTTCAGGGTTTCATCCCCAAAATGTATGGCAATATGTCTATGGAGGTTCTCAGTCATCCAGGTGGAATTGTCTGTAGCTTGAATCATGTCAACTGGATTTCTATTTTCTTAGTGGAAACGTTTCGCTCCTTATCCAAGGAGCTTCTTCAGTCTGAGCAAAGTTGGTAAGGGAATCCTAAATATGTTCCTAGGTAGCTGTGTGACCTTACACCTGGGGCTAGGTCATGGTTATATTGAGATGTAATTTTTAAGTCCTTTTATTATCTAATGGAGGGTCGTTAAAATCACCATGCTGCTGTTGAGCTTCTGAAATGGTCTTAATCTTCCTAGGCACAGAAGACAAAACGGGGAGGAAGATGTGGGAGAGTTTGTGCCTGAGGCCCCCACCTCTATTCAAGGAAGGATTTTCCAAGTTGGCATAAATGGATTCCTTGACCCCTCTCTCAAACCACCTATCTTCTCTGTCTAAAATGTGAACATTAATGTCCTCAAATGAGTGTCCTTTTTCTTTTAGGTGAAGATAAACTGCTGACTCTGGTCCTGTGGTGTTATTTCTCCTGTGTTGGGCCATCCTCCTGTACATAGGTTGTTTGGTTTCTCCAATGTAGAGTTCAGAGCACTCCTCACTGCACTGGATTGCATAAACTACATTGCTTTTCTTATGTTTTGGAGTTTGATCTTTGGGGTGTACAAGCCTCTGTCTCAGTGTGTTGGTGGGTTTGAAATATACAGGTATGTGGTGTTTGCCAAATATCCGTTTTATCTTTTCAGACACGCCAGCCATGTAGGGAATGACCAGGTTCTTTCGTTTACTCTGAGTCTCAGCCCTATCTGTCGCTGTTTTAGGTCTGGTAGATTTAGATTTGGTGAAGGCCCAATTTGGATATCCACAGGCCTTCAGGGCTGTTCTCAGGTGCTGATTTTCATTCTTTTTGGAATCCATGGAGGTGGGGATGGTTTCTGCTCTGTGTGACAATGTCCTGATGACTCCTAGTTTGTGCTGCAGTGGATGGTGGGAGTCAAACATCAGATATTGATCTGTGTGTGTGGGTTTCCTGTAGATCCCTATTTCTAGCTTGCCACCGGTCCCAATGAGGACTTCACAGTCTAGGAATGCCAGTCTGTTGTCCTTGGTGTCTTCTCTGGTGAAGCTAATGTTGGCATCTATAGTGTTTATATGGTCCGTGAAGGCCTGTACTTCCTGGGCCTTGATTGTGACCCAGGTGTCATCCACATACCTAAACCAGTGGGTGGGCACCGTTCCCTGGAATGTGTTGAGTGCTTTCTTCTCCACTTCACCAAATCTAAATCTACCAGACCTAAAACAGCGACAGATAGGGCTGAGACTCAGAGTAAACGAAAGAACCTGGTCATTCCCTACATGGCTGGCGTGTCTGAAAAGATAAAACGGATATTTGGCAAACACCACATACCTGTATATTTCAAACCCACCAACACACTGAGACAGAGGCTTGTACACCCCAAAGATCAAACTCCAAAACATAAGAAAAGCAATGTAGTTTATGCAATCCAGTGCAGTGAGGAGTGCTCTGAACTCTACATTGGAGAAACCAAACAACCTATGTACAGGAGGATGGCCCAACACAGGAGAAATAACACCACAGGACCAGAGTCAGCAGTTTATCTTCACCTAAAAGAAAAAGGACACTCATTTGAGGACATTAATGTTCACATTTTAGACAGAGAAGATAGGTGGTTTGAGAGAGGGGTCAAGGAATCCATTTATGCCAACTTGGAAAATCCTTCCTTGAATAGAGGTGGGGGCCTCAGGCACAAACTCTCCCACATCTTCCTCCCCGTTTTGTCTTCTGTGCCTAGGAAGATTAAGACCATTTCAGAAGCTCAACAGCAGCATGGTGATTTTAACGACCCTCCATTAGATAATAAAAGGACTTAAAAATTACATCTCAATATAACCATGACCTAGCCCCAGGTGTAAGGTCACACAGCTACCTAGGAACATATTTAGGATTCCCTTACCAACTTTGCTCAGACTGAAGAAGCTCCTTGGATAAGGAGCGAAACGTTTCCACTAAGAAAATAGAAATCCAGTTGACATGATTCAAGCTACAGACAATTCCACCTGGATGACTGAGAACCTCCATAGACATATTGTCATACATTTTGGGGATGAAACCCTGAAGTTGGTAAGGAAATTCGAGAAGACAGCAAGAAAGGTGGCAGACTATAGAAACCACCTACGTTTTAACCTCAGATGCAGACAACAGAGACTCATCCCGACAAGCCTACGCCTGCAATCTACAGTTAAGGGTCACAGAGCAGATCAGATCCTGCAGCAGGCACAAAGACATCTTCTAAATGAAAGAATAAGGCAAGTCCACTTCACCATTGATGCCCTGCAATACAATTTTGAAAACCTTCACCAGGAAATCACAGCCACCCTTCCTGACCCAATCCTGGATAGAGTTATTCAGCTTGGCAATAAAGTACAGCTGGCCCAGCATCACAAGACAAAGGAGAGGCAAACTAAGAAATTTGACATTCTTCTTTCTCGCAGCAAGCAGAAACAAGGAACTGGAGAAACCACTGGGAGGAACAACAACAACAGGACCACAGAGGACAAAAAGAACATGTGGGTGAAAAATCTCTCAGACAGAGAACTTACCCAACCAGAGAGAGATGTCCTAGCCAAAGGTCTTAATTTTGCCATCACTCCCAAGCAAGTTCCGGTTGTGGAGCTCATTACAGCCACAGAATCTGCCATCCACAACAACCACCTACCTTTTGAAGAAGCAGAACAACTCCGGCTTAAAATATCTGCAGCTCTGTCCAGTGCTCAACCTCCTCCCCCCAACCTTACCGTCCAAGAGAGGAGAGCCCTGACAGCCCTCAGCAAAGATGAAACCATCACCATTTTACCTGCTGACAAAGGAAGATGTACAGTGGTTCTAAACACTGCAGACTACCACAATAAAATTACCTCACTTTTGGAGGATCACCATACATATGAAAAACTGAAAAGAGACCCCACCAACAATTACAAGAAAAAGGCAATAGACAGTTTGAAACAATTGGAACATGATGGCTCCATCAATAGGATTACCTACCACCGTCTGTATCCTGGAGAAGCCATCCCCTGCATCTACGGACTTCCTAAGATCCACAAGGAAGGAACACCCCTCCGACCCATAGTCAGCAGCATCAATTCGGTAACATACAACATTGCCAAACACCTCTCTACCATACTAGCACCTCTAGTTGGACACTCTGAACACCACATCCATAATTCGGAAGAATTTGTTTCCAAAGCAAAGATCCTGAAACTGGATACAGATGAAACTATGGTCTCCTTTGATGTGTCCTCCCTTTTCACCAGCATCCCCACCACTCATGCTCTATCCGCTGTCAGGAAGAGACTAGAAGAGGACAGCACCCTGGAAAGGAGAAGCCATCTCAACCCAAACCAGATCTGCCATCTTCTGGACCTGTGTCTTAACACCACTTATTTCACATACAGAGGTGACTTTTACAGACAAAAACACGGCTGTGCCATGGGTTCTCCTGTGTCACCCATTGTGGCCAATTTATACATGGAAGAAGTGGAGAAGAAAGCACTCAACACATTCCAGGGAACGGTGCCCACCCACTGGTTTAGGTATGTGGATGACACCTGGGTCAAAATCAAGGCCCAGGAAGTACAGGCCTTCACGGACCATATAAACACTATAGATGCCAACATTAGCTTCACCAGAGAAGACACCAAGGACAACAGACTGGCATTCCTAGACTGTGAAGTCCTCATTGGGACCGGTGGCAAGCTAGAAATAGGGATCTACAGGAAACCCACACACACAGATCAATATCTGATGTTTGACTCCCACCATCCACTGCAGCACAAACTAGGAGTCATCAGGACATTGTCACACAGAGCAGAAACCATCCCCACCTCCATGGATTCCAAAAAGAATGAAAATCAGCACCTGAGAACAGCCCTGAAGGCCTGTGGATATCCAAATTGGGCCTTCACCAAATCTAAATCTACCAGACCTAAAACAGCGACAGATAGGGCTGAGACTCAGAGTAAACGAAAGAACCTGGTCATTCCCTACATGGCTGGCGTGTCTGAAAAGATAAAACGGATATTTGGCAAACACCACATACCTGTATATTTCAAACCCACCAACACACTGAGACAGAGGCTTGTACACCCCAAAGATCAAACTCCAAAACATAAGAAAAGCAATGTAGTTTATGCAATCCAGTGCAGTGAGGAGTGCTCTGAACTCTACATTGGAGAAACCAAACAACCTATGTACAGGAGGATGGCCCAACACAGGAGAAATAACACCACAGGACCAGAGTCAGCAGTTTATCTTCACCTAAAAGAAAAAGGACACTCATTTGAGGACATTAATGTTCACATTTTAGACAGAGAAGATAGGTGGTTTGAGAGAGGGGTCAAGGAATCCATTTATGCCAACTTGGAAAATCCTTCCTTGAATAGAGGTGGGGGCCTCAGGCACAAACTCTCCCACATCTTCCTCCCCGTTTTGTCTTCTGTGCCTAGGAAGATTAAGACCATTTCAGAAGCTCAACAGCAGCATGGTGATTTTAACGACCCTCCATTAGATAATAAAAGGACTTAAAAATTACATCTCAATATAACCATGACCTAGCCCCAGGTGTAAGGTCACACAGCTACCTAGGAACATATTTAGGATTCCCTTACCAACTTTGCTCAGACTGAAGAAGCTCCTTGGATAAGGAGCGAAACGTTTCCACTAAGAAAATAGAAATCCAGTTGACATGATTCAAGCTACAGACAATTCCACCTGGATGACTGAGAACCTCCATAGACATATCTTTTCAAATGCATTCCCTCTCCCAGCAATCCTTTATTATACTAATGACTTTATTGACTTTATATACCTTCCATGGAGGGCAGATTTGCATAAAAGCCTGCTTAACTGCATGAGTTGCTGCAGGATAAAAGATTTTAGCCCAAGGTGTTTACATATCAGTAGTGAAGACCTGATCTTTTGATTTCTTTAAATGTCCAACAAGGAAGCTCCTATTCAGAGCCTAAGGCTGTTAGTGAAAGAGTAAAGCAATAAACAGGTTAAAAACAATGCAAGTGTGCTTCTAAAACACTCCAGAAGTTTTTGTTTTTGTGAAAATGTCAACACTTGAAATCAATGCTGAGAGGAATCCTTTTTTTTTAAAAACTCACAGGGCTGAATTGCCCTTTGTACATTAATTCTCTGAGAAGCAGGGTGCTTGACTCTGAAATGGGGTTCTTTTCCTCATTTCTTACTTTCTATAAATGGATCAGATCATTTGATTCGGGTTACTGGCTAACATCTATAAACTTAATTTCTATAGACAATTTAATTCAAGTACCTTAATGTGGTATTCGGGGACCATGCGGAAAGGCTGTCTGTGGTAGATTCTAGCCTGGGCTTGCTGGGTTCCAGCCTCTTCCTGGCCAGGAGCCAACCAAAGTACAGTAGGGCATCTGGCTGGGGCAGCAGTTTTTTCCCTCCTTAGGTAAGTAGCTGTCATCAATTTTGGTGTGGAACAGAAGTTCATCCCCTGGGGCAGGGGTGGATTGGCCAAACAGCCACATGCAGTTCCTTAGCTTCCCATTTGCCTCCCACTTTATCCCCACCTTGACAAGTCCCAAAAGCAAAACATGGGCCACATTCTGACCAGTGGAGTATGAGCAATTCAGGAAGGCCTTTTTTCCTCTTTTATTTTTGCAGCAAATATTTTACTTATATTGTATTTCTGCAGCAAGCAGGGTATCCCGTGCAGCCTTGTGACCGGGTAGGATTTGAACCTGAGTTCAGCCAGCTCTAGTTCACTGAGCTAACCACTATAAGCTTTGCACCAGCTCTTTTTCAGATCAGTGTTCAAGTCTTTTTTATGTTAGGGAGAAAAGCAAAGAATTTGGCTAACTCTGTTGTGAAGGTTATATTTTTTATTGGACCGTTCGTATTTTTTAAAAGATGACTCAGTGTGTAATCTAAAGGCTGTGTGTATCTCTTAAGATATTTTATTTGGCATTTTAGTTGCCGTTAGAATGAAAAGGATCCTGGAATTCCTTTTTCCTTTTCTGTCTGAAATTCTTGGGTGCCTAAGCATAAAAACTGAGCTTGTATACTCCTATGAGTTTCCTCTGTTCCCCTCTCATCCATAGATCTCTTCACTTCCTTTTGCACTATCCTCCTTCACTTCACATCTTTTTATGTACAGTAGTACCTACTGTACTTACAAGGTGCTATTTTTTGTTAAGAGTGCTTAAGAGAAATAGGGCCAATAACTTCAAAGGGGCTTCAGTATTCTTGAAGAGTGATGTAAATGTGGAGATATTATTGCAGAAATAAAATGATGTGGGGGAGCTTATTCATAATATAAAGGCTGCAAAAGGAGCTAGGTCCTACAACAGCTGGCTTTGTTCGCACCAGTTAAGCCATCAAATGATTTCTTTGCTTTTGGCTTAATGTAATGTGAGAACTAGACTACTATGGTTCTTTAGCCTCTAGATCAGAGATTTCCAAACTTTTCATGTTTTTAGACATGCATCATTTCACGACACACTCTTACAGCAGGGCAGAAGGCAGGCACTAGGATCTGCGCGGAATCCTGGCAGGGCTCGGAGGCAGCACCAGCCGCCGCGACACACCCAGACACTGCAGCCGACACACTAACGTGTCCCGACACAGAGTTTGGAAAGCTCTGCTCTAGATGTATGTGTATGTTCAGAATTTGGCCTTGAACAAATTTGATTTTGATTTTGCTTTTTCGTATGGTAGAAGTAAAGCACAAGTGGTTCAGTAAGGGCATAAGACAAGGATGTGTGATGTCTCCTTGGCTGATGTATAGTCGAAGGCTTTCACGGCTGGAATCCGATGGTGGTTGTGGGTTTTCCGGGCTGTGTGGCTGTGTTATGGCAGTTTTGGTTCCTAACGTTTCGCCAGTAGCTGTGGCTGGCATCTTCAGAGGACAGGAGCACAGCTAGAAGATTCTCTCTCAGATGATTCAGAGAGAATCTTCTAGCTGTGCTACTGTCCTCTCAAGATGCCAGCCACAGCTACTGGCGAAACATTAGGAACCAAAACTGCCAGAACACGGCCACACAGCCCGGAAAATCCACAACAACCATCTCCTTGGTTGCTTTATGGATTTATGAATAAATGTAGAAGGAATGCTTGTAATGACATTAGAAGTCAGAGATGTGAATGTGTGTGTACTTTTGTATGCAGGCAATGCTGTATTGTTGGCTGATAACCTGGATGAATATAATGAATGTTAAATAGGTTGTATGATGCAACAATCAGCATGGATCTGAAAATTAATATATCAGAAACCAAGATGATTCTGTTTGATAGGGAAAATGAAGTGAATGATTGCAAATTATATATAAATGGTGAAAACTTAGACCAAGTTGATGAATTTATGTTTCTGTCTATAATGTTTCCTAAAAATGGGAAAATAGATGAAGAAATTTTAAGATATGCAAACCATAATAGAAACATGGTATATAGGATGTGGTCTGATGCAAGGAATGAATGTTGAAAGCAAAAAATGTGTGCTAGAGTGTACTCCTGCCTACTTTATTACATGGAAGTAAGAGTTGTATATCACATGAATTACATAAAGCAAGGGTCGGAAATGGCGGCTCGCGAGCCAGATGCGGCTCTTTGGCCCCTTGAGTGTGGCTCTTCTGCAGCTGAACTCACCCCCGCCCCTTCCACGTGATTGGCCCTTGCGATTCCACGCGATTGGCCCCCGCCCGCAAACCCCGCCCCCTGGCTCTCACACTGAGCGAGGCCCGGCGCGGCAGGGAGGCGCTGCTGGCCCAGGACGCGGCGCTGTTGGAGGCGGCGCAGGAGCGGCCGCAGGGGCTGCTGCGGCTGGAGATGGCGCTGCTCCGTGGCATCCAGGTGCTGGGCGAGGGCGCGGGCCCGGGACGCGAGCGGCAGGGCGGCGCAGGGCGAAGAGCCGCCTGCTCTCCCCTTGGCTGCCTCCGGTCCGAGCCTGGCTCGGCTGCCCCGGCTGCCGCAGGGCTCGGGTTAGCGGGGGGGAGAGGACGCCGAACGGCGGGGTGGGGGGATTGATGGGGTGGGAGGATGCACCCGGAGGGCCTCCCGCGGCTGCTTCTCCAAGGCGGGTTGCAGAGCACGCGCTGCGCCCACAGGAACTCCTGGTCCCTCCGCTCCCTCCAGCTCCGCCACCAGCCCGAGCAGCGCCGCCCGCCCCGTCCTGCCGCCCGGCAAACCTCCGCCGGCTCCGTCCCCCCCGCCGCCACCGCCACCGCCCCGGCCAGGCCCCCTGCGCCGCCCTGCCGCTCGCGTCCCGGGCCTGCGCCCTCGCCCAGCACCTGGATGCCGCGGAGCAGCGCCATCTCCAGCCGCAGCAGCCCCTGAAGCCGCTCCTGCGCTGCCTCCGACAGCGCCGCGTCCCGGGCCAGCAGCGCCTCCCTGCCGCGCCGGGCCTCGCAGAGACGGGCCTGAAGGGGCGCAGAGGCCGGAGAGGGTACCCCGCCGTCTCCCCTTCTCTCCCTGCCTCGCTCGCCCGCAGGGAAGGAGGCGCGGGTCCCGCCCTGTGAAGAGGGTGCAGCCTTCCGCTCTCCCGTGCCCCAGGTTTTGTTGCCCGCGGCAGCCGCTCTAGGAGCCGGCCAACCTCCGCCGCTGGTTCCCAGCGCTTCCCCTTGGATGGGGAGTTCCCTCCCGCCACCCCCGCTCGGAGAGACGGGCCTGAAGGGGCGCAGAGGCCGGAGAGGGAGCCCCTCCATCTCCCCTTCTCTCCCTGCCTTGCCCGCCCGCAGGGAAGGAGGCGCGGGTCCCGCCCGGTGGAGAGGGCGCAGCCTTCCGCTCAGCCCAGGAACGCCGTGGCGCCCAGCAGAGCCCTCTGCACATGCTCCGCGACGCTCCCTCCTTCCCGCCGCCTCTCCTGAGCTGAGCTCCGCAACCGAGCCTGGGCGTGCGTGCGTGAGGGAAGCCGCCATCAAGGGCTTCCTCGCCGAGTTAGTCCGCAGGGAGGGAGGCGGGGGGGACAGGGCTGGGCGCTGGGGCGGGGGCAGGGCCGCGGACGGCAGGCCAAAGGGAGATGCCAGGGCAACTGTAGTGACCGGAGGCGGCCAAGGGGAGAGCAGGCGGCTCTTCGCCCTCAGCACACCGTGGGGCCAGACGAGCCTCCGGCTGCTGCTTCCTGCGCCCGTGGCCTCTTTGCTGCCGCCGCCGCCCGCCTCGCCTCTGCCACTCTCCGCTTCTCCGCAAAGCTCCTGGTTGATCTTAATGTTTCCTTTTCCTCCCCTTCAATATGTTCCAGCAAGCGAGGGGGAAGCGGAGAGCGGCTGCAGCAGAGGCCACGGGCACAGGAAGCAGCAGCCGGAGGCCGCCTCGCCTCTGCCGCTCTCCGCTTCCACCTCGCTTGCTGGAACGTATTGAAGGGGAGGAAAAGGAAACATCAAGATCAACCAGGAGCTTTGCGGAGAGCGGCAGAGGCGAGACTCCACGCCCCCCCCCAGCTGCCAGAGGAGGAGAGGCGGTGGAAGAGCTGCAGCCGGGGGGCCGCGGAGTCTCCGGGGGCGGCCGCCCCGTGCTGCACGAGCAGGTCGAACATGTCCCTGCCGTCTCCTGGGACTTTCGCGATGGCGAGGGGAGGGCGCCGAAGCTGCGGGCCGGGCTGGGCTGGGGCCGGATCCTGTGCTCCTGATGACCCCCCCCCAGGCAGGTTTCCCTTTGTCGTGGGGCAAATGAACCAGGCTTGCGGTCGATGGAGCAACAGCAGAAGTTGTTATTGCTTCTCCGCTTACCAGCGCCTGAATTTTGCTCCATCGGCCGCAAGCCTGGTTCATTCTGAGAGAAACAGAGAGATTTCTGCCTGCCGTTCTTTCTTCCCAGCTGAGCGAGGCCCCGCGCCGGTATTTTTGGAGCGCTTCCGCGCGCAGCTGAGCGAGGCCCCGCATCAGGCTTTTTGGAGCGCTTCCACACGCAGCTGAGCGCTGGGCTGTGGAAATGCGCTCCAAAAACACTGGCGCGGGGCCTCGCTCATCTGCGCTGGGCTGTTGCCCCGCTCCAGTTCTCGGCCCTGACCACCCGCCTGGGGCTGCTGGGAGATGTGGTTCAGCCGCTTCTGGAGAAGACCTCCCCCCGCGCGCCTGCAGCAACGCCTGCAAAAGGGGAGCGGGCGTGTGTGCGCGTGCAAAAGGGCTGAGAAGGAGGCCCGGCTGCACGCTCACCACCGGAGAGGAAGAGGAAACGCGGCCCCTCCCCAGCTTTAGGGGAGCCGCCGCCGCCGCCGCTGCCGGGTGGGTCCCCTCAGGGCGGCAGCAAAGAGGCCACGGGCGCAGGAAGCAGCAGCCGGAGGCCGCTTCGCCTCTGCCTCGCCTCTGCCGCTCTCCGCAAAGCTCCTGGTTGATCTTGATGTTTCCTTTTCCTCCCCTTCAATACGTTCCAGCAAGCGAGGTGGAAGCGG
Organism: Charina bottae; assembly: GCA_023362775.1. NCBI lineage: Eukaryota > Metazoa > Chordata > Lepidosauria > Squamata > Charinaidae > Charina > Charina bottae. Next base: position 420,471 of record JALMGJ010000041.1, read on the forward strand.
AGAGCGGCAGAGGCGAGGCGGCCTCCGGCTGCTGCTTCCTGCGCCCGTGGCCTCTTTGCTGCCGCCCTGAGGGGACCCACCCGGTGGCGGCGGCGGCGGCGGCTCCCCTGAAGCTGGGGAGGGGCCGCGTTTCCTCTTCCTCTCCGGTGGTGAGCGTGCAGCCGGGCCTCCTTCTCAGCCCTTTTGCACGCGCACACACGCCCGCTCCCCTTTTGCACGCGTTGCTTCAGGCGCGCGGGGGGAGGTCTTCTCCAGAAGCGGCTGAACCACATCTCCCAGCAGCCCCAGGCGGGTGGTCAGGGCCGAGAACTGGAGCGGGGCAACAGCCCAGCGCAGATGAGCGAGGCCCCGCGCCAGTGTTTTTGGAGCGCATTTCCACAGCCCAGCGCTCAGCTGCGCGCGGAAGCGCTCCAAAAATACCGGCGCGGGGCCTCGCTCAGCTGGGAAGAAAGAACGGCAGGCAGAAATCTCTCTGTTTCTCTCAGAATGAACCAGGCTTGCGGCCGATGGAGCAAAATTCAGGCGCTGGTAAGCGGAGGAGCAATAACAACTTCTGCTGTTGCTCCATCGACCGCAAGCCTGGTTCATTTGCCCCACGACAAAGGGAAACCTGCCTGGGGGGGGGTCATCAGGAGCACAGGATCCGGCCCCAGCCCAGCCCGGCCCGCAGCTTCGGCGCCCTCCCCTCGCCATCGCGAAAGTCCCAGGCGACGGCGGGGACATGTTCGACCTGCTCGTGCAGCACGGGGCGGCCGCCCCCGGAGACTCCGCGGCCCCCCGGCTGCAGCTCTTCCACTGCCTCTCCTCCTCTCTGGCAGCCGGGGGGGCGTGGAGTCTCCGGGGGCGGCCGCCCCGTGCTGCACGAGCAAGTCGAACATGTCCCCGCCGTCGCCTGGGACTTTCGCGATGGCGAGGGGAGGGTGCCGAAGCTGCGGGCCGGGCTGGCCTGGGGCCGGATCCTGTGCTCCTGATGACCCCTCCGGGCAGGTTTCCCTTTGCCCCACGATATTCTGGGTAGCGGAGGGTGGCAGCTGTTTCCCCGCCACTCCCGGTGGGGCAGCCGGGCCGGGTTTGCGGAGCTGCTGGCTGCACCCCCTCCCTCTGTGAGCCCCCGCCCCCTTCCACGCGATTGGCTCCCGCCCGCAAAACCCCCCCCCTTCCACGCGATTGGCTCCCGCCCGCAAAACCCGCCCCCTTCCACGTGATTGGCTCCCGCCCACAAACCCCGCCCCCTGGCTCTCGAGCACTTCAAAATGTGCACGAGCATGTCAAAATGGCTCCCGGCAAAAAAAGTTTGCCGACCCCTGACATAAAGCAAGCTGAATGCAGTGGGAATGGAATACTCAAGAGGTACTGTGGTAAAACAAAAAGAAATAAGGTAAAAAGTGAATGGGTGATGAATAAATAGAAAAATGATAACCAGTATGATGTGTATATGATTTGGTCATATAGAGAGAATGGATTTCTCAACAAGTATATGAAGGAAGAATATGTCTATGAAGGTTCTCAGTCATCCAGGTGGAATTGTCTGTAGCTTGAATCATGTCAACTGGATTTCTATTTTCTCAGTGGAAACGTTTCGCTCCTTATCCAAGGAGCTTCTTCAGTCTGAGCTTCTTCTTGAGTCTGAGTTCAGTTGCTCAGACTGAAGAAGCTCCTTGGATAAGGAGCGAAACGTTTCCACTGAGAAAATAGAAATCCAGTTGACATGATTCAAGCTATATATGAAGGAAGAATGAATGGTTTGAGAGGAAGGGCAAAACCAAGAAAGTAGTCATTGAAATGGAGTTGATGAAATTCTCAAAGGGAGAGAGATGAAAAGTTTAGAGAATAAAAGTCAATCTATGAAGCAGTGTATGGACAGGTAGAAGTGAAGATATTTGAAAATGGATAAAAATATATAGAGAAAGGTATTGGTGTTAGCTATAGTTAGATTTCCTTCCCTTCCCTTTTCTCTTTTCTCCTGGATTTAATGTCTTTTATTACATTTATTAAATTAAATATTTTATTAAAATACTTAATTTACTTTAATATTAAATACTCTTCTCACTTTTTGTCTACATTTGGAACAGTGTTGCTGACCCTGAAAGAGAATAATGCATTTGGGTGTGTGTGAGTGTGTGTGTGTGTGTGTGAGAGAGAGAGATCACTATAATATAATGCTGAATTATAATCCAACCCTTTCTTATAGCAGAAATTCAGTGGAAGTTTTCCCTGTTGGAATGGGGTGATAAGAGAAGTTATATCTGCTTCATTTCAGGAGATAAATTTTTAAAAGTACAAGAAGAAGCCTTTCAAAACAAACATGCACAAACTATTTTAATTATATGTTAATGCACTAGACTCTTTATAGTAATACCAGTTTTCAAAGGGGTGCGGTTAAAATGATTAATACAGTGCTTTAATTTATGTGAGAAAGGAGTAAATGCAATATTACATCTTAAATCATAGTTGGGAAGGCCTGGGAAGAAGAGCTATAGAACAATGCGGGGCATTCAGAAGAAGTTTAATATAAGTCTGCTTCTTCAACCTGATCCCTCTGGTTAATTTGGATTACAATTTACATGTCTGGGAATTATGAGAATTGTAACTGTAATCCTAGATATTCAGAGGACCCTAAATTGAAGAAGAGTGGAAAAGAACATGTCCAACTTCACCTGCACCATAGCTGAAAACATTCAGAGCCTGAGAAATCAAATGTTGACATGAAAGGCTCATGCCCATGGCAGCCTTAATGTGCTTGTATCCCATGTTGAAACTGGCTGGAAATTAAGCCAGTTTAAGGAATTGCTGTCCACATTTCAGTCTGTTTTTCAGCTTTGAGAACAATGCTAACCAGGTGTTCTGCCCAGGCAGCAATTAGGACAGTCCCCAACTGATCATTCCCTTGCTGCTTTACCCCCTCCCACCCATTCCAGGAAAGCAGCCCCTCGAGGTCTTGTGGCTTCCATTGTTAGGCCTTTTGTATGAGTTCCTCTCTTGGGACTCCCTCTTGTGCTTGACACCTTCCCTCCAGCATTTCTTCTGGTGCCCAAGCATTCCATTTTACCTTCCTTCCTGTAACTTTCTGGGCAATGAGCAGACATACCGGATTCCTTTTCAAATAAAACAAAGCTGCAAGGTGACACGGGCCTTGGTGAACCTGCTTTTTGTGTGTCAGTTTTCATGTTAAAAATCTGTTTTAAGATTTTGCTTCGTGTTTTGTTATTTCAAATCCGGAGGTCCCATCCCATCCTATCCATGGCTAAATGGAGTTTACTCCCAGGTCACTCAGCAGAGCTTCAGAGCAGGGCTGCTTTGTCAGGTGGTTTGGCCTGAAAAGTTAAGACATTAAAACCGGAAATCGTGAACTCTGCTTTCTCTTCCACGTCAAGCTTGAACATGAAACCAGAAGAAGCTGCAGAACTTGTTTCAAAGGTGTATGCATGGCCTGTGGCTCTCTCTGAAGCCAGGGTGTTTGGGTGAAACGCCAAAGCAGCGAATGAATGAGCAACAAACGTACAGATAATTACATTGTTATAAGTGGGTTTAATTATTAATACTGTACTTCTATATCCGATCTGGCAGTGGACAAGATGAGCAGATTAAGCAGCCGTTTATAGTCCTTTGATCTGTACTGATCTGTTGGGCAGGGGAGGACTAGGAAGGAAAGTATTCTTTATTTTAAATAATAATCTTATTTTTATTTAATTAATTATTAAATAATTATATTTTATTGTTTATCCTGTGTTTTCATGTCACAAGGAAAGCAGGACATTTTCAAGTGATGAACACTGCATCTTACTCTCTTGCATGACCAGCAGAGCAAGACACTTTTGATGGATGAACAAAATAGAATCATGTTCAACTCTCAATTTAATTTAATTTATTATATTTGTTACAGCTGCCCACTCTATTAGACTCTGGGTGGCCTACAAAATCCAGAAAACAATAAAAACAAGCACACATAAGCAGGCATTCCAGACTAAAACCATTGGAACAGTAAACTCTACAAATACAACGGGGGGCCTGCAAATACATCGGTGAACACATTGACCCCTGACCTGGGAACAGAGCCAGGTCTTAAGGGCTTTCCAGAGTCCAAGAGAGGGGGCACCATTCATATCTCCAGGGGGATGCTACAGTTATCAGTTATTTCTTGACATATCTAATTACCTGATCACACTGCATTTTTGACTATAGACAGCAGCTTTCATAATGTATTGGACTACTATAATCCTTAGTTTATGCTGGCAAAGGATTGTGGGAATTGGTCCAATATATCTGGGGGGCACACACACGTAAATATATAGACACACAAACATATACTGTATATTGAAGGGTGAACATTTTAAAAGTGTACTTTTTAAAAACCCTTTCTTTATCTTTAGGATTACGACTCATTTTTTGAATCCAAGGAAAGTAACACCGTCTTTACATTTCTTCGCTTGAAGTCTAATTTGGCCTCAAAGGTGAATACTTTCAATGTATTTTATATTTCTTCTGTAATCGGAGTGAAATGGGGAAGTAGCATAAGCCATCTTAGACAGCTGAACCTGAAAAAAGGCTCCATAGTTATCTTGCTGTCATTCGTGAAGAAGTAAGGACAAATGCCCTCAGTTACAGGGCTACCATGTCTGGGCTGCAAAAATCCAGATGGCCACTAGATGGGAGCAAAGAGTTAAAAGTTTTCTGTATCTCTGCTGCCATCTAGTAGTCATCCAGACACAGTAGCCCTGTTCAATTATATCCAGGTAACTCAGCTGATTTTCATTCAACTTTTTGGGAGGGTTAATTCTAATAAATTCTCAAAGAAGTTGGCCCTTTGTGGCATGGAAAAGGAATATTTCTTGTTGGTCTTTGTGACTTTATTGATCCCAGTGGGAAGATAGCTGAACTCTGCCCTGGTTAGATCTCTATTGGGAACTGATCTGGAATCTCCATGAGAAAAAGCCTGACCATTCTGAACCTGAGAGGAATGGTGTGTTGGCTGTCCCTGAAATTCTGGGAGAGACTTAGTGGCAAATGAACTTGACTTACGTACATTTTTATGGAGAGAAATGCTAAATGACTTTGGTTACCTACATGCTCCCTTATTTATCTATTTGTTATCTAACATTTTCTCTGTGTCACTCAGCTGAATGATGTTCAGCAGGTATCTACTAGAAACAGGACGTCTTGTGTGGTAGGACCAGTTTTAGAGAGCATTTTCTTAAGGGAGCATTGCAAGAATGCTGGCTTTTAAAGAAGATCTTTGTGATTAATTGATTTGGAGGGTATGTGCTTTATTTAATAGAACAAAAAGAAAAACAGTAACAAAAAGAAAAAAAAGGCTCAAATATGAATTGTACTTGATTTGTTGGCAGCAGTTTCTGTTATTTTATATTTTTAATTCCTGCTGGTCAGTTTTTTAAAAATTTATTTATTTATTTATTTTTATTTATCCGTCACATTTATATCCTGCCCATCTCCCCCACAAGGAGGGACCCTGGGCGGTTTATATGATTTTGCTAAGCCATTGCCATAATCATGCTTTTATAATTATTTATTATGATGCTTTATTGTTTCACTAATTGATATTGTACACATTAAATTATTTTATAAGCTACAAAAGGCTGTAATAATTTATATACATATATGTATATATATATATTTTTTAAAAAAAATAGGAATTGGAACCTTAGGAAAGTTCCTTGAAGATTCAAGAAGCACATTGCCTGGGCGAATGAATTCCTCCATGTTCAGCACGCTACGCCTTCCCTTGTGGATCACTGTGATACAAGCCAATATGCACCATTGGTATCTTGCTTGCTGCTGAAGAGGTGAAATAAGACAGTGGATACAAAAAATGGGCTGATTGGTTGTGTTGGGTGCTCTTCGTTCTTTGCAAACATATCTGTAGTTAATCTTGTGGATCATTGTTCTGATATGCACTATTATTCCATTTGAATGATGACTTAAAGTTCTCAAGATGGCAAATGGCAGCTGAATCAGATCATGGATTATATAGTATCAGAGATTCAGGTGCTTACACTTTTCTGAGTTGAGAATTACTGCAGGCATGACCTATTGTTTTAAATGTTATCACAAACATGGAAGTCAGCAATCTTGAGTTGCAAAGATCTCATTTTCCAAAAAACCAAAAAATTACAATAATCTCCTTGCAGAACATCTAATACTTGTGCTATATGTGCTGATGTGTTTATTGCCGTAAATGGGCCTAGTATATATTACTAGTGGAAAAAAAGAGAATCAACATATGGTTGGGATACAGCAGTACAGTGTATAAGCCTTTCTGCATAAATGCCTAACTTCAGCTAGGATGTCTTTGCTTTGATGTCAATCTAAGAGTGATCTCTTTGTACAACCCAAGAGAGACCAAGCTCTGGGTTACAATCCCAAATCAACTGATCAGCAAAACTGGCAAAGAAGAAACACCAGCCATTTGTGTCATTCTGAACAATATTGCCAAATTTTATATTTCTGTATGATAGATACTCTTCTACCTTCAATTTCAAACATTCATAATACTTATTGCTGTCAGTAAGATTAATTGTAGGGGAAAGTTCAAAACATGGAGTGTACCATGCATGGTGAGCAACATCTGTACAAGATGGAAGCCACGGTCACTTTAATGAGGAAGTGGGTGGGGATTCTTCAAGAAGGAAGCATTTTCTGCCTATACAATGTGATATTTCATATGACTGTGTTGGATGAAGACAGTATAGTATCTTCCACTTATAAGTCATATAAGAACAGATAACCCAGTGGTATACATCTCTAGATGTGTGGAACTACAAAAAAATAGCTCAGCCCAGGGCATACTATTTGGAAGTAAGTCCTATTATATTCAGTTAAATTTAGTCCTAATTACTTCAATTAAATTTAGACGCTGACATGTGTACACTTATTATTTAGGTTCCCAAACTCTTAACAAAAAAAATCACACCTCTTCATCAGTACAGCTAATTTTGGAAATGAGCTGCCTTCTTGTCAAAGCCACTCTGGAGTTTTTTGTTTGTTTGCTTTGGTTTAAAATTGGGCAGCTCCTGTTTGGACGTAGCCACCCCAAGGACTTCTTTATAATTCTTTAAGAATAATGGCTGGCTACATCGAACTGCTTGCAAATAGATGTGTGAAGAAGAAAAGCAAAGGGAAACCGAGGGAGCAGGGGGTCCTGATGGGATGGCAGGGCCTTGTATGTCTTGACAAATATGTGTGTCTTGTGATTGGTTGCACCACCATAGCATCCACTGTGTGGGTAGAGAAGCTCCATCACAGACACTTTGTAAGAGCACCCAGGACCTGTTTTGTTTTTTGTTTTTAAAAAATACAGATGTGTCCCACCCCAGTCTTGCACTATGTAATCTTCCTTTAGATTGGGACTAAATGACTTGATGAAGTATGTTACTTCATTGTATACAGAGTTTCTCCACTTGCTAGAGTTTTTGTCTTCTCTTTCATCAAGATGTCCTCTCTATGAGCCTCTTGATCAGGGCAATAAATTCAGATGTTATCCTTAATTAGATCTGGGGTGCAAAAATCTGGAGGACCAATAGATGGTAGGAAAAAGCTGCCTTCTCCAAAACCACCGTAGCCCTTTGCTGCTATCTAGTGGTCATTGATTTTTCAGCCCAGATCTGTAGATCTGCATCCAGGGATTAGAGAAGAAAAAAGAAGGAAAAGACTAGATTTAATAGCAAAGACACGGGGAAGCACGATCTGTCTTCAGTTATTCATTCAAAGCTCAGGGAAGTTTCTGAAGTATTCACTATGGACAGGCATCCTAAGGAAGTGGGAAACTCTTAAGAATCCACTGTGCTATCCATTCTACTATATACATGCAAATCCTTGGACATACTTAAAGTAGGATGGGATTTTAGCTAATTTTAATTACAAGATTATGTACGTGTTGGTTTTGTTTTGCTTTGGATTGTCTTTCGGAAGAGGGAGCATATTATAAGAATGCAATAGCAAAAGGTGTCCTATTTTCATGTCTGTATCAGATCTCTTAAGCTTACTAGTGAATGCTGTTTGGTATTTAATTAAATGTTTGGCTTTTTTAAATAAAAATTTGGTCAATCTTTCGTTTTGCTTGCTATTAATGTCTCATCCTTTTTTTCTTTTAAAATCACTAATTATTACAATATATCTTCTATTCTTTAAAGTTAGCCTTCTTTCTTTTGTTAACAAGCCTCTTAAGTACTAGCTCAACCCCCAAACAACTAGAACCTATCAGGAAATAAATTGGATTCACATGTATGTAATCAGCAGTCCTGTTTGATCTGTCTAACAGTTAAAACTTTCTAAAGTATTGCAGGTCCTCTTAAGTTTTTTTTCTTTTTTAAATAGTAAAAACATTGAATTGGGAATACATGTATGCAAACCTTAGGTTGCAGCCATGTTACTAGAAGAGCCAAAAGAGATATGAGGGCAGAGGTCACTTAATGTAAAGTGTAACGGCTGGGGGAGGCGGGCTTTGAGATAATCAGGTGAGTTCAACTCCTCCCCGAATTCCTAGAATTCCTAGAGAGCGCCCCCTGCCAAGAAACCGGCTAAGTGCGCCTTCTCAGAAGTTCTTAGAGGGCGGGAACACTTTTACATAACAATAGCCAAGCTCCCCCTATATAAAAAGCTTGTGGGGAGAATACAAGGGTGGCCACCTCCAACCAGCAGACTCTGTACATGCTCTTGGAAAATAAAATTATCTGTGTTCAAATAATAATAATAATAATAATAATAATAAGATGATTATTTATTCTCAGTCCTCCTTAAATTTGAATGGAAAGCAAGCTAGCAGCTAGAAACATTTTTTTTAAACCTCCTCCAGAAACAACGTTATTCAGCACCAAGAGATTCGTATCTTCTTGTTCTTAAAAACCTCTCTTGGGGTCCAGGAACTTAAAAATATACAAACTAGGTGATTTAGAAATGAAAAAGGCTCGACCTAGTGTCCCAAAGGGGCTGCAGCATGGTCTGGAAATGATGGCATCCCTGACTCCTGTCGTCTCTTACCGGAATAGTGCCAACGCTGTTGACGATCTTCAGGCTACAAGGTGATGTTATGAAGTGCAAATGGGATGATTCCGAATGTTTTCTGTCCATGAAAACACTCTAGGGCAACAGGAAAAGCCTGCCTGTGCCTCCAAAAAGAATCCACACTGTAAATAACTGACATCATTTATAACTTGTGCAGCTGCATTCTGCACCAGCTGAAGCTTCCAAATGATCTTCAAGGGCAGCCCCATGTAGAGCACATTGCAGTAGTCCAGACAGGAGGTCACAAGGGCATGCATGACAGTGAGCAGAGCCTCCCGGTCCAGGAATGGGTGCAACTGGCGCACAACCTGAAGGTGTGCAAAGGCCCTCTTAGCCACAGCTACCACCTGCTCTTCCATCAGGAGCCATGAGTCCAAAAGGACCCCCAGATTGCGCACCGGGTCCGTCTGAGGCAGTGCCACCCTATCCAGGACCAGTGGTGGAAAAACCTTGACACTGGAAGGTCCAAGCACCCAAAGCCACTCAGTCTTAGCTATGAAATATCTGGTGCCAAGTAATCAGTTGGCAGATTACATATTATTCTGTATATATCTTGTGTTTCAATATTATCTGACAGATAGAGGCAATGCACTGCCTGTGTCATTTTTATCAATTATAGTTCAGTGCTGTTTTGGGGTAAGCTGTAGATAATCCTCTGTACACATAGCATTGGGGGCAGATATGGATAGCATTTTCATTGGCTCGGAGTTCAAGGGACCAACAAAAATATTTCAGAAAATTTCCATGAAAAGGTGGGGACAACATGTGGAAAACTTTAGAAGAAATGTAACTTGATTTGTGAAGACCCTGCAGCATGCATTTGCCTCCTGTGCTCTTGATCTATACTTGTTGGAGCACTGCAGCTATGTTCTTGGGGCAAATTTGAGTTGTAGGGATCAAATGTACTAAACCCATCCATGGTTTGGGAGGAAAAGAGCGGCCCACAACACCTCATTTATGACCAGCCCAAAACTTTAATGTGTATTTTTGAACAATTACTTATCTGGGAACAATTCACTATGTCCAATAATTTGCATGGCTCTGAAATAATAAAGTCCTCATTGCTAGATATTTACTCAGTGCTTAGTTGTTAATGAGGCACATACAGTAGATGTTCTTGCTCATAGATGTCCTTCAGGTGACAGGCTGGGGATCTAGAAAAGTCTCCTTTGTACTAATTTTTTTCAAATGATCTCTAACATTAAGCACAGCTCTTTCACTGTACTGGGATTAGAGAAGCTGCATGAGATCTCTCTTTGCTATATATTTTATCAACAGAATTGTGATATCTTTTCATGCCAGAATATAGCAGTCCTATTATCAATTCCCTCTCCTTCCTCCCCCAAAGTCACTTGGTTTTAGTGTGCAAAGGGATGGATTTGTAAAATGTGTATCCCCAATATTGTTTCATAAACTTTGTCAGGCAGAGTGTCAGAGATCATCCGATCTCTGCCAAAAGGGCAGGCAGACAAAGGGCTCCTCAGAAGACTGGAAGTGGCGCGAAGCTGACATCCACCCGACGCACGGGAATACACATCTGGGAGGCGGTTGCCGGAGCAACCGGGTAGACCTGACCACACGTGCCAGCAGCAAAGGACCCTGGGGGAGGGAAAGGTTTAAATATGCTGCTTGTTCCCAGAATCGGCATTCCAGTCTTTGTTCGTGCTAGCTTCTGTATCCTGTAATAAACTATCCTACTTCTAAGAACTCATGCGTCTGTGAGTTCCTCTAGAGTAGGGAGATTGCAGATATCGGATGGAGTGCCTTACATAAAGACTGGAATGCCAAAACCAACCGGTTTTCCCGGGAGCGAAACCAACAGCTTCACGGTCGAGACCGGCTTCTACACACACTGGGCACAGACCTGGGAAAAAAAAAATTTTGGAAGGAGACCAGGCGAGACGAGCGAGGAACCGGCTTCCCCGGCAGTGCCAAACAGCTGAGAGGCGGGGATCCCTGGCAGCAGCGAAGAAGCAGGAAACGGATTTCCCCAGCAGCAGCAGAAACCGGCGCACTAATCAGCTGGGACCAGGCGAGCGAGGAACCGGCTTTCCCCAGCAGCAGCAGAAACCGGCGCGCTAATCAGCTGGGACCAGGCGAGCGAGGAACCGGCTTTCCCCAGCAGCAGCAAAAACCGGCGCGCTAATCAGCTGAGAGGCGGTGATCCGGAACAGCTGAGCGGCGGCAGGAGTGCAGCGGCGGACACCGGCGGCCCAAGCAGCTGAATGGAGGCGGCAGAGCAGCAGCTAAATTGGCACCCAAACAGCTGAGCGGCGGCAGCAGCGAAGCGGCGGACACCGGCGGTCCCAGCAGCGAGTAATCGGCGCCCAAGCAGCTGAGAGGAGGCAACAGCGCAGCGGCGGAAATCGGCGGCCCCAGCAGTTGTTAGGAAGCCCAAGCAGCTGAGAGGCGGCGGCGGAGACCACGTGGAGGCAAAGCGACGGCAGCGACCAGCGCTCCCAAGCAGCCAGCGACCAGCAGAGACCACAAAATGGAATCGGTAGAGGCGGCAGAAGTGAGCGAAGAAGCCGGACCCAGCTCAACTAGCGCCCAGACGATGGAGTTGCCAGTGAGCGAGAGGGCAAGAAAGCACAGAAGAAGCAAAACCACATAGAGGTAACCAAAACCCCCATTCCTCTAAGCAGCACTGAACCAAGGCTAGCGGGATGGTCCATAGCTGTAGGCAAAGGGCTAGCGCAGGAAGGGGCAAAAGGAAACCAGAAGAAGGTCACCCCAACCCAGCGCATCGTAAGGTTGGAGGAACAGATGTCCAATGTGCAGTTAAATATAGGAATGTTGATGAATAAAATTGATTCATTGGGCGCTGCCTTTGAGAAATTAATGGACAATTTAGATAAACCCAGAGGGCGGGAACTGAACCTGGGGCCACCCGAAGGAGAGGGAGACATCGAAAGTGAAGAGGAGGAATTTTACCCCTACAACAGAGCACCCAGGACCCCGTCATACAACCAGTTCATGACCCCAGGGGGGGCACATACACCATTTGGAATGGGTGAACTAAAAACGAAATTCAACGGCAACCCCAAGAATTTAGCATGCTTCTTGACTCACGTACAAGGGTTCATGAGCGAATTCGAATACACCTTCCGAACGGAAGAGAGCAAAATTAGATACGTCTCCAGTTTTCTGGAAGGTGAGGGAGGGGACTGGCTGGTAACACTTCATGACAGGAGGGCTAGGGAACTAAGGGACTTCCAAGAGTTCATGTATGCCCTCCGGAAACGGTTTGAAGATACGCTGACCAAAGTCTCAGCCAGGGCGCGACTCCGGAACTTAAGGCAGGGAACTAGGACAGTAGCTGAATATGCTATGGACTTTAAAAGATTATTATCCTATCTGCCGGACTGGCCGGAATCGATAAAGATAGAACACTTTCAATATGGCCTAAAACAGGACCTACTGGAAAAGGCATTAGATAGAGATGACCCTGAAACTTTAGAGGGGTGGATCCAATTAGCTGGGAAAATTGAGAGTAACAGACTACAGTTACAAAGTATCAGAAACATACAATCCAGGCAGAGGAACGAGGGGACTTTCATTAATCAGCCCCGCTCGAACGTGAAACAGCGGAATTGGGAAGAGGAGAAGGACCGCCGGACAAGAGAGGGACTGTGCTTCCGCTGCGGGAAGGAGGGACACCAAATAAGAGCTTGCCCTCAGGGGAAAACGAGCGTTAAGGAAAAACCTCCAGCGAATAAGGCAGCTGACAGAAGTACCCTCAAAACAACACACACCAAGGGAAAAGGAGCGGCTGCGGCAACCGTGAACCCATGGCAGAATCCGGACCTAGAAGAAGACAGCGATGACTCTGACTTCGAAACCCAGACGGCGGGAAACGAGCCAGGTCTGTTCTGATGAGCGCCACAGGACAGACCTCCACAAAGGGGCGCAAAGGAAGTAGTCGCAACACCCCAACAATGCACCTAAAGGTACAGTTGAGGACTTTGGGTGGGAGGAAAAAGTATGCGGGGGTTGCAATGCTAGACTCGGGTTGCTCTAGAAACTTAATGCATCCGAACGTAGCTGAAAAGATGGGACTGGACCTTTTTAAGCTTAAAACGCCCATCACATTTTGCCAATTGGATGGGTCAGAACTGAAGGGGGGGGCCAGTGGAGTTCTACACTGAAGGACTGCAAATGACTTTGGGGACTCATGTAGAGACTTTGCGGTTCCTAGTGGCCCCCATTGCAACACGACCCATTGTGTTAGGACTGAAATGGTTGAGGGCAAGAAACCCCAAGGTGGATTGGGTCTCAGGAGATTTGGACTTTACGGATGGGACTTATCATGAGATGGACAATGATAGCACACCGAGCTGCATTGAGCTGGGGGCAACGGGGATGGAATTTGAGGAGGGGGAGCAGGACCAAGGGGGTGGCACACTCACAAGCACAATTCCGGAGAAATACCTCCTGGTAGCAGAGATATTCGACAAGAAGGAATGTGAGCAAGAACCCCCCCATAGGCAGTCAGACGCAACCATTGACCTCATCCCAGGGGCACCGTTTCCCAAGCCCAAGATGTATGCCATGACGCAAAAAGAACTGCAAGAATTGCGCAAATTCATAGATAAAAATTTGGCACGGGGGTTCATTGAGCCAGCCAACTCCCCCCTTGCAGCCCCGGTATTGTTCAGGAAGAAAAAAGATGGGTCCCTCCGGCTTTGCACTGACTACAGGGGTCTTAATGCAATTTCGGTTACAAGACAGTACCCTCTCCCGTTGCTGAAAGACATGTTAGCCCAGCTATCTAAGGGGAAAATTTTCACAAAACTAGATGTTAGGGAAGCTTACTATCGTGTTCGCATAAGGGAGGGGGATGAGTGGAAAACTGCATTCAATTGCCCATTGGGTTCTTTCCAATACAGGGTGCTCCCGTTTGGGATTGCGGGGGGACCGGGAATCTTCATGAGGTTAATAAACGAAGTATTGTATGAATTTCTGTACAAAGGGGTAATTGTATATTTGGATGACATACTGATTTTTTCTGAAAATCTGGAGGAACACATGGAGCTAGTTAAGAGGGTGCTTGAGAAATTACTCGAGGCAAAGCTTTATGTAAAACTTGAGAAATGTGAATTTCACAGGGAACAACTAGACTTCTTGGGGTATCGCATTTCGCATGAGGGCATCGAGATGGATCCTGAGAAAGTCAAAGCGGTCCTGGGCTGGCAGCCCCCCCGTACTCACAGACAGCTGCAAGCGTTCCTCGGTTTTGCGGGGTTCTATAGGCAATTCAGAATTTCGCGCAAATCGCACTGCCCCTGACTGACCTATTAAAGACAAAAGGCAAGGGAGCAAACGTGAAAGCCCCATCACCGAGCACGAAACTCGTATGGACGCAGGAATGCCAGGCAGCGTTTGATAGCCTAAAAGAAATGTTCACAAGAGAACCCATACTCAAGCACCCAGAAGCTGACAAACCATTTGTGATACACACAGATGCATCTATTAGCGCAGTGGGGGCCATACTCTTGCAGGAGGATGACACGGGGAAATTAAGGCCATGCGCGTACATTTCCCGAAAGTTTAACCTGACGGAGAAAAGATGGCATATTTGGGAAAAAGAAGCTTTCGCTGTCAAACATACCCTAAGCACGTGGCGACATCTCTTAGAAGGCACAGCAGAGCCGTTCCAAGTGTGGACGGACCATAAAAATTTGGAAGCTCTCAAATCACCCAGGAAGTTGAACCCTAAGCACCTCAGGTGGGCAGAATTTTTTAGCAGATTCAACTTCACGTTGAAGTATTTTCCTGGGGGAAAAAACTACTTGGCAGACGCGTTATCACGCTTGCCGCAACATGAGAGCAAAATGGAAGAGGTCATTGAATCCCTCATCCCCTCCCAGCCAGTGGAGGCACAGAGCTCAGCAATAACAGAAGGGAGGGGGGAAGGCAACATGGCAATCACCCGCAGCACCGCGAAGCGCGCGGCTGAAAGCGACCCGTGGACAGCCGAGCTGCGGGCAGCAACAATAACGGACACCTGGTGGGGGGAGAACAAACAGAACCTAGTGGAGAAGGATGGAGTGGGGTGGAAGGACAATAAAGCCTATGTCCCTGAGCCCTTAAGGCAAAAGGTCTTGACCATGCATCATGATCACAAAACGGCAGGGCATTTTGGCTTCGTAAAAACGCTACACTTAATCCGACGCAAATTTTGGTGGCCATCCTTGCGCACTGATGTTAAAGACTATGTGCGCTCATGCCCAGTGTGCGCAATGGCCAAAAGGAAAATTGGGAAACCCACAGGGAAGCTGCAGGAAGTAGCAAACCCCTCACAACCATGGAAGCAAATTGCCATGGACTTCATAGTAGATTTGCCGGTGAGCAAAAAGAACACGGCAATTTGGGTAGTCACTGATCTATTCTCCAAGCAGGCACACTTCATTGCATGCAAAGGAATACCGAATGCTCAAAAACTAGCTAGACTGTTCATACAACACATCTATAGAGCCCATGGAACGCTGGAACGCATAATCAGCGATCGCGGCAGCACTTTTACTTCCAAATTTTGGCGGGCTTTTTTGAAATTAATTGGAGCGGCACAGGGGCTCAGCAGTGCGTTCCATCCTTGCACAGATGGTGCGAGCGAACGCCTGAACGCTACATTGGAGCAATACCTTAGATGTTACACTAACTACCAACAGAATGATTGGGCGGAACTGTTGCCGTTCGCAGAGGTTGCTTACAATAACGCGGTACATCAAAGCACGGGGTTTTCACCATTCAAAGTCGCCACAGGGCAGGACTTTGTAACTATCCCCGAATTGGCCATGTCACACAACACGGAATTGCCACAACCCCTAAAAGCGGATGAATGGATAGAAAAACTAAGCAGCAATTGTCCAGTCATGGTGCAAACATTGCAGGAAGCCAAAGCTAGTTACAAAAAATATGCGGACTGCAAGAGGGGGGAAGAATGGGAATTAAGAGTAGGAGACAAGGTGTATTTGTCAACAAAAAATCTGCGGGCAACACAACCATCACGGAAATTGGCACCAAAATTCATAGGTCCATTCCCAATCATTGAGGTCATCAACCCAGTAGCGGCAAAATTACAATTGCCAAAAGCGCTAAGAAAGGTGCATCCTGTGTTCCACATCAGTTTGTTGAAACAACACCACAGTTCACAACACTGGCACCCTGAACCAGAGGAACCCCCCCCCATTGTTGGTGGAGGGCGAACCACATTTTGAGATTGATAGAATCCTGGACTCCAGAAGACACAAGGGGCAGCTACAGTACCTAGTGAAGTGGCAACATCTACCAATTGGAGACAAGGAATGGGTCAGCGCCAAACACACACGCGCCCCTAAATTAGTCAAGAAGTTCCATAAAGAATTCCCAGACAAACCCCACTGAACCGGGGGGGGGGGTGAGTTTTGGGGCGGGAGCATGTCAGAGATCATCCGATCTCTGCCAAAAGGGCAGGCAGACAAAGGGCTCCTCAGAAGACTGGAAGTGGCGCGAAGCTGACATCCACCCGACGCACGGGAATACACATCTGGGAGGCGGTTGCCGGAGCAACCGGGTAGACCTGACCACATGTGCCAGCAGCAAAGGACCCTGGGGGAGGGAAAGGTTTAAATATGCTGCTTGTTCCCAGAATCGGCATTCCAGTCTTTGTTCGTGCTAGCTTCTGTATCCTGTAATAAACTATCCTACTTCTAAGAACTCATGCGTCTGTGAGTTACTCTAGAGTAGGGAGATTGCAGATATCGGATGGAGTGCCTTACACAGAGTGGAATTTAATTTGTCTCATTAAAAAGCTTCCTAAGTTGAACATTCAACTTGCATACAAAAGCAAAGTGACTTATGTATATTGGGTACATTCTTGTGATGTCTGTATGAGCCCCATTCAGACATTCTGACCCCGGAGCAGTTGCCAAGTGAGGGCCTAGATACCCTCCCCCTGTTGCTAATATGTCAGGTTCCTGTTTGTGTAGCAGATGAGCTAGTTGTTTTGGCTGGTATCTTGCCTTTCTCCAGGAGGGCACTATGTCTTACATGGGGAATCAGAATGACTTGGCAGATAGTAAATGCAAAAATAGCATTGGAGTGTATGTGTGTGACATCAGAAAAATTCCTAGAAGGCAGTAGCAAATCGTGTGTATACCGTTGCCAAGAGAACAGCATTGCTGCAGTTGCTCAGAGTTGTTGAGTTAGTCTCAAAGGTGCCTTTCTCTTTCATTTCTCTCCAGAGGGGTTCAGCATCATCTCATCAAATCCCCCGCCAGCCTGACTTTATGACTAGGAATGGTGGGAGTTAAAATTCAATATATCTGAGAGCATCACTTAGAGAAGATTGTCTTAAAATATTCGCTAAAAGTAATTACTGTTAAATGGAAGGGTGGGGGAAATCCTGTAGGAGAAAGAAATGGGGGATTTGATTAAATTAGCTGTCAGGAAGTGTCTTCTGCGTGAAACAGTTTTGACAAAACAGATTTAAATTGGCTGCTATTATTATAAATAACATTAGTTTATTGAATTTATTCCGTGAAGCAAACTTAAAGAATCCATCGTAACAAATATTAAGTTCAATCTTAATGTAAAATATTTAACCTCTTTATTCCTTGTGCGGGGCACAATGGCTCAGTGGTTAAGATGCCAGGCTTGTTGATCGAAAGGTTGGTGGTTCGAGACCCGAGCGCCACGTGACGGAGTGAGCTCCCGCACTCGCCCCAGCTCTTGCCAACCTAGCAATTCGAAAGCATGCAAATGCAAGTAGATTAATAGGTACCACTTTGGTGGGATGGTAACAGCGTTCCGCGCGTGTCATGCCAGCCACACGACCGCGGAAGCGTCTTTGGACAACGCTGGCTCTTCAGCTAACAAACGGAGATGAGCACCGCCCCCTAGAGTTGGACACGACTGTGCAGGGGAAAACCTTTACCTTACCTATTCCTTGTGCACTGTTATCTTTTACTGGAAAGATTTCAGTCTTTTTCAAATATAGCTGAAGTTTTCCCTCTTCTCATTTTCATTTGAAATTCAAATGATCAACCCTGTCTTTAGCCAGCACATGTGCTCTCTACATAGGTCTACACTTGAAAAGAACAGCAAGTTTCAACTGATGCAAAATACACCAATTAAGCTGCAGGCTGGTATCTAGTATTCTGATCATATCAATCCAATGTGGAAAGATCTGCATTGATTGCCAACTGTTTTCTGAAATCATTTCCAGGATCAAGATATTGGTCTCAAGGATCAACCCCAGTACTGAGACCTACAAGGGAAGCCGGTCCTTTGGCGGATTTCCCCAAACATAGAAGCCTGCTTCCTGAATAGGTGAAAAGGAAAGGATGTTCTTCTGCATCCCAAGTGTGAAGCTTGGACAATTATGTGATTTCTATATGCAGTTTAAAGACTGGACTCCATTTGTTTAGTATTTCAGAAAGGATTTAAACACATCTCTTTATTTTTAATTTGTCCTGCTTAAACAGTTAGTAGCAGGAGGCAGGGGGGATAAAATATCCATGGAATACCATAGGATAATGATAATTTAAATAAAAATGAAGACACTAAAGGATACCATTCACTTAAGCCACATGCTTGCAGAAGATTGGCCCGAAATACCAAAAAGAGGTATTAACAACTTACCACACAAAAGCCATTGGTGAGATCTCAAGATTAAATACAGACATTTTAGGTGTCAGCGAACTGAAATGGACTGGGATGGGCCACTTCACATCAGATGACCACCAGATCTACTACTGTGGACAAGAGGACCACAGAAGAAATGGAGTAGCCTTCATCATTAATAATAAAGTGGCTAAAGCAGTGCTTGGATACAATCCAAAAAACGATAGAATGATCTCAATTCGAATTCAGGGCAAGCCATTTAACATCACAGTGATCCAAATGTACGCCCCAACCAAATATATGCCCCAACCACAGATGCTGAAGAAGCAGAAGTAGATCAGTTCTATGAGGATCTGCAGCACCTACTGGATAATACACCAAAAAGAGATGTTATTTTCATTACAGGAGACTGGAATGGTAAGGTGGGTAGTCAGACGACACCTGGAATTACAGGCAAGCATGGTCTGGGAGAACAAAATGAAGCAGGACATAGGCTGATAGAATTTTGCCAAGACAACTCACTGTGCATAACACTCTCTTCCAACAACCTAAAAGACAACTTTATACATGGACTTCTAACATCACCACAATCATTCCACTTACGTTTAGCCATATATACTGTACATTAAACAACCAAGTAGACATCATACACCTTCGTCTTCCTGCTCAGTGCTGAACAATTCGCTAAGCATTTCATTCCGACACATGCTGTACTTCCATTATTTACTGGTCTTACTGCATCCAGCAACTGAACTTCAACTCCATATTTGTACAAAGCATTCCTTTATTCATGCTTATTCATTTCTCATGTGCTTTCTTTACATCAGCAAATGTGAAGTTTTCTTTCCCATATTCTCAGTGACTTGCTGAAGTACAAAAATCTGGGCTGCACATCTCCTACCCAGCATAAAGCCATGCTGCACTCCCCAACTACTGTCCACTGTTACCTTTCACACAGAATTAATGAGAATCCTGCCAAATGCTTGCAGGGCATAGACTAAATAAACTAAGGAAGCAATCTACACCCTTGTTTTAATATTTCTCCAGTTATATCATCTATACCGGCAGCCTTCCATTCTTCAACATTCTCCCAGCATTTATGACTTCATTTTCATTAAACGTTTCTTGGACACTAACATTATAGCATTCATTTCAGTTCCACTCTTTAAAATGACATTATCATTCCCATACAAATATCTAAAATATTCTTTCCAGGATCCCTTCATGTCAATTTCATCCCAAATCATTACATCACTTTTATTTTGAATTCCATTCACCCTGCTGGAGGCCCCTTCTTCAGCCTTCTTTACCCACATCTGAAACAATTTGTTTATTTCCATCAAAATCTGTCAGTGCTTTTTTGCCTCTTGTAACTGCTCCATGCTCTCTATGATTACATTCATGTAACTATGGTTCTCTCTGTATGCACATTATACATTACCTTTCTCTCATCCACATTTTTGCAGCATTCTCTTATATGTGTTTTCCCACTTTCTCATTTCACCAAACATCTTTTTTAATCATTCCCTTTACGGTAACTCCACACATTTCTGTGGCCTCTATAAAATATTCTTTTCATCTGTTCCAAGCACCTTCCACATCCTCTTTCCTCATATCCATTTGCCATTCATTTTGTTGGGAAATTCATTTATCTTATTATATATATTTTTCATACAGGACTTGTTTATTTATTTATTTATTTATCTTATTTATACCCCACCTATCCCCTCCCTAATGGAGGGCTCTAGGCGGCTTACAATCATGTACTTCAATTTTATACAATCATATCATACCCGCGCGATTAGGGAGGGGGTGAGGGAACCGGCTCTTCTTTTCCAGGCATCGGAACTACAAGTCCCAGAATGCCTCGCTTTCAGAGCCGGCTGCTGACATCCCGGAAGTTGTAACTGGGATCCGTCGTCCTCTGCCGCCGTCCTCAGCCGCCATTCCGGCTTCTCCAGATCTCCGTCTCCATCTTTGGCTCCGAGGCGACTCCCCGACAGGATGCCAGCATATTGCCCCACGTGAGTGGTACCCATTTATCTACTTGCTTATTTAGCTTTCGAATCGCTGGATTGGCAGAGAGCTGGGGCTAGTGACGAGAGCTCACCTCGCCACACGGATTCGAACTGCCGACCTTATGATCGGCAGACTACCAGCTCAGCGGTTTAACCCGCTGAGCTACCGCGCCCCTACTTGTTCTTTTTCTTCCTGTAGTTGTCTGTCTTCCTTGCCTTGCCTTGCCTTGCCTTGCCTTGCCTTGTCTACTCTATGTCAGAGATCAGCAGATCTCTGCCATTAGGGAGAAACAAAGAGAGGAAAACCCGAGAGATGGAATCTGACACGAAAGAGAGACTGCCTGCCGGAGCTGTGAAGTAGACCGGTTCACACCTACCCGGCAAGTGAGAATCAACATCTCCACAAGCCAACGTCTGAGCACCCGATGAGACACAAGCAGAGTGGTGACATCAAAGGACTCCGGGGGGGGGGGCTGAAGGTTTAAATGTACTTGCTTTACTTTATTCCAGCATTCAAGTCTTTGTTCGTGCTAACTTCTGTATGCGGTAATAAAACTCTTTTGCTTCTAAGAACCCTCGCGTCTGTGGGTTACTCTAGAGCAGGGAGATTACTGATATTGGATGGAGTGCTTTACATAAAGACTTGAATCAAAAAAATTTTTTTGACTAACCATCCCGGGGAGTATGCTGAACTAGTGAACCCTCGGTTGAAGGTGGTCATGCACACAAACACCCCCCGTCACCGCAGCACGAGATGGGACCGGTAGAGGTGGCAGAAACCAGTGAAGAAGCGGGACCCAGCTCATCAAGCAACCAAACGATGGAAGAAGCAGCCAGCGAACGAGGGGGAAGGAAAGCCCAGAAGAAGGAAAAACACCTAGAGGTAATCAAAACCCCCACAAGTCTCAGCATCACCAAGCCAAGGCTGGCGGGATGGTCCGTCGCCGTGGGTGAAGGAATTGAGGAGAAAGGGGGGAAAGTCACACAAAAAAGGGTCATCCCAACCCAGCGCATCGAGCACCTGGAAGACCAGGTGTCACATTTGCACCTGGATGTAGGACTAATAAATGACAAATTGGATTCCCTGGGGGCAGCTTTGGAAAGATTGATGGGGAAATTAGATGAACCCAGAGAGAAAGAACGGAGCACGGGGATATCCGATGAGGAGGAAGACATCGTGGAATCGGGCGACAAAAACAATGGGGAGGAGGAAGAGCTTCACCCTCACAGTCGCTCGTTCATGACACCTTACTATAAGCAACAGAGGTCCCCGTGGGGGGGCAAGAGCCCGGGTGACAGAGGTGAATTGAAGGCGAAATTCGATGGAGATCCCAAGAAACTGGCATGCTTTTTAATGCATGTACAGGGATTCATGGAGGAATTCGAACACACCTTCCGCACGGAGGTGAGCAAAGTCAGGTACGTCTCCAGCTGTTTGGAAGGGGAGGCGGGTGACTGGCTGGTCGCTTTGCACGACAGCGGAGCACAGGAACTTTTGAACTTCCAGAAATTTATGTATGCTCTCCGCAAGAGATTTGAGGACACTCTGTCAAAAGTATCAGCACGGGCACAGATCCGGCGGTTTAGGCAGGGAAATAAATCAGTAGCTGAATATGCTATGGACTTTAAAAGGATTCTGTCAAAACTACCGGACTGGCCGGAATCGTTCAAAGTTGAACACTTCCAGTATGGACTGCGACAGGACCTACTGGAAAGGGCACTAGACAGAGATGACCCGGGAACGTTAGAAGGGTGGATCCAACTAGCGGGGGAAATCGAAAGCAACAAATTGCAACTGCAGAATATCAGAAGTCTGCAATTCAGGCAGAGTAAGGAGGAAAATTTCTTTAGCCATCCACGAAAGAACGCGAAACAACGGAATTGGGATGAGGAGAAGGACCGTCAGTTGAAAGAGGGTCTGTGTTTCCGTTGCGGAAAGGAAGGACATAGACTAAATGCTTGCACGCAGGGGAAACAGCTCGTCAAAGAAAAAATTCGACCAAAGAAGCCAGCGGACGGGGGCAACTACAAAGCGACACCCAGCAAAGGCAAAGGGGCAGTAGTGTCAATGGTGGACCCATGCCAGGGTCCGGACTTGGAAGAGGACAGTGACGAATCCGACTACGAGTTCCAGCCGGCGGGAAACGAGCGAGGTCTGTTCTGATTAGCGCCAATGGGCAGACCACCACAAAAGGGCGTGACGGAAGGGGACACACCAGTCCAACCATGCACCTAAAGGTACAGTTGAGGACTTTAGGTGGGAGGGGAATATATGTGGGAGCCGCTATGCTAGACTCGGGATGCTCAAGAAACCTTATGCAGGCGGCAGTGGCTAAAAAGATGGGACTGAAACTTTTTAAACTTAGAACACCCATTGCATTCTGTCAATTGGACGGATCAGAACTGAAAGGGGGGCCGGTGGAGTTTTACACAGAAGAACTGCAAATGACTTTGGGGACTCACGTAGAGACTTTACATTTCCTAGTAGCTCCCATTGCAACACGACCTATTGTGTTAGGATTAAAATGGTTAAGGGCAAGAAACCCCAGGGTTGATTGGGTATCAGGCGAAATGGACTTTATGGATGGAACGGGTCCAGGCAAAGACAGTGACATCACACCGGACAGCCGGGAGATGGGGGCAACCGGGACGGAGATTGAGAGTGGGGAACAGGTCCCAGGGGGTGGCACGCTCACGGACCCAATACCAGAGAAATACCTCCCTGTGGCAGAGGTGTTTGACAAGAAGGAGTGCGAGCAAGAACCCCCCCATAGACAGTCAGACACGACTATTGACCTCATCCCAGGGGCACCTTTTCCAAAGCCCAAGATGTATGCAATGACGCAAAATGAGCTACAAGAACTTCGCAACTTCATTGATAAAAATTTGGCACGGGGGTTCATAGAACCAGCAAACTCCCCCCTTGCAGCCCCAGTACTGTTCCGAAAGAAAAAAGACGGGTCCCTCCAGCTCTGCATGGATTATAGGGGTCTTAACGCAATTTCGGTAACAAGACAATACCCTCTCCCATTACTGAAAGACATGCTTGCCCAACTATCAAAAGGGAAATTTTTCACGAAGCGAGATGTCAGGGAAGCGTACTACCACGTCCGCATACGGGAAGGGGATGAGTGGAAAACTGCATTCAACTGCCCACTGGGTTCTTTCCAATACAGAGTGCTCCCGTTCGGAATTGCGGGGGCCCCGGGAATTTTCATGAGGTTCATAAACGAAGTGCTATATGAATTTCTGTACAAAGGGGTAATTGTATATTCGCAGTTCTATTCACAGGTCCCTTCCCAATTGTGCAAGTCATTAATCCAGTGACGGCTAAGCTTCAACTCCCAAAATCACTAAGAAAGGTGCACCCCGTTTTTCACATCAGCCTGTTGAAACAGCACCACAGCTCACCACAGTGGCATCCGGAACCAGAAGAACCTGCCCCAATTTTAGTGGAAGGAGAACCACACTTTGAAATAGACAGGATTCTGGACTCCAGATGGCACAAGGGGCAGCTGCAATATTTAGTAAAGTGGCAACATCTGCCGATTGGAGACGGGGAGTGGGTTAGTGTCAAACACACACGCACTTCCAAATTGATAAAAACCTTCCATAAAAAGTTTCCAGACAAGCCTCATTGAACAGAAGCTCACCCATAGGGAAATAAAACACGTGTATGTTTTCTCTTACAGGACATGACCAAAGGTAATTAAGTAAGTTACAACGTAGTATTAGGCTGGGGGTGGGGCATCTTGGGGCAGGAGCATGTCAGAGATCGGCGGATCTCTGCCATTAGGGAGAAACAAAGAGAGGAAAACCCGAGAGACGGAATCTGACACGAAAGAGAGACTGCCTGCCAGAGCTGTGAAGTAGACCGGTTCACACCTACCCGGCAAGCGAGAATCAACATCTCCGCAAGCCAATGTCTGAGCACCCGATGAGGTTTAAATGTACTTGCTTTACTTTATTCCAGCATTCAAGTCCTTGTTCGTGCTAACTTCTGTATGCCGTAATATAACTCTTTTGCTTCTAAGAACCCTCGCGTCTGTGGGTTACTCTAGAGCAGGGAGATTACTGATATTGGATGGAGTGCTTTACACTCTACTTCCTTTCCTTTCCTTTCCTTTCCTTTCCTTTCCTTTCCTTTCCTTTCCTTTCCTTTCCTTTCCTTTCCTTTCCTTTCCTTTCCTTTCCTTTCCTTCTCTACTTCTTTCCCTTTCCTTTCCTTTCCTTTCCTTTCCTTTCCTTTCCTTTCCTTTCCTTTCCTTTCCTTTCCTTTCCTTTCCTTTCCTTCCCTTCCCTTCCCTTCCCTTCCCTTCCCTTCCCTTCCCTTCCCTTCCCTTCCCTACTCTACTTCCCTTCCCTTCCCTTCCCTTCCCTTCCCTTCCCTTCCCTTCCTTTCCTTCTCTACTCCCTTCCCTTCCCTTCCCTTCCCTTCCCTTCCCTACTTCCTTCCCTTCCCTTCCCTTCCCTTCCCTTTCCTACTCTACTTCTTTTCCTTTCTTTTCCTTTCTTTTCCTTTCCTTTCCTTTCCTTTCCTTTCCTTTCCTTTCCTTTCCTTTCCTTTCCTTTCCTTTCCGTGTCATTTTTTTCTGAAGATCCATTCTTGACACTACCAAAAAAAATGCCCTTTCCTACAGTCATCACCCCTGTTCACTAATTTTATGAATCCTTCATCAGAATCAAATCATTGATGCTTTTAAATTAATACTTAGTATTTCATAATGTGTTTGTATGAATACTGTAGTCTTTTGCTTAAACCTCATAACTGAAACAAACAACTTTTTCTAAGCAGATACTCAAAATCATTCTCAGATACTCAATGACCATTCTCATTCATTCTTGGGTCTCCAAGTGGCCCAGTCACTTTGTCCATATCTTCATTTCTCATTCCATTCCTTCCACTCATGTCATCTAACACAACTTTTCCCCCTCAGTTGCATTAACATAGTTCCTCTGTTATCTCCATTCACTAGAGAATAAGGTGAAGCTATCACCAACCTATGAATTTCTACTTGCATACATAGCCACAACACCTAAATTACATTTTCTGATATACACTTGAGCTCTTTTATTCATAATTAAATATCTCTGCATGTATAAATCAGTTTCACTCCATAAGATCAGATGCTTTCATTTAGTTCTGTTATATCCTTCCCCTTTCTTAGTTTCATAGACACACAACAAACCTTCCTTCCTTCCATTACTTGATTAATTCTTTACCATTTATTCCTTTTACATTCCAAGTCACAGTCTTCCTTATCTTCCTTCACCAGATAGATACTGGCCTCTGGCACCCATAATAGCTTTCCTCAAAGTTTTTACATACTGTAATGCTTTTTAGTAAGAAAGAGAAGGTATAGACTAGTTATCAGCCTTAGTTGTATCCATGCCACAGGTAAGATTCCCTGATAATGGGAAAGAAAAAACCAGTCAGTTTTGGCACATTTTAGCCCAAAGTGCAACCAAAGCCTACTTAGGCTATTCTAGAGAAGCTACGATCTTTAATCTAGAGATATATTGTCCACATCTCACCAGCTAGGAGTCACATGCAGTGTACTGACACAAATTCAGGGTGCCAATGTAATCATTGCAATGATTTTCAAATCTCTAAAGTGAGAGATCAGCAATCAAGACATTTAACTTTTAAATGCAATGAAGCATCCAGCAGCACAATCCTGCAGGCATTTATTATCTATTCCAGGCTGTTGAACCAAGGGTAATTTTTGATCTTAAGTTAACAGCATGAATCTTTGCTTGAGTACCTGCAGAGTGCTAGTGCTCGGTTTAGCACACTTCAACACTCAGATGCTTAATCAGCATTTCCACAGCCACGGCTATTAAGTGCCCTCTTGAGCCTTGTATAATTTGCCTATATGACATATGGATACTATTATTAATGATGAATAGAATGCAGAGAGACATGGAATGTCCATTCTCATTAATACAGGTGTTATGTTCATATTAAACAAAAATTAACATAAGGTTTGTGCAAAACTCTCCATGTTTTTTGTTTCCAGAACTTTTCACAGTACTTTATCAAGAAGCTGCTTCAACAAAGCCTTCTTGGGAACAAAATATAATATGCTGCTTCTTCAGTTCCAGAATATAGAAAAAAGCTATTTAGGAATTTGACTGAGAACCTCTGCTCATACAACTCACATGCTTTTTCTTAGCTTAAAAACGTATATTTGTTTCACTTGCACAATCCTTGAATACTAAAACCTTAGGCAGCTGGTAGGCATGAGGATAAAGCATGTTATTTTTTGCTCTCAGAACCCCTTTTTTTCTACCCTTCTTCAAGATCTGTCAGCAGAACAGAGAGGAATTCAAAGGAAAGCAAAGGAAAAGCTGAGTTATACCACATTCAATCTCAACCAGATTAGGGAGAAGCCCACAAATATTCATCAAACATTATACCAAGCTGAGGGCTGAGCAAAGTAATTCCCATTGAATCTAATGGAGTGCCAAAAAAAAGGGAATTAATTTTGGGGCTGCAGAAGATTTAGATTCAGCACTGATTCAACTAGCTTAGTGCTATTTTGGCTACTTAGAGCTGACCTGTAGCAATTTATTGCTGAGTATGCACACATTTACTCAAACACTTTACTGTCTAAGAAGAAAAACAACTGAAACCTGATTGAAAAAGGTCTAGATAGATCATTTGTTTCCTCCAGGGCCTTCTGAAGTTGCAGCCCAATCACCTCAACAACTTTCTCTAGAAATAGAAGGTTGGAGACTGGATGAAAACTGTCCAGGACTGTTGGGTCTAGTGGTGGCCTCTTGAGGAGGGAGCGTACCAACATTTCCTTTAAGGTGGGCAGAATCATCTCCTCCCTCAGAGAGGCTGACAACATTGCATGGACCCAACCACATGTCACCTCCCTAGCAACCTTCACCAGCAGGGAAGGGCATGGATCTAATAAACAGGTACTTGGTTAACAGTCTTAAGGACCCATCCCCGTCCTTAGGAGTTACAGGTTCAAACTCATTCCAGGTAATCGTGCAAGACCATGTTTCTGTCACTTGATAGGGTTTACCGGAGTCAACTCAGAATCTGAGTGACTTTATCCACCAGATGGCCAGGAACTGCAGATGGTCCTGTGATTCAATCTTCCCCAGCAAGGAATGGGTCACTTTGAAGAGGGCTGCTGGGCAGTATCAGCAGATGCAATAACAGTGAGAAAAAGAAGACCCCAATGTTTTACTGCATTTATCACCACAGTGTAATCCCTAATATGGGGTCTTGCTCATGTTTAGTTGGATTCATTCTTGTTTTTTCTAACAGTGCACTAGTTGGCCTTCTGGTGTTTCATGGTTCAGAAAACCAAGGAGCACCCCAGGATTGATGTACACAGAGAGCTGCATAGGAGTGATCCAATCCACATGTTCATTCCAGGCCAAGACTGAGGCCTCTGTCAAACTACCTATGAGATCCTAGGGGAAAATCCCAAATCCCTCTGGAACCCCTTAGGGTCCATTAGTTGCCTGGGGCAGATCCTCTAATAGTTCCTACCTCCCTGGGGAGAAGAGAGGAACCCAGGAAGCTGAAAAGCAATCAGAGCATGATCTTACCATGCATGGCAAAGGACTGTGACTCCACCACCAACCTGGTGACAGAGTCCAGCCATTCAGATAGTTATGTCACTGTGTAGCAGGGAGGCCAGTAGAGCAGCAATAAACCCAAATTCTCCTTAACTTCAGTCAGAAGGTCTCACATCCAGTTGTCTGTGGAGCAGGCCTCTGAAAGCTATCAAAGCTTTCTGGATGAGGATTGCCACCCCAACCCTCTACCCTAGAATCAGGTCTGGCACCAGACTCGAAACCCAGGTAGGCACAGCTCTTAAGTGGGGAATACCCTCCTCCAGGCCTACACTGGTCTTGATTATATACTCCAGGTTAACTGCCTCATCCACAATCAAATCATGGACAAGGATGGTTTTATTATATACCGGCCTGGCACTCAGTAGCAACAGCTGGAGTCCAGGAGCATCCTGGATCTGGTGATCTAACATTGGGGGCGGACTACTGAGAGGGCTGGTAAGTGGGATCAAATATTGACCACCCAGGCCTTCTCTCTACAACTGCCAACAGGCACACATGGCAATTGGCATACATGGAGACGAGATGCCAACCTCAATCCTTCAGACAACCTCAGGTACTCTGGATTTCTTCAGTCCTCTTATTATTTAAGGAGGAAGAAACAGTTGTCTGAATTTCTTCTGCAGAAGGGCTGCAACAAAAGTGCCCCCTCTAAATGAATAAGACACTCAAGAAATTGCACATGTCTGTTTCTGGACAATCCAACAACTTGAGTGTAATTTTAGAATTTACACAACAACTGTTGTATAATTTGCTCAAAGACATTGCATTAGGCCCACCCTCTTCAAACACGGATTACAATTCCCATAATTCCCTGTCAGTATAGGCTAGGGCCTAGCAATTCGAAAGCATGCAAATGCAAGTAGATGAATAGGTACCACTTCGGTGGGTAGGTAACAGCATTCCGCGCGCGTCATGCCGGCCACATGACTGTGGAAGTGTCTTCGGACAGCGCTGGCTCTTCAGCTAACAAACAGAAATGAGCACCGCCCCCTAGAGTCGGACACGACTGCACAAATGTGCGGGGGGAACCTTTACCTTTTTATAGCCTAGGGCAGGGGTCGGCAAACTTTTTATGCCGGGAGCCATTTTGACATGCTCGTGCACATTTTGAAATGTTCGAGAGCCAGGGGGCGGGGTTTGCGGGCGGGGGCCAATCGTGTGGAAGGGGGCGGGGTTTGCGGGCAGGGGCCAATCACGTGGAAGGGGGCGGGGTTTGCGGGCGGGAGCCAATCACGTGGCTTATTGGGGCGGGTGGGAGGGCCCATGTAGCAGTTTCCGCCCCCCACCGGCTTCCCGCCCCTCCCTCCTTGCCTGCAGAAGGCGGCCGGCCTTCTCCCCCCGCTATTTCCGGAAGTGATCCAGCGCCGATCTGCGGGCTGCGGGGGCTCCAGCTTCGGAGGGCGCTGGCTGCGCCTCTGCTTCGGCAGCCAAGCTGTTCCGAACCAAGGAGCCAGGGCGGAGCCGGGGCAGGGGAGGAACGGGGGAGTGCCAGGGGACTCACCCGCTGCTGCTCGGCTGCCACCTTCCTCCTCCGCTTCAGCCGCCCGCCTGCCGAGTCCCGGCCCTTCAGCCCCCGCTGGGGGGAGGGGGGGCAGGGACTCAGCGCCCGCATGCCCGGAGCCCGGCAGAGCTGCGTCTCGCCCCGCCCCACCCTCCCAGAGTGGCCAGCGGAGTGCCACCGGGGCCCACCTGCTCGGGCAGGTACCAGCCTCTCTGCACGCTCCTTCCGCTGCTGCTGCTGCAGGAAGACGGCGTTCACCCAGCCCAGCTGCCCGGGGTCCAGGGAGATCAGCGCCGGCGGGATCTGTGGCGAAGAGCGGCCGTGGGGGGGGGAAACGAGGTGGGCGGCGATGACAAGCGGCGCGCTTCAGGGGAGCCGCCGCCGCCGGGTGGGTCCCCTCAGGGCGGGCGGAGGCAGGCGGGCAGCCGCTCCTCCGCTCCCGCCGGTGGAGGAGGAGGAGGAGGCCCGGGCCGCCCGCCCGCCCCGCCCGCTTGCCTGCCTGCTTGCCTCCCTCCGCGAGGCCCAGGCTTCCGCGCGCAGCTGAGTGAGGCCCCGCGCCGGTCTTTTTGGAGCACTTCCGCGCGCAGCTGAGCGAGGCCCCGCGCCGGTCTTTTTGGAGTGCCTCCGCGCGCAGCTGAGCGCTGGGCTGTGGAAATGCGCTCCAAAAAGACTGGCGCAGGGCCTCACTCAGCTGCGCGCAGAAGCGCTCCAAAAAGACCGGCGCGGGGCCTCGCTCAGCTGCGCGTGGAAGCGCTCCAGGTCCGGCGGCTTGTCCAGCTTCACAGCCCAGCGCAGCTGAGCGAGGCCCCGCGCCGGTCTTTTTGGAGCACTTCCACGTGCAGCTGAGCGAGGCCCCGCGCCGGTCTTTTTGGAGCGCTTCCCAGAGGCGCGGAAAAAAAGACCAGCGCGGGGCCTCGCTCAGCTGCGCAAGGAAGCGCTCCAAAAAGACCGGCACGGGGCCTCACTCAGCTGCGCTGGGCTGTTGCCCCGCTCCAGTTCTCGGCCCTGACCACCCGCCTGGGGCTGCTGGGAGATGTGGTTCAGCCACTTCCGGAGTGCTGCGGCTTCACCAACCGCGCCCTCCGGCGCGCCCGGCAGGTGGCTGCCCACCATTTGCTAAAATGCCTCCAGCGTTTTCCGGCGTTCCAGCGTTTTCCGGAGGCCCGGCTGCACGCTCCCCACCGGAGAGGGAGAGGAAACGCGGCCCCTCCCAAGTGACAGGCACGCACCCTCTTCCAATGGTTTATCTCCTCCCTTCTGGGAAGCGGATCTCGGTCAGCTTAAGCCTCAGTGCCTCCGCCGGGAAGAAAGAGCGGCAGGCAGAAATCTCTCACCGGGGAGGTGGTCGCCCCCAGGCATCTCTTGGCCCCAAGCCGCAGAATGAACCAGGCTTGCGGCCGATGGAGCAACAGCAGAAGTTGATATTGCTCCTCCGCTTACCAGCGCCAGCGCATTTCCACAGCCCAGCGCTCAGCTGCGCGCGGAAGCGCTCCAAAAAGGGGCCGCGTTTCCTCTCCCTCTCCGGTGGGGAGCGTGCAGCCGGGCCTCCGGATGCAGAGCCCCCCCACCGCTCTTGCTGTGGCGCCTGAACGTCCGGGTAAATGGGGGAGATGCCCTTTGCAGCGACGGGCGCGGGGCGAGTGGCGCGCCCCTTTGCAGACGCCCCGGGGAGAAGCAGTAGGCGAGACCTTGCAAGCGTGGTGGGGAGAGGGGAGCCCTTCTCAGCCCTTTTGCATGCGCACGCACACCTCTACACCTCCTCAACCCTTTTGCACACGCACACACGCCCGCTCCCCTTTTGCCCGCGTTGCTGCAGGCGCGCGGGGGGAGGTCGTCTTCGCTGGAGGCGTTTTAGCAAATGGTGGGCAGCCACCTGCCGGGCGCGCCGGAGGGCGCGGTTGGCGAAGCCGCAGCTCTCCGGAAGCGGCTGAACCACATCTCCCAGCAGCCCCAGGCGGGTGGTCAGGGCCGAGAACTGGAGCGGGGCAACAGCCCAGCGCAGCTGAGCGAGGCCCCGCGCCGGTCTTTTTGGAGCACTTCCTCGCGCAGCTGAGCGAGGCCCCACGCCGGTCTTTTTTTCCGCGCCTCTGGGAAGCAGGGCCAATCGGGCTTCGCCTTGCTCAGCCCGCCTCTCTGCTCCCCTTTGGTGCGCGCTGATTGGTGGAGGCGTCCTTCCTTCTGAGCCTCCACCAATCAGCGTCTGTTTCTTCCCCAGGGTTCGCGCTGCTTCCGGAGACCGGCTTTCCGGATGTCGGGCGGCAGACAGAGAGAGAGAGCCAGAGCCGAGGGGCCAAAGAGCCAGATCTGGCTCGCGAGCCGCCATTTCCGACCCTTGGCCTAGGGCCACTTTGGGGAATGGGATCCCCTGTTTCTCAAGAACACCAAGATGGGAAAAACTGCATTAGGTGGTGTTATTTTTTCTTTCTTTGCATGGTACTGACATCTAGAGGGCTACAAAGAAGCTGCAGGATACTTCAGAGCTTTATTCACCAGCTAGTGTCACATATGACACGGTGTAGGCTCAGAAGGCCTCTATCGTCTCTTATGGGTCCACTCAAGCCCACCTCCCATCAAAACAATATATAATTAAACAGTGTGAAAATACACATTTGCTACTTATCTAAAAGGGAAATGACACTCTGCAATTTAGCTCTAACTTAGGAAGGTCATCTTATTTTTCCTGAGCATAGAGTCATGGAGGCAGGTGGTGATAATGATGCCTAACCTTAAGATTCCTTTTTTTAAAAACAAATAATATATATTGAAGATTTTAATTACAGTAATAAAAAACTAATACAAACTAAACTCAAAGAGAGAAAGGGAAGTAAAAAGAATAAAAAGTGCAAAGAAGGAAAAAGTAAAAAAAGAAGGAAAGAAAAAGGAAAGAGTGAAATAAAGAAAAAGACATATACAAAGAAGTGACCTCCAATATTTATCACAACAAGTATAAACAGGATTGATAGCTCTTCACCCCCTATAAGGTTACAAATATATATATTTCTTCACCCCATAACCCACCCTTTACCTGTAAGCAAATCCATAAGACATCAACTTTTCAATCCTGGTGTCAGCAAAAAGTCCATAAAGTATTGCCAGAATTTCGTAAAAACGTCTTATTTTAACCTTCATCAAATAAACCAACCTTATATTCCTTCCTTTTACCTCTGAAAATCTTAATCTTTAGTTCATTCAAATATTGTCGTAGGATTTGATCTCTCTTCAATTCTTCTCTGTCCCATTGCATAGGCTTCTTCAAGGCTTTAACAAGCCTCTTTTGTAAATCCAATAAAAAGACATTATCCAGGTCACTCTCTTGGTTTATCATTTGCATTTTCCCTTTAATTTTTAAAACTTCAGGCAGCTTCTTTTGTATATCCAGTAAAGAGTCCTTATCCAGGTCATTCTTTTGGCCTGTCACTTGTATTTCCACTTTAAATACCTTCTCTGTCTTATAATCCACACTTTTTTTAAATCCAATATTTCTGATTCCACTATTTCTGCATCAAGCTAGATTTGTTTCACACCTGTCATTCCTTCATTAACATCCTTTAAACATAGTCTATCCATAAAAGCAGACATTGTTACTGATATTGTTGATATTGTGGCTATTAATTTCTGGCCCCATTATTCAAAAATCTCCTTTAATATTTCAAATGTTATAGTGTTTTGTGTCATTTTGTAAATCCCAATCCTAATCAAAACCAAAGGCAGTTTTTTTTTTACTTTTTGCCTGGAATCTTTAGTCCCCTCTAGTGTCCACTTTAAGTAATAAGGTTTCTAATCTCTGTTATAACTTACAGTAGACATAATAATTCAGGTAGGTAGTCCTCAAGTTATGATGGCAATTGGGACCGGAATTTCCATTGCTAAGCAATGTGGTTGTAAAGGTTGATGTCACGTGACTGCATTACATAGTGATGGCACTCCCCGCAAACCCCGCAACTATAGCATAATATCTCAGAATAATCCTGCTTGGGAAAGGTGTCCTTGACAGAAGTGTAATTTAGAATTTAAGGGCGGTGTAAAGTGGAGATACTGGGTATTACAAATCTAGGATGGAGAAAATTTTCTACATTGGTAGATCCCCAAGTTTTTCTCCTAAAAAAGAATATGATCAACTGCAACCAATCAGATTGAATTTCCTATTCATTTGATTTCCTTGAATCACCTGGGCTCTAATAGATAAACAAAGACAGTGAACCAATTATTAGAACAATACTTGATGTGCTATTTTTTTTTTATCAGCAGGACAATGGGAGTGAACTCTTGCTTCATGCAGACTTTGTACATAACAACTCAATATATTCCTCCATAGATATATCTCCTGTTCAGATAGTTAGCTACTACCCCTGCATCTTGCCTCCAGAGCTCCAGCATCCACTGCTTCTTGCACCTTGGCCTGCGGCTTAGCTCCTCTTAGGGGAATAGCAGGATTTTGCAAAGGCTGCATACAAGCGGGCTCTAGATACACAGAGGAAAGAGGGTGCCAAGAGTTTGGTGCGGGATTTGGTGTGGTTTTCCACTAAATTTTTACCTTCTGTCCACCCCCCATCTAAAAAATTGGACTCAATGTTTATTGGCCCCTTCCCAGTTACCCAGCAAATGTTTGCAGTTGCCTGCTTTGATGAAGATTCATCTGGTATACCATCATGTGCTGGTTGTTCATAAGGAGCCCTCCTGCTCCTTGCATTCTAAAACTGTTCCTCCCTCCACCCATCATGTGGAATGTATTATGGATTCTAGATGCAGGAGGAGATGTTTGGAGTGTCTGAAGGGCTACCCCAAATCTGAGAGATTGTGGGAATCTGAGAGATTATGGGAATGCCCTATGCCTCGTACCTTGGTTTCATCTGAAATTCCTGCACTCCCATCCCTGTGATCTGCCCCCACTATCAACAGACAGTGAACTGCAGGATGAAGAAGACTCTGTGCTTCCTGCCAGGATAGATTCTCCAGTACAGGTTACCATCCAATAGGAAGGGAGGGGGGATTTGCCAGCTCCATCTGACTCTGAGCAGCAGGACCTGTCTAGTGGCCTTGGGGAACAGCCAAGGGAGGATGGGGAAGTGAGTCTGCAGTCATTTTCCATGACCATGTGCCTGGGATGTCTTCACCTGCAGGAGGGGAAAGAGTCTGACAGAGGAAGTCGTGTAGAGGAGTAAAAAACGTGAAGACGAAATGCAAGAATGATTGAATAAACATTGGCTTAGCCCTGGAAAAGGAGAGGGGATGAGAAAGAAATTCAAGATAATCCTGCGTTGATCTCTTTGCTGTAAGGAGAGGCAGAGGGACACTTTGTCAGGCTTTTAGGATTCTGTTATTTTATCCAGCACAATAAAGTATTGTTCCAATAATCCTTGTGGTATCTGATTCCAGACCTGGCCAACCTTGAAAGGCTGACAGCACCCTGGGATATAATCCATCTAGCCCCAGAGACTTGAATTCATTCAAAGCAAATTCATTCATTCGCCAATCCCTTATCTATTTTGACCTGCATTTGTCTTCTGTGCCCCCCACTCCCCCGGTGCACCTTCTGACAGGTTGGATCACTTTTTCCTTTTGTGAAAAGACAGGTGCAAAATAGGAATTAAGCAGTTCAGCCTTCTCCTTGTTGATTGTCACCATTTTACCATCTTCTCCAAATAGCAGACTAATTGGTTTCTTGACTTTCCTCTTACAGTATTCCACACATCCCTGAAGAATGTGTTTTTGTTATTTTTGGCAGTAAATGCCAACCAAAATTAAAATTAAAAAATGCTTTTTAATGGGAAGCTGAGATCAGTGACCATTGTTTCGTCCAGTAGCATGATACTTTCCATTTCTGATGGCATGGGCATCAGAAGACCAATAAGATAAACCTACCCATTTAATGACTCAAAACCCAAATGACAAAATAATATCCCGCTTCAAATTAGATGAGCTGTTTTACAAAAAAGAACGAGTTTTGCATAGAAGTAGAAATAATTGAAATTGAAATTGAAGATACATTCAGGCTTCCTAATACTGGGACAATTTACGAAGGCTCTAGGGTGCACTAGTGAGCCATATTGCAATCTAAGGGCTTGCTGTGCAGGTCAATGGGGGTTAAAAAGGCTTATGGTACCTAGCTCCAATCAGGATGCTATGAATCTGACCTAAGGTGACTTTTGTAATTTAATAATATATTCTTGGTTTTAGTGTTTTCATATTTTATCTCCCCCCCCACACACCTTATTTAATAAACTTAGTCATACTGCTGACTATCAAAGGTATTTTCTTCACTTGAATTTCATAAATCATGTAAAACATATTAACCGATAGAACCAAAAAGTGATGCAGCTTGATACCTGTGCCTAAGGGATTTGGAGATGTCCTGGTAAAGCTGTATATCAAGCAGTTTCTGAAGGCAGACGAGCCCTGCAGAAAGAAAAGGTAGATGACTAAATGTCATTTCTGTGGCTGCCACTGGGCCATGTAAACCAACACCGCCATATCCTACTATCTCTATGTAATGGATAGCAGGCACTATAGGTAGGATCTGCAGTTGTCACTGAAATACCTCTTTCATTCTGCATGCCACAGCTTATTGTCCTGAAGGGTGTGGACTTTCACAGAGCTGTTCCCATGTCTCTGTTTAGAATTATAGTTATTATTAAGACAGTGCTCAGTCATCCAATAAACAGTCTTACTGGAACACTGTCTCCAGCTCCTATGTCTTCTGCTGACATATGCTTTGCCTCTGATTTTGCAAGACAGAATGAGCCAGGCAAATTTGGTTAGGAACTTCAAGGAGAAGAATATGTGATGCCCTCTGCATGTCCTGTTGCTTTCCTCTGTTCCTGGTAGGAGCCCAAGTGCATTTGAACTGTTTTGAGCAGAGAGCCAGAAGAAGGTGAACTAGCTGAGTCTGGCATCTTCATCACTGCCTGGGGAGGGAGGTGGAACAGGTCCCTTATACTGCATCTGAAGCCAATGATCAGGAACCAGCAGAATTTATGGAGGATTTCCCCAAATTCCAGTTCATCTGAGGAATCGCCCTCCCCTTTTGTCACACACCTGTCCAACGTTGTTGGGAGCACAACAGGTGGACAACCCCAGAAATTCACAGACATTCTCTTTAGACCACAGGTTGGTCCTTTAGGATTCACACACTTCATTTTGAGGAGGCATTAGTTAAAGGGTTCATGAAGCTTTGGTCCAACTGTGTTTGTTAGACCCAGTGGCTCACCGTGTTTTTATTTGGCATCCTGAGGCTGGGAAGCTGGAAGCGACTCAGGCAGGCAAGCATTATCCATCTACTTTCAACAAGCTTTGCTTATTCACTGCTTGTAATAAATACTCCCTTTCACCAAAGTTCTCCATCTCCAAGTTCCCAAGTACTTTAATAAAACCACAAGTTTGTGGCTGTAAGAGCACAATGAGGTAGCTCCATGCTACAGGTAATATGTGAGCTCTGATTGAAAAATGTGGTTTTTATGCTCTGCTGAAATTGACAACCAACCACAAAGGTTAACATCCAGGGTGGCTGGCAGTGATAGAAGATGGCTATTTTTTGGAGCTTTTAATCCAGTGGGAGTGTTTTTAATTAAGCACTTTCTTTTTTAAACACTGGCCTAAGGAGAAGGAGGTTGTAAGCTCCAGTCTTTCCCCATCACATCCCAAACTCACCCCATTTATTTGCATGTTCCCACCCATGAAGAAGAGCTCCACCAGTTCAACTGATCGTTGTCAGAAGTGACACTGATAACAGTAGGAATCCAGGCAACTAGACACCAGCAAGCATGCTCCCTCCTTCTCAGCAGAGAAGCCTCTTGGGAACAATCATACCAAATGCTCTGGTTGCCTCCTGATTCCAGAAGTCCACCAAGTGCTTGTCTATTGTTGGGAAAGTCCTCAAATGCTCTTTGGAATCCATCTGGATCTTAATGGTCCCACCTGTCCTGCAGAAGCAACAGACAGTGACAAATCCAGTCTGGACCAGGAAATCACCCAACATGACAAAGGACTCAGTCTTACACATACAATCACATATTGACTGCTTTGAGAAAACAATGTCTGTATGAACCGAGCCAGATATTATTTGGGAAAAGCCCATGGTTGTCATGGAGGCCAGGAGTACCCAAAGCTTCCCTGAACCCACCCTCAGGGCATTAAGACTGAAAGCTTCCAGCACTAGTAGCCAAATGAACTGTAAACCAGCCCAGTGACAAGATCTAGGAGCTCAGGAATTTAATTTAATTTAATTGATTTAATATGGCTGCCCACTCCAGAAGACTCCAGAAGCAGCCCAATTGTTAGTACATGAGCAAGACCCCCAGTTTATCTCTGATAAAGAGAAACTTAGCTGTCAGTCTGATAAGACTGACAGCTAAGGCAATTAGCTGGTTAATCAGATTTCAACTTGTTCAACCAGAGGAAAGATAGTTATAAAATTATTGTCTTCACCCTCAGGGCCATTTCTCCCTCATATTTTCATTGCTCATTGAGCACTACAGCATCAGATAATACACAATTCAGCCATCACAGACTACACACCTAAACCAGAGGTTTCAGAATTGGTTTTATTGACCTCAACTCAGAAGCTTTGTCCTGGTCCACCTTTAGGTGACAGCTTGCAACTACCTACAGTGTTTGTAACTTTTTATAGCCCTGGGTAGGAATGTGCATCCTTATCTGCACCAAAGGTGCTGTCAGCTAGTTGACTGGCTTACCTGAACATTGGAATGTGACTGTGTGTCCTGATGCACCAGAGACATCTTATCTCCATTACCAAAAACATTCTTTTCAATGAAGGCAATTGATACATTTGCAAGTGACCAGAAAAAAGAAATAATGAATGTAAAACTGCCTCAGCTGAGTCTTTTAAAGATATTAGATGTCGTGCTCCAAATTTTCCCAGGGTGTCTTATGATGGCATCAGCTTATACAAAAAGGCAATATAAGTATATCTGCATGAACATTATCAGAAAACCAGCTTCTGGACATGCAGTTGTGTAACTACTTTGCCCTGTTCTTAAGCAATGAAGAAAGTTAGGGAGCAGGGAACTGCATTAAATGGTTGTCTAGACTTGTACAAAGGATTCACGTTACTTAACTTTTCCCAGGATTCAAATTAGGCTTGAAAGGAATACTTACCTTCATGGAAATTAAATTGCTTGACTGGTCTATCTGGTCTTCTAGAGATGGAATGTATAGACCAGAGCTTTCCAAACTTTTTATGTTGGTGACACACTTTTTAGACATGCATCATTTCGTGACACACTCTTACAGCACAAGGCAGGCACTAGGACCTGCGCGGAATCACAGCAGGTTTGGAGGCAGCAAGGCACAAGGCAGGCACTAGGACCTGCGGGAAATCCTGGCAGGGCTCGGAGGCAGCACCAGCCACGACACACCCAGACACTGCAGCCGACACACTAATGTGTCGCGACACACAGTTTGGAAAGCTCTGCTTTAGAACATAAAGATTGATTTTTTGATTTCTGTTTCTATGCTACACTGCTTCCAAATGGTTCTGAGCATAGAAATGCAAAGAATAAAGCTTAAATTGTTTTTCATCCATTTGTCCTCTCAGTAAATGGGAGACCAAATACAATACAGCCATACACTTATACCACACCCATATCTCCCCACACACTCACACACCCCATTGAGGTATTCTACTACCAAGTAAGGAACCAATAAGAGAGATATGATCATTAATACAAGTTCAAACCTCTGTGGGTTTATCTGCACTGCCTGAATGCCCCACTGCCGGAATGGATAGGCGACCATCTCCGGAGGGCTGGCATTACCCTCTATTTCTCCTCCACTCAATATCAAAGCAACCCCAGGGTGCTTTATTGCTGCTGGACCTCTGAAGTTCACTTTCCCCTGTTACGTCACCTTGAAGCTCCTGTCTGTTGAGGACAGTGTGCTTCAATTTGTGGCAAGGTAACCTTGGCTCCTTTGAAGAGGAAGGAAACCCAGCACCCACTTGAATTAAGTCAATGCTTATCATGCTTTCTAATACATTCTCACAAGGAGGAAAAGAACTGACATAAGTTAGATGTGAGAAAAGCTCTTTGCTTTTATTTAGATTAATCAGCTGTTTACAGGTAGCATCTATCTCAATCTGTCCTAACATGACAATTCCTCAGTCAAGAAGGTTTCAAAATCCCTTTTGTGTAATGGGGAAATATGTAAATGCTCTAGTATATTTTGAGGAGGGGTAAAAAATTAAGAATATGTAACTGGACTGATAATGAGGCTATCATGATGTCTTTTTTTAATGATTTGGATTAAGATTTACAGGATTTTTGATTTGTAATATTTAAAAGCTATGGATAAGATATAATAATATTTTATATTGTTCTTCAGGTTTAATAGGGTTAAGATTGTTGTAGTTTTATTAATTATAAAGGCAGACAATTTATTTGTTTTTATAATTTGATGTTTATTATAGTAGACAGAAACATAAAGAATAGTGGTAGGAAGGAAATAATTAAATGGATGGTGTTTTATGGAGGAGGGAAGCTGAATTAGAAATGTATATATATATATATATACTTTCTTTTTTATATAAGGGGAAGGAGCAATTGTATTAGTGATTCTGATTTGTATATGTGTTAAGGGAAGGATTTATAGAAGTGATGTGATCTTGGTTTGATATAGAGAAAGGGTTTGATTATGGTAACTGTTGTATATTCTTGCTGTTGAAAGTTGGAAGTCACCTTTGTAATCTTTCAAAATTCTTTTTTCTTGTGTTTCACACTTTTTAGTTTCTTTTTCTTTTTTGTTTGTAGTTTTTTTGTTTTTCTGTAGTTTTTATCTTTGTTTCAAATATAATAAAGAACTTTACTAAAAAAAAAAGGGTTTCAGCTACTGCCATTTCCGAGTGGTTGAGGGACTATATGCCAAAGGCCTGAAACAGTCTTAGAAAACAACCTTCCACTGGAATGACTACCCACTCTACCAGGGAAACAGCTATTTCCTCACTATTTTGAAGTACAGCTTTGCATCAGAAAATCTGGACAGCAACCTGAGTATCTGACCAGACGTCTACCTCATATCACCAAACAAATAATTTCTCTTCCGCTGATGCAGTTTTTATTGCATATAATTTTTATTAAGGATTTGGATTACAACAGTAAAAACTAATACAAACTAAACTTAAAGAAAGAAGAAAGAATAACAAGAAAGAATTAAAAATGCAAGAAAAAAGAAAGAATATGATAAAGAAAAAGAAATATATAAAAAAGTGATTTCCAACCTTCATTACAACAAGTATAAACAAATTTAGTAACTCTTCACCCGCTATAAGGTTACAAACAGATATCTCTTCATCCCATATCCCCATCCCTTATCTATAAGCAAATCCATAAAACATCAACTTTTCAATCCTGGTGTCAACAAAAAGTCCGTAAAGGGTTGCCAGAACTTTGCAAATAAATTTCTTATTTTAACCTTGATCAAATAAACCAACTTTATATTCCTTCCTTTTTCTTCTAACTGTTAATCTTTAGTTCATTCAAATATTGTCATAGGATTTGATTTCTCTTCATTTCTTCTTTGTCCCATCACACAAACTTCTTCAAGGGTTTAACAAGCCTCTTTTGTAGATCCAATAAGAAAACATTTCCAGGTCATTCTCTTGGTTTGTCATTTGTATTTCCCCTTTTATTTTTAATACTTCAGCCAGTTTCTTTTGTATATCCAATAATGCATCCTTTTCCAAATCATTCTCTTGGCCTGTCATTTGAGGTTCCACTTTCAGTACTTTCTCTGTCTTGTCAAACAAAATTTGCTCCACATCTGTCTTTCCCTCATTGACATCTTTTGGACATAATCTATCTATAGAATCAGACATTGTTACTGACACTGTTGATACTGTAGCTAATAATTTCTGGCTCAATTCTTCAAAGATCTCCTTTACTATTTCCAATGTGATGATGTTTTATATCATTTTGTTAGTCCCAGTTAACCAACACCAAAAGTTGGCTTATATTTTTTTCCTTCTACTTAGAATTTTCAGTCCCCTCTAGTGTCCAGTTTCTAAAATCATAAAGTCACTTATCTTTGTTATGAACCAAGATAGCTAAAATAACTCTGGTGCCCATGAGAAGCTATTTATTTTTTATAGTTAATTCCAAAATCTTATAGTAAAAGTCAATATTCCAAATTTATCTGGACCCTTAATCTGTTTGTAACTTTTTTAGATCAAAATCTTATTTACTGTAGCTTTTTGCTGTTTATTTCAAATTCTTTAAGTTCTTTAACTTACAGTTAATTTTTCTTTTGTTCAGAAATGAAAATAGACACACCAGGTGGCTTTTA
This sequence comes from Charina bottae, assembly GCA_023362775.1. NCBI lineage: Eukaryota > Metazoa > Chordata > Lepidosauria > Squamata > Charinaidae > Charina > Charina bottae. The sequence continues at coordinate 462,513 of JALMGJ010000041.1, forward strand.
CACTTGTCATTCTGAAGGTCTCTAATAGCTTAGAAGTGGTTAATAAGCAATTTCCAAAAGTGATTAGAAAGTGAGGTTTGCGAACTTAGTGTCCTTTAAAAGGCTCTGCCGCAGTTGCAAGCAAGATGGCTGCTCCCGTCGCCTCCTGGTGCTCAAAGCCATGGAAAACTGCTGTCCTACACTCTCCTCACGAGGAGCATACATCCAGAGCACATGTGGGCCATCTCCCGTCTTCTTATCTGGAGAGGTTCCAAGGGACCGGTCTACTCACCAATTCCTTGGTCTTTAATGCAGTCACCAGCTCTGCTTTCACAGAGCCATCTTCGCCATACCTCCCTCGGAAGTCTGATGGTGCAGTTTTTAATAGAAGATTGCTCTTATTTTTCTGTCATTGGGACTTCCCTTCTAGGGCTCCTCCTTTTTCCTTTCCCTAGGGTTCATAAAGTATATGAATGCCCTTCTCTATAACTCATGGAAAATAACAACAACAGTCTTTATTGCAGTCATTAACCAGTACAAGCTCATGGAAAATAGGAATTTATTGCAAGGGTTTCTTCTTTTATTCACAATACTGGAGATGGAAGTTGTGGCTAAGGGAATAGTAGGTGCCTTAAGATCATATGAGAGGCATAAAAGTTCATCGTTCACAGCCTCCATTCTAAACCACTAATATCACTATAATGTCTCTCTAAGAAGGCTCACTTCATCCAGAAAACCATCGAAGTCATCTAGAGGTTGCTTCTTGAAGAAGCACGACCCGAACAATTAGGTTTGTTGAACCTAGTAGTATGTTTGCTGAACATAGTAGTCGATCTTTGAGTGAGATGGGCGGTGACTAAATTTGAAATATAAATTAAATAAATAAATTAAATAAATAATAAGTTCCCACTCAGGAGCCACTGCAGTGGTCAGACAATACCTGGAATGTTGTGTCCAGTTCTGGCAACTGCATTTTAGGAAGAACATTGAGAAACTGACCCCATGTTGGGTGGAGGAGGAGGAGGAGGAGGAGGAGGAGGAGGAGGAGGAGGAGGAGGAGGAGGAGGAGGAGGAAAGATTATTTGTATACCATCTCACGGCAGAGGCAATAGGCAGCATACAAAATCAAACACTACATATAGCAAAATATAATAAAACCCATAAAAAATGTAAGCAATAAAAACAATAATGGCATGGATCTTTCTCTGGCTACTTATAAGGGGCCTAACAGAAAAACTTTACAAGGAAAGTTTGGAGGCACTGAGTATGTTTAGCCTGTAAAACAGAAAACTATCGAGAGACATGATTGCTGTCTTCAAGTATCTGAAGGGCTGTCATATTGAAGGTAGGTAGAATTGTTCACAGTTGTTCCTGAAGACAGAACAAGAACTATGAGTTTAAATTACAAGAAAGCAGATTTTGGCTGGACATCAGGTATCATTTATTAATGGCCAGAAATATTCAACAATGGAACAGACCACCTTGGGGGGCGACGAACTCTGATTCAGTGGAGGAATTTCAACAGAGGCTGGAAGGCTATCTGTCAGACTGCCATTGTGGTAGATTACTGCATTGGGCATGGGGATGGGCTAGATTATCCCCAAGATCCCTTCCAGGTCTTAGTTTCTGTGGTTCTGAGGCAGTTTATCCATGGGAAATTTGTTATTCATAGGTGGAGTTACACTGAAGAATGAAGATTCCTTATCTTTAAGCATAATTTTAGAAAAGAAAGCTTCATTTTCCATTGAAACCCCACCTATGAATAATGAACCTCCTTCTTTAGATATGCCTCCACGATAATGAACTACTTCTTATGTGCATATAAACAACTTAATATCTCCATTCATGTTAAGATTAGCAGCTAGGGTTTTTGAATTAACTGCAATAAAAAGCATTTTACTTTTAATATTTTTTTTAAACAGGGTTCTTAGAAACTAGATAATTTAATTTGGGAAATTTAGTTTGGGGAAAAGGTTGTGCTTAGAGGAGAGACTGTATCCAGGAATTTCTGGTGATATGGATAAGGTTGGAGACTGGAAGAAAAAGTGAATGAAATGTTGGCGTGGGGGAGTGTGTAGGAGAAAGGGAAAGTGAGCAGAACATTTGGAAAATGCCCAAACAATGAGATCCATAAGGAGGCTTCCTACAGGCCCCAACACCAAGGGAATATCAACATCAGGGACCCTGGGAGTGAGTCTGCTTGCTGATGGTCTATCTCCTCAGAACAGCTGATCCTTGAAGATAAGGATCACCTCACTCCTAGAAGTACTTAGGAGGGCCATGAAGACATGGCTTTTTAGGAGGATCTACAGGGATGGAATGTACAATTCACTGTTCTCCCAAAGAAGTGGCGTCATGGATTAGTGGGGATGTGTGGTTGAGAAATACTGTAATTTGGGGGAGTGGTTATATCATATATTTTTAACCTTAATTATCATATTGAAATTTTGTAAGCCATTCAGAGCTGGCAGACTGGACCAATATAGAAACCTGTGTTAGACCATGATAGACCATGCACAGATCATGTGGCCATTTAAAACTGTAATAATGAAACCAAACTCTAAATGTACAGAATTTTAATTGATAACATAATCCCAAACATAGATATAAGGAGAGTTCAATACGTAATATAGAGGAGGCCTATGTACCCCTTCTGCTTCCAGCACCTACATTACTGAATCTTTCTTCCTGCTTTATTCATATTCATATTTATTCATATTAATATCTTTATTCATATTCTCTTTATTCATGAGAGCCAGTTTGGTCTAGTGGTTAAGGCAACGGGCTAGAAACCAGGAGGCTGAGAGTTCTAGTCCTGCCTTAGGCATGAAAGCCGGCTGGGTGACCTTGGGCCAGTCCCTGTCTCTCAGCCCTAGGAAGGAGCCAATGGCAAACCAGGAGACTGAGAGTTCTAGTCCCGCCTTAGGAATGAAAGCTGGCTGGGTGACCTTGGGCCAGTCCCTGTCTCTCAGCCCTAGGAAGGAGCCAATGGGAAACCAGGAAACTGAGAGTTCTAGTCCCGCCTTAGGCATGAAAGCCGGCTGGGTGACCTTGGGCCAGTCACTCTCTCTCAGCCCAACTCACCTCACAGGGTGGTTGTTGTGGGGAAAATAGGAGGAGGAAGGAGTATTAGGTATATTTGCCACCTTGAGTTAGTTATAAAAATAATAAAGGATAGAAAATAAATAAATAACTTTTACTCCCCCGGCCTCCTCCTGGACTTCATCCCAGTTTGATGTCACATAAAGAGCTGTGCTTGTGTTCTCAGGAATGCAAGTTCAGCTGTCCTTCAAATTTTCCAGCAGAATGCAAGGAGTTTAGGACTATGAAAGGGCAGGGCCCACAGGGTGCAAGGGGAATAGGACGCAGGGTAGGAGTACATAGCCTCCTTGCCTACTTACGTTAATTCTCACAAGTCCATCAAATGATTCGAGCACCAAAGTTTTCATAAGCAAAGAGGAACTATTCTTTCTAATATGCCTAACATTTTTTTCCTAGCATGTTTTCCTAACATCCTAGCCAGAACCGGTTTCTCAGGTAGGACATGTGTTTATTCATACATCATTCTATCTAGCAGGAGACTGGTTAACTCAGCCTTCCTCAGGCTGGCCTCTCTAGACATACTGAACTTCGACTTCCATGATTCCCCCAGAAGTCCTACAAATCCAGAGGGGCCCAGAAGTAAAAACGAGCCCCCTACAATAAAATATATTAAAAGAAGTGTTAATCTAGAAGCATCAAATGTGCCTCCAGAAGATTCTTGTGTTTGAGCATTGAGGAAAACCTGCGGAACATAGCAGGAAAGGTGGTCATAGACCTCCGGATAAGGAATACTCTCCTCCAAAAGGCTGACCTGATACATGATGATGATGGTGCATTTTTAAGAAAAGGGAAAAGAATAAAGGGGAAAGGGAAACAAGGGAACGAAGAGGAACAAAATAAGGGGAAAAGGAAAAATCAAGCACAAAGTAGAAAAACAAGGAATTTACAAGCATCATAGAATTAGTTTTAAATGTTTAATATTTCATTAATTAGTTGTGTAACTAAACATACTATATCGTTTTAAAAGCTACCAATCATTGTTAAACTCCAAGTAATATATGCATTTCAACAGCAATAGTCAACACAGTATAAATTATAAAGTGAGATTAGGAATTACAGTAATTTCTGTCCAAGCAATAAAGTCTTGATGTTAACAGAAACCCAAATTTCAGATGTGGTAGAAGCCTGTATATAGCATTATAAGTCAAAAATGTTTTCCAAGTTGAGTTAAATTCCTTGTCAGATTTACTTTTCAAATACAAGGTTGATTAAACATCAAGGCATATTCCCAGGACTCAATTAGCCATTCTTCTGCAGAAGAAAATTGGTTGTACTTTCCAATAAGAAACATAAATTATTTTTGCAGCAGTTACCATATACAGAGCTAATTCAGTGTACTTTGCTGGAATGTGAATTTTAGTCATATTTAATAGAAAAATAGCAGGTTGGAGAGGAAATTCAAATTTTAAAATTTGTTTCATGCTATTATAAACCGTTCTCCAAAATTCAGCTTTACAACATTGCCACCAAATATGGAAGAATGACCCCATCTGATCATTGTATTTCCAACCATTTTTAGAAAATGAGTTGTCCATTTTAGCAATCAGTCCTGGGGAATACAGATAGTCCTTGCTTACCAACCACAACTGGGACCAACAACTCCATCGCTAAGCGCTGCGGTTGCTAAGCGAAATATCATGTGAACACGCTGGAATTACGACCTCACTTCTGCTTCAATCGTTAAGTGAATCACTGCAGTCGTTAAGTGAGGCATCATGTGACTGCAACTTGTGATTTCACTTCCACGTTCTCCATTAATTCTGCTTGTTGGAAGCTGGTTGTGAAGCACCTGAATAGTGAACACATGACCGTGGGATGCTGCGATGGTTGTAAATGTGAGGACTGGTTGCAAAGCTGTTTTTTTCCAACCATCATAACTTCAAAAGGTCACCAAACAAGGCAGTTGATAAGTGAGGACTACCTGTATACCAATAGTAAAATATCTTATACCATTAATATAATTTGGTGTGAATTTAATATTCTTCTTCCAAAGGATGCCACTTAGATTTTCATTTGACCTCACAGGTACAAACAAGTCCATGCCCTAGTTCATAGCTTTCCAAACTGTGTGTCGCGATATACTACTGTGTCGCCGGCAGTGTCTCGGTGTGTCGCCAGACGACCCAGAAGTGCTGATTGGGGGGGAACCGGAAGACGAGCCAATCAGCGCGCGCCAAAGGAGGGCAGAGAGGTGGGTTGAGCAGTGTGAGACCCGATTGGCCCCTGCCCTCAAACAGCGCAAACTTCGGGATAAAAAGCCGGCGCAGCAGGCCCAGGTTGCCGGAGACAACCGTTCTTGCCTGCTGCCTGCTCGCACCAAAGAGTCCCCGTCGGAGTCCCACCCAGCACTTGCCGCGCTGCTGGTAAGTGCTGCTGCCTTGCCTCTCCACCCCGTGATCGAGCCAGCCCCCGCCGCCCTGCCTTGCCCTGCCCTGCCCGTTGCGTGGGCTAGGGGGTGGGGTTTGCAGGCGGGAGCCAATCGCATGGGCCCGGGGGCGGGGAGCCCTGTTATTACTGTGTCGTGAAATGATGCATGTCTAAAAGGTGTGTCACCAAGATGAAAAGTTTGGAAAGCTCTGTTCTAAAGCTTCTTCTTAATTAGGGCTGCAAACATCTGGGTGACCACTAGATGGCAGCAGAGGGTTAGTTTGCTGTCTGACTTTGCTGCCCTGCAGTGGCCCTCCTGTTTTTTGCAGTCCAGATCTGGTAGCCTTACTGTAAGCACCTCAAAAACTCAACCATAATATTACCTACTTAATAATCTGACAAAGAATTGGTTTAATAACTTCAGTTGCAACTGTCTATTGTTGGAGGTTGTGGGTTCTCCAATTCTGCAGGTTTTTAAGAAGGGGCCAGGCAGCCAGCCCTCATGAATGGTTTAAATGATTTTCCTGCACACTGCAGGGGGGTTGACTAGATGATATTTGTGGTCTCTTCCAACTCTACAATTCTATATTCCATAAGCCCCATAGATTTTCAGGGAAATAATTAAAAATCAAACTAACTTTTTTCTTTTCTTTTCTTTTCTTTTCTTTTCTTTTCTTTTCTTTTCTTTTCTTTTCTTTTCTTTTCTTTTTCTTTTCTTCTTTTCTTTTCTTTTCTTTTCTTTTCTTTTTTTCTTTTCTTTTTTTCTTTTCTTTTCTTTTCTTTTTTTCTTTTCTTTTCTTTTCTTTTCTTTTCTTTTCTTTTTTTCTTTTCTTTTTTTCTTTTCTTTGAGGAGTTCGTTGGGGAAGAATCTCAATTGCAGAGAGAACATCTTGGATTCCTGATTAGAAGATGTTAAGAAAGCACAAACTGAGAGCAAAACATTGTATCTTTGGGGAATCTGTGATCCATAAAAACAGTATCTTAGCAAAAAATGAACTCTGGCAAAAACTGCTGTGGCACCGCACAAGTGCAGCCGGGGAGGCAGGCAGGCAGGCAGGCAGGCAAGCACGCGCTACGGAGTACAAGAGCCCCGGGATCTCATACCCCACAGCTGGGCTCCTTGGGAGAAAAAGCAGCAGGAGTGGGAATGACTTACAGGAACTACTTGTGACCTTCCCTGCCAGCTTCCCCGTTGACTTTGCTTGTGGGAAGCCAGCAGGGAAGGTTGCAAATGGTGATCACGTGACTGTGGGAGGCTGTAACAATTGTAAGTGCGAGCTGGTTGCCAAGCACCCAGATTGCAATCACGTGACCGTGGGGGTGCTGGGATGGCCAGAACTTCGAGGACCAGTCGTAAGTACCACTCGTTCAGTGCTGTCGTGACTTTGAATGGTCACTGAATGAGTGGTTATTAACCAAGCACTAGGGGAGGGTGAGCTTTGTTTGAAGATATTCTTCCACTCCTGATCTTCTGATTAAAAAGTATTTGGAAAATGTCTGATACTTCTGTTCTCTCAGGACTAGCATAGATTCTCATTATTCCTGAAGCCAGTTATAGAACCGAAGCGCAATTAAGGCTGTATTTGAAAGGTTTGTACATTTTAATTAACTCTTGTTATTACTGAACTGCTAAAAACAAGAATGGTGTTGCCCAAGATGGATGAACAGTATATCTAGCACTAAGAGAGCAATATTAGAACATTATCTGAGGAGTTTCAGAAAACTAGAGAAAAATTGTCATTTTAGTCATGGAGTGGGGGCAAGTGACAAAATGTCGGAATACAAAATCTGCCCCTTATTTACTGTAGTTATGTGTGACACCATGATGCAAGCACACAAGGGCAGAGCTTGGGAAAAGATGTCACAATGCACATTTGCCTTTTACATTTGCCTTTTTGTTGGATTAGTTACATGTAAAAATGTTTCACTATGTAATTCATACTTCTTGTCCTCTGGAATGGTGGTCAAATGACTATCTGCCTAGTGGTCATCTTCTGTTTGTCTTAGAAACTTGTAAAGATGTCCCAACGGACATAACTACTAACTAACTAAGCTACTTGATAGGTTCATTTACTTCCTCAACAGCTGTTAGTTCCGCTTCAGTGATGGTAGTGCATTTTAATGCATTTAATTAATTACAAGAAGTAAAACATTCTTGGCTTACTTTTCTCTCAGGATGAGCTGAAAAAATGATGCTGAGCCATTCAAGTTGTTGTCGAATCTTACCGACCACATAGGTAGATTGTTTCCTTGATGATCTGTCCCTTACCTAGTCCTTCAGCTATTCCAAAGGTGCACTCATCGCTATTGTAACTGAGTCCATCCACCTTGCTGCTGGTCATCCTCTTCTTCTCTTTCCTTCCACCTTTCCAAGCATTAGAGGCTTCTCCAGAGAGCTAGGTCTTCATATAATGTATCTGAAGTAGGATAATCTGAGCCTGGTCATCTGTGCCTCGAGTGAGAACACTGAAATGACATTCCGGAAGACCATTGTATTTTGAGGAGTGTAGTGACATCTTTTAATTTCTCCTTCATATTAAGAAGATTCTAGAAGTTTAGAGATCATTCTGAGTCATGATGATGTCTAACTTGCTTGTTTTTCACTTCTGCTAACAGATAAAGATAAGGGAGGAATATTAACACAGCTGTAGTACATCAGGGAGGACTTCAAGTTGGCACTTGCTTATCTGTACAGTTGCCAGACTCTTGGTCTACATCCCAGGTGCTGTCAGTTTGCATGATGAACAGGTGTACCATCTAGCTAAGGTCAGGTCATGCAATCTTGGTATCATGTAAACAAGGTTATTTTTAATTTAAGAACACTGTTAGTGCATATATATGGGCCTACATACGAAACAAATATAATAATTGTGTAACTTCTGGCCTATATTTGAGCCTGAATGTGCAGGGGTTCTGCGAGGCCTGAAAAATATTTCAAGGGTTCCTCCAGGGTCAAAAGGTTGGGAAAGGCTAGTCTAAAATTATCATAGCTCTTTGTTTTTGTCTCATTCTCTTTAGCCAAAACAATGTCCTCACTTTTAAATGCCACTGATCCAGTAAATGATAATTTTCCAGTATTTTGCAGTATCAAACCTGGCTGCTCATAAAATAAATTGGATCCATTTCTTATGCCATATTGATTAATATGTACTAGAAAATATTGACAATAATCCCACATTATATTCATTGTATATTATATATATTAATGATATTATCTTTTTTTTTTACATAAGTTTTATTAAATTTTAAAATACATATTAAGAGCTAATACAAAAGAAAAGAAATAGAAATACAAAGTAAGAAAAAGGAAAAGAAAAAGTGAAGTCAAAAAATAACAAACAAAGAAAATATAGAAAATAGATGTCCTCCAATTTATCCTTGAACTTTAAGTACAGCAATTAACTTTAAATGTTAGTCCTTCATACAATACACAGAAACTTTTCTTTGTCATATACCCTATGATTTCTATAATCCAATCTTCTGTTCTTCATATAGGTTTCGCCTTTCTTGATATCTTCCAACAATCCATCTCTGGTTTCTACTCCTTAGAATAGTAATCAAATGTTCATTGTTGCATCAATTAAATGTTTTCCATTTACTCTTTCCATTTTTACATCTATATTTATATCTTCAATAAAGTCCAATTAGTATAACAAATAAAGGCCTTATCTACGTCTAATAAAATACAGTATATTCTGTTCATGTTATGACTATATATTCCATTAATACATAATCTAACATATTACATAACATAATACATAATATAGCAAAAATACAAAACCTAACATAACATATAACCTAATACATACAACATATTCTTGTAATAACCTACATTCTAATTCCATCTCATCATCTCATTGTCTTCTCATAAATGTGTCTCCAGAAAGAGTAATATATAATATCAACATATTTATTTATAATCTTGTATCTTACACTTAAAATATCATGTTTTTATGCATCTGTACAGTTTCTCATATCTGTGCTTACTCTGTGTACAATACCAAATCCGCATTTTCATTAACCTTGCATTCCAAATCAATATCAATAAATCTCCTGTTTAGGTTATGCCAATATCACAATATGCAACTTGTTTATTTCTGTAACTCATGCGGGATGTCAAAATGTTTATTTTGCCATATCTATCAATTTGCATATTAAAATCTTCCTGTCTCAGCTGCCACAATGTATTTATGCCCAAACATTTAATAGACCACTTCCTGTAAAATATCATAATCTTCTTCTGTACCAATACATTCAAAGTCCTCTTTCCCTGTTTCTCTACTGGTTCGAAAGGTCTTTCCTCTGTTTCTAAATCTGTCCCTTGTATCTTCTGTTCCTGAGCCACCAAAACTATTAATATACGTTCTATGGATTTCTTAATTTGCAAAAATTTTTTGCTGGTTTCTTCCTTAAAATCCTGAAGTGCTGTGAGAAATGCCATTATTTGTTGTTCAAACCGTAATCAGCTGCCGTAGTCAAAACAAAAAATTTTCTCAGGGAGCAGGGAACAGCTGTTCTATTATTTATCAATAATGTCTATTTCTTTAAGTGAGAAAAGCTTTTAAAGTAAAAGATGAAAAAATTCCACAGAGCAGTATTTCAAACAGTTTGTAAAAGGAAAGATGAAAATATATTCCAAATGAAAGATAGTCCTTTCTAAAAAAAAGTAGAAAAAGAAAGAAAAAAAGGTAAAGAGGCACACATTCTCTATACTTTATTCTTTATTCTTCTTTATTCTTCAGGCTGCAAGCTGCTTAACCCAAACAAACAATTTCTCAAAAGTCAGTTAGTTTGTTGAGTGAGAAATACCAACAAAGTCTCTTAAGTCCCAATTTCTCTGATACAAAAGAAAGGCAGAAAAATACAAACTTGTTCACTATGTTGCCAAAATAAAATCTATCAAACTTCCACCAAAATTAATTATAGCAAAGAAAACACAAAATTAGCCAACATTTTGAACGAAGTCCAAAGATAAATTTTAGATAATAAAAATGTACTAATCTAAAAAAGAAAACTAATATAAAGTGGTCTAAAAGCTGGCTGTCACTCTTGTGTCTCCCAAGAGACTTACGTTCTCTGCAGAGCTAGGATCCTCTTTCGGCCATTTCACTGCATTCACCCCCGTTCTTCTCCGCGGTGGAAACAACAAAGAAAAACAGGAGTGGGCAATTACAATGGCTCTGTGAGCAATCTTCTGGTTCCCCCTTCTCCAGGGGGAAACTTCAGTGGTCTGTAGACCCCTGCAAACAAGATAGAAAGTTAGCCAGGTCTCAGAGCTCAGAGCTCTGAGAAACTCTGACTTGTCGAGCTGCCAGCCAGGCTTGGAGTCATATTAATGATATTATCAACAACAAAATATTATTGGCTGCTTTTCCCAGTTTCCTCAAAACCTCTTCCAATTTCTTCAACCAAGAGGATTAGCTAATAGGGCATTGGTACGTACGTACCAATTTGTTTACATCCTCATAAGCATATTTTGGAAACATATACTGTAGTGGTAGCAGACTGTATTGCCACGTATGAATTACTTCATTATCAATTCTTGTTGCCTTGTTGAAATAGATTGAAAAGGAATTCCACAAAGTGTTCCAGTGGAATCAAATAATCTCAAATGTTCTTCCCAGAATTTTTAAAAGACTTTTAAGAGAACCTCTCATGCTTCACATAGGAGTATTATCTAATGTTGATGAGAATCACTTGCTATGAAATGGATATATACCATTCTTCAAATGTTGTTAATGGTCTTAATTGATGAGACTTAGATGTTTTATCAAAGCATCATTGAACCTGATTCATTTAAAAATTTCTGATAATTGCAAAATATACTAAGGAGTATCATTATTTTTTAAATTTATTTTATGCAAACACAATTAACAAAACAATATTTAAACTTAAAAGTAAATTTAAAAATAACCATGCTTTATTTTTATTTTTTATTCTTCTTTTTCTTAGTTTGTATTTTTAGTTTGTTTGGGGTTGTCTCTTTTCTAATACTAAGGAGTAACTGTGGAGTCCTTGGTGTTCTCTGAGCCTTGTTGTTTTCTTGCAGATGTTTCATTGCCAGACTAGGCAACATCTTCAGTGCGAAAAGGGAGTGGGACTTGCTCTCTGTTTATATATCATGACTTGTCCTGCTTGTGTTGGTGGAGGTGTTGTTCACTTCTTGGGAGTTCCTTGATTGGGCTGTTATTTGCTGCTTGGTTGATTGACTAAGTTGCTTTCTTGGTAAGGTTGTTAAGAGTTCTTTTGACCTGGTTGTCCAGTTTCTGTATAGGATTGGTGTTTACTGGGGAGTAGGTTTCTTTGTCCTCAAGAAGACAAAGAAGAGTGAATAGTGGTGTAGTGGGGAGTTGATAGAGTATTCACTATTAAGAACGCTTAACTCCTTAATCCCACAACACATGGACAGACTCAACCATACTTTCAACTGGGGAACTGTGAGCTTCCTAAACCAAGCTAAATCCAAAAATGCTAGAGAATTCTTGGAAGCCTGGCACTCAGACAAAGCAGCCATCAACAGACACATAGAGGTAAACAACATTTACATACCATTCATAAGAGACAATAGAAAAGCCAGAAGACCAGAACATTTCCTCGCCAGCAATCATCACCCAGATAGGCAAAGATTAACACCAGATGAACAATCAAACAGTACATTATACCTTAATCAAGGAACTATTAACTTAGTCAATCAACCAAGCAGCAAACAACAGCCCAATCAAGGAACTCCCAAGGAGTGAACAACACCTCCACCAACACAAGCAGGACAAGCCATGGTATATAAACAGAGAGCACGTCCCACTCCCTTTTCGCACTGAAGATGTTGCCTAGTCTGGCAATGAAACGTCTGCAAGAAAAAAACAAGGCTCAGAGAACACCAAGGACTCCACAGTTCAACCCTGAGCTACAAATATTCTCTTCGATTGGTACTAAGGAGTAACATGATTACCAGTTCTAATTTACTAAGGTATAATATGGTTTCCAGATCTAATTCTATTTTTCCATTCCTTGTATTCAACACATTTATCCTGGGGCTTAAAAACAGAATGTTCAAGGAATAGAAAAAAGGAGAGAAATAATATTAGTCAAAACTTTTGGTATTTTTTCCAAACTTCCAAAGAAAAATTAAATGCAGATTTGAAACAGAAGTTATTAGTTTGTCTATGAAGGTTCTCAGTCATCCAGGTGGAATTGTCTGTAGCTTGAATCATGTCAACTGGATTTCTATTTTCTCAGTGGAAACGTAGAAAATACGTTTTCTGGTAGATTTAGATTTAGTGATCTACCAGACCTAAAACAGCAACAGATAGGGCTGAGACTCAGAGTAAATGGAAGAACCTGGTCATTCCTTACATGGCTGGCGTGTCTGAAAAGATAAAACGGATATTTGGCAAACACCACATACCTGTATATTTCAAACCCACCAACACACTGAGACAGAGGCTTGTACACCCCAAAGATCAAACTCCAAAACACAAGAAAAGCAATGTAGTTTATGCAATCCAGTGCAGTGAGGAGTGCTCTGAACTCTACATTGGAGAAACCAAGCAACCTTCGTACAGGAGGATGGCCCAACACAGGAGAAGTAACACCACAGGACCAGAGTCAGCAGTTTATCTTCATCTAAAGGAAAAAGGACACTCATTTGAGGACATTAATGTTCACATTTTAGACAGAGAAGATAGGTGGTTTGAGAGAGGGGTCAAGGAATCCATTTATGCCAACTTGGAAAATCCTTCCTTGAATAGAGGTGGGGGCCTCAGGCACAACCTTTCCCCTATTTTCCTTCCTGCTTTGTCTTCTGTGCCTAGGAAGATTAAGACCATTTCGCAAGCTCAACAGCAGCATGATAATCTTAACGATCCTCCTTTAGATGATAAAGGGACTTAGAAATAACATCTCAAAAATAACCATGACCTAGCCCCAGGTGCAAGGTCACACAGCCACCTAGAAACATATTTAAGGATTCCCTTACTAACTTTGCTCAGACTGAAGAAGCTCCTTGGATAAGGAGCGAAACGTTTCCACTGAGAAAATAGAAATCCAGTTGACATGATTCAAGCTACAGACAAGTTATTAGTTTCTTCCTGTCAGATGAATTGTACCACCCAAACTGAAAGAAAATCCACTGCTAATTCAGTTTGTACCCACTGAACATTGTTTTACTTCATATTCATATTCATATTCATATGAATTTAATTTAATTTAATTTAATTTAATTATTTAATTTAATTTAATTTAATTTAATTTAATTTAATTTAATTTAATTTAATTTAATTTAATTTAATTTAATTTAATTATTAGATCTGGTATGGTCATCCACTCCAGAAGACTCTGGGCAACTTACAAAATCCAAAAAACAGTAAAACAATCAAAACAGTAAAAGCCACATAAACAGAATGTATTTTGATGTTGAAAAACATCAAAATAAAATTTAAATTTCATTATGCTTTTCTTCCTACAGTATTCTTAGCCTTAACCTTTGTGGTTAAGCCTTAACCTAAGTGGTTAAAGCACCAGGCTAGAAACCAGGAGGCTGAGAGTTCTAGTCCCGCCTTAGGCATGAAAGCCGGCTGGGTGACCTTGGGCCAGTCCCTGTCTCTCAGCCCTAGGAAGGAGCCAATGGGAAACCAGGAAACTGAGAGTTCTAGTCCCGCCTTAGGAATGAAAGCTGGCTGGGTGACCTTGGGCCAGTCCCTGTCTCTCAGCCCTAGGAAGGAGCCAATGGGAAACCAGGAAACTGAGAGTTCTAGTCCCGCCTTAGGCATGAAAGCCGGCTGGGTGACCGTGGGCCAGTCACTCTCTCTCAGCTCAACTCACCTCACAGGGTTGTTGTTGTGGGGAAATAGGAGAAGGAAGGAGTATTAGGTATGTTCGCCGCCTTGAGTTATTTATAAAAAATAATAAAGGCGGGATAAAAATAAAATGAAATAAAATAAAATAAATAAAAAATAACCTGGGTTCATTCGAGGTAAAGCATTCTTCAAGTGGAGCTCATTCCTGGTTATTTCATGGATGCATCCACATATTGTTAGGAACAGTATACACATGGTTTGTCATTGCTTTTTTTTTTTTTATTATTATTAAAGAGTCTTGCGAGTTCCCAGTCCAGGTTGCAGCCCTGCTATGCCCTGGAAATCTCCCAAGTATTCTCAGCCTTCCCAGGTAGACTGGACAGGAAACACGAACAGATGAGCTAATTCTACTTTATTATAAGGCTACATTAACAGGATCTTGCAAGTCTGAAAGCACAAATTTCCCGCTGTCTCCTTTACAGCCTGAGAAGCTAGGGAGGGTCCCTTCTGAGCCTCTTTCTCCACCCATTATGCAGCTGTGGGATATGCCCTCTCTTATCTGACCATTCTGTAGGCAGCATCTCTTCACTCCATCTCTCAAGGTCTTTCCCACATACCATTAAAAGTACTAACCAAGCCCTACCTTGTTTTGTTTCCAAGCCCAGAGAGATCAGCCAGACGCTGCCACCTCTACAGACATATTAGTTGTGCATAAATGAAGAAAACAAATAATTGCTATGTACAAAGCAAGTAATTTGTGCTGAAATCTGTAATGTTTGAAAGTAAAAATATGAGTTTAGAAAGTATTGTCATTTAAAAATAACATTCTATCAAGCAATAATAATAAAACATATTGCCATGGTTTAAATTCCATGTTTATTTGCTCAAAAGGGGGTCAAAATTACTTTTTAAAAATGTATGCCAATCCTTGTAAGTATTATTTTTACCTCCTTAAATCCACCAAGACTGATATACACTATCCCTATTCTAGATATAGTGTTATAATTATAGTTGATATAATTTCTTCTTTTTTGTTTTTGTTTTGTTTTAAAGATAATTACACTTGAGATTGACAGATGTGCTCAGAGGATGTGAACTACATTTTATCTGCATAATTTTATCTGCAGAAAAAAATAGAATCTTTTTCCTGTTCAAAACAGAAAAGTAGGGATGGGGGGAAATTAATTTGATTTGTGCTGTAACGCAGATGTAATTCACAATTTTGGAAGCATAGACATAGAAATTTTATGCTGAAATTCAAAATTTTCAAAATTTTCTGGTTTGATTCATAACTTTATAAATAGATACTAAATGCATTTGTTAAAGAAAAAGACATACAGAATTAATATTAAGGAGTAGTACCCAGAAAACATACTATTAGCAGAAATCTCTTGCCAAAGTGCCTATTTAGACAATTACATACAAAATGTGCATGAGTTTTTTTAAAAAATAAATTTGACCATTAAAGTGAAAAACAGCTTTAGTGTTATAGTAATAAAAACAACTGAGCAAAACTAAAATTTGAAAAATTGTCCTCTGACTTGTATCAATGTCAGGAGAGGCATTTGGGGTGCAAGCTGGTCATCTGCCCAATACGTGGAAAGCTTGGTCTCATATTTGCTGTTCCATATTCTCCTCTTCCCTCAAGGGGAATGAAAAATTAGCAAATTAAAGTGATCACGAACGATGGTATAGTAATTAATGTGCATTCAAAGCAGAAATGGAAACTACGGCTAGAAGTGATGTTCCAAATCAAATAATGTTTTGGAGTCAAATAATGATTTGTGGTGACCGTAGTGCATCAACCAATTTGGTTACCACAAAGAACAAAAACAACCAGTGCAAGGAATATGGAGTTACAGTACTTGTCCTGGTCCTGCCACCCACATCTCCATGGGTGTCAGCCCTCAAGACTGACTCATTCAGAGCCTTCAGACTGAATCACTCAGATGTTTCACATATTGTGCCATGCCAGAATGAAACAACGGAACCTTTTAAACAAGTGTTAGTGGAACTCCCGCCTTGATGCAGCGTGATTGGAGGTTGAGGGGTGGTGTCAGGATGCAAAGGGGGGGTTGGAGGCAGCTGAGATTACAGCACATGTTCCTCTCATGAATTTGTATATCCTTATCAGATTTGAAGGAGGCAAATAAGATAAACTTCCGAGAAGATAAAGAAGAAAGAAAGGCAGAATAGAATCCTCATTTCTATTCCATTCCCCTTTCAGGGAAGGGCATTCTACTTGAAGTGAACTACTGAATTTTCAGTGATGTGTGATTAATTGTCGAGGGGAAAAGGTTTTTTTGGCCAGATGATTGATTGTAAATAAAAGCTGGGTCAACACATCACACTAGACATGTTTAATTTCAAACGTGATTTGTTGTTGAATAAGCCACAATAGAGGAAGTCACACAGCATCCCAAGTCACAAACAACCAAACCATATTATGTTTAAGACATTCTGTCAGCCCAGCCTTTGATCACATCAGACTTCGGTTTGTGCCAATCATAATTTGCAACAGAAACGGTAGCTTCAGCTTTAGGCAAATTACGATTCAGACCAGCTTCCTGCTTTTGTTTTCAATCTTCTTAGCCTTCAGTGCAGTAACCTTAGTCCTGTGGCAATGGTGCAGCAGGTTTTGGAGGGGGTGATAGATACAGTTAGTGTGGTTTTCCAGCTGTGACATTATAGGAAACCAAAGTTCTTATAAACCATAATTTGCAAATCCATTAGAAACCCTGATTCCTGATTTGGATGAGCTGGCCAGTCATCATCTGGCTTCTCAGTGCAGCAAGCCCGGTTAGAGCTGAGACTTCCCAACTACAATTTTCAGAGGATTGAACTGAGCAAATCATTGCAAACTCAAATGCAATTGCCTGCACGAGTTTTCATCAAGTAGGTTTGGAGAAGCAGTGAGAGACTTTCTTTCCATCTTCAAAAAGTAAACTCCCCTAAAAGTCGTCCCAAAGAGATTTACAGACACCCCCCCACCCACACACAAAGAACTTGCCAGCTATCTTTCCTTTTTTTTATTCCTCAAACATAGGAGAGCATTTATTTAAAATAAAATTTGATGTGCCTCCTTCAGCTGTCCCACACTACAGGCAGATTCTGAAGCAACATCCCCCATAAGTACGGTGATCATATGTCCTTTCTTATAATGGACAATCCTTTATTTCAGAAAATTGTCCTTTAGCTTTATTTATTTTTCAAAACTCACTTTTGTCCTTTATTTTGGTCATTTAACTTTTACCATACAAATGGTACCACTTAATGCACAGTCTTTCACATGTGAAAAATATGGAAATTGAATTGTCTTTTTAAAATAAATTTACATATACTATTTGATTTTAGATATTTTTATTAGAACATGTGTTTTTGTAAAGTTTTTCTTGGTTTTGCTCTTGAATTTTCCATTGTATAGCAAAATTATAAACATAAACAATTAAAGACTGAAGAAGCTCCTTGGATAAGGAGTGAAACGTTTCTACTGAGAAAATAGAAATCTAGTTGACATGATTCAAGCCACAGACTGTTCCACCTGGATGACTGAGAACCTTCATCGACATATAAACAATTAAACTTTTTTATCCTTATGAACCTCTTTCAGATTTGCCCCTTTTTCAGGTTTGTCATTTATTTTTTCCAAGAAAATATGGTCACCATACCTATTAGGAACAGCTCTGCCCTTGCAGGTTGGGAATGATAGATAACACTATCTTTGTTTTACTCTGCTGTGTCTTCTATGGAGATTGCTGCACAAAATACATCAAACCTTTCCTGTTGCATCATCCTGGCCAGTCAGAGCAATTCTATGTTTCTCTACTGCTGTCAGAAAAAATGATTTATTATACCCAATATCACAAACATTCATGTGAAAGCAGGCAGAGTGGGGCATGAGATAACATCCAGGCCATTTTTGTGAACACTTAGACTGTTAGCTGATAATTTTTGTCTGTCTTGGAGGAGTTTCAGATTGCAAATGGGTGTAGGTATGTATAGCAAAATTGTGTGGGTGTATCCTTTAATAAGCATTTCACTGTTTTTGTACAGTCTCTCCTCGTTTAGCAACTGCAATTCATTCCAGCAAAATGGTCACTAAGCAAACACATGACTGAGAGAAAGATAGAGACGCTGCAAAGATCTCTGCTGCCATCTTATTGAGATAAAGTTATCTCGTGCAGCAACACCAGTGTTAGTCTCACTCCAGTGTGCGTTGTCAGGTGCAGAAATTTGGTCGTAAGTGCATGCATTAGTTGCACTGGTGCATGGATTGGTCGGAAAATGATTTTTTTACTACCATTTATTACCCTTGTATTTGCAAACAGTTGCTAACTGAGGTAGTCAGTAAATGAGGACTGGCTGTATTAGCATTGCTAAGTTTACTTTAGTTCTTGATTGTGGTTCTGATTAGAGTATTGTTAAACATTTTATCTGGATGGTCTTTGGTTGTCATAAAATTTCTTCTTCTTTTCTACATTAGAATTATAGTGATGCTGAATTTCTTGTTAGTTTTAGACATGGTTTAACATCTTTTCCCCCTCTTCCATTTTACATTATTAAATTTTACAAATTGTACCAATCGAAGAGAAATTTACAAATTTAAAAATTTACAAGAGAAATTTACAAATTGTATTTTAGCTTAGTAGTAGCACTACAATTTTACTTTTACTTACAGAGTTAAGAGCTAGAAGTCCCATACATCAGTTCTGATGCAATCATATTATCTCCTTCCTAAGCTATCATAGCTACAAAAGTGGGTAACCTATGGTCTTCCAGATGTGCTCAGTTTCAGTTCCCAAGGCAGCTAGTCAGTATGGTTTATAGTATGGAATATGTGAAGATGCCATAGACCAAGATTGTCCATGCTTGCCTTTGAAGAACTGATCACAGGAGATCTATAGTATTTTGTACTATTCAAATGTACATTAAGAACAGCCTTCTACAACTTGGTGTCCTCTCAATGTGTTGGACTAAAACTTCCATACCTCCCAAAGAATAAGGCACTGACCACATTGTCCGTGTGATAAGTTCTGTGATTCAGTACGTCTTGAGGATACTAGGTAGGGCAACTTAATAAATAACTGGGGCTGTGTCAGTAACTCTTGGGTGTATGGGACAAGAAGGCAGAACAATGCTTTATAAAACATAGACTTTGTTTCATTTTGCCAAAGCAAAGTCTGGAGATGTCAGGAAGCCAGATTAGATTTACTGTCCATTGCCAAAGAGCCAACAAACAACTTCCTTTTGATAATATTTGCTAAAACGGTGGCTAATGTGCACATTGTTTATAGCTTTATTAAAAGCAATTGCCTTGGTTTCTTATTCCTACGTGGACAGAATCTTCAGAGCACATGGATAACCCATAGTTATTTGGAAAGAGCTAGAAGATTGCACTGCTGTCACATTGATTCATTTCAATATACTATCTAGTCTCCGATTGGGACTTTTTTTTGCAATGAATTTTACATAACAGCTAAACGTTGATTCATAGTGACTGCCTACACCGAGTGGGAGGAAATTACTTCAGGATCAACCTACGGGTTATGCAGAGTTTTGTGTAACTATGACTTTCTTTCCCATGTTGCCATTTGTTGTTCTAATCCAGCAAACAGATTGATGTGGAGATAAAACAGGATATCCCACCTACATTACTTGGAAGACAGTGGCCTGCACATATATTAAAGAATTAAATATATTTCTCTCCATTCTATAGAAACAGACTAGGAGGGATTAGGAAATCAGACTTTCAGACAACCTCAGAGAGGGCAGATATTGTATTATTCTTTGGGCAAAGGGATAATTAAAGTGTGATTCTTATTCCTAGAAATAAGAATTGCATTAAAGACTGTTTACTGCCTGGGTATAGCAGCTTGATGGATTTATAAAAGAGCCACTTCTTCATCAGAGGTATGAAGCAGATGATGGCAGCCTTTGACCTTTTCTGATCTTTGTACTTATTGTCAGTCAATAAGTTGTTCTTTCTCCAGGGATGTGACTTTAAGTTTCATTAAACTTTTTTGTCCCAAACCATAAAATCCCTGTGACAAAACTACTTGTTCTTTGAATTATTTATAATACAAAGGTAGCAATTTTCATTGTAGCACCTGGGGATATGAACTACCTTGTGTTTTATCTTGTTTCCAGTCATTAAAACCAAAGCAAATTCTCTTTATACAGTAGATGACTGGAGCTGTCAGCTAATTTCCTCATCCAAAATGATTCATTATTTTTATTTCAGAAAGTAGATTTGCAAAGTGGATATTTTACAACCTGAGAAAGCTGAATCTCAGAGCATCTTCCAGGCTTCCCCCCCCCCCCCCAGAACCTGAAGGATGTTCTCCTGGGAAAATAGAAGATCAAACTGCTCTGAGGTTGTAATAGTGCTCTGATGTTACATCAGCATCCCTCCTCCAAAGCACAGTGGTTGGGGAAATGATTGTGACTGGAATTTAGTCTTTTTTTTTGTTTTGTTTTGTTTTAAATCGGCTCCCAAGTGCATCTAAAGTTGAGGAAGAATGGGAAGGACCCTGATTTTTAGAGCAACTGGGATTGCCTTTCCTTCTTATCAGTTGGCTCACACCAGTTCTGCCCTCCACATATATCGAAAGGATGCATAGAAGGGATTGCAAGGCCCAACATGCTAGGTCCACCTTTGACCCTTGCAACCCAGGGCAGAAAACTTTCCTTTATACACTTTATACACTGGAAAAGAGGAAAAGGCCCCTCCAGGGCTCCTGAGGAATGCAGGTTATGAACAACTCCTCTTTGCATGAAGAGGCTTTGGCATAGTCAGAGTTCCTCCTTATGTGGAGCAACTGCATATTCAACCTCGTAAAGAAAACATCTGCCGGCTTACCAAGGTAAGGCCTGGAGTAGAACAGGGCTGGGCTAACTTGGTGCCTCCACAGCCCTCTCATATGCTCTTCAGCATAGTTTATTTGTATTAAGTATCTTCATATTTGACTTGCCCACAAGTTCTTTCTGGATGTTCCTTTTCACTTTTCCTCCATTGTGGCTGCTATTATATTATATGACTGCAATCCACCAAGGGCAGGGCTTCAGGTCGTCTGGATTTCTTCATCCCAGATACGGCAGTTCTAAGCAAGAGTGGAATATAAATTGAAAAACAAACAAAAGCAGTACAAACAAAATCAGATACAAGACAACTTGGTAGTTCTTTAAAGCTGAATTATTATTTTGCTTTCAGGATCTGTGTTATTTAATGCCGTTTATTTCATACTCCAAATATGCTTTAAGTTGAAGCCATGCACTACTTTAGCTGATCTTGTAAAGCAAATTTCTGCCCCAAGTTCCTTCCTTTTAACAAGAAATGAATGGAACAGATGATGTTAATTCAGTCACTATTGCTCTCTAGTGGTTGTTAAAAATCGCACACCTGAATGTATTATTGAAAAGAGGTAAAAAAAAAAGCAAAATCGACAAACAAGAATATCTTTATTAGGAGCAACCAAAAGTGCATAACAGTTATTGTCTGATTAGAAATGTTTGAAATGTTTATATAGGATGGGTTACTCTGTATAACACATAAGTTACTCAAAGTAAGCCATTTTTAATGAACTTTAAGTATAGGTAGCTACCAAAGCAGATTCCTAAGAAATATGAAGGAATCACAATACATTTTAGTGTATTGTCAAATTGCATTTGGTTGTTTTAACTTTATGATCTGTCTTGGACTGTAATAAAATGTTAATTCATTGTCTATATGGCTCACTAATAACACTTTGGGAAGTTACAGGTTCAGATTTGGTCCATTTTGGAAAAACCCTGCTTCAGTTCTGATATCTCATGAACCTTTCAAATCAGCCCAATTTACTTGGTGTTCAGTTGAATCCAATGCCTTTAGTAGATTATGTGGCAGAAAACTATATTTCAGGTAATTTGTCCACAAGTCCTTTAGGATCTTAAAGATTAATATTAGCACTCCCAAATGGGTCTAATATGGAAGGACAGCCAGTGCAAATGGAAAAACACTGGTGTAAGGAGATCATATCCAGTTTAAGTTACAAAGGTAGCTTTGATCATGCAGAACTGACTAATCCAAAGAGGGGTCTGATGGTGCAATATCAAAACAATATCTAGATGACATCTCAGCTAGATATGGTCAAGCCTTTTGATGCTGGCAAGCTGACAAACTCAGGAAACAAGAAGTTCTGGATTGATCTTTATTGCTGATGGAGTAATATAACAGAATCTTGAAAGCCTGCCAAAGCCATTCTCCAGATCTACTTATACCTAGAATGATTAAGGTAGAGTTACTCTGAGTCTTTTCCTCATGTTTCCCCCTCTTCTGAAACAGTCATCCTCCCTACTGTAATGGTCCTGCTCCCTCCTTCATCTCAGGTTCTGTTAGACATTCCACCATGCCACTTTCCCATCAGACTCACTCTTCCCCTCCATCACAGATTGCACAGAAAGCAATGCCCATGAAGGAGACATGGGCATTTCCTCAGGGTCAATGGACCAGTCGGAACAGGAAGACACTAGCAAAGCTGGAATGTACCCCTCCCTCCCCTTTTCAATGTCTGAGTCTGAAATGGTAGCTTGTGAAGCAGGCGTGGCAGGGAGCAAGTTGCTCTCTTCTTCCTGGTGATCAAAGTCTGGCAAGGCAAGAGGTAGTTCAGAGGGACGAGGCTTGTATGGAAGTTTCAGATGGAACTGGCAAACCAGGCGGGGGGCACGTGTACATCAGTTGCCATTCCCATGATCTCTCTCTCTCTCTCTCTCTCTCTCTCTCTCTCTCTCTCTCTCTCTCTCTCTCTCTCTCTCCCCCCCCCCCCATAGCCCTTGCAGTGAATTCAATATGGGTCCTGTTGATGTTGAAAGTGCAAGTGCAATCCAACAATCCACCACCTGCCTCTCCACCCCTAATCTCTGGGGAGTGTCCCTTCTTGGGGTAGGGAGCAAATTTGCCAGATTTAAAGATTGTGGCAGGAGGGAATGGACTGGGAACATCGTATTCTATTCAGGTTTGCATGACTGAGCACCTGGCAGATTATTTTGTGAGCTAGGAACATAAGTAATGTTCAAGTTAAAGCAAGGGAAAAAATGTGTCCACCTGATCTGATGCTGGGTAAGGGTCTGAGCCTTCTTTAGGTACAGGTAGGTCTCGATTAGCGCAGTTAATGAATCCCCTGAAATGGTTGCATTATTCGAATTTGCACTATTCGAAGTGATATTTCTATGGGAAATAGGGTAATTGGTTCCAGCTCAATGGAAAAAGGCAATTAAAGTTTTTAAACATAATGTTATATGTTTATTAATGAAATACTGTATAACAGTAAAAGAGGATAAACCCATATCCAAAGCGTGCCCGCTATCTCCTGTATTCTGCTGTAGTTCTTCAAAATGAGCCTCTTCTTTTTTGAGCTTCCCTCGAACAGAACCTTCCTTTTCTCCATTTTGCACAAATGATGGTTAGTGTCTAAAACCCCAACGGCAACTGTGCATGCACTAGCCTCAACTGTGTGTGCTCTAGCCTCAACTGCATGTGCACTAGCCTCGCACAACTTGACTTTTGGCTCACACTAATCACGACTGGTATCAATTTATAACTCACACTAAATCGAATTTTGCACTACTCGAACTTGCACTAATCGCAATCTACCTGTATTCCAATTCTTGTGATCTGTCTGTACTTACACAGGGTGGACCACTCCCTGTAAGAAATGTCTTCATTGCTGAAATGTTGTATTTATTATTAGTAGCAACTCTGTTGCCCTGTTGCATTTTACTCCTGCCTGCTGAATGGAATTATAATATCTTCAATAAGGATATCATAATTCCATTCAGCAGGCAGGTGTAAAATGCAACAGGGCAACAGAGCAGCACCCGAAGCAGAGTTTGAGACATCAGTTTGCACAAAAAAGGGGCAGCTGGGATCCAGATGGAGCAACAGAGACTAGGAGGAAAAAGCAAGTTTCAAATCTTGAAAGGTTGTTTGTTCTTGAGTAGACCAGTTAAATTGGCCCCCTTGTTTCAGGAGCTGAGTTAGCCAACTTCTGCACTTGGCAAAATCAGGCCTGATGCACAGGTAAAAGTTGGCAAAGCTCCTGAAAGTTGGAGATTTTTAACCTTTCTGGGTGCCTGCCGTGTAAGAATGGATTGAACCTTCGCAGGATCCATCTGCACCACTTCTCTAGCGATCTGATGACACAAATGCTCCAAGGCAGCAAGATCAAATGAACACTTTCCCCACATATCATAGAGCTTTTTGTTTGTGCAGGCACTTCAACCTATTTCTGATGTGAGTAGAATGCAGAAAACGATGTTTTGAAAAAACGAAGATGTCATCCAGGTAAACTACTACATATTTGTCCAGAGAATATCTCATTCATGAATCTGGAAAAGACCTTTCGACAGTTAACTAGATCAAAAGGCATTACCGTGTATTCTAACCTGCCGTAATGAGTATCGAAGACTGTCAAATATTAATGGCCCTCCTTCATCAGAATCAAATTGTATGCTCCTCTCAAGTCCAATTGAATGAAAACGTTTGCCTTCTGAAAGCAGTCCAGGAGCCCCGAAATAAAAGGCAGTGGGTAGTGGTCTCTAATAGTTACCAAGCAGAGAAGTTGAGGGTCATGAAGTGGTGTTGAAGAATTTCCTTTCTTTTTTATTTTAAAAATAAGGGAATTTTTTTTTCGTTGTCAGAAGCACCAAGGTAGTGAATAAGTTCTTTCTTCAGATTGTCATCCGGAAACTCCTTTAAAGCTGCTAGTTCTTGAGTAGCCATGGGATACTGCTATTGAGCTGGGATTGGGGCTTGAGGTAGCAAGTTGATAGCCTGGCTGAGGCAGCTTCCTGTTCCCTAAACACATCAGGAAAATCTGCATGCTTTTCTGGCAAGGAAGAGGTTTAGGCAACGGTACAGGAGGGAGAGAAAGAAAAGTGTCTAATGCCTGCAAGTGGTGTTGTTGACATGGTTGAGAAAGAAAATACTCCCTTGCTTCCAGCAAATATCAGCCTTATGTGTCTGTAGCCGGTCTATTTCCAAGACAATAGGAACATGCAAGGAAGCAGTCAAAAGCGGTTTGAAGAATTCTCTGTGGCATTTTTTCTTCAACTGCAGAGGAGTTGTACTTCGCAGGATGGGGTCTGCCGGGGATTAATTCCACTTGTCTAGGCTTTTCCAACAATTATTATAATTGTTGTATTATTAATTATAATGGCTTTATTTATATTTATATTAATTATATTAAATTATATATAAATTATATATATATAATATATATATTATTATATATTATATAATATATAATTATATATATATTATTATATATTATATAATATATAATTATATAATATATAATTATATTATTAATATTTATTAATATTTAATTATTTATTAATTATATTTATAATTAATATTTATTAATTAATATTTAATATATATATGTGTGTGTGTGTGTGTGTGTATATATATATATATATATATATATATATAAAATTTATATGCTTTTTAGTTTGATTTTTATTATAGTAGACAGAAATGTGTGGAATAGTAGTAGGAAGGAAATAATTAAATAATGGTTATCTTTGGGGGGAGTTGATTAAGAGGTTGATATACTGTATATATACACACACAGAGTATATAATATATATGTATATATATACACACACAGTATAATTTATATATATATATATATTCTTCTTTTTCTTTTAATATAAGGGGATGGAGCAACTGTATCTAGTGATTTTTATAATGTGCCAATGGAATGATTTATAGAAATAATGTGATTTTGGTTTAATATAGAGTAAGGGATTGATTATGGAAATTGTTGTATATCCTTGCTGTTAAAAGTTGGAAGTCACCTCTTCTTGTAATTTTTTAAAAAAATTCTCTCTTGTGTTTTTCACACTTTTTTAGTTTTCTTTTTTTTTCTTTTTGTAGTTTTTTCTTTTTCGTAGTTTTCATCTTTGTCTTAAATCTAATAAAATTCTTATGAAAGGAATTAATTTAACTCTGTGAATGTGGATTAAATTCAACCCTCTACAGATTAATTTATTTATTAGATCAATTACCCCCTTTTATATTGTTTCCACAACATTAACCTCCCCCTCACTGATTCCACGTGGATTGTGGGAACCGAACCACTTTGACTAAACTGATAAAAGTCATTTTTTGCCACTTCCAGTGATGTCACTGGATTTAAAACTATGAATTCACTCCTTTAGATGAAGTACAATTCTCTCCAGAACAGGCTGACTATGTCACTTTGGCAGGTGAATGAATGGAACCTCATCTTACTGATCCTCTGAAGCGGGCTGTTCTACAATGTGGGGGCTGCCACAGAAAAAAGGTGTCATTCACCCTTAACATCTCCACTTGGGATGAGCATCCAGGACAGGCTAGTTTCACACTGCAGTTGTAAAGATACCTGAGAGTCAAGCCATGTAGGGCTTTATTTGCTAAAACCAGTGCATTGAATTGTGTCTAGAACACTGCTGATCACCAGGGCCTCCCACTCCAGGTAGGGTTGTAAGTGGTACACCAGCTGAAGCAGGGTGAAGGCTCTCCTGGCTATGGCTTTCACCTGCAAATCCAATAAGAATTGCAAGTCCAGGAAGACTTCCAAGTCATAGACCTGCTGCTTCAGGGGAGTGAAATCCTATGCAAAGTTTTGGCCAAGGCAGACAGCAAGACAGATGATTTCTGAATAAACAGCAACTCTATCTTGGTAGGATTCAACTTTACCTTGTTGGTCCCATCCAGGCTCCTAAAGCCTCCAAATATTGGTGGTCAAGACCTCCACAGCATCTCTGATCCAGACCAGGATGGAGATATATAAGTTGGTGCCATCAACATGATACCTTAACCTGAACTGATGGATAACCTCTTACAGTGATTTTGTTAGTAAGGGTGACATCTGAAACCTGTGGCAATCCACATGTAGAGGGCATAGCCTTGAAGGACAGGAGGGAGAGCCGCTATCAAGGCAATGGTTAGATAAGTGGGGCTTGAGCCCATTCCAAGAAACTGAGTAAACTTCTCAGATAGCCCCCTCCCTAATTCACACACAGATAAAGTGAGGCGGGGGGGAAGCACATTCCTGTTACTAGAGCTGTTATAATATAGTAAAAGTAGTCCTGACCTACTGTATATGGCATTGGTTTTTTAGTCTGGTATACCTTATGCAGCTAACATCACTTGAGAATGCTTACCAGGCCAAACTTCTTTGCCACCCCCACTTAGGAAGAAGTGGAACCACTACAAAACAGGGCCCCTAGCATTCAACCAATGTCAATGGTATTGAATACTGTTGAGAGATCAGTAGGACAAGGAGGAGTGCAGCCCCCCTTTCAGATCCTGATGGTCATTACCAGAATAACCAATAGCATTTCCATCACATGCCCAGGTTTGAACCCTGGCTGAATGGGATCTAGATAATCTGCTTCCTCTAGAGCAGTCTGTAATTGAGCCAGGAAAAATATGGATTCAAACCACTGGCATGGTGCTAATATCAGAAAGTAACCTATCTATTTCATCCAAGTCCATAACCAAAACAAATCCCAGACAAAATTACAAGATGTTACTTGAGTTATTGCATCAGACCCACCCATGAAGAGTCAGCACTCTGGCAAATATGAGCATCTATTGGCAAAATGTGTAAAATTAACATGGCAGTGTGGTGGCAGATCTTCCAGCTCACTGGGTGCAGTTACTGTAAACAGTGCCCTTAGATGACAAATTGCTGAAGCAAGAAGCATGGACAGGTGCTGATGTTTCTCTGTTCTTACTGCCAAAGTGTAGGGTTGAACATCAGATCATACATTAGTGTTCCTTATTGGAACTTCAGGCATCTCTTTCAGTTTAACCATACTGGGAAGGAAGAACAGAGAAAGGCCACTCAAGGGCATTCAGATCAAGCATCTACCAATTCCAGTTCTCTCTCTCTTTTTTAATAATAATTTTATTAGGTTTCAAACAAAGATAAAAGCTACAGAAAAACAAAAAACTACAAGAAAAAAAAGAGAAAAAGAGAAAAAAACTAAAAAAGGTGTGGAAACACAAGAGAATTTTTTTTAAAGATTACAAAAAGAGGTGACTTCCAACTTTTAACAGCAAGGATATACAACAATTTTCCATAATCAATCTCTTACTCTATATTAAACCAAAACCACATTATTTCTATAAATCATTCCATTGGTACATTATAAAAACAATTGCTCCTTCCCCTTATATTAAAAGTGTGTGTGTGTGTGTGTGTGTGTGTGTGTGTGTGTATCCTAATCAACTTGCCCCCCAAAGGTAACATTTATTTAATTATTTCCTTCCTACTACTATTCTATACATTCCTGTCTACTATAATAAAGATCAAACTAAAAAACATATAAATTGTCTGCCATTATAATTGATAATACAACAATTTTAATAATCTTAATCATATTAAACCCAAAACCAGACATTTATTATTTTTTTATATTATACCTTAATAATCTTAATCCAAATCGTTAAAGATAAGTGAAGTCAGCCAAACCCTAAAAGTAATCCAGATAAATATTCTTAAACCCTTATCCCACTTCAAAATGAACCAGAGCATTTACATATCCCCACAATGCACACAGAGCTTTTTTCTTAAAAAAATCTAACAGCCCAACTGCCCCCCTCAAAAACTCCGACTTCTCTTCAGAAGACCTCCCATACATAATAATCCCTTCTTTTCCATGGCGTTCCATCAAAAGATCAATTTCCCTTATGGCTTGCAACTTGATTTCTCCCTTTAATTTCTTCAACTTGACTATCCAATCTTCATCCAGCATTTCAGCAGAAGCCGAGGAGACATTTCTGTCGCTGTTAAATTCCTCAGTTTCATCCACAACAACCCCAACCAGATGACACATTTTAGACCTCATATTTTCCACAATATCCTGAATGTCTTGCATAAAAACTTGGTAAGAATCAAAAAGAATCTTTTTAAAATCTCGGTGGAGGTCAGAGAGTCTGATTAAAATCCTCCATGTCTCATGGACCATAAGGAAGGCTGAGCGAAGGAAGATAGGTGCTTTTGAACTGTGGTGTTGGAGGAAAATTCTGAGAGTGCCTTGGACTGCAAGAAGATCAAACCAGTCCATACTCCAGGAAATCAAGCCAGACTGCTCACTTGAGGGAATGATATTAAAGGCAAAACTGAAGTACTTTGGCCACATAATGAGAAGACAGGATACCCTGGAGAAGAAGCTGATGCTAGGAAAAGTGGAAGGCAAAAGGAAGAGGGGCCGACCAAGGGCAAGATGGATGGATGGTATTCTGGAGGCGACGGACTCAACCATTGGGGAGCTGGGGATGGTGACGGCCGACAGAAAGCTCTGGCGTGGGCTGGTCCATGAAGTCACGAAGAGTCGGAAACGACTGAACGAATAAACAACAACAACAACATGTCTCATGCAGTAGATTATGGCGCCCCCTAGGAGCTTAACCAGCAAAAGTCGAAGATATGGAATGTGTTTACACAAGCGAAAGTGAGATTTGCAGACAGTTCCCCAGGGAAAGTAGAAGCAGAAAGCTGAAAGTTTAAAGCAGCCGATTCAATGTGTAGGAAAATCTACAAGTATCTCTGAATCTATCAGGACCATCTTAATTGTCCAGCTCTCCATGGAGGTCCTGGGTGGTGTCAAATCTAATCTGGGCAAGAAAGTGATCTAAACATGGCAAAGGACTCAGAGTCATGGTGTCCATTTCAGATGAGACATAAACTGCTCTGAGACAAAGATGAGCTCAAGCACATATGATCAGCTGTATGCATCAGGCAGAGGTGATTTGGGACCAGCACACGGCTGCTCTGAAGGTCATGAGCTCCTGAGCTTTCCCAGATCCCTCACAAGGCCTTAACCCTTTGCCTTGGCATCACAGCTGCTGTAGGACCTGAAATCCAGGAGGGTCTCCACCCTCACCCAACCTGGTTTTGGGAATGAGTGTATCATGAGTTTCTTAGGACCAATTTACCAGTGGACAGATGACACTTAGATCTTTCTGGAGAGTGCATCTACCTTTTTGATTTTTTTCCAGGAAAGCCTGTGAAAACTTTTTCTTTGTTCCGATTTGGGACAATGATAAAATTCTGCTGTTACAGCTAAGGTAGTGTCTTAATATATACAAATCCACTTCAAGTAAGAATATATATGCACAAAGCAGACTTTAATTAGCCAGTAATTTCCCATCTTATGTGCAGAATAGTTAAAAGTTGGGTTGTTGGGCTTCATTATCTTACTTATGCCTAAAGCTGATTCATGTGAGTTATTCTGGCTGCAGGATAATGAAAATCAATATTGCTGGCATCACACAGATCCTTCTAGGATCTCAATCCATGTGAAGACATGGTACTTCCACAGCAGAGTTTTGCACATTTTGGGATTAGCTCTAAATACTTTGATTTTGCAACCTTGTTTATTTTTGGGGAGCTTATTTCTGACTCTGCTCTAGTTTATCGGAAACTGTAGCAAAGCTGGTATTTTCCTTTGTTGCAGTCCTGCAGATTTTGTGTGTAATCCATTTTCCTATCAGTGGGAATTCTTGCTGCACCCTACTTCCCAGCCTCTGTGCTCAAACTCTCTTTCATTGCACTCTTTCCTTCGCCTCCCCTGGCAGAAATTAGGCACCCTGTTCCTAGAGTCTTTCTCATCCAGTAAGCACTGTTTGAAACTTCCCTCTTCCTTCCCTAATATAGCTACTGGAGCAACATGCAACCGTAATCGATGCCTGGTTGCAAAATGCCCAGTCTGTTATCATTTCACCTTCACAAGTCCCAGAAAGATTTATGAACCAGAGGGGATTGGCAGCAAGGCAGCTGAGAAGCTTCTGGAGGATTTCAATGCTTCTATTTACTTTTTTTTCAGAGCCATGGAAGTCTTTGAAAGGGTGTTGTGCTTTGAGGAAGATCTGAGTGAAGCAATTCTTCAAAGCTGGTTCACAAAGCACCATGCCCCCTTGCTTCTAGGAGGAAAGTCACGCTACCGTGTGACTTCATTTTGCTCTGTTTCACGGCTCTTCTTCAGCACAACACCGGATAAAAGTCTCCTCTGCTGGAAAGGTTTGAGGCTATGCTGTCTTCTTAGATTTCTCCGGTAGCGCTTGCTGAATCTGGAGGTGTTCCTTAAGACAAGTTGCTTTGCTTCTTTGCTTTGATAAAGAAAACTCTCCATCAAAATCTAAGGCACCAAGCACAGGCTTACATCTGTTGCAACCACCCTTCCTTTCATAGCTTCCCCTTATAGCAAAAATTTAAAAAGTGTTGCAAGCCACCAGACAACACACACACACACATATATGTACTAAAATAATGTGGCATGGGGGTTGAAGATATTATTCCTTTCCAGTGTCATTGACATGATGTGACATTCTTAAATATCCATTGAATGAGTGAAGGTAAATATGTGATAGTTTTGAAGTAGATAGTCCTCTCTTTAAACAAGTTCAAATACCACCCTCTCTAAATACTTTCCCACCTCACATCTAATCAGGTTTTAGGCAAACTTCAGATATGTTTTATTATTCTACCCCCCACCATATCTC
This sequence comes from Charina bottae, assembly GCA_023362775.1. NCBI lineage: Eukaryota > Metazoa > Chordata > Lepidosauria > Squamata > Charinaidae > Charina > Charina bottae. Next base: position 494,289 of record JALMGJ010000041.1, read on the forward strand.
AGCATTTTATTGGGCAGGTGGTCACACTTCTAAACAAAGCACCATTTTTATTTTTAATCCAAATCAAATCAAGTTTATTACAGCCCTAAGGCCAGTTACAATCAAAATATCTAGTAATAACAGTATTTGATTCATATATATATAACAGAAAAACAAGTGGTTAAGGCAACGGGCTAGAAACCAGGAGACTGAGAGTTCTAGTCCCGCCTTAGGCATGAAAGCCGGCTGGGTGACCTTGGGCCAGACACTCTCTCTCAGCCCAACTCACCTCACAGGGTTGCTGTTGTGGGGAAAATAGGAGGAGGAAGGAGTATTAGGTATGTTCGTCACCTTGAGTTATTTATAAAAATAATAAAGGCAGGATAGAAAATAAATAAAGTAAAATAAAATAAAATAAAATAAGTAGGATAGGATCTAAAAATAATGAAGAATAAAAATACTAAAATAAATCAAAATAAGATACTATTTTAAGAAATTCTAAACCTAAGTAATGGTGCGGCGTATTGTGCAGATGGTAGCACAAAACTGGGCAACTTGGGAGGATATTTTCAAGTCCTTGCCTGAAAGAAGTAGCATTAAATATAAATCATACTCCCTACCTGGAAATGTCTTCAAAATTGGATATATAAGGGTTTGTCTAGGCTAAGAAACGGAGATGAGCACTGCCCCCTGGAGTCGGACACGACTGTGCAGGGGAAAACCTTAACCTTTACCTTTACCTTTACTAGAGTCCTTATATAGGGAACAGTAGAATAACATATGGCTTAGATGGATGTTGTGGGTCTTCCGGGCTGTGTGGCCGTGTTCTGGAAGTTGTGGTTCCTAACGTTTCGCCAGCATCTGTGGCCGGCATCTTCAGAGGGCAGGAGCACAGACAGAAGCGATCTCTCTGTGTCCAATTCAAAACTTATTTTGAATGGTTTCAATAATATTAAGCTTTGCAAGGGAGCAAATTTGGGAGCCATAGAGAAGCTGAGGGAAAGACCTTGCAAGCTGCAGGGATATAATGGGCTCCTTTTGGATGGTAGAGTCTTGCAATAGCTGATGAGGTACGCTGTGCGACACTTGCCCCGTAAAAAAAATTAGCATTCCAGGATAAGGAAGCATGGAACTCACTCCAAGGTATTTATAGGTGCACACCTGTTCAATTTGAGTCCCGTTTATTTGCCATTTGTGAATCTTATGACAGTGTTGAGCAAAAACTAAGACTTTAGTTTTCTGATAATTTATTGATAATTTTTGTTCTGTGCAAAATAAAGATAGTGCCCTAAGTGCTTTTCTCATTCCCACCTGTGAAGTAGACATAATGACTACATTTGTTTTTAATAATTTCTATAATTTTTTTAATAATGAGACCAGGGTAGGGCAGGAAGCATTCTTGCCGATAAAGAGGATGCTGGAGATAGGTGCTTTGTTTTTCATTGTGATAACTTTGAATTTTTTTTTAAGCAATTAAAATAATAATCAGGTCAGGCAAAGAAACTTGGGCAACAAGGACACATTCATGGATATGTAGATGCCCTCCAGCACCATGTTGCCTAACCTTAATTTAAGAGAAAGAATAGATTGGTGAAAAAGTCTCCAGACCAGCCTGGGCAGATTTCAGACTTGAAGGAACACAGTCACCTTGCCAATAGCTCACAACTTGCTGAAAGAATTACGATTAGATCTTGATCAACCTTCTGGATAACCCTGAGCAGATGTAGGTAACTTATCGCCTGTGGTGAAAAACGTATGTTTTGGTTTCAGATAATATTAGGTAGTCCAGACAAGAAGCATATCAATGAATACAAGCTCTATCTTTATTGTAAGGTTACATTAACAGAATCTTGCAAGACTGAAAGTATCTCTCCCCTCTTTTCCTTTTACTATCCGGAAAACTAGAGAGGGTCCCTTCCGAAACATTTCCCACGTCATTCCCACCTTCTGTGGGCTGAGGCATCTTTTACATGCCGGTTGTCTCATCTGCAGCTCTTCCTCTGGTCATTCCCACAGACCGTTACAGATAAAAGCAATCGGTCTGTCATTAGGTTCAGAAATCGGAAGCTAAACACTGGTCCTATGGAGTTTCTTGCCTGTTGAAGAAGTGGGGTAAGCATAACAAAATAGGAACATTACTGTTCTGTTCAGAGTTTGACCACCAGAACTTTTTAAGAAAATAGTTTTATTAATAAAAACTATTTACAAGTATTAGCCCATGAAAACAATTGAAGAGTACTGGATCAATTGGATGCACTTGAGAACAAGCAGCTATGCGATAGCACAACTAAAGTTCAGCAACAAGTATCAACAGTTCTGAATCAAGACGCTAGGTAACAAAGTTGACTAGGAGACTTCAAGGCAGGACTTGGATTGCTGATCCATCTGGCAAGGCTGGATTGGTTCTTCTGGATACTGGACTGGAACTACAAGGTAGACTGGACTGGTTCCTCTGGGGCTGTGGACTGGAACTGCTAGACAGTCTGGGTTGGTTCCTCTGGAAAACTGGACTGGAACTACAAGGCAGGCTGGACCGGTTCTTCTGGGACACTGGAGTGGAACTGCAAAGCAGACTGGACTGGAATCGCAACGAATGGAATGGAAGCTGCAAGGCAGACTAAACCATCACCACTAGGCACTAGACTGGGTCCAATAAACTAAAAAGCCCCCCAATGAGAGAACAGGGCAACCCGAGACCGACGCGATGAACCACACAAGGTTGAGCAAGGTACTTAGTTGTAGCTGTGGGGTGTTGCCCTGATGACATGCTGAACACTGTGAAGCCGAAGACGCCAGCTGACAATCATTTGAAGAAGCTGAAGCCTTCCCACTGGGGCTTTCTGAAAAAATACAAGCTAACGTTCCGATCCTTCTTGATGCTGGGCTTCTCCTGAAGACGCTGTTCAGTCTGTAGAACGGTTGTCCCCAGTGATTGGGTGCTTGCTCTTTCACCCTTTTATCTTGCTTTCCGCACGCCTTCTCTCCTTGGGAGCCAATCTGAGATCCCGCTGCTTGATGCGCTTTTCTGCCTGCCTTTCTCTTGTGCTGATTGGTGCTGAATAAGGAAGTGAGTCTGGAGCACCAATCAGCTTCTCAAGATTTTCCCGTGCTGCCGGGTCATCTCCAGGTTCGTTGCTCTGCACCTGCTCCTCTGGTGTCTCTGAGTCTGGCACCTGTCCATCACGAGACTGATCACGAGAGTTGCACTTTTGAACCTGCACCTGCCCATCATGAGTTCTTACCGGTTGCAGCACAGAGTAGGTTTTGTTTCTCCGTTTGGTTTCTTTTTCTTCAAAATCAGAGTCAGAGTCACTCTGGACTCTGACAATTACATATCCCATTCTTGTTCTCATATGTTATTTTTACACATATATTTATATATAAGCAGTTGTCAGTTTTAAATTACAAAACACAGCATCCCTGTTTGCTATGATATCTATGCATACCTTATGCTAAACCAAACCACATTTCCAGAGAATTCTATGAAACTGTGCATGAATGCATTAGCCTTCTGAAAAGAGTTGTTGCTATCTTTCTCTTCGTAATTATATATTATTATTCACATTCTGAAAAGATGTTGTCATAGTCTAATTCAGAGAAGTAGACTGACCTTCATGGTACTGATTTTGGAATTGTGAGCAATCTATTATGAATTGTTGAAATTTTAGTATCTTTGTTTATCAAGATTTTTTTAAAAATAATAATATTGAATTGTTATGTACATACTAATCTGTCAATCAGTTTTTTTCAATCCATTACACCTGCTAGTAATTCTACTATTGTTGTTGTTTATTCGTTCAGTCGCTTCCGACTCTTCATGACTTCGTGGACCAGCCCACGCCAGAGCTTCCTGTCGGCCGTCGCCACCCCCAGCTCCCCCATGGTTGAGTCTGTCACCTCCAGAATATCATCCATCCATCTTGCCCTTGGTCGGCCCCTCTTCCTTTTGCCTTCCACTTTCCCTAGCATCAGCTTCTTCTCCAGGGTATCCTGTCTTCTCATTATGTGGCCAAAGTACTTCAGTTTTGCCTTTAATATCATTCCCTCAAGTGAGCAGTCTGGCTTTATTTCCTGGAGTATGGACTGGTTTGATCTTCTTGCAGTCCAAGGCACTCTCAGAATTTTCCTCCAACACCACAGTTCAAAAGCATCTATCTTCCTTCGCTCAGCCTTCCTTATGGTCCAGCTCTCACAGCCATAGGTTACTACAGGGAATACCATTGCTTTAACTATGCGGACCTTTGTTGTCAGTGTGATGTCTCTGCTCTTAACTATTTTATCAAGATTTGCCATTGCTCTCCTCCCAAGAAGTAGACGTCTTCTGATTTCCTGGCTGCAGTCAGCATCTGCAGTAATCTTTGCACCTAGAAATACAAAGTCTGTCACTGCCTCCACTTTTTCTCCCTCTATTTGCCAGTTATCAATCAAGCTGGTTGCCATAATCTTGGTTTTCTTGAGGTTTAACTGCAACCCAGCTTTTGCACTTTCTTCTTTCACCTTCGTCATAAGGCTCCTCAACTCCTCCTCGCTTTCAGCCATCAAAGTGGTATCATCTGCATATCTAAGATTGTTAATGTTTCTTCCAGCGATTTTAACTCCAGCCTCGGATTCCTCAAGCCCACCACGTTGCATGATGTGTTCTGCGTACAGGTTGAATAGGTAGGGTGAGAGTATACAGTCCTGCCGTACTCCTTTCCCAGTCTTAAACCAGTCCGTTGTTCCGTGCTCTGTTCTTACCGTTGCTACTTGGTCGTTATACAGATTCCTCAGGAGGCAGACAAGATGACTTGGTATCCCCATACCACCAAGAACTTGCCACAATTTGTTATGATCCACACAGTCAAAGGCTTTAGAATAGTCAATAAAACAAAAATAGATGTTTTTCTGAAACTCTCTGGCTTTCTCCATTATCCAGCGGATATTGGCAATTTGGTCTCTAGTTCCTCTGCCTTTTCTAAACCCAGCTTGTACATCTGGCAATTCTTGCTCCATGAATTGCTGGAGTCTACCTTGCAAGATCTTGAGCATTACCTTACTGGCATGTGAAATAAGTGCCACTGTTCAATAGTTTGAACATTCTTTAGTGCTTCCCTTTTTTGGTATGGGGATATAAGTTGATTTTTTCCAATCTGATGGCCATTCTTGTGTTTTCCAAATTTGCTGGCATATGGCATGCATCACCTTGACAGCATCATCTTGCAAGATTTTAAACAGTTCAGCTGGGATACCGTCGTCTCCTGCTGCCTTGTTATTAGCAATGCTTCTTAAGGCCCATTCAACCTCACTCTTCAGGATGTCTGGCTCTAACTCACTGACCACACCGTCAAAGCTATCTCCAATATTATTATCCTTCCTATACAGATCTTCCGTATATTCTTGCCACCTTTTCTTGATCTCTTCTGCTTCTGTTAGGTCCTTACCATCTTTGTTTTTGATCATACCCATTTTTGCCTGGAATTTACCTCCAATGTTTCTAATTTTCTGGAAGAGGTCTCTTGTCCTTCCTATTCTATTGTCTTCTTCCACTTCCGCACATTGCTTGTTTAAAAATAATTCCTTATCTCTTCTGGCTAACCTCTGGAATTTTGCATTTAATTGGGCATATCTCCCCCTATCACTGTTGCCTTTTGCTTTCCTTCTTTCTTGGGCTATTTCCAGGGTCTCAGCAGACAGCCATCTTGCCTTCTTGGTTTTCTTTTTCTTTGGGACGTTTTTTGTTGCCGCCTCCTGAACAATGTTGCGAACTTCTGTCCATAGTTCTTCCAGGACCCTATCTGCTACATCTAGTCCCTTAAATCTATTCTTCACCTCCACTGCATATTCCTTAGGAATATTAGTGAGCTCATATCTAACTGATCTGTGGGTCTTCCCTATTCTCTTTAGTCTGATTCTAAATTTTGCAATAAGAAGTACAGTCAGCTCCAGGTCTTGTTTTTACCGACTGTATAGATGTCCGCCATCTTTGGCTGCAAAGGATGTAGTCAATCTGATTTCGGTGTCGACCATCTGGTGAAGTCCATGTATAAAGTCGTCTTTTAGGTTGTTGGAAGAGAGTGTTTGTTATGCACAGTGAGTTGTCTTGGCAAAATTCTATCAGCCTATGTCCTGCTTCATTTTGTTCTCCCAGACCATGCTTGCCTGTAATTCCAGGTGTCGTCTGACTACCCACCTTAGCATTCCAGTCTCCTGTAATGAAAATAACATCTCTTTTTGGTGTATTATCCAGTAGGTGCTGCAGATCCTCATAGAACTGATCTACTTCTGCTTCTTCAGCATCTGTGGTTGGGGCGTATATTTGGATCACTGTGATGTTAAATGGTTTCCCCTGAATTCGAATTGAGATCATTCTATCGTTTTTTGGATTGTATCCAAGTACTGCTTTAGCCACTTTATTATTAATTAGGAAGGCTACTCCATTTCTTCTGTGGTCCTCTTGTCCACAGTAGTAGATCTGGTGGTCATCTGATGTGAAGTGGCCCATTCCAGTCCATTTCAGTTCACTGACACCTAAAATGTCTATATTTAATCTTGACATCTCACCAATAACCACATCCAATTTGCCCTGGCTCATAGATCTTACATTCCAGGTTCCTATGGTGTGTTGATCTTTAGAACATCGGATTTGTCGTTCACCACCAGCACCGTCGGCCGCTAGCCGTCCTTTCGGCTTTGAGCTAGCTGCGTCATCACGTCTGGGGCTAATTGAACGTATCCTCTGTTCCTCCCCAGTAGCATTTTGACCATCTTCTGACCTGGGAGAACCTTCTTCCGATGGTATACCGACATATCTTTGGTTGTACTGATCCATTTAGTTTTCACGGCAAGAATACTGGGGTGGGTTGCCATTACCTTCCCCAGGGATCGTATTTAGTCTGACCTCTCTGCCATGACCTTCCCATCTTGGGTGTCCCTTCACGGTTTAGCTCATGCTTTCATTGAGGTGCTCAAGCTCCAGCACCACGACAAGGTAACGATCTCCTTTGCTGGAGAATTCTACTATTATAAAATTATTTTTCTAACCCTAGTCAAATACTGACCAAATAATGAATTAATAACAGCCATTTTGGATTCTTACAAGATGGCTACATGAATTAATTGGTTAAGTAAACAAAATTACTTTTCTAACATAGGTAGAGTATCTGAAAGAGATTCTTGTTGCATATGAAAATGAATTACTTGTAGTGAGTTTGCCTTTAGGGTTTTATCCCAGCTTTTAGAAGGAAGAGCATAGTAAATATTTATTTATTATTGTGTATCATTCTCCTGGGTGTGTCCAAATGTTCCTGATACCCATGGATGGTTATAATATGTTTGCAACATACCTTGCAACTATGTTGTGAAACCAATCAGCCCTTCTGAAGGAAATCTCATTCATTTTTGTAATTATCAAGTCCGGGCATACAGTATATAAGCTAAGCTGTAATAACAAACTCACCTTAGTTCACTTGTCATCTGAAACAGACAATGGCAAAACAATGCAGGGAGGGAGATAAGAGATAAGATAAAATAATGTGGATCAAAGCTACTACACAAGGGCTGTTTATTTTGAATATAAGGAGGAAGCATTTCAAGGAGGGGTGTGAGGTGAGAATTCAATATAGTCATTTCGTCATAACAACTTATAGGAGGGCTAGAGTCATCTAACCATGATGGTGCCACAGTCATGAGGACAGGGTTTATATCACTTCGATGATGTCTGGGTGATGCTATGAAGATACTGTGGAAAAATAGCTATAGAGAAAACAATCCACCAAGATGGCAGCTGCCTTTCATTACATGGATGCTGCCCTTCATTAGATAATGACAGTAGCTGCTTTGTATGAACTTGTCCAGTTTATATTTAGTTCATCTTTAGGTTATATTCCATGAGTTATGTCCCAATAAAACAGTCCTTTTGGCCTACCCTGAATGAGGTGTGTGTGTGTGTGTTTGTCAGAGAGCAATTCTGAGTCATTAAACTCTCATGTTGTCTTGGCACAGGCACAGGCAAAGCCCCCAAGCTAACACTTCTCTCACCTGGTGGGCACTATGTCCCCTATGACACCCCCAGATGGTGCCAGTGATGGTGTTGCTTTTTTTTTTAAAAAAAAAAAATACTGAAATACCACAAAATTGCCAAACCTTGCAAGATTTTTGAACAAGAATGCTGAAACGCTGTGAGACTTGGTGAATCCAAAAGATTTCATCGGTTTTAAAGAATAATTGAAAAGGTTGCCATCTTCTGCCTTACAAGATCTGAAGTTCAACAGCCAGGACAATCCGGGAAGTACAAGAATTTCTATCAGTAGGGAAATGTGGCCACAGCATCTAAAACGTCCTCCTTGTTTTGCAGGGGTTTGAACTATACTGTGGCTGAGATGGAAATAAATCAGTTCAATTGTCCAACATTGATGACATTGTGGGAATACAGAGGTCAAACTGACTCAGAATCCTCATGTTGAAGAACCCTAGCAATTTATTCTTGTTAATACTGGTGAAGCAATGTGATTTAGTAATAGAAGGACTTATTTGAGGAATTTTCCTATTGGGGTTTGTTTAATAATGGGGACCAATGACATTTATCTGTTGAAGCACACATTGTTTATTATGGTATCAGAGGTATTAAGAGCACTGGGGGTGCAAATTAGTACAAGTATATGAAGACTTCTTGTATTCATATGTTTGTACTAATTAGAATATAAGAAGGATTGGATATAGCTACTTCTTTGATAGGCAAGGCAGGCAATCTTTTATCTTTTGCAACTGAACCAATACTTTTTCTTTACCCTCCTAGATTGTAATGTAACAGAAGGGGGTGGGCTAGAAGGGTTTGCCTTCTCCCAGTTGGAGGGGATTGGGGGATTTTTATTTTTATAGGCTGTCAGTTTTCAGTGATGAGGTCCTGAGTGCTCCAGGCTATGCAAAGATGAAGTGTAGGAACCTCAGGCAGCTGCAAGCCAAGGATTGCTTACTCTGTAGTAGTATCTGGCTGGTTTTTGTTTGTTTGTAGGACCATCACAGATGAGTCCAGATGAGTCATTCCTATTGGCTTATGCAAGTGTTCTGATTTAGTATCTCATTTTGGATTATAGTTTGCTAGGACAAAAACTGAGGACACCACACCTCTCTCACTTTTCTGAAGAATTGATACAATTGGACAAACATATAATTTGCCATCTGATAAGCTGATGGTTCTTAGAATTCAGATCAGAGAATATATGGGAGTGTTAAGAAATAAAAATTTAAAATTTGCATATAATAATTGCACCTGACTGCACTTTGATGCTACATTTGGGGTGTGTGCTAGGATGACATTATATTCCTCTAATACAGAGCTTTCCAAACTGTGTGTCGGGACACGTTAGTTTTTCAGCTGCAGTGTCTGGGTGTGTCGCGGCTGCTGCTGCCTCCAAACCTGCCCTGCCAGGATTCCACGCAGGTCCTAGTGCCTGCCTTGTGCCCTGCTGTAAGAGTGTGTTGGGAAATGATGCCCTGCTGTAAGAGTGTGTTGCAAAATGATGCATGTCTAAAAAGTGTGTCACCAACATGAAAAGTTTGGAAAGCTCTGCTCTAATATTTTCCCAAAAGAGTATTTGTTGTGCCAAGAAATAGTCCACTGCCTGGGAACAGTCTTAAGAATCTCACATTCTTTTAGTTCTTAGAGGTGCCAACACATGTATAGGCAAAGAACCCCAAGGATTTGAGAGAGCCAGTTTGGTCTAGCGGTTAAGGCACCAGGCTAGAGACCAGAAGACTGTGAGTTCCAGTCTTGCCTTAGGCATGAAAGCAGGCTGGGTGACCTTGGGCCAGTCACTCTTTCTCAGCACAACCCACCTCACAGGGTTGTTGTTCTGGGGAAAAAAGGAGGAGGAAGGAGTATTAGGTATGTTTGTGGCCTTGAGTTACTTATAAAGTAATAAAGGCAGGATAAAAAATCTATTTTTTGTCACAATTGCAGTTTTGAGGTGATCACAAATCAACAGTTCGTGTTGTCTATGAAGGTTCTCAGTCATCCAGGTGGAATTGTCTGTAGCTTGAATCATGTCAACTGGATTTCTATTTTCTTAATGGAAACGTTTCGCTCCTTATCCAAGGGGCTTCTTCAGTCTGAGCAAAGTTGGTAAGGGAATCCTAAATATGTTCCTAGGTAGCTGTGTGACCTTACACCTGGGGCTAGGTCATGGTTATATTGAGATGTAATTTTTAAGTCCTTTTATCATCTAATGGAGGGTCGTTAAAAACACCATGCTGCTGTTGAGCTTCTGAAATGGTCTTAATCTTCCTAGGCACAGAAGACAACACGGGGAGGAAGATGGGGGAGAGTTTGTGCCTGAGGCCCCCACCTCTATTCAAGGAAGGATTTTCCAAGTTGGCATAAATGGATTCCTTGACCCCTCTCTCAAACCACCTATCTTCTCTGTCTAAAATGTGAACATTAATGTCCTCAAATGAATGTCCTTTTTCTTTTAGATGAAGATAAACTGCTGACTCTGGTCCTGTGGTGTTATTTCTCCTGTGTTGTGCCATCCTCCTGTACATAGGTTGTTTGGTTTCTCCAATGTAGAGTTCAGAGCACTCCTCACTGCACTGGATTGCATAAACTACATTGCTTTTCTTATGTTTTGGAGTTTCACCCTTAACTCCAAAACATAAGAAAAGCAATGTAGTTTATGCAATCCAGTGCAGTGAGGAGTGCTCTGAACTCTACATTGGAGAAACCAAACAACCTATGTACAGGAGGATGGCACAACACAGGAGAAATAACACCACAGGACCAGAGTCAGCAGTTTATCTTCATCTAAAAGAAAAAGGACATTCATTTGAGGACATTAATGTTCACATTTTAGACAGAGAAGATAGGTGGTTTGAGAGAGGGGTCAAGGAATCCATTTATGCCAACTTGGAAAATCCTTCCTTGAATAGAGGTGGGGGCCTCAGGCACAAACTCTCCCCCATCTTCCTCCCCGTGTTGTCTTCTGTGCCTAGGAAGATTAAGACCATTTCAGAAGCTCAACAGCAGCATGGTGTTTTTAACGACCCTCCATTAGATGATAAAAGGACTTAAAAATTACATCTCAATATAACCATGACCTAGCCCCAGGTGTAAGGTCACACAGCTACCTAGGAACATATTTAGGATTCCCTTACCAACTTTGCTCAGACTGAAGAAGCCCCTTGGATAAGGAGCGAAACGTTTCCATTAAGAAAATAGAAATCCAGTTGACATGATTCAAGCTACAAACAGTTCGTGTTATTAAAGTTTTATTACCTCAGTCCCTCCCAGTTATGAGGTTACAATGATTTCTGATCTTGGGTACAACTGTCTAGTCCAGTGATGGCGAACCTATGACACGCATATCAAAGGTGACACGCCATGATGTTTTGGTGACACGCCAGTGTTCACCAACACCCAACAACACTGCCACGCCCCGGGAAGCCACAGCTGAAGTGATGAAACATTAATCAAATCAAGATGTGACCACTGAACCTCAGCATTTTCGAAGACTAGTGATTAATCTTTATGGCATTATTATAATGATTGAGTTATTTGCTGCATTTCAAAATGACATTTCTAACAGGGCCTTTGTCCCGATTAGCATGATATTTCCAACATCCCGGATGAGGTTTGGTGACACCATCATTAAATACCTTTAGGTGCTAGAAGTCATGGTACATCTTGATAATACTCACCATGGACTTTGAAGTTACTGAATTCTAATTTGTTAGTTTACTTACTTACCAGACTCTAGGGAACAATAGAATTGATTATTGTGATATCTGGAAACACATGCTGCAATTTCAAACTGATGTGATGCTGCAATATACATTGAGTTAACTTGGTTAGGTTTTCTTAATTATTCTTTATTTTACAGATTTGGATCAGTGGGCAGGCCTAACCAAGTTACTTATTAGTGCAGAGATTTCCGAACTGTGTGTGGCGACACAAAAGTGTGTCGCCACACACAGTCTGGTGTGTCGCCACACAACCCGGAAGCGCTGATCATCATCAGCGCTTCTGGGTTTTCCTGCGGCAACACACCAACGGTGGTTGGTGTGTTGCCGCGGGAAAACTTTGGAAAGCCCTGTATTAGTGGCTACTCCATTATCTTATAGGTAACTAGTCCCCCTAAAATAGTTAGGCAATGCCAGGCATCATGTAATAGGATATGAAGCTTTCGGTTAACGATGTACTGTATCTTGGGCAGAGAGAGTATAGCTTTATTCCCTTGTTTATATAGACGACTGCTTTAGATTTTGATAAGAGACAACTTCTTATCATTTGTCCCTGGGTGTAATATTTTCTTGGGGGCAATGTCAAGAACAGGTAGACTTCTTCCTGTAGTAGGTTCAGTTGTAGGCTGGGAGGAATGGGAGGATAGGCTGTCCTGGAAAGTACTACAAGACATCTTAAAGGTGAGGGATACTTCTCTTCTTTGATGACCTCTTAATACTTATATATGAGAGCCAGTTTGTTGTAGTGGTTAAGGTGCTGGACTAGGAAGAAGGAAACCCAGATTCTAGTCTTCCCTTAGGCATGGACTTTGGATCAGTCATTTTCTCACAGCTCTGGAGTGGGAAGTCAAAAAACATTTATCTACCAACACACACTGGACTACTATGGTAGATTATGGTCCATAACCTTCAATGAAGAGGGTTGGGTTGATAGTGATTATAATTATGTATATTAACACATATGTATATATGTCAGTGTCAGTGTCGATTTATACTTTGAATTAAGTGCTCTGCTTTATATTGCAATTAAACAAACCATTTTGTTCCAGCCCATTTAATTGCCCATCCACTAGAAACATTCTTTCTTATTCTTCTGTGTAACCACAACTACTAATTCTGGTTTTCCATAAGATTCTAGTATGCTGGGTAGAGGTATGATTCTACATAAGAGAGCTGAATCCCAATGGCAATAAAACTTTCAACACAGTAATTTGAATTTTACAGTGTGTCTCTCATTATTTTTTTCAGCATATAGTTATATGGTTTCAGAAAGAATTAGATCACAATTTATATAATAAATTGTTTTCATTTATTAATATAAATCCTATATTTTCTCCTGCCATAAATAGAAGATGCAACACTGGACAAACATCAGAAATGAATCCTGCTTTGAGAGATAAGTTCTAATACATTTGAGGTTTACATCCAGACTCCAGAATTGCATAAAACTCCACAAATTTTAATCCAGAATTTTGCATTTGTAGATTCATGATTCAAACTAGTTATGTTTGAACTAGTTTTATGTTTATTTTTAAAACTTGGATTATTGAAGGATTTTATGACTTCACACAGGGGGCATGGTGGCTCAGCGGGTAAGACGCCAGGCTTGTCGATCGCAAGTTTGGAGGTTCGAATCCCTAGCCCTGCGTGACGGAGTGAGCTCCCGCACTCGCCCCAGCTCTTGCCAACCTAGCAATTCAAAAGCATGCAAATGCAAGTAGATGAATAGGTACCACTTCGGTGGGTAGGTTACAGCGTTCCGCGTGCGTCATGCTGGCCACATGACCGTGGAAGCGTCTTCGGACAGCGCTGGCTCTTAGGCTAACAAACGGAGATGAGCACCGGCCCCTAGAGTCGGACGCGACTGCACAAATGTATGGGGGCAACCTTTACTTTTACTATGACTTCTAAATCTTTAGGAAACACCATCCATTTGTAACTTTTTAATTAACTGTGAAGGCAGGAAACTTGGTGAATTAGTGTAAATTTGTATAAATGCACTTGTTGCTTACGAATTCCTTAACCCATATTTCATACAGGCTGTTATGGTCTTCACATGTAGCAACAACCACATACTTGTGTTGCTTTCTTACATGGTGGTTGTTTGCAAGTGTGTGGGAAAAACTAACCAAATGGATTTTCCCTATCTGCCACAAAGCCTATATGAAAAGTGCATGAGGGTTTAGACTAGCAGAGAAAATGAATCTCACCCCAACCTTTTCAATGAGCTACTGTATGTACTAGGGGGGAAAAAATCCTTATGGCAATTTAGCAATAGTTACAGAACTGTAGTTTACCTAGTACTATCAAAATAAAGCAGAAATATTAGCTGAAAATTAAGTGACCATACAAAAATATTTATTAAAATTCTGTTTTAGCTGGTCATACAGACATATGCAGACAGACCAAGGTGGTGTTAAGTATAGCACTCTCAGCTCCATTAATCTGAGATTAGTTTCTGATGATGGTAAACATGATGTGCTTTGGTATATGATTCCTGTCATGTTACGTTGTGATACAATGAAGGTCTACTCTCCTCCCCCCCCCCGCCTTTTTAATACTTGCAATATAGTCATTTGTGCGATGTAAATAATGAATTACAGTATCTCTCCCAACCAAATTGCAATGGATCAAAACTGGTTCTGGCAATTTTGTGCAAGGCCAACATATATCACCTAGCTATTGGGATAGGAATGTTGATCTGACAAAAGTGAAAGATTAAAAAACTATGACTATGGCATTTCTGCGCTCCACTTTCTCCCCAGCTATATTCAGAGAATGTGAAGAGGTAAGGTGGTCACAGGTTGAAAATTAATAAAATAAAATAATAAAAAAATAAAGCTCTAGAAAAAGGGCAAGTAGACAAGATATTATGGGTCCTTTAAGACAGGGGTCCCCACCCCCCGGTCCGTGGACCGGTACCAGTCCGTGGCCTGTTAGGAACCAGGCCGCCATGCTGGTCTCCAAACCCTGCCCCGGTCCGCGCGATTGGCTCCCGCCTGCAAACCCCGCCCCTGGTCCGCACAATTGGCTCCTGCCTACAAACCCGCTCCCAGTCTGCGCAATTGGCTCCTGCCTGCAATCCCCACCCCCTGGTCAGCGCAATTGGCTCCCGCCTGCAAACCCCTCCCCCTGGTCTGCACAATTGGCTCCCGCCTGCAAACCTCCCCTCCGGTCTGTGGAAAAATTGTCATCCACAAAACCGGTCCTTTGTGCCAAAAAGGTTGGGTACCCCTGCTTTAGGAGATCACTTTACTATATCCCCTGAACATCTGCTCTCAAGAGTTGTGGAGAAAAGATGGAGCACAGAAACACAGAGGTTCCAATCCTGAGGGCTGCATGTCATGTGGAACCTGTGGACATTTCCCTAGGTGTCCATCTGGCTTACTTTTTTAAAAAAAAGAGTTTTTCAATTAAAACAAGAAACAAAATGGGAATCTGGCAAATTTAAATCAAATTACTTAAAAGTGGGAAGCTAGATCACTGCAGTTTTTGGCATTATTTTTATTTCCAGTGAGACCTCGAGCCTCACATCCTTCCCATATTCTTAGATAACACCACAGTTAGGTGGCTGTAGTCCAGTGCTTGTTTTTAAAAAGTGCCTAGTAAAGGTAAAGGTTCCCCCCACACATTTGTGCAGTCGTGTCCGACTCTAGGGGCTGGTGCTCATCTCCGTTTGTTAGCCGAAGAGCCAGCGTTGTCTGAAGACGCTTCCACGGTCATGTGGCCGGCATAACGCGCGCGGAACACTGTTACCTTCCCACCGAAGTGGTACCTATTAATCTACTTGCATTTGCATGCTTTCAAATTGCTAGGTTGGCAAGAGCTGGGGCCAGTGCGGGAGCTCACTCTGTCACGCGGGGCTAGGGATTCGAACCTCTGAACTTGTGATCTTCCGATCAACAAGCCTGGCATCTTACCCGCTGAGCCACCACGCCCCTTTTAAAAAGTGCCCACCTACCCAGAAAAGACATTAAGGGAAACTGTAGTATAGGGAATAACCTGACACTAGGTTAGAGCTGGTGTCAGGGTCACCCTCACCAGTTTGCCACAGGGTTGTTTTGTGACCATCAGCTGTTTTGTCAACAGACAAACAGTCCCATGAGATCCATTTTGGGAGAGTATCTGTAACATGCCCTCTGAAGGTTCCTATCGGCCTCAGATGGTCATCTACACCTAACTTAAGATATTGATATTTAATAGAACTGAATTTCTGTGAGGAAAAAAAGGTAACAAGGCCAAACCACCCATGGTTGTCTTTTGAGGCACAAATTAAAGGATCCATTCACAGTAAATGGCAAATGGATGGCTTTCTAGCTGGTGTACATCGATCTATGGGCAAGTGTTATAGCTATTTCCATGCAAAAAATGAGAATGGAACAATCCTAAATCTTAGCCACTACAGCAGAGCTTTCCAAACGGTGTGTCGGGACACGTTAGTGTGTCGGCTGCAGTGTCTGGGTGTGTCGCGGCTGCTGCTGCCTCCGAGCCCTGCCAGGATTCCGCGCAGGTCCTAGTGCCTGCCTTGTGCCCTGCTGTAAGAGTGTGTCACGAAATGATGCATGTCTAAAAAGTGTGTCACCAACATGAAAAGTTTGGAAAGCTCTGCACTACAGAATAGTGTTTCACAAACCGAAGCATGACAAGAAAGAACTTACTGCAGGTGTAATTTGCTTTCAGTATTAACAGCAGGTGTCTTGCTATCAACATTGGCCTTATGTACAAGAACTAAATGATCCAGAATCTCAGCAACAAAACTGAATTAGAATTATGTCTCAGAGTTAGTTGTACTCTCATGCATATGAATCTAGAATACATATAATACATGGGGATTTAGATATGTAACAAATTATGTCAGATGAAATCTGGCTGAAAATATGTAGTAAAAATCACTATAATCACGCTTGACAATACTTTTCAATACTCTATCTTTGGATAAAAATAATTATTCCATCTGGATTATGACAGAACATCACACCACACCACACTGAAATTATAATATACTAAAAAAGGGCAGAATATATCCAAACAAATTTTACTTTATTTTCTGACACCTAGTGTCTATAGCCAAAGTTACGCACATATTAAGTCCTATTGATTTCAGTGAAAGAATTAAGGATATACTTAATGTTCCCCTGCTGAAATCAACAAAAATTCAAGTTATTAGTTTGTGGTCCCAGATCAGTTCAGATCATATCTGCTGTGTAGTCTAGTAGTACAATCCTATATATGTTTACTCAAAAGTAAGTCAAATTGTACTTATACAAACTTACTGCAGAGTATGTACAGTATGTCTAGAACTGAAGCTCAGCAGTATTTCATTGACTAATTTGGATTACTATGGAGACAAGTCTACAGGTTAATCTGTTACGATCTTCAAAGCCAAGCTATTTACATAAGCATTTAAATTATCTTTTAGGTTTGAAAATTTTCAAGTCAGAGACATGATGAATATCAGGAAATGTGACTTTGTTTTCCTGTTGTTTATTATAGACAATACAAGACAGGTAAAACAAAACAGAATATTCTATGAGCTTCTATCTGAACTAAATAACTTTATTTCCATGATAAAAAATATGCTGCTAGAAAGAACTGTTTCTCAAAAATACACGAGGATTGGCTCTTGTATTTGGAGCAGAGAAATCTAAAGACCTTCTGGGTGATGCAGCTGTGCCTCCAAGTCACTCCAAGCTGGAACAAATCATGACTTCTCTCCAAATTGTCATGGCTGTGCAAATGGAGAGTCATTATTGTATTTTCTTCATTGTAGTGCAATATAATGTATGCAGTTCATAGTAGAGAAGAGCTTGAGGTACTCTGTCAAACTTTAGAGAGAAACCACAATGTTGTAGCAGAAGGAATGAGAAGCAGAACATCCATGGAAATAAGACTTAGAGAAGCTGATAGGGACAGAATGGAATCTTACCAAACCACTACTGCTCTTGCATTGACTTGATTGCAAGAACCATCGATAACAAGTGTACATGCACAGAGCCTGTTTAAACAAATGAGTTTGCAAGTTTTACAGTACCAAAGAGCAAGACCATTGTGTGAATAAACAGTTCACAACAATACATCTACAGTGCATCTGGTCATGGCTTTGAACTACTTGCTGCCACAGTTAAATCCCAGTAAACTGTGGGATTCAAGCCTTCAACTCCAAAGTTCTTTATAATGATGAATCTCTCTCTTTATATTGAATTTGTCCCATGCTAAATAAGTAGGCCATTAGCAAAACAAAAATTGAGTTCTATCCTTGATCCACCCACTATATATGTACACCTGACCATTGAAAAAGCATCACCATGCATTTCGTGCAACTGGAGACAAGAAATTGTTTTATGACACTTAGGGCTTTTTAAAAAACATTAAAGATGTTCAAGTGTAGCTTTATGCTTGTTAATAAGAAAATACATTTTGTTAACGAGAGACAAATGTTTCTCTAAATAGGAGAAGAAATATATAAGGGGCTCCTTATTTCAGAAATGAATATTTAATAGTAGATGTTATTTTTACCAAATAAAGAGGTAGGTGTATTTTCACACAATGAACAATGATGTAACAGACATAAGGGGAAAATTAGGGCAACCTAATATAGCAATATAATTTAGTCTAAGAAACTACAAATTATTATAAAAGAGAGCAAACCTTCCTCTCCATATTTTCATTGAGGTTTGTTTGTTTGGGTTTTTTTGCTTAAAACATCTATCAGAATTGGTACAATTTATAAGTTACCTTTTTCAAAGAAATGTCTTGCAACAAATCAGTTGTATCCTTGGTTAATTGTAATTTTAACCATTGGATTGACATTAAATGCTATTTCAGCAATTCTTTCTTACATTACCGACACCTGCAGTCTAAGTTTACATAAAGTTAACAAGTCTTAATAATTACATAATTACAATAGGACTTTTGTTATTAAAACAATCTTCATAAATAATGTTTTCTATCTCTTCAATAACCTAAAGGTCAATTGGTATAGACAGGACAGTGTTTCTTTTTCTTTTACTATCAGATTGGAGACTCCTCACTGCTCGCAATGGTTAAGGCTTGGATCAAGTTACTCTCCTTTCGCTTTCTTCTGCATTTTTCCATTTTCCATAACTGCACCGTTTTCTGGTTTGCTTATACCATTTGCTACTATGCCATTGGTGATCTTGCCGTTCTTTCTTGGTTGCTTGGGCATCTTGTATGTCCGATAGTAGAAGTTACCAAAGAGTAAAATAAAAGTGGTGGCATAGAAAATGACACCCCAGTGCATCCATTTAGGAAAGGGGCAATCAATATAAATAGACAGGGCGGTGTGGCCAATAGTCACATGGAACTGAAGCTGAAAGGTAGAATAACAGAAGGTCCATTAATCCTGATCAATAAGTTTCTGTTAGATGTTATTTGAGCATTTTTCCTAAAAAAGTGTCTGAATACTCTTCATACATTTCTTTATTTACTAAAAAGGAAGATGGGCTCTTCCCTCTCCACAAATAATTAACTGTGAATTAGGGTATGGGGGATCATCTTATTTATTTGTTTGTTTAATTTATACACCGCCCATCTCACTATAAAAGTGACTCTGGGCAGCTTACAAATAGAAAATTATAAAAAAATACAAAAAGTACACAAAATACAAGAAGGCAAAGGAGAAAAACTAAAAGGCAGAGAGAGCACCTTCAAACCACCAACCACCCTCAGGGCTGCCTACCATTTTTGGATCCCCAAGCTAGTTGGCAGAGCCAGGTCTTAACGCTCTTCCCAAAGGCCAGAAGAGTGGGGGCCAACCTCACTTCAGGGGGCAAGATGTTCCACAGGATGGGGGCAATGGCAGAAAAGGCTCTCCTCCTCGATCCCACCAGTTGAAATTCTTTAGCCAATGGGGTCTGTAACATGCCCTTCCTGCCAGACTGGGTGGGACAGGTTGATGTGATTGGGACGAGACAGTTCCTCAGGTAACCTGGGCCCATGCCCTGAAGGGCTTAAAGGTGATAACCAAAACCTTAAATTGGACCCAGAAGCGCACCGGCACCAAATACAGCTCGTGCAGCAGAGGTATTACATGAACAACCCTATAAGCCCATAACTGCCCACGCCACTGCATTCTGCACCAGCTGCAGCTTCTGGATTCTTTTCAAGGGTAGCTCCATGTAGAGTGCACTGCAGTAGTCCATATGGGAGATGATCAGGGCATGAGTGACTGAGAGAAGGGCTTCCCAATCAAGGAAAGGGTACAACTGGCACACAACATGAAGTTAAGCAAAGGCCCTCCTAGCATCAACTGCCACCTGCTCCTCGAGCAGAAGTCCTGAGTCCAGGAGGATCTCCAAACTGTGCACCGGGTCCATCTGCAGCAGTGCAACCCCATCAAGGACTAAAGATGGTAAATTTCCAGATACAGAGGAGCCCTGCACCCACACCACTCTGTCTTACCAGGGTCCAGCTGAGGCCTGTTGTTCCCAATCCAGACCCCCACAGCATCACTTAGTTCACCCGGGACAGAGATGTACAATTGGGTATCATCAGCATACTGATGATACCTCATCCCGTGGTGGTGGATGATCTCACCCAGTGGCTTCATGTAGATATTAAAAAGGAGTGGAGAATGCACCGAACCCTGAATCACCACACAGAGCAGAGGCCGTGGGTCAGACCTCTCACTCCCTATCAACACCAATTGGGACTGGTCTTGGAGGAAGGAGGTGAACCAGCACAAAACTGTGCCACCCACCCCCAACTCCCAGAGCCAGCCCAAAAGGATACCATGGTCGATGGTATCGAAGGCCATAGAGAGGTCAAGAAGAGCCAGGACGGATGCACTGCCCCCATCCCGCTCTCACCAGAGATCATCTAAAAGTGCGACCACTGCCATTTCTGTCCCATATCCAGACCTGAAACCCGACTGGAAGGGGTCCAGATAATTCAGATTATTTTACATTTGCTGAGAATGCAACAAAAGAAGATGCTGTTGAAAGGGGGAAATTATCGCCACCATTGCTTTGAGGGGGATGAGCACATGACTCCTGCCCTCTTCTCTCCATGAGAAGAAAGTGTCTGCAATGCCTCCTCTATCTACAGAGGCTCTCTATTAGAGTAACTCTGAAAAATCAGATTGATAGAGGGTCACCATGGATAGAGTAGGTCTTAATTGCAGACATGAACCCCCTTGACATGAATTGGGAATAAGAGGAGGAAGAGGCTAGCAGGCTGACTGAACGTGACTTGGAGTGGGCCCTCAGTGGGACTTCCTACACATTATACATGCACAGATATACAGATACGTTTTCTTGTGCTTTCAGCCCAATGCAAAGATCTCTAGCAACCAATTTCCTTTTTGCAACCTGAAAGAAATTAAAAACAGCCTAGTGCCCTGACGATCTTTTCTTCAGTTTACACACAGCTCCCAGGAAATAAGCTGAGCTGAACAAATCCATCCCAAGCATAAAAGGACCTTATGCTAATTTACCTGGGACAAAAAGTTACTGTAGTCAGTGTAAGCACATGTAGGTTGATGCTTGATGAACTCAAAGAATCTTTCTTTACTTTAGTTTATAGGTGTGCACTTGTATGAATGTGTGTGTTCAAGAGAGTAGTTTGTGTATGAGCAAATGGATGGATGCATAGGTGGTGGGGAATTAAATACAAATGTGTACAAATGTGACATCTTATTTACAGATAATTGAATTAAATGAGTAGTAATCATTAATTCAATTAATATAAATGTGATTTCTTTTCATGGACCTGCCCACTTTTAGAGTGTTGCCTGGGGCCAATATGTATATAGACACACATATTTACACACATACTTATATTTGTTGGAGAAAAAAAATACTAGGATTGCTTTTACTGAGAATTGAGAGTGTACCAGATTTGTGTGCATCTGTGAACTGTACTTATGACTAGCAGATTTAAATAACTATTGTATATAAGCTCTCTCCTATTATTCTTAAAGAGTATATTCTCTATACAGCCACTCCTCATTTAGTGACTACCCCGATTAGCGACCATTTGCAAATTGTAAAGGTATTTGGGAAAGACCTTGGGAGACTGGGCAAAGAGATGCTGCCAAGGGAATTGTCAGATAAGAGACAGCATAGCCCACAGCTGGACAATGGATGGGGCAAGAAGCTCAGAAGAGACTTTTCCTAGTTTCTCAGGCTGTAAAGGAGGCGGGGGGGGGGGAGAATTGTACTTTCATACTTGCAAGATTCTGTCAATGCAGATTTACAATAAAGTAGAATTAGCTCATGTGGTTGTCATTCCTATCTGGATTACCCCACAAGGCCTACACAAATACAATGGTAATAAAAAATTCATTTTCCAACCAATACACACATTTATGACCAAATTTCCTGTGACTGACAACAAAAGCCTTCAGTGTGAAACTGATTAATCAACTAATGAAGGTCATAGAGCTGAGCTGTTACCTTGTGGTTAGCACTTTTTAGGGAGACACTTTAGGGAAAAAAGCAGCTCAGGAAGAGATAACTTTTTAAAGCAATTTCTCTGCCCTGAGAGGGGGCAAAAAAAGGAAAAAAACGGGTCAGGCACAGGACACCATACGAGAGAACTTTATCTGAATGAAATGGCAGCAACCAGTGATCTTCGCAGCATCTCTCTCTCTATCAGCCACGTGTACACTTAGCGACCATTTCACTTAATGACATGGTTGTTGGAACAGATTGCGGTCACTAAACAAGGAGAGGGTATATGAGAAAAGGGAGAACAGCTATGAGAGTACTATGTGACTTTCTTGTTGCCATTCGTGTACTGTAGCTCTCTATGTGCCGATGGCCATAGCATATGGTAGGGGTTTTCTTCCTTTATCCATGGGAGTTCTGTATAGCACTGAGGCCTCTGATCTTTTGGGACCAGAGAACATCAAGGTTCCTCACTTAAGAAGAGACACTCTCTAAAGGTGGTATGAACAATTGGGAGGGAAGGATGTCTATTACTTTCACACTTCTCACACTGAGAAGACCCAATTTTGAATGCCCTTTGGAACATTCTGCCCCCAGAGATGAGGCAGGCTCCATCGCTCCTGACCTTCTGGAAGAACTTAAAGACATGGTTCTGCCACCTCGCTTGGGATGGGAATGGGAACAGCTCCTCCTGGGGATGGCTGGTGCCATAGAGCCCTTTTAAAATACCATCTTATCGCCTCTTGGATTTTATGTTTAAATTATTAGTATTTTTTGATGATTGTATATTTGTATACTTTTATATTTATTTTAACTGTTATATTCTGTAAACTGCCCAGAGTCCCCCTCGGGGGAGATGGGGCATTAATAGAAATTGAAAAATAAATAAAATAAAAATAAATAAAATTTAAAAATAACTTAGATAGATTTTTAAAAAATATTTTACTTACTAATTGCATTATGGTCAAATATCGCTTCCACCAAAGGTACTTGTGGAATTTTGGGCCACAGGCAGCTAGTCCATAGTACATATACATAACAACATGGATGAAAGCATTCATATGAGCTCCAAAAAATGCTGTTGGGAAGAAGAAACAAAGTAAATACATTACAGAAATCATTAAGATAATCATATTCAATGGTATTTAATTCTGCCCATCAATGAGAAGCACAATGTCCCAGTATCAGTTCCTCCTCCCCCTCCTTCCTATAATATTGAAAAGTTATGATTTCTCAGGAGTAGATGGAAGGACAAAAGCGTACAAGAAGAAGAAGGGCAAGATAACCTTTTGTTACTCATGGGGAAGCCCACCTATGATACACTGTAGGTAGGCCCTATATAGCTCGAATGCACTGGTACAATTTCAGCGCAAGCATAAACTGCTACAAATATCTGGAAACTGGAGTCAGTTCCCACATCACTTGTTCTATGTGAAATGTGTGCCTGAACAACTTGCTTTGTAATTTTGCTACACACAGGACAACGAGGTATAGAAAACACAATGCTCTGTTTGGGGATTACATGTCCATTTTCAGTCCAGTATAGGAAAAGCAATGAATAGCTCTTCCGTACTCCTAGTTGTACTGATGACTTAGCAAAGAGACTGTCTCCGTTGTTTTCCTGTGCTGGACTGAACACACAAAGATAAAACTTAATCACGTCAGAAAACCTGATATAGGTGGTGGTTCATTTTTCTAGACTTGCACTGGAAGGACTGTTGATTTTTAGTAAATGTGTATCCTTGTAAAGTGTTAGTCAACAACTATAAAGTATATGTGGTCTGCAGAATAATATGAACTGTTATACTGTAAAATAGAAATTATGAATCTTATTATTTGGTAAGAGTATAAAATATCTAATTTGTAAGGCAATGTACAGAAATGTATACACAGGGTGCATAATTAAAGATAGAAAATGCAAACTAAGGCCGAGATTCTGACATTTAAGAAAAGGAATTGTATGATTCAAGGAATGATAAAGAAATAATGAAAGGAAAATATAATAATCATTACACCCTTTATGGTATCTTTGTGTACAATTTTTATCTACAGAGTGAAATGAAGCAGTTATATCTAGTTTTCACACTACACAAAAATAAATTTAGGTAACAGTTCAAAACATAAGTGGAAGTAAGTCTTACTGAAATTATTATGACTTAGTTGACTAGATTCTTTCGTCACCATGCTAAATTAAGCAAGGCACAATCAAAAATTTTATCTGCCTGTTGTTGCAGATTTTTAGTTAAGCAAGGCAGACCTATCTGTTGCTTCATGCAGACTAAAACACAAGAAAAAGAATATGCTTTAAAATCTGAATGATGCACTTATGCCTGTGTGAAAAGGGTTTCACAAGACTATAATAATAGTCTTGTGAATTCTCTTCGATTGGTACTATAATAATATATCTTTCCTCCCCCTCATTTCCCAGAGAAGGAAGATTATGCATTTAAACTTTTAACACCACAGAATTAAGCATATGCTCATTTTTATAACTGTCATATAGAAAATATTTACATGCTAGTATTCAATATGAATATTCATTTTCCCAATTAATCTAATTTTCCACTTAGTAGACAAGTTTACTCACCTTGTCCTCCTGCAACCCATTTTATGCCAATCCACCACAAAGTAAACATAGTGAAATGGTGATAGACATGAAGAAAACTGATTTGATTGAATTTCTTCCTTAGGATGAAGAACACGGTATCCAGATACTCAATCCCTTTTGATATGTAGTACCACCATAAAGCTCCTGCTATCTGTGATACAGAAAGAAGAATGTAAAGAAAGGGTCAGTCTGGTGCATCATGTAGCACAGTATCTGGGTCACCATAGAAGCCTCAATTACTCAATTTGTTGCTATTGCGTTCGGATATCCCTCCATGAATTCCCAGTGTTTGTCTCTCCTCCCTGACTATTTGTCTCAGTTACTAGGTACTGAACTGGAGAGTTAAACATCATTTTGTAATGTTAAAACATTTATTCATGGTGTTGTTTCAAAGAGGTATGAAACAGTTTTGTAGTTTATTTTCATAGAAAAAAAAATGTTGGTTGTTAAAAAAACAAAATCCCCCACCTTCTGCTGCTTTTAGGTATTTGAGGTCTTACTGCAGGGCTCTTATGCCTATGGAACAAGCAGCTTTTATGACTTGGAAATTAAGCTAAAATCAGACATGCATACAACTATATCAGGCCCTGCCATCTTATATTACAGGTGCAAAGATATGATTAATATTTCTCACTTTCAATTTACATACACACACTCTCTCTCTCTTTCTCAAAAGATACTCCACTGTTCGTTCGTTCATTCACACACACACACATACATACATATACACACACACACAGAGTATATTTAAAAACAAGAGAAAAATTAATACAAACTAAAATACAGTAAGAAGGAAAAAAGAAAAAGGAAGAAATAAAAGAGAAAAGAAAAGAAAAGGCAGAAGAAAAATAGAAAGAAAAACGATATAAAGAAGTGGCTTCTAATCTTCTTTGCAGCAGTTATAAGCACAATTGTAGATTACCTCTTTCTCTCAAGTTACATCGTGACTTTCATCTTTCTATCATCTATCATCTATCCTATCTAATCGTCAAAACCATAGATCATAAGTACATTTTTTCCTGTTTTATGCAAAAAGTCCATAAGGGGTTTCCAGTCAGCAATAAACATAGATATTGTCTTTTCTCTAATCAAACTAAAGATACTCCAATGTTCTAATCATGATGGTTATAACCTCTTACTGTTAGGGCCTGAACCAAGATTAAGCATTTAAACATTTACTTCTTTTCAGTTGCTGCTCAGAGTACAAAAAAATCAGTGTCCTCAATTTACAAATAAAGCGAGTAGGAACTATCTTTATATGTAACATGGTATCCTTATGTGAAACAGTCATTTAAACATTTTATGAATTCTAACACACCATGCAAATATTTAAAACTTTCAAGGATCTATAAATAACTTCTAGAAAAGAAATATTAAACTGAAAAACATGGAATAAAAGTAGAAAATATAAGGTGTTATTTAAGAATTATCTCTAAACATGTGAGTCTTTCCACAGTGGAGAACTTATGGCTCTCTTGTTCTTAAAAAAAAAAAACTACAGTTCACATCGTCTCTATGGAACAACACCTTATCTCTAGTCTACAGCACTGGGTGGTGCCCTTTCTACACAAGTCATTTGCAACACATTGCTAGAGGAAAGAACCAGTCTTGGGAACCTGCAAAGGACACAAGAGGGGATGAGATGACAAAATTTGTGTGACAGCATCATTCATATGCCACAACTTACATACTTGCATCAGATGTTGGCATGCAAGTAAGTAATGGCAAAATTTGTGCGATGCCACTGTACACATGTCATTTTGCTGTCATCAAGATTTGCTGTGGACATTGTTGCAACTAGTCTCCCACAGATGGAAGGTTGCTCCGAAAACCATTGTAAGGGAAACTAACATCATGATTTCTAATTAAAGCAGGCCATATTTATCCAGTTGCCCCTATAACTTAGTGTTTTAAATCAGTTTGTGTTTGTAATACTATTTAAATATCATTTAACAGCACAATGAAGACACAGTTAATCCTAATCATAGGATAATGAAAAGAGTACTGATAAATGGATTAATCTTTCCTAAGTATTCCATGTTTCAGAAGACAATTCTATTTAATTCAGTAGACTCTGGTTATTTTACTACAGGAAAATTTTATAAACAGCTGGTCTCTGCTGCTCCCCAGCCCTTAGAAGCAAACTGCCTAATTCTGCACACACTCATGCAAGTACTCCCTCTTGCACCTACTGACTGCTACCTCCCTGATGAGTTTTTTTCAGGGTGGTTTGATGGAACATTTGTGGGACATTAACTTTAGGCCTGCCTCTGGTGGGGAGTCCCACTATCGTCACATTGTGGTTTGTTGTTGCTTTAAAGTTTTTGTCTATGTTTGTACTCAGAACTGGTTGGAATGGCATAGCATAGAAATGCAAGGAAGGGAAGGGAAGGGAAGGGAAGGGAAGGGAAGGGAAGGGAAGGGAAGGGAAGGAAAGGAAAGGAAAGGAAAGGAAAGGAAAGGAAAGGAAAGGAAAGGAAAGGAAAGGAAAGTGCCCTACAGCCTTCTCCAGATGAATACACTGGGGAATTATTCCATTTTCTCTTTCTCTGCAGCCTGTGGTCTGATCAGTCTCCTTTTCAAACTTGACTGTTCTTTTGCTGGCTTTTCTCCCCAAATCAATTTGGGTCCTGTGTTGTTCTGTTTTTTTTAAGTTTATATTTATACTTTGGATAGTTCTTGATATTTGCTGTAAGGAATGCAACTATGCAATAAGATCATGTGAAAAACAGTTTTTGCTTTTGCTTGAATTATTCTTTCCAACCCAAAAAATGTTGGAAATAAATTATGTAAAGAAGCTCAGGACTCTGTCTATCTGTGGATCTGTCCATCAGCAGGATAACTCTCCAAAAAACAGGACCAAATATGGTGTGGGGAGAGAAGCTTGTACAATAAAGATTGAGTTAAAAAACAAGGTAATTCTGACCAGGGGCAGTGCAGAAAACCATTCCGGAAAAACTTTCTCCCAATTTTCCTTGTAGTAATTGAGCAGTGGCTCAGGATGCTGCTAATTGCTCCCTTCTAAGCCCCTCCCTCCTCCCTCCTGGTCACGTGACCCAAAGCAGAGTATGTGCGGCCTGTTCTATGCTGTCCAGGGCACATATATCCACAAAATGCACAGATACAACATGAGGAGAGAGCAGAAACACTCACACAGATTACATCATTATACAGCAGAAAATTCAGGTGCCTCCTATGGTCTCAGCGCCCTGCATGATTTCCCTAATTTGTCAGGAAAATGGCAAAGAACTGAGCCGGAATTGCAGCTCTAGTTTACTTTACGGTTCCTACCAGATACAGAATCTTGCCAGACTAAAGGTACCCTAACTGATCTACGGGGGAAAATGCTCCTGGGACTCTAGGGCGGGGCCAGCCTTTCTTTTCCAGCCTGTTGAGGCGCTCAACGCTGTGAGAATGCTTATCTCCCTGATGGAATGTGCCCCCTCCTTCTTCTGCTCCGAGCTCCATCACAAATCAGATATTGAATGATTGCCACTTGTCTTAAATGTCTGTGATACTCATTTTCAAAACTGTTGTTAATGCTATATATTTGTTCACAGCATTAGAGTCAATGCTTTATTTAAGGGATTAGAGCATTTGACTAGGGTAAGGAGAATCTGAGTTATACAGGTCACTCAGCAACCTTGGTCCAGCCACTCCTTCTTTCAGCTTAACCTCCTTACAGCATCACTATGAGGATAAGAAGATTGCGAGGAACCATGTGTGAACTTTCAGAAATATTGGGTGATAACATAGAGCAGTGTTTCTCAACCTCAGCAATTAAGATGTGTTCCCCATGCTGGCTGGGGAATTCTGGGATGAAGTCCACATATCTTAAAGTTGCTGAGGTTGAAAAACACTGACATAGAGGCTGTCAAATGCCTTCAGACTCATCTGAAACTCATCTAACAAGATATTCTGTATCTTTTATATTATAATTAATTTAATTTAAAAGATATTTCAGTCCTCATTTTTCCAAGACATCTTACATTTTAAATTATTATACTATACATATTTTTTAAACTAAGATAATAAAAAGGCAAAATAAAAACTGTGGCATAATAAATCTAAAAGAGAATAAAGAGAATAAAATAAAACATCAATAAGCTTGGAAAGAGAGGGGTATAAACAATGCCTCCACTGATCATAAAAAGTGACCCAACTTAGTCTTTAGATAACTTTAACTCTTTGCTGCCATCTAGTAACGGTACAGATTTTTGCAGCCCAGATCCGACAGCCTTAATAAAGGGAGCTTTAGGACATAGAAATTCAAAAAAGTCTGAGATGTGTGCTATCACTATTATGAATACAAATAAACAGTCTGTATATTATATGTAATAGTATATCTTGCTCTTTCCTTCAAAGTGAATCTGTCTAAACAAATTCCAGCATAAGAGTAAGACATGCAAACAGCCAGGCAATACTCCAAGCAAAACTTTGACAGAAAGAGTTTGCAGAGGTGATATAATTCATCAAACAGTTAATATCAGACAACATATCATGCAACTCTTCCCTGCCCCCCCCCCCACCTCTCTGTCCATATGTAGTAGGAAAGCTGCAACAATGTGAGATTTTGCAAGGCAGAAAGTTCAAAGTGTCTTCAAACCTCCTTTGCATAGCTTCTCTAAGATGATAATTGATACCAAATTCATTGAAAAGTCTCATGTATTGGACTTCCAGGGGAGGTAAAACTGAGTAGTGAGTAGACTGCTTCCTTGGAACCTCTCTGGATAAAGAGAGGAGAGGAGATTGCCCACATGCGCTCTGGATGTCTGCTCCTCGTGAGGAGAGTGCAGGACAGCAGTTTTCCTTGGGTTTGAGCACTGGGAGGTGGCAGGATTAGCCATCCTGCTTGCAACTGCAGGGGAGACTTTTAAAGGACACTGAGTTTGCAAACCTCACTTTCTAATCACTTTTGGAAATTGCACATTAATTATTGCTAAGCTATTAGAGACCTTCGAAATGACAAGTTTGAAAATGCTGGGTGAGTCTGCCTTCAATCCTGAATGAAAGAAAATTTTAATCATAAGCTTAAGAATTTAAAGAATCTGAAATAAACAGCAAAAAGCTAAGTAAGATTTTGATCCTAAAAAGTTATAAATGGTCTAAGGATCCAGATAAAATTGGAATATTGAAACTTTTACAATAAGATTTTGGAATTAATTATAAGATACAAACAGTTTCTTGTGGGAAAAAGAACCTGTTTTGGTTTTAACAAGACATAATATAGTTAAAGAATTTCATGATTTCAAAAACTGGACACTAGAGGGGACTAAAGATTTTAGGTAGAGGAAAGATATACACCCTGCAAGATGGTGCAAAATGTTATGGCAATTAAAATACTGAAGGAGATTTTTGAAGAATGGAATCAGAAAATGGCAGCCACAATATCAACAATATCAGTACTGATGTCTGCTTCTATGGATAGACAATGTCCCAAAGATGTTACTGAAGAAATGTCAGATTTTATCTGAAAAGATAGAGATGGTAATCAAAGTGGATTTACATCTGACAGGCCAAGAGAATGATTTAGAAAAGGATGTTTCACTGGATCTACAGAAGAAACTGGCTGAGGTTTTAAAATTTAAAAGGGAAATACAAATGACAAACCAAGAGAGTGACCTGGATAATTTTTTCCTACTGGATTTACAAAAGAGGCTTCTTAAAGCCTTGAAGAACTCTGTGCGAGGGGACAAAGGAAGAGAAATCAAATCCTACGACAATATTTGAACGAACTAAAGATTAAGACTGTTAGAAGTAAAAAGCAATACAAAATTGGTTTATTTGATCAAGGTTAAAATAGATATGTTGTTACTTCTGGCTACCCTTTATGAACACCAGGACTGAAAAAAATGTTTTAGGGATTTGTTTATAGATAACAGATGGGATATGGGATGAAGAGATAAATGTTTGCAACCTTAGAGAGGGTGAAAAGTTACTAAATTTGTTTATACTTGTGATGAAGGTTGGAAGTCACTTCTTTATATATTTCTTTTCTCTTTCTTTATTATATTCTTTCTTTTCTTTTTCTTCTCTCTTTCCTTTTTTTCCTTGCACTTGTTACTCCTTCTTTCTATTCTCTTTTCTTTCTTCAAGTTTAGTTTGCATTAGATTTTACTATTATAATCAAAATTCTTAATAAAAAATATATGTATATATATAAAAAGAAAAGTCTCATATGAATTATCCATCTAGGAAGTGAGTAAATATCCAGGACTCTATAATAATGGGAATGGGGTTATTACAAATATATCATAGAAATAAAGCTGTAAGTCATACAAACAAAGGAATAATTTATAAAACTGAATGTGTAAAGTGTGATGCTTTCTTGACTGGTGAAACAGGAAGACCCTGGTTAATTGGAAGGAACACCAAGCTGATGTCTTACATGTTAATTAAGAACATGTGCTGAAGTGGCTTTTTAAAAAGCATTAAAACAACTGCATTGACTTTGATGTTACCTGCAGTGCATCACCAGCATATTATTAGCTCAGATGTAAAATGAAGTTGCCTTAAAACCTTCCTATCTAAGAACACTAAAAAAATACAAACCCTTTACAATTAGCTATGTTTTGTTTTTATGTACTGTTTGCTTAGAAAACATCAAGTACAAAGAGAGACAATCAATTCAGTTAGCAGTATTATAGGTGGAAGGTTTATATAACTATTCTTATCCTACTTTTCATCTGAGAAGAAAATGCTTAAAACAATAAATCTCAAAGCACTTCTTAAGCAATTGCTCAAAGCTAGAAAGATAATCAGTGCCACAGATGACAACAAAGCAGTTTACATTTACATGCATGAATAGACAGGTTGCAATCCAAAGTCAGATTCGCTGCGGAGACTTCATTAAGCTGAATACAAGTGGCTTGTGGGGAGCACAGCAGCCAAATGACTCATGGAGAAGAAAGAGGTGTTGTCAAAGCAAAAAAACAAAAAACCCAGAACCTGGGAGCCAATTTTCCCCCACATGGGCAAGGCCACTGGTGAGCAGAAGGAGATCCTCATCTCTATCTACTCTGGTCTGCTCCTAGTTCTTATACGTGGAGTCTCCAAGCAGGCCTGCTTGCTTGAGTGCCAGATTTCCTCCCCCTTTGGCTGTTGTTAAATGCATAAACAATGGCTTTTGTTTCGTTCATTCATTTATTTGTTTATTTATTTTGGGGGGACACTTGTTAATACAGTACATACAGTATGTACAGTATAATCTTGCACAGTTTCTGACTGGTGTTTGATAGACTGGGATAGATCCATGACTAGGGATCCAGACATTGTACAATCAGTAATCTAGGATATCAAGGTTCTCATAATGGACCCAAGAGATGCAACCTCAAGTCTTTAGCCAAATTTAGGGTTACCAAATGCCCAATCTTGCACCAATCCTTTGTAGCTCTAATCAGTAAAGTTGTAGCCTGCTCAGACCACAGATTATTGAATAAACACCCACAATAGAACAAAATTGGAAGTGCTTATTATTATATTCTGTTGTTGTCTTTAATTGCATATTATATAAACTAGTCAGGGAGGTTGAAAGCATGTCAAAATTCTATATACATAAAACATTCTAAAAATACCATACCCAGAAATATGTGTGACTATTTTCAGCAAGCTGTAATATATATATATATGTAAAGTTTTCTAAGACACCAGATGGTATAAAAACATTTTTACAGCTGTGATTAGGAGGCCCATAACCTCTATACCTTGGTCTTCTAAGGCTTTTTAAAAAACTTTTTAACTTATTTTAACTAATTATTTTAACTAATTAGCTCTTTTTGTC
The DNA here is from genome assembly GCA_023362775.1 of Charina bottae. Classification (NCBI taxonomy): domain Eukaryota; kingdom Metazoa; phylum Chordata; class Lepidosauria; order Squamata; family Charinaidae; genus Charina; species Charina bottae. The sequence continues at coordinate 526,777 of JALMGJ010000041.1, forward strand.
TTTTGTTTCTCTTATTTTATGCCAAAGTCACACTGACATTAGTTTATTTTGTGTGTGTGTGTTGTATTACTTCTATAGTGGAATTAGTTCCTTGTTGGCTCATGCCAAGAAGTGAGAAGTTTCACAAGTTTCACGAATTATCTTTAGTTCATGAACTCACACACATACGCGCACACACACACAGTTTGCATTGATTATTTGTGTGATTTTTTTCTTTTAAAAGGGTTTTTTGGAAGCCTAGTTTGTTTGCACCAGCAATTTATAGTGTCATTAAACCACTGCTGAAGTTATACAATGCCTTCTAGTGATATACTATCACTATGCTTTTTACACTTTTTAATAATGATTGTTTTTTCTGACATGTTTTATAGCTATAGCTATATTTGTCACAATGATGCTAGGGATGATGCTATAAATCCCTAATGTGTCTGCTATTACTGCTATTGTAACAGCCTTATTTATTTATTTATTTATTTAATTTATTTTCTATCCCGCCTTTATTATTTTTATAAATAACTCAAGGCGGCAAACATACCTAATACTCCTTCCTCCTCCTCTTTTCCCCACAACAGCAACCCTGTGAGGTGAGTTGGGCTGAGAGTGACTGGCCCAAGGCCACCCAGCCAGCTTTCATGCCTAAGGCGGAACTAGAACTCTCAGTCTCCTGGTTTGCTATTGGCTCCTTCCTAGGGCTGAGAGACAGGGACTGGCCCAAGGTCACCCAGCCAGCTTTCATGCCTAAGGCGGGACTAGAACTCACAGACTCCTGGTTTCTAGCCCGTTGCCTTAACCACTAGACCAAACTTGCTCTAGATGCTGGAGATTTACAGGTTTTCAAAAAAAGAAAAAGCAATCTATATTTATTTTGTAGATTTTGCTTCACAGATCCTTTATCTAGTTTATGAAAAGTCAGATGGCTATAAAGTTTATGTTGAGTATACTCAACATAAAAATTCAACATTTAAAAATAACAATGAGGAGAGAGAATTCTTGATTATGAAACATTTCTCACCATCAAGCATTTTGTATTATCTGTCTCAAAAATATTTTTAAAAAACTGAATAAAAACAAAGGCTGCCAAATTAATAGCCTCGCATTATATACTACTTAAAATTTTAGTTTATGTGTAATTTCAACTGAATACAGCAGTTGTTGAAATTTTTGTTTCAATCCTCAATGTACAGTCATTTCAGAGTTACTTGATTGGGCTGATTGACTTAATGAAATTAACTGGAGAAGCCTGTAGACATATATATGATTATAAGAGGAAAACTGAATCATAATTTTATCATTATCTAGACTAACAACTAGAATTAACATTCATGAAAATACCTTGAAGGGAAATTCAAACAGTTCCTCCCTGTTATATCATCAGCTGGGAAGGAACTGATAATAGTTGTGACTGTCATTAATTTATAGGAGTAAATCAATTATTTAAAAAAAAATCCTTTAAAAAAGGCAGTACTAGAAATAAACATTTTCCACCAAGGATTCTTACAACTTTCTTACTCAGATAGTAAGCAGGAAGCAGTAATTTTTCATGCACCCAATAAAAGTGCATTAATTGTCCTTTGAAAGTATAACGATGCTTGCTACTGATATCCACTGCTCTGATTACTTTTTAAAAGTCAGTGCTTATGAGGCCTGATTCATACTGGCAGCCTGTAGCTTAGCATGTTGACTAAACTTGCTTTCTGCATGGTTCAGCACATTTTCATCATAAGCCCAAAGAGAAATTGCAATCGTACGATGAAAACCAGCTGAAGCTATCCGCACCTTACTGTGAGATGTGAAACATTATTAGCATTTAAATCTGAATCTGAATCTGCATCTCTGGGACAGCTCTCTGAGGTGTTCCTTATTGCTCTCAGGAATAATCTGTGGCATCTTCATTGAAATTCTAAATAAATAAATGTGAGCCACCGTGTGTCTCCATTATCTGGAAACACCATGAAAGGCTCTGGAAAGTTGTAGGAATACTGGCTAATGCGAATTGCCTTCAATAACAAGAAAATGTTACTTAGTTGCAAAAGAAAACACAGGTAGTCCTAGACTTACGACGACAATTGGGACCGGAATTTCCATCATTAAGTCATTGCGATCGTAAGTCGAGTCACCATGTAATTGGACACGATTTTATGACCATTTTTATGGCGGTTGTTAAGAGAATCACAGGTCGTTAAGCGAATCCAGCTTCCCAAATGGGCGTTTTTTGCCGGAAAATGGAAAAAAAAACATCACAAAATGTGATCACGGGACCGTGGGACGCTGCAACAAGTTGTAAATGCAAGCTGGTTGCCAAGCACCCGAAATACGATCATGTGACCACGGGGGGTGGTGGTGAGATGTTTTGCGACACTCAGAAGTGCTTTACAGGCTGTAAAGTATCCATTCCGAGGCCGTCGTAACTTCAGACTGTCGAACGGTCGTAAGTCCAAGATTACCTGTATATTAGAGACATTTCCCACTTTTCCAATAGATGATATTTAGATTATATGGGACATAATTTTACCTTTTCAAACTACATAAATTAACTTGCAATTCCTTAGTACAGAGGATATAATTTGTTCCTAAACAATAAAAACACATACCTTTAGGAGCAGGAAATTATCCGTTTCATATTATTTCTCATACAGTTTTTAAACTAATTTGAATTGAACAGAAAAAGTTAGAGAGTATAGTTTTAAATTTAAAATTGGGAGGGAGGGGAGATATGGGGAGGAGATATGGTTGGAAACGAGGGAAGGATCCCAACCTTTATTAGGATTCTGCACGTTACTTCTTCTTTAAACTAAAGTGGTCAGTTTAAACACACTTTTAGAAACTTCTTGAAAGTAACATGTAGTTTAGCTCTTACATAAATATACATGTGCTGAAATAGCTTTTTACCAGAGGTCAGGAACAGACATATTAACCTATAAAAAGAATTTAAGTGATATATGACTAATTGATATTGCTACTCACCCTGACTTCATATTCATTATCTGAGTAATCCACAGACTGACAGATATAGCTGTATCCTCGAGCTCTTGATGACAAAAACAGCTGAAAGCAGGAATTCACAAATTAATCTTCCAAAAATATGCCACTTAAAAATAACCTTTCTAAACTAACTAGCATCCTTTAATAAGGCTTCAGTTTAAACCTCTGTTCTCCTTGATGACCCCTTTCCTCTCAAAGGGTCACTTACAGTAAGCTCCGTGTGCCCCGCAAGAAGCCATTAAGTTCTGTCCTAGGCCACCTCCTTTGATCATGTACCCAATGCCATGGAGGTACCATGGAGCCCCATCACAAAGCTCTTGGTGTGAGAGAATATGAAACTTACATTATTTATTCATTCAATTTATTTCCTGTTTTTCTAATCCACTGAATACTTGAGGCAGCTCAGAACTATTACCACAAAGGAAAATAAGCATATGTCAAATAAAAGCCTACAAATAGTACAAGTGGAAGCATTCAAAGGGCTGGATAAAGACAGCTAACAGCTGATTTCCTTGAGGTAAAGGAGAGTAGGGGCCAAATGCAATCCTCACTCTGTTGCAGAGTAATATCTGGATAATTCATAACAGACCGTGTGGTTCTTCAAGTGGTCAGTTCCTAAGCCATTTAAGGCTTTCAAGGTTAACACCAATACCTTATATTATGCCTTAAATCAACAGTCATGTTACTTAAATTTAACTGACTTAATTTCATATATATTTATATTTAAATTATTAAGGTTTTGTCCTGACCATATTCCTTCTCCTGGCCCTACACACTTTTTTGAAAGTGGCCTTCAGCACACCATTCAAAAACCAAGTGTGTCCTTCAGCCTGAAAAATACTGCCCATCCTGGCCTTAACTTCTAAGGAGTTCCTGAAATCTAGAAGGCACCAGGTTGGGAAAGGCTGCCTCCAGCAACTTGTTCCTTTGGCATAGCCCTTCCCCTCATGTCCAGATTACTCAGCAGCAAGAGGATTACTGCTGTAACAGGATCTGAGCAAAAGCAAGCTACTTAATGCTCTGTGATGAAGTGCAGCCTCGCCTTCACATCAATAATTTAGAAGGATGGAATGTACTGTACCAAGTCCTGTGATAAAACAGGGCACTGTGAGGGATCACACCAATCTCATTATACGAGTACAATACTGGGCTGTTGCCTTTATGTATGGGTGTGTTCATGCTAAGCTTGGCATAAACCATCAGTAATACAGCTGCCTGGATATCTTACCAGATGACATTACAGACCATGATCAGATACACTACATCACTCCTCTTATTGGTATTCCAGCCATCTTTGTGGTAGCTGCTTAGCGCACTTTGTTTGTTTTTACTGTCTTTGGATTAAACAACATGATATGATAATGATAGCATAACTGGGATATGAGACATTGTGCACAATGAGGGAGAATGCTGAGACTCCCTACATTCTTAGTATTCCCATTTCATCTATTGCCTACGCAGTAATTGGCTCTATAGATTGTTGTGTCCAAAACCTGGCTCACCTAAAGCAACCAAATCTCTTTGAAGGTAGAGCCTGAATTGAGTAAGCAGGCATATTGAGTAAGCAATTGAGTAAGCAATTGAGTAAGCTTTGGCAGCTTGCTGAGCAGCCCTGAGCAAAAGCAGAACCAGGGCTTATATACTGTACCTTTGGCCTACTACACTGCAAAGGCAAGACAAAGGAAAATGCAGACACGGTGTAAATTTCAGCATGACATTGGACTGTTTTTGACAAGCCCATCCGGGTGACCTTCTCATTATTTACCTCTCCCTGCGAGGTCAGCACCTCAGCTATACTACCTCTGAGATATGGTCAGTGAATAGAAACAATTTGGTTTCCTGGGCCACAGATTCCTGACTGAGTCTTCCCCCTGTCGCCACTCAGGTCAATTCAGCTTGCCGTGAATGTTTTCCTAAGGGCACTTTAAGCAGTTCACATGTATGGAGATGCATCTTATAGGGTTGGTAGTGAAGGCAACTCACATGTGTATATGGAGGGTACCTTTTATCACCACAACATAAAATGCTTAGGGGAAAAAAAAAACATGCCAAGAATCTTAGTGGAAAAAAGAAGAAAGAAAAAAAACTTCACCAAAAAAATTGATGTCAACATTCCAAAATGAATGCTTATCACGTCATTAAAACCACCCCCCCCCAAGATAAAAAGTTTAATTATCTAATGTTTCTATCAAGAGTCAGGCATATTTTTTTAATGCTGGAGACAAGAGCAGCCCTAGATTTGCCTGCTCAGCTGGTAGAAGAGGGAGTGCTGAGGCAGCCATACCCACTGGCTCTTAAGGTAGTTGGCTCAGGATGTCTGGTTCCTAGTGGAGGCAAACTTCTTATGCTTTTGCATACTCTGCAAGATGCAACTGCAAACACTGCTTGCTTATACTGCGCTTCGGTATAGGAATGTACCAAACAAAAATACTACTACTAAAATACTGTTGCATACCTGATTCTAAAATCTATGGCTGGGTTTGTGTGTCTTATTCGTGCTTTGTTAGCTTTAAGCAGGTTTTGTTGATGAAGCCTTAGGAAATTGATTCTCACATAATACTAAGCCATATACCATGGTTTACATAGATTTTCATGTAACTATGCTAAGCTAAAACCAAACAAATCGTGTCATGACTTAGCATAACTTGCTGGTGGTGATAAATAATTCATGCCTGTTCCTGAGTAGTCCACAGCTTTGAATGGGTGTTATTGATGGGATTTATTATTATTTCCTGTTCTCTGCAGGAAGAATCCAGTTCACAAACATCTAGTCTGTGCACTCCGGCAATCAACCCAACAATTTCAATGAATCAATAAATGAACGGAGAGAGTCATCTACCTTTTAAATGCATATCCAGTTGTCCGAATATTTGTACTTTCACTTGAAATAATGAGTCACAAGTAGCAGATCTGGCTACAATCCTAAATACAAGTTCCTTGCAAGTAGACATACTGTTCTCAATGAGACTGACTTCTGAGAGGACATGGATAAGATTGTACATACCTGTATCAATCTCTATATCTCTATATGTGCCTTACAGGCCTATCTAATGTGTGCACTTATCCATGTACAGAATGAAAATAGGAATACCTCTTTGAAAATATAGAAGTTAAGTAGAACCATTCCAAAGTTGTAAAAAATCAACAAAAAGCGAAACTGGAAAGGCTCCCTTGTCTTCATCCATCTAGGACCAAGCCAAACAGCAAGGAGGTAAAGCGTGCTTATTGTCAATGTTGGAAAAGGTGATTGCATCATAGGCCAGTTGTCAACACGTTTATCTGGAAGGAAAACAGAAAGAATATGTCTGAAAATATGCTTCCTCGCCCAGTTTTAAAACAACTTCACTGACATGGGGAGGCTGGAGTGCTCATCGTTTCAGCTGATCAATGGCATTTTCCCTCTTTCCCCTGGTTTCTGTTTCCTCCCCATTCTGCGTTTACTTAGTTCTGATGGGGCGACAATGTGTGTATGCATGTGTGTGGATTTTTGCTTTCTAAAGATGTTTTGCACTTCTGCACACTCAGGCTGCCCTGGGTCCTCTGTATGGGTATTTGTTTTAGCAACAAAACAATGGCGCTTTGGAAAACTGATATTGCCATTCCTTGCTAAGTCTCACTAACAAAACTGCAAGCTCAGAGTTTTCTATTTTGTATTACATTAAAAATGTTGTGTAAATTTACAAATGAGTATCACAAATATTTAAGTTGCATTATGTATTGGCAGGTTTTTTAAAATATTTGAATAAAGGCTTGGTGCATAAAATTTAGTCCAAGAACCAATCATGTGAGCTGGGCTTGTACCCATTAATATTTATACATACAGGTCCCTTTAGAATATTATCCTTGTCCTTGACATTAGAACTGACATATCCCATTGAATGGATGGGAGAGGGAAGCACTTCTCTTTCCCTATCACATAATATAGATCAGATTAAGAATACATATCATCTGATCTAGACCTACATAGTTTTCTTCCAACTATGTGGAACTATGTGACACTGTGTTTGTAGCCTGAACATTCATTACCATTTGTGCCAGTGAATTATCTGATGGGACAATAGCTTTTTTAAAAGCCCCACTGGTCATTATAGAGCACAAGAAGTTCAAAGGACAGGAGTGAGTTAATAAAAAGTACATGCAAATAATAAATAGAAAAGAACTTCAACTGAGGATTACTACATGGTAATTGGGATGGGGGGAAATGGTTGGAAGAGTAGTCATTCTTGGACATTCCATTGGACTTGCTTAGAGAGGACGCCTTTTGACCTATGTTTAAAACTAACTGTAGCAGGAGGGGACATGAATTCTGGGAGTATCCAGGAAGAGAAAGTTCTTAAAGACATTAATATATTACTAAGAAAGGGGAGAGACATCAATAGCACACCATTAACATAAAAGGTGAAGAAAAGCAGAGATTGGGACTCTACAATGCTATACCTGTATGCCTGTACCAGTGTTACCTTGCTAATGTTCTTCACATGCTTTGAGTATGCTACGTTTGCTCTGGGGGGTGGGAATTAGATGAGGCTGGTAACAGTTTACACAGTCTAATCGGGATATGAGAAATCAAAATTATTGTATTTGAGAAAGCAGAAAGAATAGATGTCGCTCAATGAATGTTGCTGGAAGCAAGTAGTGACCTCTCAAATAGAAACAGCGTGTCAAACTCCATGCATCTGGGCAAGATCAAGGAAACATGAAAACCCAGATTACTTTTCTGGAGTAATTATATAATCCTCTAATAGGAATTTCCCAGCCTCATTTATAGTGAGTTAATAAAGGTGGAGTCTCTGAATTCTTGGAAACATTTCTTTCTTCACTTTCTCTCACTTGGGCTGAGTTGCCATTTATTAGATAGGGCCTGCTCTGTTTTATGAGATGATTTCTGCCTCTTCCCTTCCTTTCCCAGCCTTCCCACAATCTCTCACATTGTGTTACTGATTGATAGATTAAAGAGTAGTGGGACAAAGATACAACCTTTTTTGATTCCTCCATGCAACTGGGATATTTTTAGATAAATCTCTGGCAGAAAAAAAAACCTCACTTGAATATTCACTTTTCAAGTAAAAGTTACAGAACAATCCAGGTTTATGCATATTACTTTTGACTAATATGTATTTCTATAAACTGAGCTGAAGCCTGCATGCAAATTGACAACTGTTACATACAATTTTGACTGACTCCTTAGGAAATGTAAGGTGTATGCTTCTTTCTTTCAACTGCAAAAGCGACTTTTTAAAAACTATATTTGTTCAGATGACTACATATCTATCCTGATATACTTGATGATATCTAAAAGGAGGTGCTGAGGAAGAGATATGTAAATATATATGAAGGAATATAAATATATATGACTGAATTAAATGTACAAAATTTCTTTATAATTGACATACATATTCAAGGGGACAGGTTCACAAGGAAAAATGCTGGGGAGGGGTGATCTGTGGTCCCCTGAAGTTTATGCCAAGGCTCATATGATGTGGTGTACTCAGATCCAGTATTGGCAGAAGTCTGGAGGCTTCTTCATTACAGTGGCAGTTGCCTCTGCCATTGTTATTCCCTCACTGAGACTCCAAAGATAATCAGGAGAAATTAGGCATGTTGGGAAAAATGTGCCAGCTCTACAGCTGGTACAGCACAGTGAATTTCTGCCCATTAGAATAATGGGAAACAAAGAGAGTAGTAACAACAACAACAACTGGCACTGAAACGTAAAAAGAAGAATTGTTTGCCCCCTTCAGTCTTATCCCAAACAAGTCTGGCATCACAAATTTCTCCCCCTTCTGACCTCCATAGGATTGGTCTGTCTAAATATAAGCTTGTCGCTTGATATTTTCAGAAATCACAGAAGAAACAGCTTGCTTCTTTTCTTCCCTCACACAATATCAAATATTCCTTCTTTTGGGAAGGCAGCAGAGGTGAAAAAATTACAACTTGGACAAAATAAAAAGGAGAAATAAGATTTATGGATACAATTTGCACAGGCTGGTATTCTTCCCTGGGACAGAAGTCCAAGGAACAATGCTAGGTAATTATCTGCTGCAGGCACAACACTGCATAAGGCAGGAATATCCTGTCCAAAGGGACTTGACAGATTTTGAGCACCTACAGTATAAGCTACACAGATCCATCCAAAGCTATATAAGGTGAGTCACAATATGCTAAGGGAGAGATGGGAGCATGATTTAGGTTACCAATCAACCACAAAGGAAAAGAAAATGTACAAATAATCTATTACTCCATGTTCACAGCAGTTGATAAATAAGTCAAAGTCCTCAGATACTGGCATTTAATCTCATTCATTTTGTGACCCCCTTCATTGTCACAGATGATTATAAATGCTTCTGATCATCACTCAGTCAACAGAGATAGTTACCGCATGATTTTAACCTAGAGAACAATCTTATAATTTTTGGTATATATTTACACCCTACATTTCTGTTGGCCAAACAAAGCGGCTTGTAAGGTTGAATCGAACCTGTTAGAGAAAAATGAGAGTTCAGCTATCCTATTCATTTTGGAACTTAAAGCTTAATCCTGTGAATATTTACTAAGGAATAAGTGCCAAGATCAGTACTTATTCCCAAGTACACGAATATAGGAATAGAGTCACATTTTGTGAGATGGGCGGCTATATAAATATGAATGAACTAACAGACAAGCCTTAAATAGTTATTTTCTGGGAGCAGGGAACCCCTATAAGTACATTAATTTATTATAGTCTTTCCAACTCCTCTTGATTTGTTGGGCTGCAACAGTCATTACAACTTCCAGGGATCATTTCTGAAATTGCTTAATCAATCAAGAGTTTTCTTCAGCATTAGCAGGCAGACACAGAGTTACTCATTCCAACCATATCAACATTGTGCAGTGAAACGTCTGCAAGAAAACAACAAGGCTCAGAGAGAACCAAGGACTCCACATTATGCATGTCTCTAGGTTTGTTGTTATTTCTTTCAAAAGAATAGACTTATACACGTTCAAGAAAGCAGCTACATTACTGCCTCTTCTATTATCTGTATCACTTAGTTTCAAGGGATTTTTTCTTATATTGGCATACCAATTTTAAGGTAACATAGTACAGTTGCTTTGTTCATAAATTTTAAGAAATCTATAAACCATAACTATAAATACTTTTAAATATAAGAGAGATTAAAATAGGGTTGGCATACACTCTTTTTGTACTCCTTCTTGCTCACATCTGATAGAACATCTCCCCAGGTATATATCAAACTTTTGTCATTATTCTGGTAAGGTAAAGGTAAGGTTCCCCCCGCACATTTGTGCAGTCGTGTCCAACTCTAGGGGCTGGTGCTCATCTCCGTTTGGTAGCCGAAGAGCCAGCGCTGTCCGAAGACACTTCCACTGTCATGTGGCCGCATGACGCACGCGGAACGCTGTTACCTACCCACCGAAGTGGTACTTATTCATCTACTTGCATTTGCATGCTTTCGAATTGCTAGGTTGGCAAGAGCTGGAGCTAGTGCAGGAGCTCACTCCATCACGCGGAGCTAGGGATTCGAACCTCCTAACTTGCGATCTTCCGATCGACAAGCCTGGCGTCTTACCCGCTGAGCCACCACGCCCCCGCAATACAGTAATACTTTTTCCATACTTCTCCTTACTATATTTCTGTGCAAATCTTTTCTGCTTTTAGGGACAAAAATTGGCAGGGTATCACATATCCTGTAATAGAACTCAGGATGAACTAGTGTCTTGAATTCCATCAATACAATATGGTAGATAGGCCTATAAAAACATAAATGTAATAAAACAAGAGTACAGGATGGAACCGCAATCCATTTGGCTTTACTTTGAGGCATAAAACTGTGACATACTGTAGTAGATAACAGTTTGGGCTATTTTCCAACAGATAGAAAATAGATGGCATCCACTTTTTATAATAGAATAAATGTACTAATGAATAGATTTCCACTCCATGTTGCCATCAGAGTTTGGGATCCTGTGGAAGCCAGTGCCCATGTATGCACACATGCAGAGACCTCTGCAGTTATACAGTATGTGAAGATGTTTGTCTCTTAAGTGATGTAACATCATGATATGTGGAAGGAAGGAGCCTATCACTCCTGCCTGCATGATGACTTTTCCCTCTTTCATTAAAGAAATATATACATAAAAAGAAACAAACTCAAGAAACAACAATGCAAGGCTAGGTTAGACAATGCAGGAGACACTGTATGACACATACAGCTTTATTCTCCTAGAGAAAGGAATGGCTGAGACAGGTCCGCAACTAGGGGGGGGGGGCAAGCAGGGCATGTGCCCCGGGCGCCGTGCTGGGGGGTGCGCCAAAATGACAAAATAACCCATAGGGGGATGTGGAATCCATGTTTGCCACGGGTGACACAGACCCTAGTTCCATCCCTGGGCTGAGAAGCTCAGGTACAATGGTGAGGGGTTGTTGAAGTGGTTCATCATCTAATTCTTGAGCCAATTGCCTCACTGTGATAATGGTAGGGCTGGTCTAGCATACACTTGCTTCCTTTCAGTGACTTTGCCTAATTAGGACTGACACAGTAACAAAATAGTTCAGTGGATTAATGCATTTGTCTTTCCGATCCTAAGACCTAGATTCTAATTTGATCATCAGCAAAATAGCTCTGTTGTTAAGAAACCTTTTGGAACAAACAACACATTAATTGAGGTAAATTAACTCTTCTCTTGATAGTGCAGTAAACTATGATTTCTCACAGTTCAGGGAGAAGTTTGAGAGTAACCAAATTGGACTCAATATGATTTATTCCTACATAAATCTGTATGGTATTAACTTACTAATTTTGAAATATACTGTATCAGTATCAACAATGATAAGAAAGCATATGGAAACAAAATTGGTACTTTTGAAATATTTTCAGTATTTTTCACTGTGTTGGGAATTTGAGCATTGGTTGTTGGGAAACTAGTTTTTTATTTTTATTATTATTCAGTTTTATCACCGCCCATCTCTACAGCAGTAGACTCTAGGTGGTTTACAATAATATTATAAAAATTAAAACCTATACAGCTAAAATACAATATAATAATAAATAGAAAAATCCAGAGGATGGTGAGATCTTAAAAGGAGGACATTACTAAGCTAACCACCCCCAGGAGGAACTATTACCTCCTTTGTCCCAAGCAAGGCGGCAGAACCAGGTCTTTAAAGACCTCCGGAAGGCCAGGAGCGAGGGTGCCCACCTCACCTCTGGGGGCAAGATATTCCACAGGGCGGGTGCTATCGCAGAGAAGGCACGCCTCCTGGACCTCCTGGATTTCATTTTTTAGCACAGAATTTCCTTGATAGAACGACATCCATCAGTGTAACAGTTTTTCCCTCCCACCGCACCTGAAATCTGCTCAAAAGAGCTGGGGAATCTTCCGAATGTATTTGGGGAGGCTGCAGGGGAAAGAAGAGGAATGGAAAGACCTGTTCTGCAAATGAAAATGTGCTCACACAACACCGACTATCATCTTTAGGATGCTTTCAATTGCTTTGCCTCATTCATGGACCTCTATGGAGTGTGAGTTTCCAGATGTTGTCTTCTCAATTGTAATCCTCCTGTATTTTTCCACCTCTTTTCCTTTCAGAAGAACATCCATTAAAAAAAGAGGACAGAATAGTTAAACAATTTGTTTTGGCTGGTAGTATTACCATTTATTTGGAAGCAGCATTATACTGCCAAACAAAAGAAACCAAAACCTTATGTTAAGCACTTAAATGTCCACTAGTTGGGGGAAATTTATGCATGCATATAGTTTTCCCAACCAAAAACTGAGACTTACTGTATTTCAGTGATTGAGATAGCATACAAATTAAATAAATAAGTAAATAAAATAAATGCTGGATCCAAATGTTGGCTGGATTAGAGCTGCGAATTGCATCAGGCATATTTTTCTAAAGCTCTACTCCCATATCACTTGAAGGAAAATATTTTAAAATGCATTTGGCAAATGTTGCCATGCTATTTTAAATCAGTATTTTGTTAGCTCAATTTTAATTAAAGTAAATAAATTCCTTAGCTATAAACTTCTACTTACTAATTCACCTGGGGAGCTTCACTGAGTATTAATAGCTATGCCTGCTATTTTCAGCACAAAGGCATACAGGGTCAATCTAGCACACCTTTTTATTCCATCAGCATGAGCTCTTCTGAAGTCTGCAGTTGTATTACTAAGAGGGAAACATTTACTGTGAACAAATCTCTATAGCTAGAGTTTGCTTTTCTCAGGAACTGCTTTCTAAAATTGTTGAGTATCTCCCAGCAGATGTTACAGATCAATGCAGAAGTTCCCTGAGATGGAATTCCTTAAAGCATTTTATTATACTACGATACAAATGCTGTTTAGATATATTTTTTCTGATACTTTCCATTAATTTTGTAATTCTACTGAAAGATTATAATAAAAGATTACAAAGACATTCAAATGATTCATGATAGTCATGCACATACATTCACAGGCAGAAATGAATATTTGCTGTTAACATTAACACAAAGTTTTACAAGTTTTCAACTAGCACCCCCTAAATAATCTTACATGTATTTATAAGAACATATTTTCTTAAACTTCTGAACAATTGGGTGTGGTTGTATATGCAACAGCAGTAATAAATATTCACAATAAATACTACATACTTATTATAATCTGAATAACTCATTGTAGAAAGAATACATATTAATCAAAAACATTTCTGGGGTTGCCCCTCAATTATTTTCCTAAAGGAATGAGCAAACTCAGCGCAGATGCCAATTAGTACATGCGATGTAATTTTATCCTGGCACAGTTGTTCTCTGATCAGCATTTTATTAATCTTTACTTTACTTTACTTTACTTTACTTTACTTTACTTTACTTTACTTTACTTTACTTTACTTTACTTTACTTTACTTTACTTTACTTTACTTTACTTTACTTTACTATTTTATTTTGTAAGAGGCTACTACTGAGAAGGCCTGCTATCTTGTCTGCACCCTATGTACCCCAGAAAATAGGAGCTCTCTCAGCAAGTCATATTATGATGACTGAATCAGGTGGGCAGGTTCTGTTATGGCAAGATATTGCCTGATTAACCTGATGCTGCACTGTTTATGGTATTAAAGTGAATGACTAGAACTTTGAATTGGCCTGGAATTCTACCAGTAACCAAGGCAGCGACTTTAAAATAAGTATTATTCTGCACTGGTGGGACTGACCAGCTAGCATTCTAGCCACTGTGTTTTGTACCAGCTGTAGCTTCTTATCTCCAATGGTAGCCCCACACAGGATATGTTGCAATAATCCAGCTGAAAGGTGATTAAGGTTTGAGTTAGCTTCCGCGTGCTATCTAAATAGGATAGGCGAGGGGGACCTTTGCCCAACTGTGACTGCTGGGCCAGCTATGGTCCTACTTGGATCAGAATGCCCTGGTGACAATAACTTGCACCTTAATTACCATTTCAGCAAATATTTATTTATTTATTTATTTATTTATTCATTCATTTATTCATTCATTCATTCATTCATTCATTCATTCAATTTATATGCATTAGAACAGATATGTATCCTACAAGAGAACATTCATATTTTCTATAGCCATCCAGAGTAACTAGTGTTAGGGTAACCAGTGTTGTTAGGGTACCACATTATCTCTTGATGAACAGCAGGTACATCACGGAGAGATTGAATTTAAGCTTGTTTTACCACCTCCAGAACCTCACAGCCTCCAAGAACTGGTTCAGGACTTCCATAGCATCTCTAGCTTGGCCTAGAGGGAAATCTAAGGGGGATGTCATTAGCATATTGATGACACCTTACCCTGACAGATGACCTCCACTATTGGGTTCATGTAGATGTTAAATGGCATAGAAGAGAGCCCTGAGCCCTAAGGAACCTCATAGTAGAGTAACCAAGTACATGAGCACTTCTCCCAGCACCACAGGCCAGTGTTGCTTGCTCAGATAGGTAGGAGTGGGACAACAGTAAAATGGTCCCTCTCCCAACCCTTGAAGGAGGGCCAAAGGATACCATGGTTGATGGTATCAAACACCATCAAGAGGTCTAAAAGGATCAAAAGGGACCCATTCCTTCCATCTAGGTCCTGATGTTAAGGACATCTACCTAAGTGACCAATACTCTTTCTGCCTCATGACTGGGTCAGAATCCTAAGTGAAATCCAGATAATTTGTTTCATTTAAAATCCTCTGTAGATGGGTCCCAGTTTTACTGCTGAGAAATTCCAGTATCAAACATGTTGAACCATTAGAATAAGCAAGTATTGTTTCTACAGGAAATACGAACTTTATCTTGTAGGTGTGCATATCTGTTCCAATACATATTTACTGAAAATAAATTCTGAATTGTTTTTTCAGATTTTTTTTATAGATTAAAAAAGTGTAATCACCTGAAAGACTGATTTATGATGATACAGAATTTCAAGGAAGGAAGACCATTTTATTGGATGCATACAGAATTATCCTCAGTGAGTAGGCATATACATATTCTCCCCAGAGCGGTTTAGTTTACATAACATGCTAAACCAAAAGTAAAAAGTGAGCATGTGAACTCAACTTTCTCCCTAGAGGTGTCATTCAAATGTAACACAAGACAAGGATGAATATACCTGCCCCATGTGTATATGAACACACACCCCGTTCCAACTTGGCCTCAAAGAGAAACTTAGAAGCTTCTGTTCCATTTTTTGATAACCCACACTTTGTGAATTGTCTGAACCCGAAACTGTGGTGACCACTCTCTATGGTAATAATAGTAAAAAATAAGCCAGTTTAATAAACTCAGATTTTAAATTAGCTTGTTTCTAGTCATCAAAACAAAAGTAAAAATGTTCACATTCTTTTTTATGACTGTGCTAGACAAGGAGGTATGTGTAGGAGCCTGAGGTTTGCTGCAGCTTGTTCTGAAACACAAATATAAATATGATGTTTAGATCATATTCATCATCCACAAATACACATGGGATGGAGATAGAGAGGAAAACCTATGCACAGCAGGCTCAGAAGGCCATGAAATTTAAGAGACTCATCTATGACGTTTAAAGCAAAAATGGATACAACATGAATATCTCATTTTTCTGGGGGTCTGGGTCCATTCACTACCCAACTGGGAGAGCCATTTTGGTCTAGTGGTTAAGGTGCTGGGCTAGAAACCAGGAGACTGAGAGTTCTAGTCCCGCCTTAGGCATGAAAGCCGGCTGGGTGACCTTGGGCCAGTCACTCTCTCTCAGCCCAACTCACCTCACAGGGTTGCTCTTGTGGGGAAAAGAGGAGGAGGAAGGTGTATTAGGTATGTTCACCACCTTGAGTTATTTATAAAAATAATAAAGGCAGGATAGAAATTAAATAAATAAATAGGGCAAAAACAGTGCTTTGGAACAACCCTTTTTTTTCCTGCTCTTTAGAGTGTGTGTTCTTTATGTGTTCCCTCTGTGTGTCCCTGTTCCTCTCTGAAATCCAGGTGCTATATTGCCCCCGTGTTGCTTTCCCCCCCCCAGGAATTGTGACAAAATGAGAATAGTGATAACTGGATGCAACAGATTTGCTTTAACCTTCCTTTTGAAAACAAATTTCTACAAATGGGCCACTGCAAAGCCATATAAAAGGGAAGAATGTTGCTATTGATAGTCTTCAATACTTCAGAATTAGCAGAAAATTAATTGGAATTTCCAGCTGCAGAGTCTCATTTATGAATCATGGAAATGCAAATTATAAAAAGAGAAAGATGCCTTGTTTCAGTTCATTTAAAAATGTATAAGCAATGAAAGATAAACTAAGTATTATCTAATAACACACTCTAAGATTTTAATTTAGATTCTTCCATGCTTTTGGTGTCACCATTTATTATAAGATGTAGATTTGAAGGTCAACAATTCAAGAGAGACTGCTTATGTTCCAGGGCAGGGGTGTCCAGGGGAGGGGGGCAGTTGGTCATCAGCGACAAAATGGCAGGCAATTTTGGCCTTAAAGTGTTAGCGGGCAATACAAAAATCCTTCTTTCCAACTGGTTAGTTAAATGAAGCCATGATACCATCATGGTTTGGCTCACACTGTTTGAGTTAATAACATAACATCATAGGAGGTACAGCAGTAACATAATGGAGAAAATTGGTGGTAAAAGGCATGAAAAATCCTTGAAAGGTAAGGATGTTTGAGGAACTCTTTGCATGCCAGAAGAGTGTGGTTTAAAAAGGGAATCCTGCAAAAATTTGGAGCAGCTTTAATAAAACAGCCTATTAGATTAATAAATTCAAGAGGTGTGGTTGCTTCTACTCAACATATTTAGTGTAATGGTATGTGGGAAAGACCTTGGGAGACTGGGCAAATAGATGCTGCCAAGGGAACGGTCAGATAAGAGACAGCATAGCCCGCAGCTAGATAGTGGGAGGGCAAGAGGCTCAGAAGAGACCCTTCCTAATTTCTCGGACTGTAAAGGAAGAAGACGGGGGGGGGGGGAGAATTGTATTTTCATACTTGCAAGATTCTGGAAATGTAGCTTTACAATAAAGTAGAATTAGCTCATCTGGTTGTGATTCCTATCTGGTTTACCTCATGAGGTTGACATTTAGAGTCCCCCTAGGGGGAAATGGAGTGGTGACATAAATCAAATTATAAATAAATAAATAAAAAATTTAGCCAGAACTTAATATTTCTTAGCAAACCACAACAAAGATCCATGTCTATGACTGAATTTTAATAATAGTAGTAATATATCTCATAAATCTTCTATTATAATTAATAGTAGTACCACATGCAGGTATTATATATTCCTTAGTATAAATCAATCAATCAATCAATCAATCAAATTGAATTATTGAATTATTTTTATTGAAAGGATGAGCACAGAGTTAGGTCTGGTTTGTTTATTTATTAGATTTGTATTCCTGGTTATCTCTCTAATAAGTCAAAGTTGGAAGCCAGGTTGTTGGAGTAGCAAGAAAGCAGAGTTGAGTTTTCTACTTAATACTAATTTTTGCCTGTTCCTCTTGTCCCAGGCTTCCTCATTAATCTTAAACAAATTCTGGCTTAATGTTTTATGCATGTATGTTACAAGCTAATTGTAGTTAAGTGGCAGGGGGAATATGGAGACTTTATGATCTATCTCTGCATCCATAATTTTAAATGGGTGGGCAACCCACAATCATGGATCATGTGAGACCCTTCAGCACCCTGGGATGAAGGTTGGATTCTGTTATGTCTACACAAATCTTGCAAGACCAAAGCAGCTCACTGCATTAAAATAAGGCTGATGTTATGAGAATGATGTGAACACAACAATGCAAGCTTTAAGGTTTAAATCTTTTATTATTTATATATTTATATTATTTAACTGTTATTTTTCATCTTTGGCCTTTGCTTATGAATTTGAAAATTGATTGATTCTGTAAAGACGTGAACTTACTCTCCTCCCTTCCAACCTTTTAAGGAAGAGGCACCTGTAAAAAAAATGTGGAATTTTGTAATTCCAGGTCTTTTGTTATCATAGGAATCAACCAATATTTTAAAAATATCTTTGCATTTGAATCTTCTGGGACATCCTCTATACTTCAACAGGCTGTTGCGGTGTACACTGATAAAAAGACATCTGGAGAAACCGAAACACATCCGAATACCTAGATAACAATCAGCAGATTATTATATTACATCTTAGTTCAGGAGAAGGCCCCAGTAAATATAATGGGAGCTATTCCTAAGTAAACATGCATAGGATAACATTGGAAAGCAGAGATGTAAAGGTTGCCCCCAAGGGCTGCATTGGCCCTCACAGAGCCCTTTCAGGGTTCACTGTTGAATAGTAATTTTTACTGGGGCAAAGCAAAAATCATTAAATACTGAGGGCCAATTATATTAACTGTTTAATGGCATTTATTCATGGCAATTTAATGTAATTCAATTTAATCATATCCAATTAATTGCATGTCAATCAAATCAAATTTAGTATTTGTCTTAGCCCCACTTAGAGTGGGTCTTTTTAGAGTGCAGTCCTTAGCATATTCACAAAAGCTAAGAAATCAGTTGTGTACCATTGTTCTAAGAAATAATTCATGGTGGTATGATACTAACCCTGAATTTCCCAAGGCATGCATTTCATTTAATATTTATAATAGTGGAAACTCTTCATAAGATTTTCAGGTTCTTGTAGCTACTCCCAGGAGCGATAAAGGAACCCTGAGTGTGCTTGCTTTCTCTCTCCTTGGAAATATTCTCTCCAGACCAGGCTAGGCTCCTTGTATAAAATGCTGCTGTTGCACGTTAGAAAGCAGAAACCCAAATTAAAGGTGGCCCAAAACTTCTACCAAACTGCCAATTGAAAAAGGACAAAAATAACAAATGATTTCAGCACAGTACAGAACAGAGCAATCTTAATAATTCTCAGAAGTGCCATTATCACATGACTTATGGCCAAGTACATGCGCTTATATATGTAATCTGCATACACAAGACCATTTTACAACGGCCAGAAAACAGTGGTATGTGGTATGTGAATTCATTTAAGTTGTGAATTCTGGCATATTTTGCACACTTCTTGGTGGTATGCACAATCAAGTGTCAAGCTTCTGATGAGAAACACTTCTGTACTTTACTCTGTTTTTCCTGGCACTGGAAGCTTAGGAGTGTATTTAAATAAGCTCAGAGCATATATGAATACTGTCCCTGCAGGAAACATTTTTAAATTAAATGTTGAAAATGAGACATTGACTATGCTTCTGTTCATGCATCTTTAGCCTTCTGAGATAAATAGTATTTCTGCAAAACTAGCAGAAAAAATAATCAAAATATACACATTTACACATACTTTCACGGAGTAATGTTATAAATAAATTAAATAAATGAATAAAATATTGTATTTTGCAAAGTGCCATAATAATGTTTTGCAGTGGATTAACCCCAGAGATGCTCTTCCTTTAGGAGAAAGTCTCTTTCACATGCCAAAGGATTTGTAATGGTTTAATGCAAAACAAAAACTAAAA
The DNA here is from genome assembly GCA_023362775.1 of Charina bottae. Lineage (NCBI taxonomy): Eukaryota > Metazoa > Chordata > Lepidosauria > Squamata > Charinaidae > Charina > Charina bottae. The sequence goes on from JALMGJ010000041.1 coordinate 546,718, forward strand.
CAAAATCAAGAACACCCCCCTTGAAATCCAAAGGCATTTCTGTTATCACAAGTTATTGTGCAATCTCTTGGGTAAAAAAAAGGTACTCCACTATTTATCTCTGTTGCTAAAGTCCAATGGAGCTTTGATGTATAATTTTAATGATAATGTCTAATAAATAGTAGCTCAAAACAATATAGCAATGACAAATAAGATTAGTTTGTTGCTTGGCGTAACACTGGGCCCCAGAAGCACTTCTCAGATTTCTAACTGTACAAGTTAAGGGTTAAATTGGAAAGGGGACGGCAGGAAGTACTGGAAAAAGAGATGCAGAGTATATTTGCACATCAGTCCTAGTTAATCCAGCAGTTGGACAGTGCCACTAATGCTATTCTTGTTCTATCTGAAAAAAAATCAGACTCAGTATTTTACAGCTATATGACACATCTTTTTAAATTGTATAAGTAGGGGATTTTTTGAACCCAGCTACATTTTGCCCCCATCCATCCCCAAAGAAATTGTAAGATACTTTGCAAAATGCGGCTGATGGAACTCAGAGGGTAAAGCACCTGCACACAAAACATGTGTACTGAAATGCTTCAGGGATTGTTTTTGGTCACCAGGCTTTGATATCCTAAGCATTGTTTCTCACTGACAATAAAAACTGACTGGAAGTCTTACTGTCATAACGCAAAGCCCGTGGTGCACTCAATGTAATATCCACATCTTTTTCACATGCGCAATTTCATTCATTTTAATGCAGAGAAGGGGAAAGCTAAGTATACAAACAAATACTTGTGTGTTTGGAGTGCTTTGATTCAAATGAATGGGAAAGGTTCTGCAGCTGGAGTACACATTAACTCCTAAGTTAGAACTCTGTAACTTCGACCCACGCCTACATGGGTTGAAGATGTTGAGTTTAATTAGTAAGAAAAGGGTTCAAAAATACTTTTTAAAAAGATTTTTAATCCCGCCTGTATTATTTTTATCAATAACTCAAGAAGGGGAACATACCTAATATTCCTTCCTCCTCCTATTTTCCCCACAACAACAACCCTGTGTTTTTGGGCAAAACTCTTTAGCTTAATATAATCCGATGGAGAATATTCTGAATATTTTATGTACTATATATTTTTTAATCCATTCAATAATGTCCAATTCTTGGAGACTGCTTGGACAAAGTCCCTGCAGTTTTCTTGGCAATAGTTTTCAGAAGTGGGGTGCCCTTGCCTCCTTCCTAGGGCTGAGAGAAAGTGACTGGCCCAACGTCACCCAGCTGGCTTCCTGCCTAAGGCGGGACTAGAACTCACCGTCTCCTGGTCTCTAGCCTGGTGCCTTAACTACTACACCAAACTGGCTCTCATGTAGTGTATAACATTAGCCTAATGGCCCTCACTGACTGAAGTTAGACATTAAAGAATTCTCTCTAATTGTGGCATAAGTTGTGTAATTGTGTAATAATGTATAATTAAAGGTTCCATCGAGTAATAGTTCTGTGATAGCACCTGTGTTTTAGATGTTAGAATCTTTGTGATTTTTTTAAAATAGAAAACAGGTTAAAGTTTGAAATTAATAATAAAGAAATGGATTGGATGACATTCAGCATGAATGTCACTATTCTTTCAGAAAACAGTTTCCTTACTTATTACTGTTCACTTTTGCAAGAGTCATTTTGACTTGTACTGCTGTCTATACCTTATTAATTAGTAAAATGACTTTTGATATTGCTTAGAATTTTGGCTGTCTGTAATACTACTGAGAGGGATCTTATAAAAAAACTCTTAAATGGCTTTATTTATTATGTTGTGCCAGTTTTATACATAGAGTATCACTGCTTTTCAGAAATCTCTTTTCAGGCCCATTCTGAAAATTATTAGTACATGGAACAAAATCAAGATGCTGTATCGCTTCAATAAAGTTACAAATAATAATACAAAACAAATAATAATACAAAACATTTCTGACCTATAAATCATTGAAAGTTTTCCCCCATCATACTTCTTTATTACCTGCACCCTGCAGGTTTTTAATTTACAGAAAAGTTAGGAAATAAATAAATAATTTTGAAAAATAAGAACTGAGCTATCTATAGATTTGGACAAGAATAAAAATCCAAATCTCATATACTAGATTCTAAAGAAGAAAGTTCTCATGTTGGATTCAGTTTCATCCCTTCCACTTCATCATAAAATATTTATGAAATATAATAGTTACTTCAGATGCCACCTTAAACCTAGACCAAAATCTAAGCATGGAGGATAGGCTGAAATTGCAGGGAAACGGAACCCATGACACATTCTTTGTAACTAACTTCCAATTATTACACCATCACCTCACCCCCACAACTTAATGAGAGCACAATTGCATGAATTGGCCCTCAGGCATCTGATTAGAGTTGGGAAGGAATAATTTGGGAATCTGATTTTAGAACTATAAGAATGTTGAAAAGAATGAAGAGAAACTGTGTAGGTGTCTAAGTGAGAATAAAATTTCTTCATTTGTTGTGCAATGTGGCTGTGCAGGGATGTTTTCAGTGTGGTGAAATGTTTCATGAGTTGAGCAATAGTTAAACATGGCCAGGCCTTTATGACAGGGTTGCTGGGCAAGGCCAGAAAAGCGTGGTATAATTTCAAGATGATGTTGATTGAAAATGCTGTGGTAGAGCAATAGGTGTACTGATTCATCTATTCAGCAGCATCACTACTATTATCAGAGAGCCTTATAATCAGGTTCAAAGAAAGCCACATTACTGGGTCAGATACTTCGGGGTATTTTGTTTTCAGAAGATTATATGGAATGTGGTTCTCTTTTCAATTGTTTCAATTGGTTAAAAGCAGAAGGTTGGGATCCAAAGAACATTACAAGTGTCTGAAGGACCAGAACTACTATTTGTCCAACAGAAACCTCATTCAGACCAGTCTAGTTTTCTAAACTCTTTCACTATAATAAAAACAACTTTAGTGGCAAATCCGTGGTTAGATTAGAGGAGAGAAGATAGTAGAAGCATTCGATCCACTCTTTTTCCAAAAGAAAACTTAGACAAAGCAAAATTGATAACATAGGATAGCAATTAAGAATATGAAGTCCTAAATAAAAAAAATATCTTCAGCCATGAACTCACTGGGAAGTGTTAAGAAAACTATTTGTCCTATCCCCTCTACCAAGCCCCTTGTTAAATATATATATCAATGGTAATAGGAATAATTTACAGAATTATTGTTAACAATTATGTAAACAGTGCATTTGATGACAGTGTCTAGAAGAGCATTATATATGTTACTATTTTGTTCTAGATTGGGCAAAGTTGATAATGTCCAAAAAAGTTATTTAGTGTAATAGGAAACAATCTCTTCATTACTGTCATTCACACAATCATGTTTTTTTTCCAAATTAAGTTGGTGTGATATCCTTAACTTCAAAAGCTAATGATATAAACAGAAGTCATGTAACTCCTCCCATAACATTATGAAATCACTATATTTTTCTTACTCTACTGAATAGTACAAATATAGTTTTGAATTAATTATAGATACACTTCTTAATGACTATAGAAACACACATACCCTAACGGCCTGAGCCTAATCATCTTTCTAACATAATTCCTTCATACTGAATCCAGAGTTTTGTTCTATCACCAGAACCAGACTTATATCTGCTCTGACTGCTCCCATGTTCAGAAAGGAAGGGAAGATTTTTGTTAATGTCCTACCCTCTTCAACCCAAACCACCATCTCCCTTATTTCCTGGAGGCTCTCCAAACTCTGGAGCAGATTTTCAGAGGATTGCAAAGGGAAGGAGTAACTGAATAAGTATGATTTCTTGCCCCCATTCAAGCAATGAAAATGTTTTATTGGATCAAAAATCTTCCACAGACCAAAGAAGCATTTCTTTCTGCAATAAGATTTTGCTAGACCCAGCCCGTTCATCTGCATAGGAACACAATGGAAGTTCTATTTTTTCCCCTCATCCACATTATATCCACATCATCTCAAGTGCTTTAAGATAGCCAATACACTGAAAAATGTGTTTTAAGTATTGTAACTAAATACAGTGTTCTTTTGGAACATCAGATTATGCCAGATATACATATACCAGTCTCAGATGTTGCCATTCTACTGAATGAAATTCAAATTAGTCTGCTCATCATGAGATTTAGTTGCCTAAAAAGTTAAGCAACTTTTTCTCAATTATGCAAATGACAGCTAGGCTTTTTAAAGAGAAGGAAGTAACAAAGTGCTTTCTAGTTCATATTATACCATTCTTGCCAATTTAGAATTGTCATAGCTACTTCTCTTCAGTGAGATTTTGGCACTGTGTTATGGAGTACAAAGTAACCATCATGAGGTAAAGCAGTTATTTAAAAGGCTGATAACCCCATATTATTAACATTTCGTTTTCAGAAATAACTAACGTAGCTGTGCCTTGTAATAAGAACAGTGTAAAAAGAACAAGAGAGAAAGTGGCTCAGTGTAAACACATCACTATTCTACTCAGTGTTTAAAGTTTTGGATTAGTGTTGATGTTGGATTAATATATCTGAAGCATGGCTAAAAGCAAGACTAAGATATGAAGAATAATTATGCAGATCGTACACAAAACAGGCTCTCTGAAGTGAGAATGGTACTGTCCAATGAATGCCAGGTGTGAATAGGAAGGAAGGCACCTCTTCCTTCCTATTTACTTATGAACTCTCAACATTTATAACCCACACCACATGAATTTTATAATTCCCTGTAGTGAAATCCATCATATCTTGCAGAATCATCCTAGCATTTAAAATAAGGTAATGGCCATTCGTATATAAAATGCAATCCTGGCTCCTGAAGAATATGTATGCATACTATCTGCAGCCATAAGCATGAAAATGTCAAGCATCCAGTTATCCATGTGTTGTTTCATTTATCATTCATGCAGAACAAAGGTATTTGCTGATGCGTAAGACGAGAAGCAATCTAAGGCTGCAACCTTAGGCAATTTACCTGGGGTAAAGCCCACTGAACAAAGTGATTCTTCAGAAGAAACATGCATATGATCATATAGTTTTACTATCTGCTTGCACCTGCCATGCCAATCCTAAATGATATCCTCTGTATTACTGGTCATATTTGATATCAATCTATTAGCTAATGTTTATACTTTACATTCCCTTTGGAAATAAACTGTCAGTTTAGGATTAGCTTAACTAACCAAATCATGAAACTTGGAATGGGTGACCAGGACATGATCTGACTTCCATGAAAGAAAGACAGACAGACAAAAATGGAGGGAGGGAGGGAGGGAGGGAGGAAATCCCTAAAGACCTAATAATGGTACATTCATTTCACAATGCAAAGGATGCCAATGGCTCATACTTTCAGTCCCATTTCCCCCAATTTTGTATTGGCCATCAGTTTTCAGATGTATTGAGCATCAGTTTCAGTAATTCCCAATCAGCATGGCCAGTCAACTTGGCACCTTCACACGCATTAGATTTATGGCTTGTGGAGGTATGGTAAGCATACTCTTCCCCTTCAGATGTTACATTGGTTCCCACAGTAAACACTTTCCAAACACCTTTCCTTGTGTGGAGCAGCCTGTGGGCAGCAGCTCTTCTTCCTTGGCATGCTCTCAGTTAAAGGGCCAGTGTTCCAGAATGGGCTCTGCAGCAATCACCACCAGTCCTTGGCTAACAGGGCTTCGATTCAGCACCAGCTTGCACACAAAGAATTTAGATCTCACTCTAAATGCTTGGTAAGTTTCCACTGTCTACTCTCATTAGAAGGCTGTCTAATACAAACCAAGAAAGAAGACGGAACAGCATCCCTTGCAGCGAACTTAAATGGAGCGGCTATTTCTTCTCTACTTATGACCGGTGTCCCCCCAAAAGTTGAGGATGAGGAAGGAGCCCCAAAATGTCTACTAAGAGGATCCCATTTGAGTTTGCCGCCCTCATAGAGCAACTGGGCTTAGGCAAGATAAGAGAGACGGAGCCATTTTGATCGTTGTGTGACAGTGACAAGCAAAGGAGGAATTGGAGATGGGGCGGGGAGGGAAGGAGCCCCCTCTTTATAGCCTGGGTGGGAAGGTGATGAGGAAGGCAGTGACGGCGGCGGCAGCAGCAGCTGGGCCGGCGGAACCGGTCGCCGGGGGCGGAGAAGAGACGGCAGGTGCTCCGTAGCCAGGAGCGCTAACGGGAAAACAGGCCAAGTGCCGGCGCATCGGGAGGAGGCTGACGGGAGACTAACGAAAGCTTGGCGCTTGGTTACCTCGGATGCTCCAGCTCCAGCGGTAGAACTCCAAGGTGTCGTTCACCACGTTGGCTATGAGGCCCGGCTCTCCGGAGTGACCCATGGCTGGCCAGCTGGCAGGCGGGCGAGCGGGCGGGCGAGCTTGCGGCAGTCGTAGCAGCAGCAACAGCAGCAGCAGCAGCAGATCCGGCAGGTTTAGCTTCGCTTCGCTTCGCTCAGCTCAGAACAAGCGGGTCTGTGGCTCTTCGCCGGGGCTGCTGCTGCTGCTGCTGCTCCCCTCTTCAAGCTGGAAATGAAATTTAAATCTCTGCCTCTGGGTGTCTATCTTCAAGCCCCGCCTCGCTGGCGACGACTCCCGTGCCCGCGGCAGGGAGATGGAAAAGGCAGAAGAACCGGCGCCGAGCGAGGCTGCAGCACCTTGGGATGGACCGTAGCGCTTACTCACGTGACGCCTCTCTTTTCCCGCCCCCTCTTTCCGGGTGGCATCTCCCGGCGCAGGCGCCCGCCCTGCGGTCTTGGCAGTCGATTCACGGGCTGCCCTGGCGGGAGGAACCGAGGCAATTCCGGCAGCCTTCCCTGGGGTTGGGGGTGGAGCGCTGGGGGTGGAGTGGTACCTCAAGGTACCTCGCGGCACCTTGCGAAGGCTCGCAGGTGCCAACGCCACGCACGTGTCACCAAGAAGCGGAGGCCAGCTACCCCTTGCCAATGTTGAGGGGGAGGGACTTTTGGGGTGCTGGACCCGCACCCCGGAGGGTGAAGCCTTCCTCTCTGTATTAATCCTCACCCCTTCCTCTATATCTCTGACCGAATAAAAGGCAGCGGACCATAAAGATGCAATACAGTACATCACAACCCATCTATGGTCAAGTCCACAAATATTCCCGATAGAACTGTCTTGCCAAAACCACTAGAATAGAAGTGTCACTAGAACATCTACTTGGAGAGGATGTTTCGTCGTTCCACCCACTCCTTTGGAGCCTTTCAAACCTTAAACCTAAACCTTTAAAGCCTTAAATGACAGAGCTGCGGAATACATCAGGCAATGCCTTACCAGAATTAAATGCCCACCTGATCCTGTCACAAAGAGAAGGCCTGCTGAAAGTGCCTTCCCATTCTGGGGCATGGAATCGTCCCCACTTTATAGAATCCCCTCCCTACAAAGTATACGCAGCCTTCACTTTTCTGCAGTTCCGTAAACAAATTAAAGCTGTTTTATTTCAATCCATTTTTGGTTCCAGCTGATTGAGGGTGCTGATCTTGCATTTGATCCTTGTTTGTTTTTGATGCTCATTTGGATCTAGTTGTTGTTGTTTAATGTGGTATACAGTTCAGAGGCCGTTGGGATTGGGATGGGTTATAAATCGTGTAAAATAAATATAGGCACTCATCAAAAGTCCTCATCTCAACATCTTAAGGGTGTGAGTTTATGGCCCAAGCTGTTTAGGATTTTAAACATAAATACCAATAACTTAATTTGGGATACGAAGGGAGTAGACAGCCCACACTTATTCATCAAGAATTGGTATAATGTACAATTACTGAAACAAGTTAGAATCCCTGCCATATTCTGAAGTAAGAAGCTGTAAAATAATCTTCAAAGGCAGCCTTATGTATAATACACATTACTATATCATACGCTACATGTAACCTTTTATGTATGATATGCCCACTTAAAACACTTTATATATAACAGATGTACGTGTGTGTGTGTGTGTGTGTGTGTGTGTGTGTGTGTCTGTCTGTCTGTCTGTCTGTCTATCTATCTATCTATCTATCTATCTATCTATCTATCTATCACACAGTTGCTGGTCTATCAAAGAGGCAACAGGGGCAGTTGCTAGGAATAGTTAATACCTGTTTGCATGTTTGCCTTGTGCCAGTGCTTCTTGGTGGAAGGAAGCACTGGACACCATCAGGACAGGTAAGCAAGAGGAAGGTGGCAGTGACTGCTTAGGATTCTTTCTCTTGCAGAGCATTTGGTGCAACTCTAAATCCTATTCTGCTTCCCTTTGAGCCACTAGCAGCAGCTTTCTACTTGACCTGGGCCTCTCAGATACATTCTCTTCCACCAGTAAAATCTGGCAGGGGGACCAATACATCAACTTAACTCTTTACCCTTAAGAAATCAGTATCATATACTTAGGATTACATTCTAAGACATCAGTTCTTCTCACATCTTAGAGCAATAAATTCCATTAAATATGCAGTGTAAAAAAACACCTTACCAATTGAGAATTGGTATCCTTAATACCTTAATTGGTATTTTACCAAATAAGGTACAAAAACCTTATTTGGATGGTGTTTATCAATTGCATGGTGTGTCCATGTGAGCCTTATAAGATGTAAAACCATTCAATCATGCCAATATAGTAATACTTCATTCAATCAATATACCAATCAAAATTAAGTTCATGGTATGACCCTGTGTGTGTTTTTATATGCATATTCTACATACACATACAGCAAGATCACGCAAAACAAACACTGACTTTCTAATCACCAGAATAGTGCTACATCTTGCTTGATATGTGTTTTTCTTTGCCTTCTCTTTCTAGACTGGGTAAATACACAATAGGATGCCCCATTCCAATGACACAGCAGCATCAACAGCATATTTAAGTGATGTAATCAGATATTGGTGTAGTTTGTCCAATATTTTTTTAATTAAAAGGTTTAATGCTAACCACGCTGGATCTTTTATATTCTTATGGGATTAGTTCTGGTTTCCAGTATAGCTTCTCATGGATACAAATGATCTTCCCACAGTTATTCTAGTCTAGTGGTATCCAGGTTAAAATCAATGCTGTCTCTGAAGATTTCAAATCGGTCAGATTTCAGCAACCTACAAACTAAAATATACTATTCAAAACACATATCTTCACCTTTCTTGCTTTTAGTCTGGTAATGTCAAGACTAAATGTATATGGCCTGGTATATATCAAGGGCCTTCTCCAATATGTACCTCCTAACTTTAAAATCTGCTTCAAGGTCTCTATTCTTGATCTCTCTTCCTTTAAAAAATTAGGCAGAGAATGATCAGAACCTGCCCCTCCATTTTTGAAATGTCTTCCTAAGATATATTTGTATAACCTTAAGGACTGCAGTCTTTTATATTACAAGTTAAAATTGTTTTGATTTGTTTTGTTAAACCAGGTATTTCTGGTTTTGCTGTGCTGCAATGTGGTTAGTGGTTAAGATGATAGACTAGGCCTTGGAAGTTTCAGGTTCAGACTGGGCTAATCACGACCTCTCAGCTCAACTTATCTTATAGAACAGGGGTCGGCAAACTTTTTTATGCCAGGAGCCATTTTGACATTTATAAAATTTATAATATCACTCGAGGGCCAGGGGGCGGGGTTTGAGGGTGGGAGCCAATCGTGTGGAAGGGGGCGGGGTTTGCGGGCGGGAGCCAATTGTGTGGAAGGGGCGGGGTTTGCAGGTGGGAGCCAATCGCGCACACTTAGGGCCTGCTGCCGCGCCTGCCCCCGCCACGCACACCATGCCCGCTGCCGCGCCTGCCCCCGCCACGCACACCATGCCCGCTGCCGCGCTTGCCCCCGCCACGCACACCATGCCTGCTGCCGCACCTGCCCCCGCCACACACACCATGCCCGCTGCCACGCTTGCCCCGCCACGCCCGCTGCCGCGCCTGCCCCCACCACACACACCATGCCCGCTGCCGTGCCTGCCCCCGCCACGCACACCATGCCCGCTGCCACGCCTGCCCCCACCACGCCCACTGCCACGCCTGCTCCTGCCATGCCCGCTGCCACGCCTGCCCCCGCCACACCTGCCTGGGGAAGAGCCACACTCAAGGGGCCAAAGAGCCGCATGTGGCTCGCGAGCCGCGGTTTGCCGACCCCTGTTATAGATGGTTGATGTGGCAAAAATAGTTGGAGGAGGGAGGGTTATGTATGTAGATTTGAGCTCCTGAAAGTAAGGTGGGATATAAATATAATGAATGCATAAATAAAATCAGTTAAGAAGATTGCAATAAAGAAACCTAGCAGAAACATATGGAAATTATTTTGCCCATGAGGAGAACAGCACCATTTCATTAATGTTCCCCATAATACTCATAGTATTCAGAAGTATACCGCCTCTGGCCACAGTTATGATTGATAACCATAATTAGTAATAGCCCTTTTGACATGAGACATTAACAATCTCCTGGATTCAATCACCCTGTTTCTGTAGAAGCCGAGGGTTGAGTACTGTAATCTGCTGGGTAGCACTGCGTAAGAACGGGAGGAAAACAAAAGTCTTAAAGCACACAGTGAGTGAAGCCCAAGGACTAGTAGTGGAATTGGACACTGAGACACCAGAATATGATTCTGCCATTGGATTTTATTATATTCTCTATATTCTAAATGGTTATTTAATATGTATTTTAATCTATTTATAATTGTATATTAATGATTATATTTTGTTGTAAACCGCCCAGAGTCCCCCTTGGGGGAGTTGGGCAGTGATAAATTTGATTAAATAAATAAATAAATAAATAAATAAATAAATAAAATCGTTCAATACCTGAGCTACTGTTATCTCAGTTGAATGACCAGCCCCAAATCCTGGTTAATATGGTTTGAGAAAGCGATGGAATTTAAATCAGGAATCAATTGTGAGAGGGCAACTCTCTCAAAGATTTTATATGAAAAAGGAAGCAGAGACACAGGCCAGTAACTTGAATTCAAGGAGAGATCTAGGTAAGGTTTAATTAACAAATTTGCCAGTACTTAATATAATATTTACCAGGTAACATAGGACAGGAAAAGAGTAAGGGGGTGGGGGGGAAAGAAAGAAAAGAAAGGAAGTAGCCAGGGATGGATCAGTGGTTAAGACGCCAGGCTTGTCGATCGGAAGGTCGCACGTTCGAGACCCGAGCGCCGCGTGACGGAGTGAGCTCCTGCACTCGCCCCAGCTCTTGCCAACCTAGCAATTCGAAAGCATGCAAATGCAAGTAGATGAATAGGTACCACTTCGATGGGAAGGTAACAGCGTTCCGTGCGCGTCATGCCGGCCACGTGACCGTGGAAGTGTCTTCGGACAACGCTGGCTCTTCGGCTAACAAACGGAGATGAGCACTGGCCCCTAGGGTCGGACACGACTATGTGGGGGAACCTTTACCTTTACCTTAGCCAGGGATGTAGTATAGAGAGAGCCCTCCGTGATAAATGGATAAATTCAAATGCAAAAGGTGTTGTAGAAGATAAAACAAATAGTGGAGGAGAGGTAGTAGAAGGAAAAGAATAAACAGTGTTCAACACTTTATTAAAGAAGAATTACTCCAAGCCCTCATTGAAAGAGAAGAGCTGGGGGAAAGCACATTCCTCACTTCCATGGTAGATGGTGCTAATAAAAAATGAAAGGCACAGAAAAGATTATGATGAGATCCTGACCTAAGACTGAATGGTAGCCTGAGTAAAAGCCTCCTTTGCCTGTTGCGAATAATAAAAATAATTATCCTAAGCTATCCTATGTGTGTCTGCAGCCTGGGGGGAGGGAGTTTTATCCAGTTGCCTTTTCCTTTGTGACCAAGCCGCATGGACACAGGTATAACCTATAGTACCTAAGATAGCAATAGTGACTCACACATTTTTACACTGAAACCAAGTTTCAATTACCAATGCTAGAGAAATATATTAAACAGTAAATTTTCGTGACCATCCCACAACTGCATAATGAAGATGCTCCTTGGCAGAATTTTTTGACCAGGATAGACTGTCTATATGGAGCTATCATTGTATAAAAGCCCAATTTGGGCAAAGATCTTTCTCCAGATACCCATTTGCAGCTTGCTTCAACCTTATCATAACCATCACAGTCACTGCCTCCTTCAGTCCTAGAGGTTCTCAGTAACACCTTTTATAGTCCTTGCCTATGCTGCTGTCATAAATGGCAACCAATCCCACAAGCTCTTCCCACAGCTAGTCCTAATCATAGGTGGTAAAGGCAGGCATTTCCGATTAGTTACTCTAATCCCACACTGCTATATTGCATAAAACTTAACATAAGTAAAATAGGCAGCAAGCACGGTTCCTAAAATGAAGCTTGTGCTTGGCACCTTTAAGATAGAATTATATAGTAGACATGGAGGATCTCAACCACAAGAAATATGTTTTAGAGATATTTTTCACCTCCGTTTGAGGTTTATATTTTCTGTTTCTTCCTAACTTTTCTCATGTAACATTCATTTTACCTTGATTAAGGTGGCCATGAAAGTAAGCTTCTCAAGGCCACAGGATTAAGGCTAAAAAAACACAGCCAAATTATTGGCAGCACTTGAAGTAATTCTCTAAAATTAAAATAATTTTCTATAGGGTATTAAAGAAACAGGTCCAGTCTAAAAAAAAAAGTTAATTAAAAGACTAAAAAACATAAAAGGAATTTTCAGAAAACACAGCGTACCAGCAAATGAACACAACGAAGCAGGGTGGGGTGCAATTCATTAAGAATGTGTAAAGGATCCACTAGCTATATTGAATGTCTTGAAGTCCCCAGGCCCTAAGGAAATGCACTCAAATCAAATCAAATCTCTTTATTATGGTCTTTGACCAACCTTACAGTAGAAAAAGAGAAACAGTTTGGTACAGCAATTCATTATCAGGAAAAAACAAACAAAAAAAACAACACACCCAATTATCTTATTGTAGATAATAAAACAACATATCTAAGAACTAAAGACTGGCTGACCTACAAAGACTTTTTAAAAAAAGAACAAGGACAATACATAACCAAATCAAAAGAAGAATTGGCCTTAGAAGGATATACTTTTCAATGGCTTTCTTACATGCAACTAGTAGAAAAATTTAAATCAGATAAAAAAGATTTTGAATTTGAACAAACCAAATCGGAATTCGAGATACAACTATGTGAGACAGATGATCATTTAATTGCTAAAATGTATAAATTATTGTTAAAAGGTGAAATGGTAGAGGAACAAGTCAAAGACTGCATGATAAAATGGGCAAAAAATATTGGTCATAATATTCAAATGCAACAATGGGAAGATATGTGGATTAAAGGACTAAAATTTACTCTGTGTTACAATTTGAAGGAAAATTTCTATAAGATGATGTACAGATGGTATATGACCCCACAAAAACTCGCTAAAATGTATGGGAATGTTTCCAACTTGTGTTGGAAATGTAAAAAAAAGGGGGTCTTTTTACCATATGTGGTGGACATGTGAGATTGCAAAGAAATTTTGGACTCAGATACACTCATTGATGCAAAATATTTTACAAATTCTAGTTCCATTTAAACCGGAAATATTTTTATTGGGGATATTAGGAAAACAATTTACAAGAATTATGCAATACATGATTACAGCAGCAAGACTTGTATATGCACAAAATTGGAAAAACCAGATTACACCTTCGATACAAGATTGGATGTTAAAACTGATGGACATGGCAGAAAATGATAAATTGACATGTTTATTAATAGAAAATTCAAATTATTACTTTCTTAAAGAGTGGAAACCATTAACGGACTATTTGCAAAATGCAGGAGGGGCAAAGCTTATATGGGGATTTGAAGATTAAAATATATATAAATTGATATATTAGACAAGAAATGTTTTTCAATGTTATATATAGACCTAGCATGTAAGATAAATTCTTTAAATTACTATGACCAGAGATAAATCGGAAGTTGACTAATTTCTATGTTTCATCTTTTTCTTTTTCTCTTTGCTTTATTATACCTTTTTTCTTCTTTCTTTGATTTGTATTTCTATTTCTTTTTCCGTTTCTAACTTTTAACTATGTATATTTAAAACTTAATAAAATATATTAAAAAAATAGATAATAAAACAACATATCCAACTAAAAGTTTTGCGCAATTGTATGAGTTGATGAAGCTATTTGGCCACCTGGTATGTGAATGTAGAGTTAGCATCTCTTAAAAAGTAATAAACATAAAATTTATCACTATGACCCTCAAATTTAGAGATTATTGGGGAGATCAAAGCATGTCTTGGGGTATCATAAAAAGGACACTGTGTGAGGACTTAGGCAAGAGTTTGTACCTCCCTGGATCCACAAGGGCAAAGTCTTTGTAAATAAGGAATCCCATGAAAGTGGGCTCTGGAAAAGGCCCATCTGTATTTGCTTAGGGTTAGATTGTATAGATACCCTGCAGTAGAGGGCTTGCAGCTATCTAACATTTGGCAATAGAATTCAGAAGCACTGGTGATATCAGTTTGGTGATCAATGTCCCTAATTCTTTCTTTTACTACTGATTTGGCCTTCTCAAGAGTTAATTGGCCTAAATATTCATCAGAGAAGCCAAGACTACGAAGTTCTTCTATACAGGTATGGTGCCAATGAGATTGGTAGCTGTCTGACAGCAGCATAGGTATCAGGCCTGTAGGGTCAAACATGATTCTGAGTCCTGAGATTAGAATACTAGTCCTGGGCCTTAATACATGGCACGTTAGCTTCAAGCCTTGAGACTGCATTAAGCATGCATTTTGGGCTACCAAACAAAGTCCTAAGGAAATTCGATTGAATGGTTTCATAAGCCCTTACGTTTGCATATGGGCCAAGTTGCATCCCATATAATAGTTGGGAAACTGTTTTGGCCATAAACAGTTTGATTGCTGATGGAATGTAATTTGCCCCCTGTTGCCTATAAAATTTTATTATTGCTTGTGAACTCTTTTGAACCGTAGAAGTGGCATAATTTACCTGGGCTGTTAATTTCCTAGATGTCTGAAATACTATGCCCAAGTATTTAAAACATTTTACTTGCTCTAATTCATGGGAACCAATTGTCCACTTGTGCCTTTGTCTTTTGTTGGAAAAAACTAAAACTTTAGATTTATCATAGTTGATTACTAATTGTTCCTCTTTACAGTAGGATGCCAGGGTTCTTAGTGCCTGCTTCATGCCTACAGAAAACAAGGAGAGAAGAACTGCATCATCAGTGTAGAGTAGAATTGGGAGATGTCTATCAGCTAATTTAGGTGCATGGATACCAACTCTCTGAAGGATTTTAATCAGAGAGTTGATATTAATGTTAAAAAGCAAAGGTGCTAAAATGCCTTGACAGTCTGGATAAAGTCAGAAAGGTCCCCTCCCTGGTTATATCTTACTGTAAGTCTGGTTTTATCGTATAGCTTATGAATTAGGAGCAAGAGTCTTTTGTCTATAGGGGATCTGCTCAGAATATCCCAGTCTAACCCTTGAAATATTATCAAAAGCTGCCTTGAAATCAATGAAGGCTGCATATAGATTCAAGTCAGTGGTTTGTATATTTGTCTGCCAGATGTTGAAGCACTGTGCAATGGTCTATAGTAGATCGTCCCGGTTGGAACCCTGCTTGCTCAGGGTCGATTATTCCCTCATCTATTACCCAGGTTTGGAGTTTGGTGAATAGGTACCTGGCATATAGTTTGCTAATAAACTAATTGGCCTATAATTAGCCGGGTCATTCCTATCAACCTTTTTATATAAGGGAACAATTATAGCTTCCTCCTAGTCCTCTGGAATCTTAGCTGTGTGGTAAATTTTCTGTAGCTTGAATCATGTCAACTGGATTTCTATTTTCTTAATGGAAACGTTTCGCTCCTTATCCAAGGGGCTTCTTCAGTCTGAGCAAAGTTGGTAAGGGAATCCTAAATATGTTCCTAGGTAGCTGTGTGACCTTACACCTGGGGCTAGGTCATGGTTATATTGAGATGTAATTTTTAAGTCCTTTTATCGTCTAATGGAGGGTCGTTAAAATAAAAGGACTTAAAAATTACATCTCAATATAACCATGACCTAGCCCCAGGTGTAAAGTCACACAGCTACCTAGGAACATATTTAGGATTCCCTTACCAACTTTGCTCAGACTGAAGAAGCCCCTTGGATAAGGAGCGAAACGTTTCCATTAAGAAAATAGAAATCCAGTTGACATGATTCAAGCTACAGAAAATTCCACCTGGATGACTGAGAACCTTCATAGACATGTGTGGTAAATGTATGAAAAGAAGGAGGCCAATACAGGAGCCCACCAGTTTGAAATGGATTTAATTAGCTCGGGGGGGGGGTATGATCACTCCCGGGGGCTTTACCACACTTAAGCTGGTTAAAGAGATTTTAAACTTCCTTGCATGTGACTGACGGCCACTGCAGTAGCGAAGATGAAGGTACATTCATCACAGAGGTGTTAGTGTACGGATGACAATAAAGGGCTTTAAATTGATGTACCCAAGTACTTGAGCGAATGCTACGATGCATTTGTGTAATGATGTTATGGGAGCAATCTGTTATAGTATGCCAGAATAGGGAAGGATTTTTGGACTTTGTAGCTTTGATTAGCTGTGACCATTTTTTCTTCTGATCTTGGGTATTTTTCTTTCTGAGCAGAGCCTTATTTTGTATTTTCTGCTTCTTTAAAATTTGGATGGAATCTGATGAATTGGCCTTCAGTGAGGTGGCATAGGATTCCAATAATGCTGCTTTGGCAGCAATGCAAGATTGGTCAAACCAACTCTTAGAATGCCATCCTATCCTGGTCGGGTTGGTATTTGCCTTTGTTAAAAAAGGTTGGAGCTTAGCTATAAAATTGTGATATACATCAAGTATTCTGCTATCTTGTGGGGTGGTTGGGTCTGAGAGTGCCCCAAAGTTACAGAGGCTTGAAAAGTATGCAGTTCCTTCCTCTCAGTGAAACCATTGAGCTATCCCAAGGGTCGGAAACTGCGGCTCGCGAGCCACATGCGGCTCTTTGGCCCCTTGAGTGTGGCTCTTCCGCAGCTGAACTCACCCCGCCCCTTCCACGTGATTGGATCCCGCCCCCAAACTCTTACGCTCTTACGCGCTCTCGCTCTCCAAGGCCGGGGCCACCCGCAGCCGCCCACACCTCGCGCACAGCCCGTGGGGCTCTCTGCCGCTCCCTTCGACGGAGGAGGGACCGGCGTGCCTTGGGAGCTGCTGCTGCTGCTGCCGGCATGTCTGGGTGAGGCGCGCGGGCGGAGCTGCCCACCTGGCACTCGGGCGCTCCGGCTGGGGTGCAGCGGGAGGGGAGCGTCGCCGGCGGCCAGCGAGGACCGGCCAGGGAAGGCGCGCAGGAGGAGCTGCCCGCCTGGCACTTGGGTGCTCCGGCTGGGGTGCAGCGGGAGGGGAGCGTCGCCGGCGGCCCGCGAGGACCAGCCAGGGAAGGCGCGCGGGCGGAGCTGCCCGCCTGGCACTCGGGCGCTCCGGCTGGGGTGCAGCGGGACGGGAGCGTTGCCGGCGGCCCACGAGGACCGGCCATGGAAGGTGAGCGAGGGCCGGGGTGGCCGGCCAAGTGGCAGCGCAGCGCAGCCCTGTATCTTACCCTTCCACGCGATTGGATCCCGCCCGCAAACCCTGCCCCCTTCCGCGCGATTGGTTCCCGCCCGCAAACCCTGCCCCCTTCCACGCGATTGGCCCCCACCCGCAAACCCTGCCCCCTTCCACAGGATTGGCCCCCGCCCTCAAACCCCGCCCCCTGGCCCTTGAGCATGTCAAAATGGCTCCTGGCATAAAAAAGTTTGCCAACCCCTGAGCTATCCTATCTTCAAGGGTGTTATTCCATCTGACCCTGTAAGAGCTGCCTCCCATCAGGCATTTTAAATGGGCCTTAGCTAGGTTCCTAATTAGGCCTTGTCTAAATTTGCATGTGAAAGTTAGGGGAAGGTGGTTGCTTTCAGACCTAGGGACTATGCCAAAGTGCTTAAAGCAAGGGGCCAGGTCTCTAGAAATTATTAAATAATCTATGGTGGATAATTTATGAGCTAACCAAAATGTATATTGCCCATGGAAATAATTTTGGACAGAGCCATTTAACATATATAGGTTAAGCCTATTTATGAGATGCAGCAACCTAAAGCCAGCTAGGTTATATTTTGTATCTTTGAAGGATCTAGGAATAAATGGTGGTTCAATTACTTCTTCAGGGGGACAGACATTGAAATGTTCATAGAGAGCTTCCTCATTACAACCAATTCTTGTGTTGAAATCCCCACCTATTAGGAAATATGCACCAGGGAACTTATTCAGGCAAAGAGTGAGGAAAGAATCAACCTGGTCCCAGGTTTGTGTGACCTGTGAATGGAGCTCCTAAGGAGGAAGATAGAAGTTAATACACAATAAGAAAAATTGGTCAAAGACTAACAAAGCTGATACAGCATTCTCAAACTGAGGTAGTTGTTTTACAATCTGAACATTGGAAGTTGGAAACTATAAATAGACCAAGCCCCCAGTTGGGACTGCCACCTCTGAGGCTAGGCTGTGCAGGGGCTAGCAGAGAAAAATAGTTGGGGATTGAAAATTCCCCCAATACCCATGTCTCCTGCCAAAAAATTATATCAAATTGGGGCAGAAATCCCAGAAAATCAGGGTCTGCTTTCTTTGGGGCCTATCCAGCTATGTTCCAAGAGAGGATGGAGAGATCATTAGCAGGATCTAGTTGTCAATTTGCTGGTTCTCTCTGGGTGCTGTCAGGAATGAGCCTGCCTGTCAGATTTCTTATACTATATGTAATTTGAAATTGGATTTCTTTTCAATGCAAAAGTGTTTTGGCAAATCATTCCTGTACAAAGCAAAGCATTCTCATGGTGACGTGAACGCCAGGTGGCTAGATAACAACAATCACGTGTGTATTGTTGCGACTAGTTTCTGAATCTTCCCATGAGAACAAAATCCTCCTGATTACCTTCCGTGGGAAGCCTTGCCCAGGCCCCCCTGAGCAAGGAGGGGGGGGAACTCAGTGCGTAGATGCAGCACTGCCACCCAATGCTGTGTGCTTTGAGGCCTAGTGTGTGTAACAGCTAACATCCAGCCAATCAGAAAGCTAGAAGAACTGAATATACAACCATGCAAAATGGTGTTCTATGTCTTCTTGATTTCTAGTGTCTTTTAGCCATGTAGTTCTTCACGTGTTCACTTCCCGTGGACTGGGCAGAGTGAGCTATGCCTGGCTTTGGGTATAGGCCATGGCAGGAACTCTGGCCCTGGGATCAATACACGGAACTCTGCTTATAAGTTTGTTTTGTTTTTCCTTTTACAATGATGTATCCTGTATATTCATCTTTTTCATTGTTGCGATAATGTAATTGTATATGCATTATTGCCTTATGCTTCCAGTAAACACTGTTAGCCCTAAAAAGCTGCATTCTTGTCTGTTTATTCTCAAGCCTCGGTTTTTCCCCTTTAAGCCAGCATATACCCAATCAGCCAGGAACAAACCTGCCCCCATCGCCATGCCAGACTCGGAGTCGGACGAAGACGAGCCGACCACCGGAAGAAGCCAGGATGGCACAAAAGAGGAATCTGAGCTGGAGCTGCTGATTGGAGGCAGCCCAGAAGAAGAAACCCCTCCACCTATCAGCGTGCGCCAATGGAGGGTGGAAAGGCAGGCCGAACAACGTGAGGCCTGATTGGTTCCCCTCTGTAAATGGCGCGAAATTCGAACAATAAAAGGGCCAGCGCAGCCGGCGTGTGCTGCTGGAGACAACCGTTCACACACCTTGCCTACGTACCTGAGAAACCAAGACTCCATTGCTCATGAAACTGGACCTGAGAGGGGCTTACAACTTAGTGCATATCTGGAAGAGGAACGAATGGAAGACTGCATTTTGCATCCATTACGGCCATTATGAGTTCACGGTCGTGCCATTTGGTCTTTCTAACACCCCCACGGTCTCCATGCACTTCATGCACGATGTGTTCAAGGACCTCCTGGACCAGTACCTGATTATCTACCTTGATGACATCTTAATCTTCTCGTCTTTGCCCAGCGAACACATGCAGCATGTGTGCACCATACTGCAGTGGTTACGGGAGAACTGCCTGTACGCCAAGATGGAGAAGTGCCAGTTTGCCTGTGAGACCGTCAAATTCCTGGGCCACCGGATCTCTGCCACTGGCATTGCAATGGAGCCTGGCAATGTAGAGGCGCTGCAGTCTTGGCAACCCCTGTGCCAGGCCAAGGACGTGCAGCAATTGCTGGGATTCGCCAATTATTACCACAATTTCATTCCGCGGTTCACAGAGCTCACCACCCCGCTCTCCAACCTGCTCCAGAAGAGGTCTAAGTTTACCTGGGGAGAGACAGAGCAATGGGCCTTTGAAAAACTAAAACTCGCCTTCACCTCTGAGCCCATACTGAGACACCCAGAACCATCCTGGGTGTTTATGGTAGAGACAGACGCATCAGACATTGCCATTGGCGCAATTCTACTGCAAGCTGACACCCAAACTGGCATACTATGCCCTTGTGCCTACTACTCCCAGAAGCTCGCAGCCGCCGAGAAGGCCTATACCATCTGGGACAAAGAGCTTCTGGCAATTAAGGTGGCATTCGAGGTATGGTGGCATCACCTGGAGGGGGCCCACCACCTGATTGAGGTGAGGACTGACCACTGAAACTTGGAACATTTGAAGACCGCCAGAACACTGAACCAGCGACAGATCCGTTGGTCCCTGTTTTTCTCGCAGTTTAATTTCAAGGTGACCTACATTCCACGAGGCCAGAACCAGCGGACAGATGTGCTTTCGCAGAAGCCCGAATATGGCCATGGGAAGCTTCCAGCTGTGCCTCAGGCCATCATTCCCCTTGAGTGGTTTGCTGCGACCTCTGGACCACGTGACCTGCTCCAACGGATTCGAGAGCAACAAAGAAAGGACTCTTTTGTGAAACAGCAGTGGCAGGAAATGGCGCAGCTCCTCGCCAGTCAAGGAACCCCTTGGACTTGGAACCACAAGGCACTCTGCTTTTGGGGGCTCTATTATGTACCCTCAGGTGAGTTGCAGACACTGGCCCTACAGCTATGCCATGACAGCCCCGCTGCTGGCCATTTTGGATTTTTCAAAACACTGAACTTGGTCTCCTGAGAGTTCTGGTGGCCGTGCATACGGGACAACATGAAAAAGTATGTTGTATCTTGTCCTGAGTGTCGCAGAGCAAAAAACCAGACAGGCAAACCACCTGGCCTTCTTTTTTTTTTTTTTGGTTTAAACTTTATTAATTTTCAGAGTATAACTAAAATAGAAAATAGAAAATACAGAAAAGCAAGAAAATAGGACTAAAGAAAAAAGAAAAAACGATAGAAGTGCAAGTAGACAGAAAACAAAGACTCAATTTGAAACCACCTGGCCTTCTAATGCCACTGCCCACCCCAGGACAACCTTGGGAGGCCATCTCCATGGACTTTATCACGGACCTTCTGAAATCCCAGGGCGCCATGACCATCCTGGTGGTGGTGGAATCCATGACAAAAATAGGCCATTTCATCATGTGTGAAGGCTTACCACTGCATAAGAGATGGCGCGCTTATACATAAAGCTGCCTCTGCCTCGGTGAGTCTTCCTGCCAGCAAGCCAAGCCCTGCTGCCACATGAGGGCCTGCCTCCGAGCCTGGTCCTGATCCCGCGCCTTGCCTGACCTCCGCCGGGAACCTGCCCCAGACCCGAGCCCCTGGTGGACTGGACCCCAGAGTAAATTGGGCTGCCTGCTGCAATCTTGTGGGGGAGTCCTCTCTGCCTGGTTCCGCTGCCGCACAAGCCCCTGCCTCTGAGGTTCATCCTGGTTCTGCACCTGGTCTGCCCACCGTAGAGGAACTGACTAGAAACCCGGCCACGTGTGAACTGAACCCTAGTATAAATTGGGCCGTCTTCTGCAATCTTGGAAGGGGATCCTCCCAGCCTTGTCCTGCTGCCGCACCGGCCCTTGCCTCTGGGTTTGGTCTAGGTTCTGCGCCTGACCTACCCTCCATAGAGGTCCCAATTCCGGCCCCGACCATGTGTGAACTGAACTCTGGTGTAAACTGGGCTACTTTCTGTGATTCATAAATAAATATATTCTTGATAAACGCTTCCTGTGTCGGTCTTAGTTGGAACAGGACAGGTGCTGTCTATGGATAATTGTTCAGGAGGAGCAACCCTGGGGTTGAACAAATTGGTGACTGGGGGAGAAGATAGAGAGCAGACCTCCTGTTGCCAATTAGGGTGGATGGTGTCCTGAATCTGGGGTAGTTCCATAGTTTCATGGCCAGAGCAAATAAGTCCAGAATGGCGTCAGAGTCAGAGGGTTGACCATGTTCAGGGCTCCTATGGAGAGAGTTCACTTGCAAGGAGGAATAGCAAGTTGAAGATGGAGCAGCCATTGGATGAATAGAATCAGGATCCATACAGGGGGAAGCCAATGAGACTGGGGCTGTAGTTTGACTAGTCTGTTCTTTAGAGTCCAGTTGTAAGGGATTATCACCTACTATATGGGCTGATCATCTGGGAGGTTATAGAAGTATTGTGTTACGTTGATCAACTTGGTGTTACCTTCATTTGTCTGAATGAGTTTTGGGCTGGAGCGCCTTCTTTTTTCATTTTTTTTTTGCTAGGGGGTGTTAAGCACTCAGAGAATGAACTTGTCAGCATTTCAACAGGAGGACAGCTGGAGGGCAATAAAGTGTTGAGGAACTCAGTTGTAGCAGTCGCTGAAGCATTGATTTAACTGTCTCAAGTTTGCATATAATTGTTGTTCTTCTGTAAAAAGAGTGCCAAACAAACAAGCTAGTTCTTCCTCATCCTCCATAGGGTCAACTGATGTCCGTATCTTCCCTTTAATTAAATAGAGGGTGTTCCTGTGCTTATCTGGTTCTGAACTTGGACTTGGTGGAGCACTCGGCTTTTTAAGGAGTTGCTGGCTGAGAGTATGAACTCTGGGGCTTGTGCCATCCTCCCTCGCAGGCTTGGCTCTCCTCCCAGAATTTAGCAGAGGCCATATACTGTTATTGTGAAAGACACAATCCCCTTACAAAAGTTTTAAGTTTAAAAATCATTGAAGGCAGTGCAAAATGCCTAAAAGTCAATATTATTCTTTTGAGTCCATGCCATCTGGGAAGCCAGGAGATTTCTCTAAGCTCTCTGGAATATACTATACAGTGAAGAAGTTGTGAGAGGGAGTATAGTACTGCTTGTCTATTGTGCCACCTGCCCTCATTAAGAGGATTAATTACAATCTGGAGCAGAATCCTGTGTCGCTGCAAGATTAGTTCATCCCTGTAATTTCCATACATGTGGGGTCTTGTGCAGCATATGGATTTTGAGTAAGTTCTGGAGCAATTGAGTTGGTGGCTGACTCCAAAACAGGTTTAGTTATATGCCTTTATGGCCTTAAGTTCATCTATTTTCTGATTGGCACCTAGCAGCTGATCGAAAGTTGCAGTAACCGTTCAATTCTTAGCAACCAAGTCCACATCCATGTTTAAATTACTTGTGGTTTTAAAAGTGTCCTCCCCTCTATCTCCTACAGAAGCCTCACCATCGGAGCAAGGGAAATAATCTACTTCCCAATCAAATAGGGCATAGGATTTATTAGGGGAGATTGCGAGGGGAGAAGGGGAAGGAGAAGAGGACTTACATGCTGTGTCCTTATGCTGGAACAAATCCTTCAGTTTTAGCTGTCTGGAGGTTGCCGCAGCCCTAGAGAGTGTTCGGAATGCTTGGGATTTTCTCTTTGCGACACCTCAGGCTTGTTCTTCCCTTTGGTCTTTCCCTTTCAATTCTTTTTCCTTCCTGTTTTGTAGCTATTGCTGCCTCACATCATCGGCAGGTGTCCGAAGCTGTTGGATTCCAGACTCTAAAATACCAATTTATCTTAATTCTAAAGTTCTAAAATTACTAATCCTAATCCTAATCCAATCCAATTCTTTACGGTTGTAGACCAGTACAAGCAGAGTGCTCAGTAAATATATATAAATCTATCTTAATAGATAATAAACAAAATAAAATTTAAGACAAAGTTAAAATACATTTATAAAACAACCTAACTAACATCTATGAGTGAGGTCCAGGGTGCAGTCTATATTTAAATTATTAAATAGGCATTAAAATTATATAAGTATAATAACGTCTAAAATTACAAAGAAGTATAATATCTAAACTCCAGCAAAGGAGATCGTTACCTTGTCGTGGTGCTGGAGCTTGAGCACCTCAATGAAACCATGAGCTAAACCGTGAAGGGACACCCAAGACGGGAAGGTCGTGGCAGAGAGGTCAGACTAAATACGATCCCTGGGGAAGGTAATGGCAACCCACCCCAGTATTCTTGCCGTGAAAACTAAATGGATCAGTACAACCAGAGATACAGTATGTCGGTATACCATCGGAAGATGGGACTCCCAGGTCGGAAGATGGTCAAAATGCTACTGGGGAGGAACAGAGGATACGTTCAACTAGCCCCAGATGTGATGATGCAGCTAGCTCACAGCCGAAAGGACGGCTAGCGGCCGACGGTGCTGGTGGTGAACGACGAATCCGATGTTCTAAAGATCAACACACCATAGGAACCTGGAATGTAAGATCTATGAGCCAGGGCAAATTGGATGTGGTTATTGGTGAGATGTCAAGATTAAATATAGACATTTTAGGTGTCAGTGAACTGAAATGGACTGGAATGGGCCACTTCACATCAGATGACCACCAGATCTACTACTGTGGACAAGAGGACCACAGAAGAAATGGAGTAGCCTTCCTAATTAATAATAAAGTGGCTAAAGCAGTGCTTGGATACAATCCAAAAAACGATAGAATGATCTCAATTCGAATTCAGGGTAAGCCATTTAACATCACAGTGATCCAAATATACGCCCCAACCACAGATGCTGAAGAAGCAGAAGTAGATCAGTTCTATGAGGATCTGCAGCACCTACTGGATAATACACCAAAAAGAGATGTTATTTTCATTACAGGAGACTGGAATGCTAAGGTGGGTAGTCAGACAACACCTGGAATTACAGGCAAGCATGGTCTGGGTGAACAAAATGAAGCAGGACATAGGCTGATAGAAGTTTGCCAAGACAACTCACTGTGCATAACAAACACTCTCTTCCAACAACCTAAAAGACGACTTTATACATGGACTTCACCAGATGGTCGACACCGAAATCAGATTGACTACATCCTTTGTAGCCAAAGGTGGCGGACATCTATACAGTCGGTAAAAACAAGACCTGGAGCTGACTGTAGTTCAGATCACGAACTTCTTATTGCAAAATTTAGAATCAGACTAAAGAGAATAGGGAAGACCCACAGATCAGTTAGATATGAGCTCACTAATATTCCTAAGGAATATGCAGTGGAGGTGAAGAATAGATTTAAGGGACTAGATAGGGTCCCGGAAGAACTATGGACAGAAGTTCGCAACATTGTTCAGGAGGCGGCAACAAAAAACGTCCCAAAGAAAAAGAAAACCAAGAAGGCAAGATGGTTGTCTGCTGAGACACTGGAAGTAGCCCAAGAAAGAAGGAAAGCAAAAGGCAACAGTGATAGGGGGAGATATGCCCAATTAAATGCAAAATTCCAGAGGTTAGCCAGAAGAGATAAGGAATTATTTTTAAACAAGCAATGTGCGGAAGTGGAAGAAGACAATAGAATAGGAAGGACAAGAGGCCTCTTCCAGAAAATTAGAAACATCGGAGGTAAATTCCAGGCAAAAATGGGTATGATCAAAAACAAAGATGGTAAGGACCTAACAGAAGCAGAAGAGATCAAGAAAAGGTGGCAAGAATATACGGAAGATCTGTATAGGAAGGATAATAATATTGGAGATAGCTTTGACGGTGTGGTCAGTGAGTTAGAGCCAGACATCCTGAAGAGTGAGGTTGAATGGGCCTTAAGAAGCATTGCTAATAACAAGGCAGCAGGAGACGACGGTATCCCAGCTGAACTGTTTAAAATCTTGCAAGATGATGCTGTCAAGGTGATGCATGCCATATGCCAGCAAATTTGGAAAACACAAGAATGGCCATCAGATTGGAAAAAATCAACTTATATCCCCATACCAAAAAAGGGAAGCACTAAAGAATGTTCAAACTATCGAACAGTGGCACTTATTTCACATGCCAGTAAGGTAATGCTCAAGATCTTGCAAGGTAGACTCCAGCAATTCATGGAGCGAGAATTGCCAGATGTACAAGCTGGGTTTAGAAAAGGCCGAGGAACTAGAGACCAAATTGCCAATATCCGCTGGATAATGGAGAAAACCAGGGAGTTTCAGAAAAACATCTATTTTTGTTTTATTGACTATTCTAAAGCCTTTGACTGTGTGGATCATAACAAATTGTGGCAAGTTCTTGGTGGTATGGGGATACCAAGTCATCTTGTCTGCCTCCTGAGGAATCTGTATAACGACCAAGTAGCAACAGTAAGAACAGAGCACGGAACAACGGACTGGTTTAAGATTGGGAAAGGAGTATGGCAGGGCTGTATACTCTCACCCTACCTATTCAACCTGTACGCAGAACACATCATGCGACGTGCTGGGCTTGAGGAATCCAAGGCTGGAGTTAAAATCGCTGGAAGAAACATTAACAATCTTAGATATGCAGATGATACCACTATGATGGCTGAAAGCGAGGAGGAGTTGAGGAGCCTTATGACGAAGGTGAAAGAAGAAAGTGCAAAAGCTGGGTTGCAGTTAAACCTCAAGAAAACCAAGATTATGGCAACCAGCTTGATTGATAACTGGCAAATAGAGGGAGAAAAAGTGGAGGCAGTGACAGACTTTGTATTTCTAGGTGCAAAGATTACTGCAGATGCTGACTGCAGCCAGGAAATCAGAAGACGTCTACTTCTTGGGAGGAGAGCAATGGCAAATCTTGATAAAATAGTTAAGAGCAGAGACATCACACTGACAACAAAGGTCCGCATAGTTAAAGCAATGGTATTCCCTGTAGTAACCTATGGCTGTGAGAGCTGGACCATAAGGAAGGCTGAGCGAAGGAAGATAGATGCTTTTGAACTGTGGTGTTGGAGGAAAATTCTGAGAGTGCCTTGGACTGCAAGAAGATCAAACCAGTCCATACTCCAGGAAATCAAGCCAGAGTGCTCACTTGAGGGAATGATATTAAAGGCAAAACTGAAGTACTTTGGCCACATAATGAGAAGACAGGATACCCTGGAGAAGAAGCTGATGCTAGGGAAAGTGGAAGGCAAAAGGAAGAGGGGCCGACCAAGGGCAAGATGGATGGATGATATTCTGGAGGTGACGGACTCAACCATGGGGGAGCTGGGGATGGTGACGGACGACAGGAAGCTCTGGCGTGGGCTGGTCCATGAAGTCACGAAGAGTCGGAAGCGACTGAACGAATAAACAACAACAAATAATATCTAAAATTAATTGGATTACAGTTATATAGAATGAGTTTGTCTAGTGGAAAATTGGCCCCTCAGGGTCCGGCAGATCTTCTGTGCTGCTGCACAAAACCTAGCCACATGCGCTGTAACAAGAGGTCGTTCGTCTATGAGCAGCATCTGGGCGTAGGCTGAGTCTGAGCGACCAGGAGGTCTACTAATCAGAGGTAGGATGAATCTGGTTCTAATGTCTCCATAAAAGGGGCAACGAAGAAGAACATGTTCTGTAGTTTCCACCTCTCCGGAATCACAGGGGCAAAGCCTTTCAGCCAATGCTACTTTTTAATATTTACCATTCAGTACTGCAGAGGGGAGTGCATGACATTGGGCAAGAGAGAAAGCTCTCCGATGGCTGGGTGTTTCTAGCTGTGTAAGGTAGCTGGCAGCAATGACGATATATCTGTTGTGTACTGGTGACAGGAAGGCTGAGGCCTTTCCTAGATCTGCTTGCCACTCCGTATCCTTCATCCTTTGCTTCAGAGTTAGTTCCATTTGATCATATTTCATCTTGAGAACTGAGGAAGGAGAGTAGCCTAAATTTTAAAGTTTAGATTCTACAGCCTTGATCCACGTGGATTGGAAATTGTCCTGGAGAATTAATGGTGCTAGGCCTTGAGGATAAAAGTTAAGCTTTAACCAAAGGTTTATAGAACCTAGACACACTCTGGACTCAACTTTTATCATACTTGTCTCCAGTTGTAAATGTGCGTTAGAGACACAGCAAAGTATCTGGAGAGCTGCTCTGATGAATTTAGATTGTACACTCTCCAAGGAGGTGAAACAAGAAGCCAGGGGGCCAACCAAAGTCCCATAAAGGAACTGGGCTAGTGGCTTTGCCTGAAAGAGCGTAAGTGCAGCTGGAACATAGTATCCTCCCTTGGAGTGGAAAAATTTGAGGATGGCAATAGCAGATCTTTGTCCAGTAGCAGCAGCATATTCACAGTGGGCTCTCCTCGAGAAAAACTTCCTGATGGGAAGATCTGTACAACAGTGAAACAGTTTACCTACAGAGGTTATGGGTTCTATCTCTCTAGAGGTTTTTCACAACAGACTGGACAGTTACCTCTCAAGAAAGGTTTAATTGGTTTTCCTGCACATTTCAGGAAAATTTCAGATGGCATAGATGATCCTTGTGGTTCTGTCCAATTCTACAATTCTATGATTAAATGATTCTACACTGCCATCTTGAATCCTGGTTTTCATCCTCATAATGTGCTGCCTATGCTTGGATTAGATGTGAAGAAGACCTTAACAAAGAATTTCAGACAGCCATTAGAAAAGACAAGAAGCAGTATTATAACGACATCTATAAAGATACTGAAGATGGAAACAGATAAAGAAAAACAAGGAAAGTCTTCCAAAAGATCTCTGAACTCAGAAGGAGGTTTCAATCTTGACTTGTTATGCTAAAGAATGTCGGTGGACAGACAGTAACTGACTCAAAGAAGGTCAAACAAAGATGGAAGGAGTATACTGAAATTCTGTACAGTACAGATATCAACATCCAAGATAGCTTGGAAGATATTCCCTACTGACAAGAACATCTAATAGTTAGATCAGCATTCCAGTCATTACCAAGTCAGAAGGCTATAGGAATTGATGAAGTGTCTACAGAAATATGGCAAGTAACAGAAGAAGAATCTGTAAAGCTTCTAACCAAATTATGCCAGCAAATCTGAAGAATGACAGTAGCCAACAGATTGAATGAGGTTAGTCTATGTACCAATGCCAAAGAAATGAAACATGGAACAGAGATGATCATACAATATCCTTTATTTCATATGCTAGCAAAATAATGCTGAGGAACATCCAAGGCAGATTAGAGCCCTACATGGAAAGGGAGATACGAGATGTTCAAGCTGGCTTTAGAAAAGATTGAGGAACAAGAGATGTTATTGCTGATGCATGCTAGAGAATTGAGAAAGCCAGTGAATACCAAAAACAAATCAATATGTGCTTAATTGATTATAAAAAGGCCTATAGTTGTGTCAACTATATCAAGTTGTGGAATGTGCTTAGGAAAATAGGAATCCCAGAACATCTCATTGTCTTCATGAGAAACCTATACACAAATCAGGAAGACACAGTCCAGATGGAACATAGTAAAATAGGCTGGTTGCAGGTTGTTGAAGGAGTGAGACAAGGCTGTATACCAGAGCTTTCCAAACTGTGTGTCAGGACACGTTAGTGTGTCGGCTGCAGTGTCTGGGTGTGTCGCGGCTGCTGCTGCCTCCAAACCTGCCCTGCCAGGATTCTGTGCAGGTCCTAGTGCCTGCCTTGTGCCCTGCTGTAAGAGTGTGTCATGAAATGATGCATGTCTAAAAAGTGTGTCACCAACATGAAAAGTTTGGAAAGCTCTGCTGTACACTTTCTCCCTATTTATTCAACCTATATGCTGAATATATATTGAGGGAAGCTGGATTGGAAGAAGATGAGTGTGGTTTTAAAATTGGAGGAAGAAACATCAATATCTTGTGCTATACTGACATTGAACTGATATTGAAGCTCCAGTAATGAAAGTCAAGGAGCACAGTGAAAAATTGGACTAAGATTAAATATAAAGAAGGTCAAATATATGACAACAGTTACAGCAACCTGCCATAGAATTCACACTGAAGATACTGAAGGGATGGATAGTTTCTGCCTTTTAGATTTGACTAACAAGAGTAAAGGAACCAGCAGTCAAGAAATACACTGCAGTTTAGCACTTGGTAGAGTTTCAATAAAGACCTTGGAAAAGATATTCAGATGCTGTGATGTGTCTATACCTACAAAGATCAGAATCATGCAGGCAATGGTTTTCCCTGTGACACTCCTTGGAAGCAAAAGTTGGACTTTGAAGAAGCAGGATAGAAAGAGTATTGACGCTTTTGAACTTGGATGTTGGAGAAGACTCCTGAAAATACCATGGACAGCCAAGAAAACAAACAGATGCATCATAGAACAAATAAATCCAGAGTTCTCACTCAAGGCACAAAGGACCAGGTTCAAGTCATCCTACTTCGGACAAATTATGCAAAGACCTAGTTCTTTGAAGAAGCCTATAAGGCTGGGAAAGGTGAAAAGAAAGAGAAAAAAAACACCAGGCACAAGATGGATGGACTCAGTCAGTTACAGTGGCAGTGGGTGTACTATTGGAAGATTTGAATGACCAGGTTGGGGACAGATTGTCCTAGAAAAATTCTATCTATGTGGTTGCTAAAAGCAGACACCAGCTTGATGGCACATAGTCGTTCATGCTTGGATTATTACAATAATCTGCTGGCAGGTGTCCTCAATTCTTCTTGTTGGCTCCTGGTTTTAGTCCAGATCAGTGCATTTGGACTGTTCTGGACCTTCTATGTTAGTGCCATGTTTAACTACACCACAGGGCTCTTTGCTGGCTCTCTCTTTGAGCCAGAGCTGAGTTTTAACAACTGGTGGTTGTATTGGAGATTGGAGCTCTCCAATCTCAACACCACAAATCTATCTGCTTTTATTTCCTCCAATAGTTATGTTCATTCCTTATATTCTTCTGAGCAGGGGTCTCTTTCTATTCCTCCCTCCAGGGTAGTGAACTCTAGATTCTGCTTTCAGACACCTGGCCATGTGACTCTGGAATCAGCTTCCTCTTTCTCTTCACCTTTGTGAAAGTTTGATGGCTTTTAAAAGTGTCTAAATGCCTTTTTACCTGACTACTGGGTCAGTGAATGGTTTGTTTATCCTATCTTACTCTCCATAAGGTTGGCAGTTCCTAGATTACGTATTTTATAAAAATTATGGATTTATATGAACCTAGCTATATTGTGCTGGGTGTTGTTAATTTGTATGGTTGTTGTACTGGGTGATTGTCATAATTGTAAATAACTATTCAGTTGATTTGGTTGTTAAGCTCTGAACTATTTTTATTGGAATAAATTTTTGTAATCACAAGGTGGTTTTGACCTGTACAGCCTCTTAGTAAAGGCGGGAAATAACTAACTAATAAACATTATTATTATCTCCATCTAAAATTGTGCAAAAAAGGGGGCCCAAAACATCTGCCCATGTCTTCCGGTCATATCACCATGTCACTGCATAGCTCCTATAATCCCATCATTGGGTCTCAAGGCTAACTTATAGCTCTGATTAAACAGAAGTTGTGCACTCTTGGTGTACTGAAACCTACATTTCCACTTCCGATGATGGGGAAAGAGAACCTATAGTTCCAGGAAGATGGAGGTGAGGTAGTTAATCCATAGTGTTACATAGAGCTTCATTAATACCTTTTGAATATTCAAAGATGCCCAAAAGCTACGTTCAAAATATCTGGAAGCTGGCTGAAGTAACTGAAGGACACATCCTTCATTACAAAATAACTTGATTATGGGGTGTGATGGCTCAGCGGGTAAGACACGAGGCTTGTTGATTGGAAGATTGCAAGTTCGGAGGTTCGAATCCCTAGCCCCGCATGATGGAGTGAGCTCCCGCAGTAGCCCCAGCTCTTGCCAACCTAGCAATTCGAAAGCATGCAAATGCAAGTAGATAAATAGGTACCACTTCGGTGGGAAGGTAACAGCGTTCCCCACGCGTCATGCTGGCCACATGACCGCGGAAGCGTCTTCGGACAACGCTGGCTCTTCGGCTAACAAACGGAGATGAGCACTGGCCCCTAGAGTCAGACACGACTGTGTGGGGGAACCTTTACCTTTACCTTTACTGTGAGGACACTCAAGTAACATACATTTACACAAATCTTTTCCAAAGAGTGTAAGAACTGGAAACTGTGGCTTTAGTATTATGCTTTCTCCCTTTGGCACTTCATACGGATATACAGGTAGTCCTTGGCTTACGCCCATTCATTCAGTGACCGTTCAAAGTTACAGCGGAGCTGAAAAAATGGAAGTACAACCGGTCCTTGAAGTTCCGGCTATCACAGCACCCCTGCAGTCATGTGACTGTGATCCGGGTGCTCAGGTGCCTGGCTTGTGATTATGGACTTGTTCCATCTCCCTTGTTGGGGAGATGGGTGGGATATAAATGTAATAAATAAATGAATGACATCTCAGGGAGCCACGGTCACTTGATCACCATTTACGACCTTCCCTGCCAGGTTCCCACAAGCAAAGTCAATGGGGAAGCTGGCAGGGAAGGTCGCAAGTCACTTAAGTAAGTCACTCCCACAGTTTTTGCCATCTTTTACCTTTTTTTCCTTGTATTGGTTTTATTACAATTTCTTTGTTTTGATTGTGGTGAGCTGCTCAGAGTTGTTGGGAATTGGGCAGCATACAAGTTATAATAACAGCAACAGCAACAGCAACAGCAACAACGGCATCTTAAGCATCAGTGAATTGAATTGGATTGGAATTGGACACTTTCCTTTATTCATTCCTTCATTCCACTGAGATTCACCAAAAGTTTTGAGGCACTGAAGGCACCATCAATAATGTATTTGCTTCTTGGAGATTTCCAGTACTGTTTCATGCTTACTTTGCTCCATTTTTTCAGTTGGTGTTCCTGTTTGATTTGGTGTAGTTTGGGTCCTTAAGATGGCCCATTTTCCATGCATGTGGGAGAAATGGCTGCTTGTGCAGGCATGTGTTGACATGAAGAAGAAATCCAGTGCATGCTGGGTGTCTTCCCTGCCACTGGCATGTATCAGAGGGTTGCATTCCAGGTGCAGGAGAATGGCTTCATCTGCATCCCAGACCAATCTGAGATAAATTCAAGCAATTAAAGATACTTTCTTCCACCTTCTAGAGGAGCACGAGGGCTGGCCACCAATCACACTGTGCCCTCCATAGTACTCTCAGATGCAAGGTTGTGAGATGCCAGTGGCCAGCTAACATGGCTCAATAGGCACTCCACAAGTAAGCTGGTAGCATTATCTTGTGTTCTCCACTTTGGGGGATGGCTGCCTGTACTTGATGCCCTGCAAATGGTACATGAGTTGCCCCTTTCACAGCTCTTGTTGTGCAAATACCCATGCATTTCCTGATCTTCCACCCAGACCTTCTTCCATATCTTCCCCAGGCCCACAACTCAGAGGCTCATGGTGGTTGCCACTCACTATCTGCAAATGAGTTATGACACTCTTTACCAGTTCTGAATATGTAGTTCTACTCTACCTTTAGCCATGAGAAATCACTGCGTAGTTAAATGCCATTTGTTTTCCCTCAGCCTCACAGGGTTGTTGTGTTGCTTTTTTCCCCAAAATTTTATTAGGGTTTTAAATATACATAGTTAAAAGGGTGAAAATGAAAAAGAAATAGAAATACAAATCAAAGAAAGAAGCAAAAGTGTATAGAAAAGTAAAGAAAAAAAGAAAAAAGACAAGACATAGATATAGTCAACTTCCGATTTATCTCTGGTCTTAGCAATTCAAAAATTTTTTTTCTTACATGCTAGTTCTATATATAACATACAAAAACATTTCCTGTCTAATACATCAATCCATATATATTTTAGTCTTCAAAACCCCAAATGAGCTTTGCTCCACCTGCATGTTGCAAATAATCCATTAATGGTTTCCATTCTTTAAAATAGTAACAATTTGAATTTTCTTTTAATAAGCAAGTCAATTTGTCATTTTCTGCCATATCCATCAATTTTAACATCCAAAAAATTTGTCATACATGCTAGGTCTATACATCACATTGAAGAAACATTTCTTATCTAATATATCAATTTATATAAAATTTAACCTTCAAATCCTCATATAAGCTTTGCCCCTCCAGTATTTTCCAACTAATCCATTATTAGTTTCTACTCTTAAAGAAGTAATAGTTTAAATTTTCTTTTAATAAACATATCAATTCTCATTTTCTGTCAATCCATCAATTTTAGTAATAGAAAGTCCTTATAAGTCAACCATTTATCTCTGTTCCTTACTTCTATTCTATTCTATAAAATGCGTCTTACATACTAGGTCTGTATAGCACATTAAAAAACATTTCTTTTCTAATATATCAATTTATATATAATTTAATTTTCCAATCCTCATATAAGCTTTGCCCCTCCAACATTTTCCAAATAGTCCATTAATAGTTTCTAATCTTTAATAGAGTAATAGTTTAATTTTCTTTTAATAAACGTGTCAATTTATCCTTTTCTGCCAATCCATCAATTTTAACAATAAAAAGTCCTTATAGGTCAGCCATTTATCTCTGTTCTTTATTTCTATTCCATTCTATGAAATGCTTCTTACATTCTCCTGGTACCTCCCTCATGTCTATCTTATATTTCTCTAGAAATATTTCCAAATCCAGATCCCGTTCCTTCATCTCCAAGAGTTTAGCTAATACAGAAACAATCCCCTCTCTCTCATCCTCATTTAATTGTTCTGGAACTGCTCTCAATCTCAAAATGTATTCCCTCTCTCTCATTTCTACCAATACAGCAACATCCAGATTGTATTCAAGTTCCTCAGTAACATCTTCTAATTTAGTCTCTAATATTTGCATCTGGCCTTGTATATCCTTGAGTTCCCCTGACAAAATATTCACAACTCCCTTTACTATCTGAACCTCTTTTTTAAACTCTATTGTAATCTCTTGGGTTATCTCTTTCATTTCTTCCATCTTCTTATCAATTTTTTTATCTAAAGATGCAATTTGTTTTTCCATCTGTTTATTTTGTGCCATTGAATCTTCCATTTTCTTGTTAAGTGATGTCATTGAATCTTCCACTTTCTTGCCAAATGATGCCATTACTTCCAGGAGTTTTTTCATTTCTGATTGAGGAGGTTCTGAATCTCCAGGTGTTAATGCCATGGTTGTCACAATGTAGATAATTTCCCTGTAAGAGTGAAAAGGAAAAAAAGAGAGAGGGGGGGGGGGGAAGACAAAGAACAAACAGAAAAAAGGGGCTACTATTTTTCTTCTCTTTCTCTTTTCTCTTTTCTTCTCCCTTTTTAATAATAGGAGAATAAAAACTTCAAAAAATAAAAATAGTCCTTTAAATGTATGTCTATGAAGGTTCTCAGTCATCCAGGTGGAATTGTCTGTAGCTTGAATCATGTCAACTGGATTTCTATTTTCTCAGTGGAAACGTTTCGCTCCTTATCCAAGGTACTTCTTCAGTCTGAGCAAAGTTAGCAAACTTGTGAGCAAAAGTTAGCAAACTGAGTGAGCAAAGTTAGTTAGCAAAGTTAGCAAACTGAGCAAAGGATTCCCTTACTAACTTTGCTCAGACTGAAGAAGCTCCTTGGATAAGGAGCGAAACATTTCCACTGAGAAAATAGAAATCCAGTTGACATGATTCAAGCTACAGTCCTTTAAATGTAGTTATCAGAACAGAGCTTTCCAAACTTTTCATGTTGGTGACACACTTTTTAGACATGCATCATTTCGCGACACACTCTTACAGCAGGGCATCATGTCACGACACACTCTTACAGCAGGGCACAAGGCAGGCACTAGGACCTGCGCGGAATTACAGCTGGTTTGGAGGCAGCAATGCACAAGGCAGGCACTAGAACCTGGGTGGAAGCCAGGAGGCAGCAGCAGCCGCGACACACCCAGACACTGCAGCCGACACACTAACGTGTCCCGACACAGAGTTTGGAAAGCTCTGTATCAGAATAAAAAAATATCTAGTCCATTAAAATTGTATGTCCAAGCGTAAGAGCAAGTGAATAAAAGATTAAAAAAGTACAGAGAGGTTCTATTGTAGTCAAAATAATAACAAAAAAGATAAACAATCCCAGGGTTACTCACGGCATCTTATATCCACACAGTCCAATCATGAATAAGTCATCTAATTTATGTACAAAAGGAATCCAAAACAATCATAAAAATTCTATAAAGTAACTTATATAATCCAAAAAATATTCAAACACTTATGGAAAAAAGCAAAAAGAATTCTTTCATAATAAAAATCCCAAGCAGGTAAAAGAAAGGATGTCAAATCATTAATTCATTTATCCATAAAAACTTTAAATCCAAACAGATTAGTCCCCAAAGGAAAAGGAAAAAAGCTTTAAATCCAGGCAGATTAGTCCCAGAAGAAAAATACTTATAGTTGCAGTAGGAATGAAAGTAAACCAAAAATAGGAATATTAAGAATAAAAAGAAAAAGTCACTCAGTCTATATCAGGCAGAGTCAATTAGCTTTCCAATCCCACCGTTTAAACACTCCTTTGACAAGAAAAAAAAAATAAAACACCAGCATTTATAAATCACAGTCCAGAGGTAAATCTTAGAGATTAATAGGCAAGTAATATTTAAAAAAGTAAAAGTATGTGTCTAAAAAGGTCGGGTGCCGTGCTACTTATTTTTATTCAGATTCGCGGTTTCTGCAGAGCAATAGCTGTCAGTTCCAGTCGTCTTTCACTGCTTCTATCTCCCTCTCCCCGCGGTGGATTTACGGGGGTCGGGAGAGAGTGGCGATCCGACGACCCTCTTGTGATCAATCTTCTGCTCGCCCTCTCTTCGAGAGCGATTTTTCAGTGATTTTTCCTTGTAATAAATCACTGCAAACAGGCAAACCATGGAGCTTTCTGCTCAGCGCACCAGTCACCTCGACAGCCGGAAGTTGAGTGGGGGTTGTTGTGTTGCTTGAGGGTGGGAGAGAGGTCACCTGCTGTGCTTACACAAGGGCTCTTTCTAGTTCAGAGCTTTCCAAACTGTGTGTCGGGACACGTTAGTGTGTCAGCTGCAGTGTCCGGGTGTGTTGCGGCTGCTGCTGCCTCCGAGCCCTGCTAGGATTTCACGCAGGTCCTAGTGCCTGCCTTGTGCCTCGCTGCCTCCAAACCTGCTGTGATTCCGTGCAGGGCCTAGTGCCTGCCTTGTGCCCTGCTGTAAGAGTGTGTCGCCAAATGATGCCCTGCTGTAAGAGTGTGTCATGAAATGATGCATGTCTAAAAAGTGTGTCACCAACATGAAAAGTTTGGAAAGCTCTGTTCTAGTTAATAGCACTTCTGTGTCCTGCATTTTGTTCTAAGATGCATATCTCTCATGAGACAATCCTTAAGGGTGTGCTCCAAAACCTACTGGCATCCCATGATTGCATGTAAACTAGGACATCTATGGCTGCAAGTTATTCACAGTAGCTCCTCACTCCTTTTGCTTCCACTTTTTGACATGTGCTTCTCTTCCCATTGCATTTCCCATACAGGAGCCCTCCTGATCATCAAGCAGCAACTGTGGCTACTCTGAATGACAATCTGTTCAGGAATGTATGAATATCTTTCTGTGCTTCTCCATCTGCATAGGCACTTGTTTTAGAAATGTCCACCTGATGACTTTCTCTGCATCCAGAGGCATACATCAACCCCTGTGGGCAAGCTTTGGGTGCATGTGCCAGAGAACAAGATGGCTGAAGATGGAGATTGCAAACATCTCTGTATTTGAAGTATTTCCCCCAGGAGGAACAGGATTGTGCCAGGCTGAGGCTGTGGTGGTGCTACTGTAGAGAGTAAGTGAGGTGACCTTGACAGAAATATGCAAGAACCATTACCTTGGCAATGAAAGCTGAATCATTCTTTAAATCCTGAGAGACAATATCATATTTGGAAGTGACTCAGGCAAATGCCTCCCTGATTCACTGGAGTATAGATGTTCGTTGAAGCTTTGTAGCATTGTTCCAATGTGCTTATCTTTCAATTTTAAAAAATTAAGGAAAAGGGAACCATTGCAGCACTGTGGATGGGAAAGCATGGCACTGGGCACCCAGCCAGAAACCAACAGGTGCCCACTTAGAACTGGAAGTGTTGAATAGAACTTCTAGAGGGAATGGGAAAACACAAAGTGGGGAAAGTTAATTGACTTAATGGGCTATCATTGGATCAACTGCAAAATAATTTTTAAAAATTAGCAACTTTCAACCACTGGAGAACATTCATCCTGGCAGTACAGGATGAAATGGCTGCACAGGGGGCCAACCAGCTGCTGAAGGGGAGGGGGCATGCCAGGGGGCATACCAAATTAAGGCTGGAGCTATCACTAGATCAGGAGGAAGCATGGCAGACCATCTGCTTGGAAGGGCTTAAGATGGCTCAAGACAGAGAACTGCAGTTTTTAAATGGTGTGTATGTATGTGTGTGGGGGGTTCATTTGTGATGGGCTGGGAGTAGGTGGAGGATAAAGTCATCCATTCCTATATACGAGAAGTAGTTGATGGTCTGTACTTGTGATGTGGCAAGCAGAAAGTGCAGATCTTCTCTTAAACTCTTTTGGGAGTCAATTAAGCCCTTTTGGGAGCTTCTGTATATTTACTCCTTCACATTTGAGTTCATTAAGCATGCTGGGGAATAAGGCCAGTGATGTTAGCAGTAATTGCAGTGCATGCCGCAAAACAATAGAAAAGCTTATTGTATTATCATACAAAGATTTTCATTTTTTTCAAGTAATTTTATTAAAGATTATAATTACAGTAGTAAAAACTAATAGAAACTAAAAGAAAGATAGAAAAATAGAAAGAAAGAGTAAAAGGTGCAGAAGGGGAAAAATAGGAGACATAAAAAATAGAAAAAAGAAAAGAAAAGTAAGAATATAGTAAAGAAGAAAAGAAATATATAAAGAAGTGACTCCCAACTTTCATCACAAGTATAAAGAATTTTAGTAACTTTTCACCTCCTCTTAAATTACAACAAATGATCTCTTAATCCCATATCCCATCTCTTACCTATAATCAAATCCATAAAGCACCATCATTTCACTCCTGCTGTCAGCAGAAGTCCATTAAGGATTACCAGAAATAACAAGAGAAATATCATACAGAGATTTTCAATGGTTGTAACCTAAGTGAGTTATCAACACAATACTACACATGTCTATGCTGAAGACAATTCCATCAGTCTTCAAATGGGTTTGTTCCTTGTAAGTAAGTACAGAGTTTCCCCCAACTTTAAATAACTATTCAAAGTGATAGAATAGTTCAGGAAGGAATGGGAGTAACAGTGTCATATTGCTGAGATTGGGAATTTATGTAGGCAACTTCAGAAGGAGAGCACAAATGCAACTGAACATAGTAATGACTATCAAACTGTGGGGTTGAGTCACTGGTTTCTCCATGATTGGAAATGGAGCAGTTCTGTTTACAAATGCAAGCTATTTAGAGCACAACATGAAAGGAATTCTGTAGCAGAGGTTCTCATTTAATAATTAATCTCCATATGGCTCTTTCCCTCCCACTCTGTCCAAATAGAGGATTTGATCAGGTGCTTTTATTCAGGGTGTTAATGGTTTTGCTACAGCTTCTTGCATTGGAATTGGTTCCTTTTTGCAGTTTTGTACAGTAATCAAGAGCTATAGGTGAGGTAAACTACAGCCAGAAACAGAGCCAAAAATGAAGAAACACACACACTCCTCCAGTCTCCAGTGTGTTGACAACAAGAGCTTGGATAATGCCCTATATGAATTGGAAAATGTGAGTTTTTTTTTACAGACTTTTCCCCCCTTTAAGGCAGAAGCAGATCATTTCCTGTGGCCTAAGATACACTTTAAATTTAAATTTAAATTTATTAAATTAAATTTATTTTATAAATTAAATTAAATTAAATTAAATTAAATTAAATTAAATTAAATTAAATTATTATTAAATTAAATTAAATTAAATTAAATTAAATTAAATTAAATTAAATTAAATTAAATTAAATTAAATTTAATTAAATTTAATTTAATTTAATTTAATTTAATTTAATTTAATTTAATTTAATTTAATTTAATTTAATTTAAAATTTAGGCTTAAATTGAAGAATGTAGAGAAAACCACTAGACCAATCAGGTATGACCTAAATCATATCCCTTATGAATATACAGTGGAGGTGAGGAATAGATTTAAAGGATTAGATCTGGTAGACAGAGTGCCTGAAGAACTATGGATGGAGGTTCGTAACATTGTACAGGAGGCAGCAACTAAAAGCATCCCAAAGAAAAAGAAATGCAAGAAAGCAAAGTGGCTGACTGATGAGGCTTTACAAATAGCTGAGGAAAGAAGGGAAGCAAAAGGCAAGGGAGAAAGGGAAAGATATAAACAACTGAATGCAGAATTCCAGAGAATAGCAAGGAGAGATAAGAAGGCCTTCTTAAATGAACAATGCAAAGAAATCGAGGAAAACAATAGAATGGGGAAGACTAGAGATTTCTTCAAGAAAATCGGAGATATCAAGGGAATGTTTTGTGCAAAGATGGGCATGATAAAGGGCCCATATTGGGAATCTGTTGCCTAGGTGTTTGGTCACATGCCAGATCCTGTCCACTCAGGTATGGCCAAGTTGCAATTGTAAAAAGCTTTAAAAGTGTTATCTCTGCTTTTGTTTTGGTCACTCTGCTCTCTGCTATCTCTTTGTCTTCATTGTGTCTTTAAAATGTAAGTACTTAAGCCATGTGCTTCTCTTCTGCTGAAGAAAAGCAAGATTCAATTTTGTTCTTTTGTTTTAAATAAAGCAACTTTTTTTTACTGCAAGCTTGTCTCTCAATGTTTTCCATAACTCTGATCACAAATTTTTATAAACAACAAAAGGTTCTGTGCCCAGCAAATGCTTTCTGGATCAGATATATAACTTATGGAAAGAGGAAAGCTGAACTGTTTCATCTGCATTTGAAGAGGCTTTTTGAAACTTGCTGGCAGTTACAAGAAGTTTCAGTTAGAGGAGGAGTTTCAAGCCTCGTGATTTTTCTAGCCTTGTGGATTACTCCATCAGGGGAGAGAAGAAGCAATGGTGGCTGCTGGAGCTTCAAGTTTTCAAGGTATGCCCCTGGAAAAGCTTTCTAATACTAATTATTTGAACTGGTCTTTGACAATGGAGAGTTTCTTGAGGAGAGAAAATTTGTGGCCTGCTATTTCTGACCAAATCCCTCAGAATCCAGATCAAGCCTGGCTGAGGAAAGATGAGAAATGCAAAGCCTCCATTATTTTGGCTGTTGAGGATTCTCAGCTTATACATGTAAGAGGCAAAGAAACTTCCAAAGACTTATGGGACTATTTGCATGATTTATATGTAAAAACTACTCCAGGCAGCAAGGTTATTTTAACCAAAAAGCTGTACAAAGCCTACTTGCCTGAGCATGGAAATTTACCAGAGCATCTTCATAAACTGCAGAATTATTTTGTGGAGCTTCAAGAGCGTGGGATGGAATTTACTCCTCTCATGAAAGCCTATATAATGCTGTCTTCATTGAATGAGTCCTGGGACACTTTAATTTGCTCCATGGAGGGAATCCCAGAAGCTGATCTAACGCCATCGTTAGTGACTACGCGCCTTCTTGCTGAGTGGGAGAAGCGACAGGAAAAAGCTGCCTCCATTCCTTCAATAAAGTCTTCTCGTGGCCAGCAGAGGGAGTGGAAGAGCTTTGAATTCCAGGCTTCTGCATTTACTAGCCGGCGATGCTTCAAGTGTGGATCTTCTGAACATCTTCAGAAGGACTGTGTCCAGTTTAAAAATAAGATTTCTCAGAAGAAAGAAGCATCATCTAGAAAGAAGATTCTACATGCAAAAGTTGTTGAGAGCTCTGTTGATAAAGACTTGTGGGTTCTTGACAGCGGGGCAAATTCTCATATCTGTAACAATAAAGATTCTTTTCTGTCTCTGTCTAAAACTAACAAACAAAGAGTTTCCTTAGCAGATGGATCTGTATCCAAGATCATGGGTGAAGGTGAGATTAATCTTCCATGTTTGGGGGAAACTGTTCAAAATGTTTTGTTTGTGCCTAATTTTCAAAGTAATCTCTTGTCTGTGGGACAGTTAGTAGCCTCTGGGTACGTTATAACTTTTAAGAAAGAAGGTTGTGAGATTAGGACGGATGGTAAAGTGGTTGCAAAATGTTTGCAGAAAGATTCTCTTTACATTGTACAGAAAGCTCAGCAGCAAATAGCAAAAACTGTGTTTGGGAATAAGCCCATACACGATCAGTGCATCCATTTAATGCATAGGAGATTTGCTCATGCTAATTTTAAGTACATATCTCAAATGCCTAGTTTTTCTGCTGATTTAAAAGTGAAACCTTGTGATAAGTTTCTGGATTGTGCAGTTTGCAAGGAGAATAAAACCACAAGGGCTCCTGTGAAGAAGTTTTCTGATAGGTCCACCTCTAGGCCTCTAGAGATTATTCATTCTGATGTAATAGGCCCCTTTTCTCCTAGTCTTGGTGGAGCAAGGTACATTTTGACCTTTATAGATGATTTTTCCAGGTACACATTCATTTATTTGTTGAAACACAAAGATAAGGTCTTTGACAAATTTAAGGGTTTTGTGGCTTGGGCAAATGGAAAATTCCCAAGGCCAGTGTCTGCCTTGCAATCAGATAGAGGTGGAGAGTATTTATCCTCAAAGTTTAAAAGCTTCTTGTTAGAAAAAGGGATAGAACACATTTTATTTATTTATTTATATTTCCAACTTATATCACCGCCCATCTCCCCCCATTCCGGAGGGGACTCCGGTTTTAGCTAACCCTTACACACCAGAACAGAATTCTGTTGCAGAACGAAAAGGGCAAACACTGCAGGAAGCAATGATGTGTTTGCTGAAGGATACCAGTTTACCTTTTAGGTTTTGGGGAGAAGCTGTTTCTACAGCGTGTTATGTTCAGAACAGGCTGTTTAACAGTGCAATTCAGGATGTGCCATTTCATTTGTTCTATGGTGTGAAGCCTAAAGTAAATCACCTCGGAGTTTTTGGTAGCACAGCTTGGGTCCGCATTCCAAAACAGCTGAGGCGTAAGGGGGATTCCAGAACAAAGAAAGCAATCTTTGTAGGGTATGAACAAAGTCAGAGGAGCTACAGGTTCATACTGGATAATCAACTAATAATTAGTAAAAGTGCTTCTTTTGCTGAGCAGAATTGGGATAAAATAAACTCTAGTTCTTCAGTTGATTTATCTATGAGGGAACAGCAAAGTCTTGCTGATGGTGATTTGAAGGAATCACCTAGTGAAGTAAATGAGCAGGAAGTTGACTTGTCTGGGAAGTCAGAGGTTTCTGAGGACAATGGTGGAATTCAGAGTGTAAGTCCTGTCCTACCTCGCACGTCTGAAAGGATTAATAAGGGGGTTCCACCTGATCGTTATCAAGTAGATGTTGTGAAGGCTTTTCACATTCACACAGAGCCTCAGTCTCTTGAGGAAATTAATGAGATGCCACCTGAAATAGCTAAGTGCTGGCATGAAGCCATGCAGCAGGAGTTGGATTCCTTAAAGGAAAATAAAACTTGGAAATTAGTAAGTTTGCCTCCCAATCAGAAGTGTTTGGGTTGTAGGTGGGTGTTTAAACTGAAAAAAGATTCAGATGGTAAAATTCAAAAGTATAAAGCAAGGTTGGTAGCAAAAGGTTTTGCTCAAAGAAAAAATGTGGACTATGACAAAACTTTTGCTCCAGTGACAAAAGCTGAATCTATCAGGTTGCTTTTAAAGGTTGCTGCCATGAAGAAACTGTCTGTTTATCACTATGATATTCAAACTGCTTTTCTGTATGGTGATTTGGAGGAAAAATTGTTTATGCAACAACCTCCTGGTTATGAAAAAGAAAAACATCTTGTGTGTGAATTGCAGAAATCCATCTATGGATTGAAACAGGCCGCACGTTGTTGGAATATTAAGTTAGATAATATTTTGCAAAAATTTGGGTTTCATAAGGGAATTGCTGATCCATGTGTGCATGTAAAAAATGATAAGCAAGGTGTAATGTACTTATGCTTGTATGTTGATGATTTGTTGCTGCTCACGTCATCTGATGAACAAAAGCGTGCTTTTGAGGTTTGTATGAAAAACAATTTCACATTGAAATGTCTTGGTGCAGTTAACAATTACTTAGGATTAGAAATTCAGAGGGAAAAAGATGGCAGTTTTCTCATAAGTCAGAGTAGTAAAATTAAGAAACTG
Organism: Charina bottae; assembly: GCA_023362775.1. Classification (NCBI taxonomy): domain Eukaryota; kingdom Metazoa; phylum Chordata; class Lepidosauria; order Squamata; family Charinaidae; genus Charina; species Charina bottae. The sequence continues at coordinate 590,845 of JALMGJ010000041.1, forward strand.
CTGGAGGATTTTAAAATGCAAGACTGTAAGTCTGTCTCCTCCCCCATGCTTCCCGAGTTTCTAAAAGAGGAGGGGGAGAAGGGGGATGGTGAGTTATCTGAAGGAGATAGTTTCAGATCAGCCATTGGTAGTCTTCTTTATATTGCAAACAATAGCCGTCCGGACATTTCAAACAGTGTGTCCATTTTGAGCAGGTTTGTGGAAAATCCCACATCTGCTGCAAAGTCTGGATTAAAAAGGCTTTTTCGTTATTTGCAAGGCACCAAAGATTATTGCTTAAGGTTGTCTGCTACAGACACAGAGGAAAAGTTAGAATGCTGGTGTGATTCAGATTGGGCTGGAGATCTCAGTGATAGAAAGTCTACTTCTGGGAGTATAATTCAATTTGCAAAGTCCACTATTGCATGGTTCTCCAGAAAACAGACAGTAGTAGCCATTAGCACAGCTGAAGCCAAATTTTATGCTTTAGCACAACTGTGCAATGAGGTAATTTGGTTTACACAATTATTGCAAGACATTGGACTCATTTTAAGCCAGCCTGTAACAATTCATGAAGACAACCAAGCCTGTATTCATTTGGCTTTATCTGAAAGTGTAGCGGGAAAACGCACCTTCCCAATGACGGGACACGAGACCAGCGAGATAGAGAATACAGGTTTATTGCTAGCAAGGTTCAGAGTAATAACTTGGCAAAGTCTGAACACCGGGTCACACCCGGCGTCTATCCTTTATAGGCTTTTGCAATCAATACAATCAGGATATGACAACAGTAGCAGGTGGTATCTAAAACATCATAACTCAGCTTGTTCAGACAGATTGTTCAGACATAGAACAGCAAAACAGGATAACAAAAGGGGAACTTATCTTACACCATCTGTAGCATTTTGGGGAACTTCCAAGAGTCCATGGCGTTCTCTTACAAAGGTCAGGATGTGGGTAAAAGCATTTAGCCTCTGTTACAAAGGTCAGGATGTGGGTAAGATTAGTAAGCCAAGAGGATATCTGCTTGATTGGATTTTGTTTAGATATAGAATGGAATAGAGCAGAACACAGGCCTAGCAGCTATTATGATAGAGAAATCTGAATGATTCTGGCCTGCCTGCTTCAAAAGTACCAGAAACCGCACAAAGCACATTGATGTGCGTTTTCATCTTGTTAAAGATTTTCTAGCCAAGAAAAAGGTTATTTTGAAATACTGTGATACTAAATTAATGTTGGCTGATATTTTCACCAAGCCTCTAGTTACCAGTAGGCACTGTGAGTTGGTTACTAGATTGGGTCTGCTTCCATATTCTTTCTAGTCATAAAAAAGGGGAGTGTTGCATGTATTTTTATGTCTTGAAATATGGAAGGCTAGTTTTAAAAGCCAAGCCTCAAACTTTTTTCCTAGAGCACATGTTCACCCCCCTTTCTCAGAAATGTTAATTTACTTGCAGCCAGCTATTCTGGGAGTTTTTAACCAATCAGAATTACCTGTTTAAGCTTTGCCCATATTGGGAATCTGTTGCCTAGGTGTTTGGTCACATGCCAGATCCTGTCCACTCAGGTATGGCCAAGTTGCAATTGTAAAAAAGCTTTAAAAGTGTTATCTCTGCTTTTGTTATGGTCACTCTGCTCTCTGCTATCTCTTTGTCTTCATTGTGTCTTTAAAATGTAAGTACTTAAGCCATGTGCTTCTCTTCTGCTGAAGAAAAGCAAGATTCAATTTTGTTCTTTTGTTTTAAATAAAGCAACAGGTTTTTTTACTGCAAGCTTGTCTCTCAATATTTTCCATAACTCTGATCACAAATTTTTATAAACAACAAAAGAATACACAGAAGAACTATACAAGAAAGATCTTAATATCTATGATAAATACGATGGTGTGGTCACTGACCTTGAGCCGGACATCCTAGAGAGTGAAGTCAAGTGGGCCTTAGGAAGCATTACTAACAACAAAGCTAGCGGAGAAGACAGTATCCCAGCTGAGCTATTTAAAATCCTAAAAGATGATGCTGTTAAAGTGCTGCACTCAATATGCCAACAAATTTGGAAAACTCAACAGTGGCCACAGGATTGGAAAAGGTCAGTTTACGTTCCAATTGAGAGTTCCAGAAAAACATCTACTTCTGCTTCATTGACTACGCTAAAGCCTTTGATTGTGTGGATCACAACAAACTGTGGCAAATTCTTAAAGAGATGGGAGTACCAGACCACCTTACCTGTCTCCTGAGAAACCTGTATGCGGGTCAAGAAGCAACAGTTAGAACCGGACATGGAACAACCGACTGGTTCAAAATTGGGAAAGGAGTACGACAAGGCTGTATATTATCACCCTGCTTATTTAACTTATATGCAGAGTACATCATGAGAAATGCCGGGCTGGATGAATCACAAGCCGGAGTTAAGATTGCCGGGAGAAATATCAACTACCTCAGATATGCAGACGATACCACCCTAATGGCAGAAAGTGAAGAGGAACTAAAGAGCCTCTTGATGAGGGTGAAAGAGGAGAGTGCAAAAACTGGCTTGAAACTCAACATTAAAAAAACCCAGATCATGGCATCTGGTCCCATCACTTCCTGGCAAATAGAAGGGGAAGAAATGGAAGCAGTGACAGATTTTATTTTCTTGGGCTCCAAGATCACTGCAGACGGTGACTGCAGCCATGAAATTAAAAGACGCTTGCTCCTTGGGAGGAAAGCTATGGCAAACCTAGACAGCATATTAAAAAGCAGAGACATCACCTTGCCGACAAAGGTCCGTATAGTTAAAGCTATGGTTTTTCCAGTAGTAATGTATACTGTGAGAGTTGGACCATAAGGAAGGCTGAGCGCCGAAGAATTGATGCTTTTGAACTGTGGTGCTGGAGAAGACTCTTGAGAGTCCCTTGGACTGCAAGGAGGTCAAACCAGTCAATCCTAAAGGAAATCAACCCTGACTGCTTATTGGAAGGACAGATGCTGAAGCTGAAGCTCAAATACTTTGGCCACCTAATGCGAAGAGAGGACTCACTGGAAAAGACCCTGATGCTGGGAAAGACTGAAGGCAAAAGGAGAAGGGGACGGCAGAGGATGAGATGGTTAGATCGCATCACCGATGTAATGAACATGAATTTGAGTAAACTCCGAGAGACAGTGGAGGACAGGAAGGCCTGGCGTGCTATGGTCCTTGAGGTCACGAAGAGTCGGACATGACTAAACGACTGAACAACAACAACAAGATACGCTTTTACAAAGAGCCTAATTCAGCCTCCAAAGTGGGCCTAGAGGTCATGGCAGGGTCTCCAGAGAGACAGGGCTACAATTTTCAGCCATTGCATATTAAACACATCCACTCACCCACCATTATTTGCAGAATTAGTTTTGTTAAAAATAAAATAGACATGATAAACCGTTTGAAGGCTTATTGTAGTGATGATGGTTTCACTGGTAGATTGGCAAGGAGGAACTGGGTAGTGGTGTGCTCCTCTTTCCTTTAGGTGCATGGTACATAGAACTTTATATTGCCATGTAATGGTTGAGTATGTAATACAGGATTGAGCAAGCACCAATCCTTAGTCATTAAAGGATTACACTCTGTTTTGTCCTATCCTTTGGATGGAACACCTATGAAGAGTAGGATGATCTTCAGACTAAAACCTTAGATTGGTCTGATTGCCACCCGGTATAAACAAATCCTGCTTAACCTTGGGATGTTCTCACCTTTGTCAAGGCATAGTCAAGGCATTCCAAGAATAAGATAAGATAAACCTGTCCTCCATGTTCTTGGCAAAATTGAGTGAGATGAGGCCATTGAAAACACAAGTGATAAGTAATGGTTTGGAGCCTACGTAAACCGTCAATAACCACATGAGATGAAATTTTGATGCAGACCTTACTATGCTGCATATGTGCTGGCTGTGAAGGGATATGCTTGCTGTCATCTCTTTAGAGTTCCTGACTGTAAGGTCTTTCTTTTCCTTATTGTACTCTTGAATATTCTTTGATTGCTCTCTTACGTTATTTTCTCATACTGCCCTGGAATAAAGCCTTAAGTACTCATACTAGTGTGGTTCTTGCTTCCAAATCCAAAACTACCTGTGATGCAAACCTGCTGGTGTGGCGACAGAGCAATACACATACGTATCTTGTCTGTTTTACCTGTTATTTTTTTTAATAAGTGAACAATTCTGCAGCTGGGATTTGGTAGTTTGCCATCTAATTTCAGTAGTATAGACTTGATGAGAATGGTGGGGTCACATAAAGGAGGCTGGGGGAGACCACACAAGGTTTTCATGTTACCTGACCCTACTATAGGGGACAATAGGACTTCTTCCTTTTTCTCAAGCCAGAGCTACCACTTTCTTCTTATGAAGAGAAAGACTTTCAACTTTGGGAAGAGGGAAGACGTCCAGAGCTGGACTGACAAATACGCTATCTTCACATGACATTCTCAGTCACAAACTAACCCATCATGTTTCAACCTAGGCTGCCATGTGAATCAAAAAACTGAGATACCTCCATGATTATGTTAATGATAGTTAAATGTTGGCAGCTGGGTTATTCAGAAGAGATAAAGAAAATAGCTAGGAAGAATACAGTAACAGATTTTCTAATCAAAATGTTTCAAATTCAAAATGAATATTCATCTTGGTCTGCAACATTTTAGCCAGTGGCTGTCAAATTACTGTTTCTTTTATATCTTTGCAACAGCTTCATAGGAAACACATGTGATTATCATATTAAAAAAATACATCCTGAAGTGACAATCTCACACATCTCCCATATTTATAATGCTGTACTATGGCTTGTAGCTTGTACTTGCTGTAATGATGAGACACATGTTCTTTCACATGCCACTACTACTCCCACAATGATAGCATTAGGCACTGTACAATTCTTAATTGTGTTGCAATTTATTTGTTCTTGTTTATTAAAATAAAGGCTATTTTCTCCCCAATTTTCTTTATACTAAGAGCATGAGAAAACTGCCTCACCTTAAAGGACTTGATGAATTTCTCGTCTTGTAACCTTCTTCTTTTCTCTCATAAATATCACCATCCAAGCCTTTTTTCTCCGATTAACTATTTCCTGCCTGTGTGGAGGGAAATGTGACATCAATTTCTGTGAGTCCTTATTCCTTAGATGAGGAAAACAACATTGCTTCAAGTTCTTAGACCCAGACTATGGTGACCTGTTGCTACACCAGTGACTGCGAACAGCTACACCAGTGACTGCCCAATGCCTTGCTTCAGCATAAGCTGCACCACTTCTTGTGACTATGCTGCCTTTATCTCCTGATTCCTTGTCTGATAAATATATCAGAAGTTCAGAAAAATCAAGGCTTTAATCACTCAATTAAAGTTATATGCTGTATATCCATGAGCTTCCCACTGATTGTTTTCAGGTGAGACTTGAACTTTTGCCACATAGAGCTGCCAAATGAGCAGTTCTAATTCTAGAGAATAATGACCCAGTTCTGGACAATAATGCCAATTTTATGCTTAAACTCATATTTGCCTTTGATGACCAGACAGAAAGCAAAAGCTTACCATGACAGGCTGCCTTAGAAGAGCATTAGTATCAACTGACCATTAACTACCAGAAGACAAAAGTCCTAGTATTTTCAAATAGCAATAAAACCCATGATTGGGACACAAATAATTATAAAGTCAAAAAGTTAAATGTTTTCAATATTTAAGTAGTGTTCCAAACCTCTAAAAGCATAAAAGGTCATGCAAAATATACTTCCAATATGGCCCATAACAGTGCAGCTGCCATTTTAAGATTCCATTGGAACCAGGGAGATGCTTTCTCCCAGTTACAATTAAACTGTTCAACACAAAATCTGCTACTGAACTATTATATAGTTCACAGCTGGGACTTGATTCCAGTTCTGAATCGTATGAAAAAGTATACTCTGGGTTTCTAAGATCCTTGTTGATGGCACCCAAATATATCAATCGAAGAGAATATTTGTAGCTCAGGAATGAACTGTGGAGTCCTTGGTGCTCTCTGAGCCTTGTTGTTTTCTTGCAGATGTTTCATTGCCAGGCTAGGCAACATCTTCAGTGCGAAAAGGGAGTGGGACTTGCTCTCTGTTTATATACCCTGGCTTGTCCTGCCTGTGTTGGTGGGGGTGTTGTACTCTCCTTGGTAGTTCCTTGATTGGGCTGTTGTTTGCTGCTTGGTTGATTGACTTAGTTAATGGTTTCTTGATTAGGGTATATTGTGTTGTTTGATTGCTCCTCTGGTGCTAATCTTGGTGTTAATCTTTGCCTATCTGGTTGTTGATTGCTGGCAAGGAGGTGTTCTGGTCTTCTGGATTTTCTATTGTCTCTTATGAATGGTATGTAAATGTTGTTTACCTCTATGTGTCTGTTGATGGCTGCTTTGTCTGAGTGCCAAGCTTCCAGGAATTCTCTAGCATTTTTGGATTTGGCTTGGTTTAAGATGCTCACAGTTTCCCAGTTGAAAGTATGGTTAAGTCTGTCCATCTGTTGTGATATTAAGGAGTTTTCATCATGTCTTCTGACTGCTAGTTGGTGTTCATGGATGCGTTCTGCTAGTCTTCTGCCAGTCTGTCCTACATAGTGGCTGTTACAGTCCTTACACTGCATGTTGTAGATGACTCCTGTTTTTTCTTCTTGGGCTACTGGGTCTTTTGGTTTACTTACGATGTTCTGAAGGGTTTTGGTTGGTTTGTGTGCTACGGTGATGCCGTGTGGTTGTAACAGTCTTTTAGTAGTTTCTGAGAAGTTTCTGATGTATGGCAGTGTAATCCTTCTCATAGCTTCATGGACGCCCACCTCAGATTAAACAAATATCAACACACAATAGACAGCCTCAAGGAACAACTAGAACAGACTATGACCCCTGAACAAATCAACATGCTGACTACTACCATCAAGACCACATCACTGAGACAAGCAGAAAAAAGGAAAGCTAAACTCCAAACTAAACTACTTAAATTAAACCCCAGAAACAAAGAAGTACTGGAACCGGAATGGGTGGTCAACATGTCCAGCCGCCCATTATCTACTACAGAACACAATATCTTGCAGAGAGGCCTCAATTACAACACAGAGGATGCAAATAAATTAGAATTCTTTGCAGCTTTAGAAGCAGCATTGAAAACTACAGGACTTACTACAGAAACCCAGTAGAATGTAAGACAGATAATCATACCACAAACCAGAAGGACATGGAAACAGAAGCAACTGAAAGCAGAGGACAGAGCAGCCCTCAAAAACCTAAAGATGGACCAAACTTGTTAAAGTTATTTGGTAAAGTTATTCTATGCAGAAGCAAACACATGGAATTCCTACACTGTGAATCTGGCCTGAAAGTGGAAATTTACAAGTCCCTCTGTTGCAAGCACGTTTCCATAACACAGTAGCTCGTAAACAACAGGTGTTGCTGTTCATCTAGTCAAAACAAAAACCTTATCAGTCCGGTTCCCATGAGAAAGGCATCTCGAGGGAAAGCCAATGTGCAACACCGCCACCCCATGACGGTTTATAGTAAGTACAATTGTTACCAAAATGTTAGGCCGAAAGAGGTGCCTAGCCCATTTTAACCAATCAGAATTCTGAACCATGAGTATAATTCAGCTATGAACCATGGGTATTCATCTCACTTATGTTCTTCCTATCTTATTCTATGTAGACTGCTATCTACATGTACTTGTATCTGAACTGTAACTATGCCTGGTCTTTGCACAGACCATGATGTTTTTCTTTCCATTCTGGTGATGGAACTCTGCTTATGCTTTGTATTTTCCTTTTTGCAATAATGCACCATACATCCATTATTGCCTTATGCTATCAATAAAGATATTGTTAGCCTTACAACACGTTGTTTGGATTACTTCAAGCCTGGAACCCCAAAAGCCACCATCACCTAACAGGTTATGGGCCCAGAGAGAAATTTGTGTTTTCTTTGCTGCGCTGGATTTGGCTGTAACAAAGGGGTTTGTTTTTGAGGCTGCATTTTGGAGTAAACATGTTTTTCTTTGAGTGGTCAGCATGGCTGCTGCTGCCGGGCTAACCAGTCTGCCCTTTGAGCGTTTGAATGGCACAAACTATCAGACCTGGTGTGTGAAGATCAAGTCTTTCTTCCTAAAAGAAGGTTTGTGGAAGTATGTGAGAGACGCACCTCCGACTGGTATTATTACTGATGAAATGCAGTTGTGTTTGGATCGTGCTTATGGCAATTTGATTCTGGGACTGGAATCATCGCAGCTACTGCATATCAGCAATCTAGACACTGCACATGCATGTTGGGAGGCTCTCAAAGCCCTTTATTCCAAGCAAACATCTGCTGCCATCGTTGGTCTATCACGTCAGCTTTACAACCTGAAGCTGCAGCCCGGTGGAAACGTGATGACCCACCTCCATAAACTCAAGACTTTGTTTCTTGAACTTGAGGAGCGGGATGTTGTGATCCCTGATACCCAGAGAGCTTGTGTTATCCTGTCAAGCCTGGACAAGAGCTTTGACATGCTCATCGAGGCAATTCAGACGTTGAGGCCCCAAGACCTAACTGTGGATTATCTTACAAATCGGCTGCAAGAAATCTAGCAAGCTCGTGACCTGGAGAAGATGCAGGGTAAGCCATCTGTTGCTGTTCCTGAGACTTCTGCACAGCGTTTTCCAGCTGGAACAGAGGCTGCGTGTGCTGTAAGGAGATGCTACCGGTGCAACTCGACCCAACACTTCATGAGAGACTGTCCCCAGTCACCTCGCCCAGCCAGTGGAGCCAGTGGAAAGAGGTTCGTACGAAAGAAGGGGAAACAACCGCCTAGACAACGTACCCAAGTGTCTGCTTTGCTCACGGCTGTGAGTAGACGTTCCCCAGAGACTTGGCTTTTGGACTCAGCTTGTAGCCAAATCATTGTCAACAATGAACAGTTGCTATTGACAAAGGACAGGCCTAAAACCCAACAGGTTGCTCTAGCTGATGGATCCATGGCTGATGTGTCTTTTCAGGGTGAAGTATACATTCCTTGTTTGGGGATAAATGTACAAAATGTGTTGTGTGTTCCTACACTTGACTTTTCCCTCCTTAGCGTTCCAGCCTTGGTGAAATCTGGATATACTGTTGTGTTCAAGGGTACTGGATGTTCTATTGAAAAAGATGGGATTGAATGTGCTAGAGGGAAGTTAGTGAATCAATTATATGAAATGCTTCCTAA